>JALMGF010000058.1:1940000-3140000 GCA_023333645.1 Sceloporus occidentalis
AACATTGGGTATTTCTAAACTCGGGACAAATAGTAGAATCTATTTAGCGGGTTTTTTCAGTAGTTTTTTATGATGAATAAAAGATTTTTCAAATAAAAGTGAGAAAATGTGTTTATTTTTTAAATTTTTCGTCATATTTATGGTGTCTGAAGAAAGCCCTTCTTGTCCTGAAAAAAACAATATATAACTTGTGTGGGTTCAGTAAATGGGTTAAGAGAAAATTACAGCTAAACAGAAACACCGCAGAAACGATAAAATAGAATCAGCCTTTGTCACGAAGGGGTTAAGCCACATCCATTGCTAACAGGTGCATAAAATCAAGCATATAGACATGCTATCTCCATTTACAAACATTGGCAGTAGAATGGGTCCTACTGTAGTGCTCATTGACTTTAAACATGGCAGTGTCATAGGATGTCACCTTTGCCAGAAGTCAGTTTGTGACAATTCTGCCTTGCTAAATCTGCCTCGCTCCACTGTGAGTGCTTTTTTTTGGAAGTGCAACTGTCTAGTAGCAGCAACAGTTTTAACATAAATCTGTCCTCTGTAGCATCACTCACTACAGAGTTCCAAACTGCCACTGGAAACAGCACAAGCGCTGTATGGCAGGAGCTTCATGAAATGGGTTTCCATGGCTGGGCAGCTGCACACAAGCTGAAGATCACAATGCCATGTGTCGGCTAGAGTGGTGTAAAGCACACCTCAACTGAACTCTGGAGCAGTGAAAATGTGTTCTCAATCAGCCTTCACCATCTGGAAGTCTGATGTACGAATCTGGGCATGGCAGGTTCCAGGAGAACGCTACTTAATGGAATGCATAGTGTCTACTACTTTGGTGGAGGAAGGCTAGTGGTTAAAAAGTAATGTTAATTCTACAGCATACAAAGACATTTTAGACTATTGTAATGCTCCCAACTTTGTGGGAACAGTTTGGGGAAGGCCCTTTTCAATTCCAGCATGACTGTGCCCCAGTCCACAAAGTGAGGTCCATAAAGATATGATTGGATGAGTTTGGTGTGGAAGAACTTGACTGGCCCACACAGAGCCCTAACCTCAACCCCATTGAACACCTGTGGGATGAACAGGAACGGAGATTGCGAACAAGGCCTTCTCATCTAACATCTGTACCTGACCTTGCAAGTGCTCTACTGGATAAATGGGCAAAAAATCCCACAGAAACAAAATCTTGCGGAAAGCCTTCCCAGAAAAGTGGAAGCTGTTATAGCTAAAGGGGAGACCAACTACATATTATTGTTTATGTATTTAGAATGTAATGCCATAAAAAGTCTCTGTGGGTGTAATGGTCAGGTGCCCCAATACCTTTGTCCATATTATCTGGCAGTGAATGTAGTGCACATTGCCAACCAGGAGATGTATTAAAGATCATACAACAGCAGGACTGTACCTTTACTAATAGCTATTGATGTTTCCTTCACCTCAATCAAATGGAGATTCCACCAAGTACGATGCTTTGCCAAGTTCAGATTCCTGGGTTGCTGTCAGAATAATGACCAATAAATATATAAAACAAAGCAAAAATTCAGCACATAACCAGTGCATACCATTAAAAAAACACCTACCCAATGCATGAATATTGGGGATTCCATCACACTAGATGGCTATATATTGCAAGCCCATCTTTCCACTCAGGTGCCTCATTAACGGTGTCCGGTTTAAATTGCTTGAGAGTCTCTTGTGGGTTAAACCACAATGCAATCTCATTGATTTGGCAGAAATCCAAGAAAATAGCCATGAAGAATTAGATTGGTCTTTCCAAACTTGGGGTACTTTGACGTAATGGCAGGCTCAGCTGTATATAGTCATACAGTGTTCATACATACTCTGTAACTATTTCTACGTGACTGTATTAGGTGCTGTGTGCAGGCCTATAAATAGTGGGCATCCACAGCCTCCAATATGTTGCAGATAATTTTATCAGAAACATCTTCCCTTTTAGGTTGGAGGGCAAAGGCGAGTACATTCTGCCAACGGAAACCCGTTATGAGGGTGACATGAAAGATGGAATGTTCCATGGACAAGGAACTTTGTATTTTCCCAATGGAAGCAAATATGAAGCTTCGTGGTACTGTGGCGTTGCATATGAGGTACAAATTACTATAGCTGTGGCCATGATATGTAAAGGCCTTTATTTTAGCTTATTTTTGTTTTTACCCAGATGTAAAGCTTACATGAAAGTCACAATGTTATTAATTACTCTAGAAAGTCAAGATCGGCAAAAAATAGTACCGAACTTAATTAATAGTTTTTTACTCAATCACATGAATCATCAGAAAGTCATTCAGTATGTTCATTTATACATATACATTTTATCCTGCATAGCAAGTGTTTAAAATGTAATTAGTGATTAAACTGCAATTACAACAGCACTGGGTATGGTTATGTATAAAAAAATCAATTTTTATGTTTCATCAAAGTCTTTTCACTGGAGCAAACGTCAAGAACATTATGTTTTTTGCAATGGTGATACTACTTTGCTTTGGAATCCCACTTCATATACAGGGCCGGCCCGACAATGGAGCCAAGTGGGGCAACCGCTCCAGGCGGCACTTTTGAAGGGGCGGCACTTTGCCGCCCCAAGCCCTTTTTTTTTTTAAAAAAAGCAAAAGAGAGAGGGGGCGCCGAGTGGTTTTCGCTTACCAAGCTGTCAGTACCCGCTCGGCGCCCCTCTCTCTCTCCTCTGCGGCGAGTCTCCCTGTTCGGTCTCGGTGCCGGCTTGTAATGCTGAGTGCCGGAAGATTTCCGGTGCTCAGCATTACAAGCCGGCACCGAGACCGAACAGGGAGACTCGCCGCAGGATTGCTGAAAGGTAAGTACAAGGGGGGGGGACACGGAGGGAGAGGAAGGGTAGATAATGGGGAGGGACGGAGGGAGAGGAAGGGTAGATAAAGGGGGGGCGCAGCATTTTAAAATTTGCCCCAGGCGGCATTTTGCCTTGGGCCGGCCCTGTTCATATATAACCCCCAAACAGTCAAATACAGCCTGTGAAATACTAAGAAGCTTCATTTCATGTTACTCTTTGTGTCTTTACTAGTACCATTCTTCTATGAAAGTAAACCAACTAATCTCTATTTAAGTGCACATTGCTGACATTATCAACCTTAACATGTTTGAGATTTAGCATTGATTCATATATGCTAGCAAGTCAGCATACTGCTAGTGCCCCCTTTGTTTATCTATCCACAAAATAAGGCTTTTATTGAATTAGAAGAAGTTGTCCCCTGTCTGTGAATACATTCTATCCATTTTTTTGCATTATGTTTACTTTTACAGGGGAAATATACATTTGCAGATGGACTGCAGTATGAAGAAGAGAAATGGCATTACTGTGATGGCTATGACAGGAGGTTTTATACTGAAATCAGCTCAGGACTTAAACCTGCAGGTATATTTAATTGTTGCTGGGTCACTTGCATTCCTAAATTCAAGTATTAAAACTACCTGTAGCTTTTTTGGTTTGACATCAGCTTGTTTGGAGATATTTACTTTTTTAGTGCCAACCACCTTTGCCATATGTAGTTGGCAACTTATGCAAAATATTTCTGCAGCTTAGAGTCAGCAGTTTGACTTCACATTTACAGTTAACTATGAAGGTGTCATCTAAAGAAAAAAGAAAGCTGCTGATTCGTCACTGACTAACCAGCACCGCTTCCAACTATATAAAAAACCTAAAAGTAACGTCCAATTGCTGCTTTTAGGCAGTGCCCCTGCCTAATAAAATAATGTAAATAATAATAAAAAAATACCGTATTTGCATGATTATAAGATGACCCTGATTATAAGATGAATTTGAATATTAATTTAGAAAAAAAGCCTGAATACAAGACTACCCTATACGAAAATAGTATAGTTTTATTAGTAAATATTAACTCACATGTAAACTTTTTCATATTTAATAAAACTATGATTGAGAAAAATGCATTTTTACTTTTTATTTCCTTTTATTTGCCAACCTGCCCCCCCAGTTATGCACATCTGCCCCCTGATATGCCACTCTGCCCCCCAGATATGCATTATACCCCCCTATATGCCACTCTGCCTACCAGATATTCCTTATACCCCCGATATGCCACTCTGCCTCCCTGATATGCCATTTTCCCCCCTATATGCCACTTTACCCCTGATATGCTTTATGCCCCCCCCCCCGACTTACCGATGCATCCCTAGACTTGTTTCTCATGCTCCAGAATCCCTTGTGTCACATTCACCAGCATTTGCTCTGAAAAAACCTTGTCTTATAATCTAGCAAATATGTAATATAAAAATATATATGCAAATTTTAATATTTTGAATTTAAAAATTGGACCAATCCTGTGAACGAAAAACTGTCATCACCTTCAACCTAAATGATTAGAAGGGGAATAGGAGTTTAGCCCTCAAAAACAGCTACACCAGAAGAACAGAGAGGTTACCTATGGCAGTGTGTATATCTTGTGTTTTTTTTTAGCTTAATCGTGGAATTAAAGCCCTTATGTGTGCCTTCTCTGAGATAGCTTGGGCCTGACACAGTGAGGTAAATATGTATGGTTTGGGATTCAATTATGTGTCTAAAGTCAAATCCTGAAGCATAGACAGTAGACAAGTGCTAAAAATGCTACAATTAAATTCTGTGATTCAGTGGAGTGTATAGACAAACAACATATTTTAAGTTGAAACATTAGAGTTACATTTTGAGCAACCACATCTAGAAATTTGTAGAAGCTCAAAATGCATTTAGCACTCGGAGTGTCCCTATATAGCCAGCATTGCAAGGGTTGTTAACAAACGAAACTTGCAAGGTTCATGACCCCTGGCGGAATTCTGCTGCCCAGAAAACAAATACATGGACAGTCCAGTATCCTATACAGCCCCACCAATGAAGAATGCATATTAGGCATATTAAAGTGCCTGAACCAGCACTGTAGCTTATGTAGCTTGGTGGTGAGCACAATGTGCTTGTGCACTGGTATGGAGACAATGTGCTCAGCTGATTTAAAGAAGACATTCAGCTATTATATGCATTAAAGTGCATATGATGCCTGGAGTGTCATATTTAATTTTTCAAATGAATGAAACAAGGCTAACACTTCTAACATGCATTTCCAACACCAGGAACCATTACTTGAATTGATGATGATGATGCTATTAAGTTAAGCTGTTTGATATCTTTATTCCTAATGTCTCCTTTTTTACTTATTCAGAGGTCCCTTTTTCAGTTGTTATTATATTTGTTATTGCATACACATGTATATAATATTTGAGCATATTTAATTACTACTTTCATATGTTTGCAAAACAGTTGTAACATGAATATAAAGATAATCTGTACATGTGTAACAGTTGTATTTGTTTTACATCAATTTTACTTCATATCAAGCAGATCTGGACTTATTTGCTCCTAGTTTTAGCATAATTAGACCTAAGTATTCCATTACTTTCATCTGATTGACTGAAGAGGTTTGGTTTAACCTGCTTAGCCAGGCTGTGATTTTTTGTGTTGATTGAAGGAGGTTCAGCGTTACATATTCATAATCATACCTAAATAAAACAAAACAAGATAAAGTTAGAAAATGTCCACAAGTGAGCCCCAACTAGTTGTGTTTTGTTTTATTAAGCCAACTTGAAAGTAAGCATGCGGCTTTTCTCTTTAATAGAGGTCTTGTGCATACTTTCATTCTGGGAAGGATTAGGATGGCAACTGGTTGGCTCATAGAGCCTCTATTTATGTGATACATGGCAGTCAGTATAGCCATTTCGATCCAGCTATGTACGTAGTAATAGGGATGTCCCATGAACAACTGCCATTGTTGCCAGTTATATTTTGGGTGAATTTCCCTGCTCAGTCTTTATGGCAATGCTGTGAAGGCTGTTCCGACATAGACTTTCATTAGTCAGAATGTCCAATTGATTAAGAATGAGCCATGGCATTGTTTACCACAGTATGATAAGATTGGGCTACTATAATAGAGCTAGAACACATACAAACAGCTAATATGCAGCAAACTTAAAACACTATCTTATGACAAAAACTAGAACTGCTAAAAAAGAAAGCAGCACAATGTTTTTAAAAATGTACTTTGAATCTGATACTATTAATAAAAATGATGTAAGTTCCCCTTTTAAGGATTTTGGGCTAAAGAATACGTAATGTACATGTTATTACATGTATTATTTTGACCACCATGGTTAATATGGTTAATCACAGTTATGTACTTTGAACTGGAATATAAAGTAATCAAGTTTTGTAAAGGCTTTTGTCTATAAACAATGGCAGGCATTTAGTGGGGAACACTATTTTGTCCAATAAATGCTATTTTATTTTTGCAAAATTGCATTATTAGTCCCCATAGATAAAAAAAAAAACTACACACAGGTTATCTAGATTTCACTATTCACTGACTGACACAAGCACAATAAGTCTTCCTGAATGATTAACTGAGATGCATAGCATATATTCTATATAATAACAGCTGTGCAGGTTAGCCCTTACTTATCCTTATTTTTTTCCTCCTTTGCTAATAGCAATGTTAAATTGATTTGAATAGTCAATTAAAATCTGTTCAGATTAAGATAGAAAATGCTTAGTATGTGGAAGTGACCCAGAGCCTGCTTTAATGATTATCATTTGCCTTTTTTAATTGCTTGTGGTCTTTGATATAGTCCTGTTTATAACAAATACATTGGTGCTTTCAGTGCATTATGAGATCTTAGAAAAAATTATTTTCAATGTTAATGTCAGGGTATGTGTATTTTTATCCTGTGCAATGTGCAAACATGTTTTAAATCAATCACGCTCTGTTACATGCACATTTCATTATGTTTATTTTTTTACTTTTATTAGGCCGTTCCCAACTTACAAATTTAGATCCTCCAAGACAAATCCCAGAAGGCTGTTATGATTGTGGTGATGGATTCTATGACCCAGTCAGCCGAGTTGTAAATGACTATCAGAACAGATTCTTGAGAAATGCTGGTATGTATATAAGTTTATAAAGCTACCTAAACAAAGGGTTAAAAATATCTGATTTTGTTTTAACTATATTTGAGGGTGGTTATGTTCATTATTTTTGCCCATGATAAGCCAGTTGCTTGCATACTACATGAAGAAAACTAGGTGGCATCGATTAGTGGAAATAAATGACTCAAAGGGATCAGTAGGGGTAAAGGGTAAAGTAATGCAGGTTAGCAGTGTATGAAACTGGTCATTCTGTTATGAAGGAAGGAGATCCTAAACATAAAAAAATCACCATGTCCTCAATCTGTGCATGACCAACAAAGAATGTAATTGAATTACTATGCAGAACAGATTTCTTGAGTATGGTATGCATCACCATAACCACATAAAAAGCATTTTGAAATAAACATTCTATAGAATTCATAAGTTACTGGCATGTCTTCCTGCAAATTATTATACAGAGAATAATATCATTATAGTTTAAATAAGGTTTGGTTTTACAAATACTGGCTCCTATGCGTTTTTTAACCTCACCCCATGCAAGGCTAGATAGGCCCACATCCGCACATGGCTAGCTCTACATGGGGCAGGGTTAGAAACACATAGAACCAGGGCTAGCCATAGAATCCAGTTAGCCTTAGGTAGGTGGCGAGCAGGAGGTGGGGTGGGTGCGGCCAGTTATACTCCCTCTGAAAGAGGAAAGAGGACACTGACCCGGAGCGCGTCCCCCACAAACTCCAAGTCAAAATCAGAGAGTTTATACATTTGATAATGTATTTTGTCGTTCTGTTTATGGATAACACATTCCCTGCTGTATATCACCAGGACTTGCCTCCCCAGGACTAAACAAGCTAGACAAATGCCTTGGGACATTTTATACTTTTGGACTGTATTGAGCCTTACTTCAACCAACTTACAAATATAAAGCTTATCTATTCATAATTAACAGTGCCAAATGCCCTATCTGTTCTTGTGTTGGAGACCAATTATAGACATGCTAATAAAGCAAACTCATGTATCATTTAGTCTCCACCCAATCCTATAGTCTAAATTCCACCTATAGCTTTCCTAATACAATTAGACATCTTCTTTACCAGTGGTACAATTCAGAGTTGCATATCTCTGGGACAATGTATAGCCACATAATAGAAAGTAGTTTACTTTATTTAGAGGAGGGGAAGCTAAATAATTCACCACTTTTCTAAAATTGTTATATTTCCCTGTTAAGCATGTGTTTTAAATGTGGATTAAACTGTGAGACTTTTATCTGCCGCACATGAGAGGGGACTTTAGACTGAATTTAATTGCAGACCAGTTTGCTGCAATTATTCAATTGAACCTGGTTTCTGCAGCAAACCTTATTAGCCCCTCTCCTGACACTTTTCATCTTAGCAGGAACAATTCTCTGTGAACAGTCATTGCGCCACAGGCTGCACTTACCGAATCTGACGATTGATTCAAGAGCATGTTACATATAACTTGTCAAAGCCAAGAAAATTCTTAGTGATAGGAAGCAAGCATTAAGTATATATTAACAGTATACTTTTATTGCAGGACCATAGAATACGTACGTTGCGGGCTGCTATGTTAGCATATAGTAAGTCTTAGCAATAAAACACATGCTTAAATTGGCCACTCATAATGAAAATTATCACTGAATATATGGTCATAAAAAATGTCAACCCTTGAGACAAGTTGGTTGATAGACCTTGTGCATTAGCATTTGCGTTCTCATGTGCTGGGGTATTTTTGTGGCTTAAAAACATTTATCTGCTTGGTGTAGCTGTGGAAAGCCCCTTTGTGCCAATGCAATAATTTTGTGAGTGCCAAAAAACTCACAATGTGAGAATAAAAAAGTACAAAGAAACTGGAAAATGCATGCTTTGTCATACATATCAAGAAAGACTGTAAACCTTGAGTACATATCATTTGAAAAGGAGAACTGATCGCATAGATATGATAGAAAAAATAAAACTTCATTAGTTAACTGAAGACGTAGGGTGACTAGGACAAGATAATATACCCTGAAGTTCAAAGAGAGCGACACGGGGACATTGCTGTCTCAAGCATGGAACATGGAACATAATGTTCTGGTTTCTGGTGGAAATGGCTAAGTGGGCCAACATATTGTAATCTGCTCTTATACTCTATTTTGCAATAGTAATTTTGCTGCTTATGGTGAGAGTATATTTAGTCTTAGATATGTGAACACACACTATACGCTATACAGGTCTACAGAATGAGCATCAGTATTACACATAATGCCATGAAAGAAAACAACAGTTTAACTGGAGAGTGATCAATTTCTTGTCTGAAATTATGTTGCTGCTTCCTAATGTGTCTATTGGGAGATTTGGGGATTGTTAAAGGTGTCTGGTGTCTCAAAATGATAAGGACAGATTATATCTGCTACAAGTTATCTTGCTATCCTGCCTGACACTCTTATAACATCACTTGATAGCTTTATATGGCTTTCATCCAATTCTTCTGGTATGCAGAGAATATAATATCAAATGAGATAAGCGGCATGCTTTCTAAAAACAAAGGAACTTGTAATGATTAACAATATAGAGGGAACACCCAGCCATCCCATATCCTTGCATATGCTTTGAACTTTGTGTTTTTGCATTTGTTTTTAAGATATCCTGTCCATGCTAGTAAGAACATTCAGCTAAACAGAATTTGTGTGACAATTCAGTAATAAATTGAAATTCTCCTTTCCTGTCTTAAAATATAATTACATAACACCTAATGCTTAATCTTTGTGCAATCATTAAACAAATATTTTTCTTTTTTATTATAAAACTAAAATTTTTGTAAAAGCTTAATCTACTGTGCGTTTAACAGTTTCACTGAGAAGTAAAAAAATCAATGAAAAGTTTGGATGACAGACACTTCTCCAAAACAGGCATACATTTAGGCAAATATGCCATGAAACCTGCATATGATATTATTTATTTAGCATCAAACATTTATATAAGCTTAAATAAACTTGCTATATGTTTTAGCTGCAATAGATTTCTGCGTCCCTCGTCAGAGGACAAAAGGGAGAGGTTTATTGCATTGTTGCATTTCAACCACTTGTGTTAAAATAAGGTTATGCTAAATTGCTTGGTACCCCTAAATACCAAAGTCGCCAAGGAATAAAATATTGTTGTAAGAAGATTTATCTATATAGTGGTATTGCTGTGAATCTGCACGCTAAACACTGATAAATGTGGTCTATCAAGTGGTAGTCCTAAACATAAGAAGAATCTGCCACTCCTAGGAGAAACTCTTGTATGGCACAGGGCCATGAAGTAACGGAAGAATAAAAAACCAAAAAGTATGCAGTACGCAAAAGAAAATCAGGAAAGAATTTGGAATGACAGGGAACCCTTCCAGAACAGCTACTCTGTAGGGTGGGCAGGAAGGAGCAGGAAAACACCAAGGCTGCAGACCAGTCCATGACAGCATCTAAAGCAGATGGTAGGAAACATTCAGGAAGTCCTGTATAGCAGTGTCTTAGCAAGACAGGTTTAACAGAAGTTGCGCTGCGATCTGGGAGTGCCCCTGAAGGATGTCTATCACAGAAGAGTTCAGACGTGGCTTGTTTTCTCAGAACCGGGTAAATGGTTGTTGGTGTTAAAGGTCATATGGAAGTCAATTCCTCATGAAAACAAAAGAATATTATTTTTTTCCTATGATGACTTCTGTTACCTGAATACATTTTGTGTCTTAATATGAACTGTTTTAAAAGGTTTATGTGTGTTGAATCATAATGTCAGTAGGATCTATATTATTCCAACATCATTATTTAATTTGAAATATAATTTTTTAAACTACTGTGGTGATACATATAGTCAGGGCTACCTTAAGAGATATATTAGTGTGTGATTTAACTCATTAGAAGTATTAGAGCCAGCCCCGATATTGTGAAATCTAACTAATATCCTTGACCTGGCTCTCCAGGCTATATGCAGGCCAAGCTCAACTTACCCATTGGATTCAGAAAGGGGGACACAAACATGGAATGAAAGATGAAAAGAAAAGGGCTAGTGTTGGTCTCGGTGATCTGTGATCTAAGATATTAAACATGCTATTCTCCTTTATGACGCATTTGGAATAGATTTACAAAACTATGTAACCTTGAGGTAGATGGGAGTTTACCATAGGTAACACAAGTCACAACAAATGTCACAATAAATGTTTTTAATATCCATTAATTCAATTTGCTTTTGTAAGAAAACGTGAAAACTTTTGTCTTTGGTTCCATTGATTTCACAGACAAGTGAGGAGAGTCACAAAACTGTTTTCAAATGACATAATAATAATAAAAAAAAATAATATAAAAGGCATTCACCTCCCTCCAGAAACATGGCACATGAAATGCAACAGACTCAAATTGACAGACAGTGTAAGCCAGATGCATAATGTAGAGAAGGCCCCGGTTGTAAGCTTACAGTTTATTTCACTAAAATTGTGAGGGAGGTGGGCAGGTGGATGCCATTAGCGTACCTAGCGAGGGGAGGGGCTGCAGTCCGCCCCGGGTGCCGCTCATCGGGGGGGTGCCACCATGCCAGCACCCCTCCAGAGACGGACAGTAATGTCCGACGCTAGAGGAGCAGGCTCGGTTGGGGAGATCAAGTATCTCTCTCTAACTGGTTTAAAGCCAATCTAGGGACCGGGAGGTCTGTTAATGCAGACCTCTGATCCTGCTCCCGTCCGATGCGTGCGGCAACTGATGGTGTGCGTCGGGATTTGCTGTCATATCCCGGTAAAAACACTGAAGTTGCGCCCACCGCCTTCTGCGATCACTGCACCGGAAGGAGACAGATGAAAAAGAGCCAAGAGGAAGAACGAAGAGGAGGTGGAAAATTGACACTGACAGAGAAAAGGTATACTATACCAGACATTGCATGAATATGAGTATATGAATGAGAGAATAAATGTTTGTGAATAAATCTTTATAAATGAGTGTGTGTGTGATAGCATGGATGTGTAAGTGTGTGTGTGGGGAGGTAGCATGGCAAAGGGAGGCTGTAATCTCACTTCTACCATACCCAGGTTCCTACATGTACTGGCTGCCTGGGCATGATAGGAGTGTGATTGCTGTTAGCAATTATATATATATATAAAATATTGTTGATTTTTAACCACACTTTTTTTAAGTAAGTAAAACTGGATAGAAAAATTAAATAACAATATTAATGTATATATATGATTGCTAACAGCAATCACATTCCTATCATGCACAGGCAACCAGTACATGCTAGAACCTGGGCATCATAGGAGGGTGATTGCTTTTAAACAATCACAGTCATGCTAAGTCAGCCAGTGCATGCTGGAATCTGGGTATGCCTGGGCATGATAGGAGTGTGGTTGCTGTTAACAATTATGCATATATATTAATGTTATTTATTTTTTTGTCCAATTTTAGTGTATTACTTTTATATAAAGGTGGGGGGGGTCATGTTCGGTTTTGGCCAAGTGAATCCTGAATTTTCGGTTTTGGTCCAGAATTTTCATTTTGGTGCATCCCTATATATATATAAAGATAACAGTTATGCTGTACTCCTGTCAATGTTTGCCCAACGATAGAAGCGATGCAGTTTTAGAGTGTTTGTGTGTGTGTGTGTGTGTGCGCGCGGAGTGTGACATACAAGATCCGCCCCAGGTGCCAAATACTCTAGGTACGCCCCTGGTGGATGCATTTTGTTTTTTTATTGTGCCATTTCACCTGTACAGGCAGGCATATTATGTATAATTCTGGTGGCAGAGTAGCTCACCTGTAATAGTTCTAAACAGAACCTAATATGTGTTAATGTACAATAATAAAAGAGAAGAGAGGACATTTTTAGGAGCAGGGACGTCCTTAAAGGTGACTTGTTCCCTATATAGCACATTAAGTGTTTTGTGCAGTAAAGATATAAAATGTACATGATATAAAAAACACTACCTATGTAGTCTACAAATAAACTATTTAGTAAATACTATGTGGTTAATAGATAGTAAAGCGGTGACTATGATTCCATTACGAAAAACTTTTCTTAATAGTAACTAAGTATATTGTGTATTTTATATGTTTAGTTTACATGTTAAAGTGAGTATATTGTAATTGTGGACAGAATTTCATTTATATTATCCATTCAAATTCCATTTGTATTTATAAGTGTAAAGATGTGTGCCAAGATAATGTCCTGGTAGCTGCATTTACATAGGGAAATTGTTGCTATTGGAAGAATAGTAATTATATTCATACATTTGTGATCACTAATCAATACTTATGTTTAATTGCATCTTTAATATTGATGTAGTTTCCTTTTATAGTTTAGTCCCAGTGTTATGGGGCACAGAGTAAGAAGTGCAGAGTGCTAGAGGCTGGAGGCAGCTGCGCTAAGAAGCACATACATTTGTGATTCAAATTGTTGGCTGCACAGCCAGGTAGTGTGAAAAGGATAGTCAAGTGGCTGTTAAGTCCATTGCTGCCAATTACTAACAATCAGGGAGGGGCTTTAAATCTTGTTCAGTATAATAATCCCAGTTTGTCTTGTTTCATGGGTTACTGTTGAAGAGGTTGCAGCTGCAGATTCGAATAGATTCAGAACTGCCTTAATTATGAAGCAATCGTTCCTTTCAGCTTGGAAATATTATATACAGAGTGTAACTCTTTATTTTCTGGCATACATATGGGTTACTATTTTCCTGTAGTATGCATACTTAAATACGTGAAAAACAACATTCCTCTCCCTCGCAAAATGTGATTCGTAATACCATTCCAATAATGTTTTGGATTGTAATTTTTAGTCAAATTGTACTAATTGTATGAATGTTCTCAGGGAGTATAACTGTATATTAGTAGTAGTCTCAGATAAATGTTAACTTTGCCTTTTTTAAATCTAGATGATGATGAACATGAGTGGATTATTCAGACATGTCGGAAAGGATGGGATGAAATCGCAGGATATCAATCAAAACACCCACGATCCCAGACATGAGACCTTGTAGAATCTCACCTGTTCAGTAAAGAAGCATCAACAACAATCTAGCTTCAAGAATTCTGTAGCATACATACAAGAATAAAAAATCAGTCAAACAGTTTAATGTTCCACTCCTCCATCTCCAAAGGAATATACCTTTTTGCTTTTACTCTACTTTCTGCATTTCTCCATTCCTTGCTTTGTCTTTAGAACATCATAGTTTTATTTATAGTGCTAATTTTTCTAGATGGTTAAGAGTTTTGAGGCATATATTATATTCACTGGTGTTGTGATCATGTATAATATCTTAAAAGGTGCAGGAAGCAAGGTTTATGTAATTTCAACACCATTTTTAATCTGGCCAACATCATGCATATGTTTAACAAACCATGACATGTCCTGAAAGAGTAAATATCTTTTTTAAATGTAAAGTAACTTTTTATGGGTCCAGTATTATGAAGTGTAGCCATTATAATATGTTCATCACCTTGGGATTTTCTGATGATGCTTTACATAAAAAAAAAAAAAAAAGTATTGTTATCAATATATTTCCTCACAGAAAAGAGCTTTTGGTGACCTCATAAAGCCTAACTTTATCAATTGAGCAGCAATAATCTTAATTCTTATATGTGCACTTCTTTCCTGAGGCTAGTATTTCTATTGATTTTATATATATATATCTATATATATCTATAATCTTTTCATTTATTTGTAAATCATATTTTATTATTGTTTTACAAAGATGTACACGAAGGATATAACATACAAGTCCACAGCTGAGATACAATGAGCATGTAAAGCCCTCATTGCCACTAACTGTAAACCTTCACATGAATTTCTCAGGCTAGCTCACCTAGTATGTCACATCCTTTGAGTGAGAAGGTAGAAGTGAAGAGTAAGATAGCAAACTTCCTTGAAATAAGTGGGGAAAAAGATGACAGGAAGAGAGAAATGGGGGGGCAAGAGGAAAAAAAGGGGGGGACCCCCAAACAGATGTGGGCTGGGAGGAGGGGAGTACACCACAGAGACACAACTCCAGCAACCAGGAGCTCTAGATGCTTAACCTATTCCTATGTCCTCACTTCACTAATGTATTAAACGTCCGTGATCCTGTGAACTCCATCCACCCAAACCAGGTGGCGACGTATGAGGTCATTTGAACTGAGGCAGACTTGATTAGTGTTTCCATTACCCTGATTTTAGTTTTACTATGAAGTAAGCAGAGCTAACTGTTTTACGTTTGCATGCATATCCCTCTTAAATCCTAGTAAAGAGCCAAGACAAGCTAATTTTAATGTGTGATTATTATTAGTTGTTGGAACTTTTAGACCATGTGATTTCACCATGAAGTTTGATCACATTATCAAACGAGCAGTTATTTATAAGAAAAACAAGGGTGGAAAATAAATTCTGATTTATTTCTAATAAGCAAGATTGTTTAAAATTTTGCTTTATAAGGGAAAACATTTCATCTTTATTGTCTGTCCCTGACTGAACATTCTTATTTAAAACTTCTTGTTGCTGTCTAAGCTATGCCTTGCTAAAGAAATATCATGTCTCTTCTTCAACAAGTCTGCCCTTTCTGTCAGTTTAACGTTTTAGGTAATATACTTAATTTTGTCTTTTGTTATATTAATGAAACATTTTTGTTGTCTTTGTTATAATGCACTAAACAATGGATATCAAATGCTGAACCAAGAAATAGCAATACCAAATGACCGTTTGTATGTTTTAGGGCAATTTGGAAGCATGTTTAACTGTATTTGTTCCAATACAATAGAAAATCTACCACACACATAACAAACATCGTGCACTCTTACTAAAATAGCAAATTAAGATATTCCAAAGGTTTCCTTGCATAGATCTCACAATGATGCAAAAACGTTGACATAAAGTCTGGTTTAGTGGTCAATGGAAGGTACATAACACCTGCTATGGCTAATTCTATTTGTCTTTACAAAGCAAGTTGAAGCCTCAAAAGTACTAAAATATTACTTTTGACACTTATAAAACAATGTTATGCCCCCCTGGGGCAGAGCATCCAGAGAGCAGGCTAGCTTTACAAGTCCAGGCCAGGATTTTCACACAGGTGAAGCTGGCCTAATCGTGTTTAACCCCTTAATGACAATTGCCGGTCCTGGCACGGCACGGAAAAGCATGTGCTTTACGACAATTGACGTGCCAGGACCGGCACGTCTTTAAACGGGTGCAGAAAGCGATCTACTATCGCTTTCTGCACCCAAAAAGCGTTGCTGAATGCCTCGACCTCGAGGCATTCAGCAACGCCGCGATCGGCACGAAGGGGCCATCTCTGGCCCCTCCACGGGGCGTCAACATCCGCCATACTTTGTATGGCGGCGGACGCCCGTTTTAAAAGCGTTTAGGAGGCGATCGACGATCGCCTCCTAAACTTAAATGGTGTCGCTGGAATGCCTCGATCAGGAGGCATCCAGCGACACCAAACACTAACCTTTTGATGGGCTGTGACCGCTCCGGAGAGCGGTCACAGCCGCAGCTGCCGGCAATCTTCGCCATCAAGGAAGATGGCCGCCGTCCTGTAACAGGAACCACAAATTTTAAAAGTTCGCTAGATAGTCCAGACCATCTAGAGAACTTTGGCTCCACTTGCAGGTTGAATACAGGTACTGCATTCACCATGCAAGTCAATGGAGCCCAGCTTTCTAATCACAGTGTGATTAGTAAAAATAAATTAAAAAATAAAATAAAATTAATAATAATTAGAAAAAAATAGTAAAAAAACAGTAAAATGTAAAAATCATTTCCGACTGATGTCACTATCAGGGGAACCTCCAAGTTGAAAAAAAATGTTAAATTTTTTTTTAAAAAAAAAAAAAAAAAAAAAATATATATATATAAAAAATATATTTTTGTGAGCAAGTCCTAAAATTAGCATATTAGCTTAAAACAATTCTCGCATGGAAAGAGTTAAAATACTGGCATATTAAATGCCCGTGGGGTGTCTACTTTTAAAAAATGTATGATTTGATGGGGTAAATTGAATGGGCCAGGTTCAACAACGTCCCAATTAACACGGGGGGGAAGGATGGCCACACATCTAATTTCCAATTAGAAAAATGCACACGTACCAAATGTGGCCTTTTAGTTCCCCCAAAAAATGACACACCCATGCATGTGGGGTATCACTGCACTCAGGAGATGTTGCTGAACACATTATGGGGTGTCGTGTGACAGCGGCATATACCAGGAGCTGTAAATTCATACATAAAGTAGGTGTGTGTGGGAAAAATACACACACAAAAATATTACTGCAAACTTTGAAAAAATGCTGGTGGTAAAATATGTGCATGCAAAGAGTTAAAATACCAGCATTTAAAATACCCTGTGGTGTCTAGTTTTGAAAAATATATGGTTTTGTTGGGCACACTGAAATGGCCTGGCTCAAAGATGTACCAAATAGGGCATGGGCAGTGGATCCCAAATGCCAAAGTTCAACATTGAAAAAAGCGCATGCCCCAAATGTGGCCCTTTTGCCCCAAAACAGCCAGGCAAAATCATTCATGTGAGGTATCGCTGTACTCAGGAGATGTTGCTGAACACATATTGGGGTGTTTTGTGATAGTGACATATACGAGAACATTTTAATTCATACCTGAATTAAAATGTGTGTGGAAAACCAAATGCAAAAAAATGACTACCACAAAGTTTGACAAAGACTGGTGGTAGATATGGTGCATGGAAAGAGTTAAAATACTAGCATTTGAAATACCCTGGGGTGTCTAGTTTTCAAAAATATATGGGTTTATTGGGCACACTGAAATGGCCCGGCTCAAAGATGTACCAAATAGGGCATGGGCAGTGGATCCCCAAATGCCAAAGTTCAACATTGAAAAATGCGCATGCCCCAAATGTGGCCCTTTTGCCCCCAAACAGCCAGGCAAAATCATTCATGTGGGGTATCGCTGCGCTCAGGAGATGTTGCTGAACACATATTGGGGTGTTTTGTGATAGTGACATAAACTAGAACATTTTAATTCATACCTGAAGTAAAATGTGTATGACAAAACAAATGCAACAAAATGACTACCATAAAGTTTGACAAAGACTGGTGGTAGATATGGTGCATGGAAAGAGTTAAAATACTAGCATTTGGAATACCCTGGGCTGTCTAGTTTTCAAAAATATATGACTTGATGGGGTAAATTGCATTGGCCGGCTTCAAAGATACCCGGAATGGCACATGGGGGGAAGAATTACCAGATTTGGAAAAAATGGCTTTGAAATAGCAAAACGCTACCTGTACTTATTGCCCCATAATGGGTAGAAAAAAGCAAAAAAACATAAAAACATTGGGTATTTCTAAACTCAGGACAAATAGTAGAATCTATTTAGCAGGTTTTTTCATTACCTTTTATAGATGAGTAAAAGATTTTTCAACTAAAAGTTAGAAACAGTCATTTTTTTCTAAATTTTTCACCATATTTTATAATTTTTTTAATAGTAAATAATATGATACAATCAAAACAATGTCATCTAAAGAAAGCCCTTCTTGTCCTGAAAAAAACAATATCTAATGTGTGTGGGTTCAGTAAACGGGAAAGAAGAAAATTACAGCTAAACACAAGCAGCGCAGAAATGTTAAAAAGGCCATTGTCACAAAGGGTACAAAAAGTAAAATCAGCCTTTGTCTCGAAGGGGTTAAAAAGGTCCAGTCTGGTCTCTCTTTTATCTCAATCAAGAGAACTGGGTAACTACAAGCTGCTGCATTGTATTCTTTTGGGCTACAACATTTGCATTAAGGGGAAGTCAAGAAGCCCCCAACATTAGAGAGGGGAGCTATTGTTTAATGCTCAAAGCAATAAAGAATATCAAAACACTTTTGGTTACCCTAGAAGACAATGGTTCTTAAGGAACCACTGACAAAAACACTGTTCTCTAAAGGACATTTGTCACTATAGATTTGAAAATACAAAATACTCAAATGTTTCGGCATGTCCGTGATAACAGTAGGTTAGTTAGTCAATGAGCATTTCTGTAAAATAAAATTAAATTTTTTTTAATTTTTTGTGTGTTTTCAAAAAATGCACTCAAACATTTTTAAAGGAACTAAGTTTTTTTTCACTCAGTGTATGCAACTGATTGTTTTTATTGATGCTGAATTGTAAATACTGCTTGTCTGTCCTTTCTATTAATCCAAAACAATGGGAATGGATAACCAGTTTTGCTGCTAGTTGGGTACATTTCTACCCCTTCGTAGAAGGTGTGACAAGATTACCTTAAGTCCTGTCTCCCCTGCTGCTGCATGAGCTATCAGGCTGTTTATGGACAGCTTGTACTCAACTTGTCAACAGAAGCCCATTACCCCTGTTCACTACCCGCAAACCCCTTAAGCAGTTAAAATACTACCCTATAGGGTAATGTGTAAGGGATGGTGTGGTCCTCTGGAACATAACAAAATATGTATGTGGGGTATGTCTGTAATTAGGGACTCTGGTCATTGTTCATTAGTGGCACCTACTGTGTAGAAGAAAACACATATTAGTATAGGGTTTCTTTATATACTACCACAATTATTTAATGCATGTTTCTATGGTCTGAAATGAAAGCCCATTTTTGCTTCTGGGAAAAAAGGATGTATAAGTTGTGTAGGTAAATCAAACACAGAAAAGGGAGATCTTGATTAAACCCACATATAGTTAAAAGTATGGTGCTTATGGCACTAAAAAGCTTTGGTGATAATAGAGATTTATTTTGAATGTTCAGCCTGTGATTCATTGACTATTATGTTGCAAGGAAATGTATACAAATGATAATATATTATGTATATTATTGCTATATGTATTGCTATATCGCCATGTAAACAGCCACCCATGATACATTCAAATAGAAACCAATGTCATCCATATAAGTGCCAGCACTTTCATTCAATGTAACTTTATTTAATACACAAATAAGACATTTTACATTTCACAACATTCAAAGTATATATACATATATATAACAAAACAGACATTTGCTTAAAAAAAGTGCTTACACATTTTATAAATAAATAGTACATTTTAAGTATTTTTTATTTCATTGTTAAACAAGATATATTTAACGGAAATACACAGAACAATTCTGAAAATGTTCTTATTTTTTGTTGCCCAGTCAACCAATGGGCCGAATTTGATGGCTTTTTATCTGTGTTCATGAGTGGACATTGTAATAGCTGGTCAAGGAAGAACTGAAATACTGTAGCCTATACTCTAAACTATAGCAGACTGAGTCATAATAATCATTGGATTTTTAATACATTTAACCATTTAAACTCAAATTCAAAACCTGTGTTTAAATGTTTCATCGCACGTTTTCTTTTGTAGTGCCAATGATGGTGACATTAATGTTTTGCTACAAGGGTTTCAAGGTAAAACAGCCAAAATCTTGAAACAAACCAGCTTTTTAGGATATATTCATATAAGCATCCCCAATTATTTTTAAAAAAGTCTAAAGGTGTAACTAATCTTTGTCATATTAAATTTTTCCCATTACTGTGTGGGTTCCTTTCTTTTTTCTTTTGTATACCAGTAATGGTGGTTCTGTAAAGCTTACGTCTTTGGCAGTTTGTGATACTAGTAGTCATGCAACAAGATTTAGAGCCACATATAATTTCAAGGCCTTATACATTTCATTTGCATATCAAAAAGGGATCCCTGAAGTCTTGATAGCTTATGTGAGTTTTAATCATGCACTATGAATATGTTGATACTCTAAAGTTATCACAAATAACTAAGGACATCTCTAGGTTTTCTGAAGGACACCTAAAGTTAGGCTTATTGTAAGCAAATACCTGTCCTAAAACGTAAACCCCCAATCTTAATGCTTGGTAATAATATCCAAGAATATACATAGGTCCACAAGAATTAGATCAGCAAAGTTATTACTTATAAAGCATGTCAAAAGTGGTGGTTGTTTCTTGTTACCTTATTTTGGTACTATATCACATAGAATGCTACTGAATTAATCTACCTGAACAGTAGCATCACATTAAGCCTCTTTTACTTCCACAATGCATTGGTGCCTCATCAGATGCGTTCAGAAGATGGAGTAAGGTAGAAAGTTTGTAATAAAACATTTCACTCCATCACTGCTTGCTAACTTCTTCTGTAAGACTGAAGCAAACAATGCATTGGTCATTTTTACTAGCGTGTCTACATTTGAGCAAGGATATCAATGCAAATCAAAAGCATTCCTCGTATCAGCAATGGTACAATATTATTTTTAACAAATACAGAAATTAGGGTTTTACTGAGAAGATGTGCCAGATTAAGAGGTCCCAAACTAAAGCAGGTTGCAAGGAAGTATAGCAAAACCTTACTTTCAGAAATTGATTTTCAGAGAGCACTTTCTCTGGGAATTATTTAACTTATTTTCAGATGCAACTGTTCTACCAGCACATTTCAAGTACCTAGAAGCAAAGGAAAAATACAGCAATTTGCTCCAATTAAAGTGTTACTTATTTTATTATGCAAAATCAGGCAACGTTTTGATCTGGTAGAGATGCACCAACAACACCCTAGTAGAGATGGATATTAAGTATTGTAGAAACTTTGATGGGAAGCTCATTTAAAGAAACACTATCAAAATTAATAGTACCTACTTTTCAAAATATTTTAACATTTTAATATTAGTGCTGTGTACAACTCATCAAACTTTTAGTATTGAAAAATGCATTATTTTGTACATCTGGTAAATTAAAGTTGATGAAGAAATTAATGAGACACAAAGACATGGTACGTTCGCACATTTTGAAAGTGAGTTGAAGTTTAGCCAATACAAAATTATTCAGTTTTGTGGGAATTGTATATTCTATTAAGAAAAATGAAAAGGGGCATATTGTATAATGTTTCATTGCTTCCAAAAGTATACCTTTTGCATATGCAGTTTCCTTGATGGCTGAGGTTTACGTGCTTTCTCCAGGGCCCAACATTTTTTCTTTGTAAGAGTGTTTAAGCTTTAAACTCCTCAGTATCATTATACAATATCAAGGTAAACCCCAGTAAGCTTCTGACCTGGCCCTGCATACTGCATTAGTTTATATATACACTATAAAGGGGCAAGTTAGGTACTCCTGCAGGAGTACCTAACTTGTGATATCAAAGAGTGGAAATGTGCAACTCTCCAAACGCCATCTTCAGTAAATAGACTACTTAAATAGTCAGTAAATAGACACAGTAAACAGGAAAACTGCCACTACCTGTTAAGGTTTTGGAAAGCGTTCAAGTTTACAAAATGTTTAATTCAGTAATTAAGTCAGGCAGTTGGATTTTATGCTCAAAATAAATAATGGCATTCTGGTTAGTGCCAGACAGTCTTTGTTGAGTACTTTGTTTAGAAATATATAAAATGGCCCAAATATTTTGCTTTTTTCTTTTCACATTTGTAGGTGCGATTCACAAGTTTAATGCATTACCATTTGCATTACTCCATGTAGGGTGTCATAAATATAACAGCATTCTTCAGCCTTGTGATGGGTGGTCTATACATTAGTTAAGATAGGACAGAGGGGGTCTAATGCTATGAAATAAGTGAGTTCCTACTTAAATCCCAACTAAATTACTTAAATAAAGGGTGTCAAACTCTAGAACTCAAAGGACACAACAGACCAGGATTTCAGTGATTCCTTGCTTTTAGCGTAAGCAATGTATACAGTTCCAATCATTTTGATTGAGCTGCCAATGCTCAACCGGACCATCCAGAATATCTGGCCTGGTTGTACCCCTCAAAGGCCAGGCTTTTAACGCCATTGCATCATTCCATCAGATGATCTGAAAGCTGGACAATACTTTTTAATGAAGCTCCTAACTGATATGTAGAGACTATTAGCTACGAAAAAAATCTGCATAAAAGGCATGTTTAGAAACCAAATCTGTGCTCACAATTTTTCTCTCTACCGTTTGCATTTATCTTTGTGTACATAGCACTTCTGAATTAGTCAATTCTTCAAGCTGGAAGAGTGCATTCATTTGCATGTGTCTTTTACAAAAAAGTGTTTGTTTCCACTGCGTTCTTGTGTCATAAAGTAGAATAATCACAAAATAAAGCTTGCCTCTAATGGGTTGCATAATTTTGTATATGACTGTATATTGTTCAATATACACCACTTTATTGTCAATAGTTAAGCTTTGCATCACCAGGTAGGTAAACTGGGCAACTTCCTAGAGGTGCTAATTGTGAATGGTGCTGCAGCTGCCTGTATATGGTTGGCAATGCTGGTGAAAGCTTTCTTTTTTTCTTAAGATTTCCTGCCTCAATCACTCAATCACTAGCTTCCTATTGGGACAAATAGCAGGTTAAATTGGGAGTTTGGTGTGGGGCACATATGATGCCCTAGGTTTCTGGACAAGAATAGCCTTCACCTTGCTTTATATTGCATTGTCTTTTATTAAAGAAAAATAGGTTTAGGGTAAATACATTCATTTATTATTGTCTTCACTCCTATACAAATTTACTGAATATTTTTGATAGAATCTCTTTTTAAAAATGAGACTCATTATATTTGCATAATTGAATATTCACCAACAGTTTGTTTACATCTGTAATCATTGGCACTAAACAAGTGACTGGCAAATGAAATGGTTAGGCGGTTGATTCTCGTTGCAATCATTTGCCCTTGACACACTTATGTCACCTTGTCTGCACAACTATACGACATGATTAGGTGGTGTTTTTAGATAATTACTGTATTACTTTGGCTCGTGATCTGCAGTTCAACTGTAATACTTGTATGTTACTGTATTAACAGTAGTGCTAAATCCTATTACAGGGGAGACATAATACAACTTTTTATGTTGCTTTGTGGATGTTTACCATTTTTGGTAGATAGATGGTCTGTGTAAAGGAGAATAAGCTAAACACAACATAGATAAACCATAGAGATGTCTCATTCAGAAGGTATATCGGAGTGCTGCAATGCTTCTCTATAGTGTTTTAATTGTATTGCAATGTAGCGTCCCCTACCCACTGTAGTGAGGCATTATGTACAAATACAGAACAGGCTTGTGTTTGCCTTATCCTTATAAAAGGATGAACGGTCAGAAATTGGAAGTATATATAAATAACTTAACAGTTGACTTGACACCACCTGACCTTATGAAATTGGGTGACATTTTAGTCCAGGGTTGTGTATATATGTAAAAACACCTTTTATTATTTAACATTTAATTTTAAGCACAAGCATTGTCCCATCCTTCTTTATGAATATTTGGTAAGTTTAAGTGTTTGTAAATTGTGTTCCACAAGACAAAAAAAATATATAGTAAAAGTTGTTCCGTGATATGAAATAGTGTTTGTAACATTTTAAACTTAAAATTGCATCTGCTGTGTTTCATCGGGCTGAAAGAAATAGTTTACCTTTACACCCTTTACTTCTTGGGCTTCAAATGTTCTCAATAAACTATCAAAATAGTAAATATAAGGAGGTATCTCTGCACCACCCAACCAATATAAGCCACCTTTAAAAAAAAATATATAGAATAGTTGCCAAAAATATTGTACTAAACAGCAAGATGTGTATATCTGCAAGATAAAGTTTTGCTTTACTAATAAAACCAACAATGGTAAGAGCTTTCATGTATTTCCAATGTCACTTAATAAAGCTGTTTTTTTATATTCTTTTTAATTGTAACAAAAATATCCACTGCAATGATTTCTTTTGTGCTTTTGGCTAACATAAGCCCACATTGTTTCATGTTTCCTGTCAATTCATCTGTTGCTGTACCTATAATCCCTGTGGTGTTCAGTAGACATGGGTGGCGACACGGAAATATGTCACAATATTCCACCTCCACATATGGGGATCCATAGCCAAAACGGATGAAAGACAAAATGCTGTATTTACAGTGGTAGATATTACACTTACAGGTTTCCATGTAACCCAGTAAAGATTTACACTAAAAAGCCCATTTTTTTTACAAATTACTTGTAATTTCAAGCATTTGCACTCTTTACTGATCAACTACAAAATAGTCATGGGGAAATATGAGGTGGATAAGATTGAATATAAATTAGCAATATGGCTATGGAAGGGAGGGATAAGGGGTTAATGATTCTTATACTTGACTAATTTCATAGATTCTTTTTATGGATTTTAATCAAAATAGCTGTCAATGATTATGGAAGAATGCACCGGTACAGGTATTTTTTTTTTATAAAGAGGTAAAAAAAATTACTGAGAAGCAAGAGGCTGCAAGCTCAGGCACACCAGAGTCCTGATTCCAACTCAACAGCTAAAACAGTATCGTTCAGTATATACAGAACAGAAAGTACACTACAACACGTAAGAGTCACTCGCAAATCTATTAATCTGAAAATTTGGTGACAGGCAATATAAAGCATGTAAGAACAATTTCTTGAAACGGATTGTGAGTTCTTGTGGTTGACCAAAACTTCGATGTAGGCACATATGCAGTGTGTATTCTAGTATTTCACATTCTGTGAAAGGCTAAGCATTGCAAATATTAAATCTAATGCACATTTATGGGAGGATTGTGACTTTATATGTAAACTGTGTCTTGCTATTCAGTGCAACATCCAGACCATATTAAAGACATTTTCATTGGCGCGTGAATTTGTTTTCAGGATGAATGCTGTGGGACAAAAAAAGCTCTTGGAGACTATGCATTACTGAATGCAAGCTCAGTCATTGTGTTAATGTCACTATTTCATAATCCAGAGAAGCTTCTTATTGTGAAGAATACCCAGCATCCCTACCACAAATCCGGAACATTGCTGCATGGACGAAAAGGATGGTAAATAGGAATATCTATTTTTTTGACAGCCTGTATGTTGTGCGCCCATCTGTGTTTGTTTATAGTCCCGGCATGAAGTGCAAGATGTTGTTGGTCAGTACTGAAAAAGGATGACCTGCCAGAAGAAAAGGGTACAATTAACTAAAAAACAATTTGAATGAATTCAATATACATGTCTATTCAGCCATAGTTTTAAGTAAAGGTAGCAGACTCATTTATTTGAAATATTTGATAATCAGAATATGGTTTCATGGCTTTTTCCAGCGGTATGTTAATAAGGTTCTAATTCATACTCACAACCATCCACACAGAATGGTTTAAGAAGAAAAAAGTACAGATTGTAAGTTGCATCATACTTAATACTATGATCAACTAATTTAATCACTGTTAACAAAAATGCCATGAAGGTGAACATCTTAACTCTACTCAAAGCTAAAACTCTTTGACGGCTCATGTGGCTGCATCATACTGTTCCTCTACACATATTTTTAAATCCCATTTACTACACATTTATATCTATTTATGGTACTATATATAGTGCTGGGGGATTAAGAGATCACCAACAGGTGCTCTATGGGGTCTGTTTTGAGACTTTTATCAGGTGTAGTTAAACTGAACAAAATAAATAACCTCTGTATGGATATATTTAATAAATGTTTGTTTATATATTAAAAACACAATAATACTGAACATTCTCTCAAGCATGATACCTACCTTATCACCTCTGTTGGACAAAGTTGCCTCCATATCTGTTTTGAGGTGCACTGGAGGAGCAGCATAGGGAAGTCTGCAGTGCACCTGCCCACACTGTACCTGACCTGCATAAGCATACACATAATTACGGGTTTTTTCAACAATATATGTACATTTACACAAGGTTAAAGTGCATTCCCAAATGCGATATAAAAAGTAACTGTCTACCGACTGAAAAGAATAATATAATTGATTATTTATTGAAAACAAAAAAGATAAAAACAAGTCAGGGGTTGTGTCTCCAAACAGAGGTGGCATCATTGTTGTTCTAACTTTTAAGGTGAGCCAAATATATCTTTGTAATAGAGATGAGAAGTCCTGGGGAAATTTTTCAGAAATATGGAGTGTGGTATGTTCTTTTACAATGATAAATAAATAATATGTTTATGACATGGTATTCAAACTATATACCATGAAGACCTTCATGAAAGATTTCTGAGACTTTATGTAAAGTCTGAAATCATTGCACGTTCTCTAACCTAAAGACAAGCAAATCCTGGAATACAATTCAATTACTGAGAATGCAATTCTCAAATTAGAGCAATATGCATTTCTGTCTCTAGGGGCGCTGTAGGCAAATGGTATCAGTTCAGTTTGGTTGTGACCGGGCTCCATCTTGTTTTTATAGAGAAGTTAGGACAAGAAGGGCTTTCTTCAGGTGTATTTTTTTTGATCATATTATCTAATTTCCTATAAAAAATAATAAAATATGATGAAAAATTTAAAAAGAATGAAAACACCTGATAAATTGTTTTTATGTTTTTTGCTTTTTTCTGCAAGTTATTGGGCAATAAGTACAAGTAGCGTTTTGCTAGTATTTTAACCCTTTCCATGCATGATATTCTACCACCAGTACCTATATTCAACCTGCAAGTGGAGCCAGAGTTCTCTAGAGGTCTGGAGACCCTCTGGTGGACTTTTCCAACTTTGTTATCTTGCAGTGACAGGGCGTCCTATGGTGAGTGTTCGGTGTCGCTGAATGGCTCGTGATCGAGGAATTTCAGCGACACCATTGAAGTTTAGGAGGCAATCGTAAAACCCTACTAAACTGTTTTAGTACTACTAAAATGTTGACGCCCCGGATACCGCTCTTGGTGTTGCTGAATGCCTCGACATCTAGGCATTACAGCAACACCGTTTAAGCGAAGAAAGCGAGCTTAGATGACATTCTATTTTTTTTTAATGAAATGACATGTCAGGCATTGGTCGTCACGTGACCGTTTTTGCGTGACGTGCCTGACCCATCAATGGACGTAAAGGGGTTAATGACAGGTTAAGGTTAAATGTGGCTAAAAAACGAGGTTAATTTAATTGTGACATGCAAGCGGGTACATACATTGACTTAAACCTGCTTTAGCGTATGGCTCATTTTCCCATTCAATATAAGAACCGTGTTAATTGTTTTCTATATTGGATCTCAAGCTACTGGAATGGCATATGAATGACATTGAAAACCTACTAACTTGTTTTTTTTTCAATTCAGTCTAAAAGTGAATGCACAGTAATATACTATTTCAGTGTATGTCTTATTTAACTATTATAGAAATCTGAGTGGTTACGTACTTTCTATGTATCCATGTAATGTTACCATTCTGGTTCTTTCTGGACTATTGAAAGGGGAAAAGTGGATGTCGTCTGAAAGTGAAGAAGGGAGGCGTGTTGGTGCTGGACCTGGAGGAGGCACTGTGTGCTGAGGTGTATGTTTTTTATGCCGTGCTCTGCAGTTCTGAAACCAAACCTGGGGAAACAAATAATGTAAAATCATGTTTGGTGAAAAAGCAGGGAGAAAACTTAAAAGTAACCCACTACACCCCAATATATGTTAATACAATGATGAATTGACTGTAAAATCAATGGGGATCAGCAGCCTTAACTAAACATTGAAAATAAATTACAAACTTGAAACCTTGAATGTTTGAAACCAGTGCAAAGTCAAAAATGGAATATAACATTTTAAGCATAATTACACCAAAAAGTGGATGGAAAAAAAACTTATTAATTGAGACATTGTGAAAGACTTGAGATTCACATCATATTATTTATTAATGTACAATATAACACTATCAACCTAGGTTGAACATATAAACATAAATGCACTGAAGCATCATACAAGTATTTTGGTCCTTACATGGGCCCTGGTGAGACCATGGAACCCAGATGGCACTTTAATAGGGGAGGCAATTTGCCACTCCAAGGCATGTTCTTTCCAGATAGATTTGTGGAGAAAGACAACTGTTTCTGCACCTTTCTTCCTTCACCTTTCTTCCTTCACAAATCTATGTGTATTACTGGCCCCTTGATGCACTTCATCAAAAAATGCGTAGCCACAAAGACAGCCTCTCCCCTGTTCCTCCGATCGGAGGAGTGGGTGAACCTGGATGGTCTGTCCTTTTGTGGACATGCAATAGGTGCGGTGGCATACTTGGGGGGTCCTCTGTGGGTGCCACACCTAAGGTGGGTGCCACACTGGCATAAATGGGTGGGCTGCCCTCTGACCAGTCCAAAATTAGGATTTTGGACATATGTGATTTTGGTTTCCCATTCATAATCAAAATACAGTTACAAAGCCTTAGAAATGGTTCTTACCTGGATGACTCTCCTGCTGAGCCCTGTCATATCTGCAAGTTTCTGAAGTGTTTGTGCATCAGGATTGTTGTCCTGAGCAAACTGTGCCTGCATCACCTAAACCAGAGAGATCATTAGCAGAGCTGATCAAAGTGCTGACTCATAACTATTTGACTTTAAACATTAGTGGGTCACCTACCTGCAGCTGTTCTGCAGTGAAAGACGTACGTGCTCTCTTGGCTGGCTTTGGTTGGCTGTCTTGTTCTGATGGAACAGCTCCCTCCAATGTAATGCCATTGCCTGGAAATACATGTATCTCTTACTTGCCGAAACAAAATACATTATGGAAAAGAGATGTCATGGTCCATATACACATGTCATGTATCTTCAGGTTCTATCAACCTGTAATTCACATTTAACTTCATTTTGATTAAAATGAGAAACCATTCAATCCAATCATGTTGATATTTTCTTTACTTTCTTTACTTTCTTTACTCCATGTTTGAGTATATTTTAAGAATCTCTCAATTTAAAAAATACCTAATTACAAAGATAGGATCAGCATCTTTAAAAGGGTTAGTGTTTAAAGAGCTTTACACTTGTTTGGTAGGTTGGGATTCATGGTATAGTTTATACACAATTATGAAATTCTATTTGATACAAAAAACCTTAACCTGTGCCATGGAATCTAAAGGTTTTAATGAATAGATTCTGAAAGCCTACATTGTTTAATGCTGTATGACAGCTGGCATAGATAATAGACACAGGAAAAGGTGTTTTTAACCATCAGCACCTATTAAAATATTTAATAAAGGACATTAAAATAGGATGGGTGTTATTAATATAGGATGGGTGTTAATCTGATTGCAAGATGTAAGAAAGGTTAATCCAGAAGCGAGGTCAGAGCTGGTATTACGATATCAAACTCAGGAAGACAAAAATACTAAGGGATAAAATGGGATTGATAACACGAGCCACTGTAGTCCTGAGGTTACATGGAAACACCCTTATCAAAATAACTGGTTGTGTATACTAGATATTTTTATGCAACAAATACCAGGATACTTATTGATTCTGGAATAATGTATAATGGGGACATGTCTCTTTGCTGGCTTGTATAGTATACAAAAGAGTTATGGTTAATATTTTCTTAATTATTAATGTGATTATCATTGCTACTATACTTAATGTAAATTTGATAGCACAATTCAATATTGTTAACTTTAAACAAGCAAATTATATTGTTTTAAATGAAAAAAAAAGTCAGATTAGAATTTAGGGCTTTTAGTGCGTTGTACAACATTGGTTGTGACACTATTGGCAACTGTTTTTACAGAGGTAAAATAAACATTGCAGTAATAATACATTGCAGAATACATTTTACAGCTAATTCACAACAACACTATGGCTAATATTTCAAGGAAAGATCCTGCCACCTGTGTAGCTAACCATGACTAATATCTTAATCACAGCATTTGTGCATAAGGCACAAAAGAAGGAAATAAGAAAATAGCATAATATGAAAAAAGTGATGGAAAAATAAAACACAGATGCTATATCTCAGGGGAGCTTTATGAGATCATGTGGGACTGAAGCACTGAACTAGAGTAATCAGTTCTTGGACAAGCTGATGTCTGCTAACCTAAAATCCATGAGCTGTGTGAGCACTTTACATATTACTGTTTGTTGCTCTTTTGTTTTGTTTATGTGTGTATAGGTGTAGTACCCATTCATTTATCTTCCTGTATGTGCCAAAGAAAGCCACATTGGGACAGGGCAGGCCTCAGATCCATTAAGGGGCGAATTCCCTGAATTGGAAATTCCCTGAAAACAATTAAAAGAAATTCCAGGCGACTTCTACAATGGAAACTCAGCTTTGCATTTTTTTTTCTTTTAATGAACTTATGGTGATCTTTCTTAATTGTTAAATTGGGGAGATGATTTTCAATAAAACCTGAGGTTTGGTAGAATAAGTTGTCTCAAGCAGCTTTTCACTGGTGTATTTTTCCATAAACTGTCATGGGATTTCTAGAGCATCCTTTAATACTTTTGCATTAACCTGCATGCAGAATATGCTCTCTGCATTTAGATTAGTTAGTTTACACAAAATGACTGGTCCATCCAAAATCCCTCTGCAAATTGGACATACAAGGCCTTTTACAGAAAATTATTTGCCACCTTACTTGGACAAGCTAAATGTGTGATTTAGTTGGAGTTTCCAGGGTGTGTTCATTCCACATCCAAGACTCTGTATCTGATAAACATGTGGCTGAACTGTTATCAATATATATGATTTTCCTAAATGTTTACCCCATCTAGCTTAAGGCAACATAGCAACTAACAGGGAAACTGGAGAACTTGTTTAAAGGTAGCAATAGAATACAATACAGTTATGGGATTACCACTATGTCTTGGTTCTATCAGTGTTTTCTCAATGCCTCCTTTATGCAGCCCTTGGTGCAGAATGTACAGCGGGCAAGTACTTTCAAGGGATCCATGTATAAAGTGGATATAGAAGCAAAAGGAGATCATTGTTGACCTTATTTGCATGTGCCTACCCGGAATCCCGTGTGATTGTGGCAGCACCATGAGATTTCTGAGGGAAAAAACAAGCCTTCTGGCTTGTCTTGTGTCTGTAGATGAGTGTTTAATAATGCTTCTACTACCTCCTAGTCTGTGAGGAGTCATCAATGTATTTTGTTTAACTTCCTAATGTTCACACATCCCTGGTTTATGTGAAAAACAGTGAAAGGTGAGGTTGAGAGAGTGTTAACCTTATGGTGCGGAGAAATACTTATGCATATAGAAATTTCTTACCATTTTCTGCTGCCCGTTTTAGGTTTTCTATCATCGTGTCATAATGGATCCTGCAGAGGACCTTCTCTTCCACTAGACCAAATTCCTCCCCTGTAGACAGCTGCCTTTTACATGAATAGCATGCAAAGCAGGCTAGGTGGTAAGCATTCCCCCGAGCTCTTCTTACCCAGTCACTGGCATAGATCTGTCTCCCACAGCGGGCACACTTGGTACCAAACCGACTGAAAAACAAAGCACAGTAACTTTATACATTGTAATAAAAATGTCAGCATTTTGTTATTTTAAAATAGATACATTGGGTTATTATATATTTCTAATTATAAAATATCCCAAACCATTTCATCCAATCTGAAAATCTCTTGAAACAGGAGCAGTAAAAATAAATATTATTCTTTCATAGTTATTCCCTTATAGTATAATAAAAAATATTCAACTTGCCATGTCAAAAAAGATAATATTTATCATACACTTAGGTTAGGTTATTTTATATAATATAATTTATTATATTCACAATTGGAATGTTATGTTTACAATCCATGTGGTTTAAAGCTAATAGCATTAACAGATTATCATTATGTATTGTTTTATATAGCGCCATCAAATTCCGTACCGGTGTACAACAATTTGATTTACAGAGACAGCAGATTAGGAGGGCCCTGCTCAGACGAGTTTACAATAGAGGATAAAGAGGAACCAGAAGAACTACTATTTGGCTAATGTGCAAACTTTACATTCTAAACAAAGAGCAAATAATAAAAAAATCCAGAGTAATATTGCATTATTTCTATTACATTGTTTATAATGTTTACGCAGAAAATAATCTGTTATGGTACTGGAGATGTCAGCCTCTAGTTTTCTGGTATGATTCAGTACCTCAAACGATAACAAGGCCAAATTTTACATAAGGAGAACTAAACCTTTATATAGTGGAAAACACATGGGCTTGATAAAGATAAACCTCTCATTAAAGAAAATAGATATCATTTTGTACATGGGTAACTTTATAATTACTTTATTCCCTCGGTGGACGTACATATTAGATTTTATAGCTGTACTGATCGTAGAAGTCTGTATATCTCAGAAGTAAAGGTAAAACATCTACATAGATTTTATGCCATATATACCATATTTAATGTACATATACCATCAATGCCATCTATTCATATTCTTGAAATTCGATATTTCAAGTTTAAAATATTATAAAATGTACATGTAACATAAAACTTTTAAATGCAGTTTTGCTTTATATTTTGTGAACCTTTGCAGAAAATGTTCTAGTTGCAAATATGGTTATTACGGTATCTAGCACGGGTTCTATTAACAAACTTAAGAAACTCCTGTTTCCACAGTACAGATAATTGATGTAATTCCAGCACAGACTGTTGATTTTCTAAGGTAATAAATGATGTATAATGAAAGAAACTCAAGAAGAAAACGTGACAAAAACACTTAAGTACTCAATCAGTTTCCTATTCAATAGCTGCCAATGAGGACTTCCATTGCTTGGAAAAAGATTATTGGGCACCTCTAATTAGTCAATAAAAATCAACAGATGATTTGTGTTTCTAAGCTTCTCTGTTATTCTAAGGATTACTTGTTAGCAACATGAATGTACCAAATGTACCACCATGTCTAATTTTGCTCTAAAACAAAGCATTAAAACAGATAGGTGGGATGCACTGACCCATTGGATGTTTTTCATAATCAGTCGAGGTCCATTTATACGTGGAAACAGATATAAATCTCATCCATACAAAGAAGTGGGAGCCAGTGATCCTCTGATTTTTTTTTGCTGTGAATTAGTTTTCATATCTTTATTGCCACTGAATTTCAATGATTCGAGATCTAGTAAATTCCCTACTATTATGTTGCCTTCTTTTTCTTATTGTATTTGAAAGCTTGGTGTCCTGGGTGTGTCAGCAATTTATACATATGCTATTTCTGTACTCTCTGAAGGCTATTATAACTGAATAACATGTAAAAAGCCCAAGAATCTAATTCTACTCAATTAAATAAGTCCTATATTACATATAATGGGCACCATATACTGAACTACATACAGGGTGAATGTGCGTGCAGTCAAAGTAGAAACAATAAAAATTCTATAGTGTTGCGCAGGAATATTTATGCCAATTTAGAAAGCAAATATAAAGTGATTATATAATACAAACAATATATACAATATAATGACACCATTGAGAAAGCCTGATTAAGGCGAAACGCGTCTGCGTGCCGATTTCATTATTCTGCTACACCCGGAAGTTGTCCGCTTGGAGAGAGAGATCCGAGAAAAAAATCCTAAATGTGAGCATACTGCACTTTTGTTTGTTAACGAATTAAATATTTGTATACCTTACCTTCTGCCTCTTTGCTTCGTTCCGTGGTGTTATCGTGTGGAACGATAATTGGCTTTCGTTCTGTGGTGTTATCGTGTGGACCGATAATTGTTTTCTTTGGGAAGGAGCTTTGGAAGCCCATATAATCCTTTTGGCGGGTGGAACCGCTCAATTTATGTCCAGCAAGTCAGAGCAAACTATAATGCTCTTATCAATGTGAGTGTGATACCGCTTTTAAAACATCTGATACAGATTTACTGTTTTACGGAAAACACTATGTTTTTGGTATCCTTTTTTCTTACGTATGCTAAAACACTGGAACAAAAATCACAACTGAAAAATTGAAAAAAACAGAACACAGAGACGAAAAATATAAGTATTATTTCTTTATTATTTATTACACTTTTTTTATATATATTGTTTGTATTATATATAATCACTTTATATTTGCTTTCTAAATTGGCATAAATATTCCTGCGCAACACTATAGAATTTTTATTTGTATTTTGGTATAAAGGGGTTATACTTAAGTGTCTGCAGCACCTGTTACAAATATATTTTAATTTTCACCTTATTTTATTATACACATACATATCTTTTGTCTAGCGCCTGAACTTTTACTTAATTCTACTAAAGTAGAAACAATAGTTTATCATATAATAAACTATTTACAGGAAAAGTCTTGTGTGTGAGCCATAGACGAAGCCCATCACAGGGTCTATATGTGTGAGATGTGTGACTATTTGCTGGGTTGGTGTATGTTTTTTTCTGAAATATTTACTAAATTAATATGCCCATAATTGAACAAACTATTCTTAGGATTACTCAGTGTTACATACACTGAGTGCTTTGCACTGAAAGTCTCATACATAGATATAGAGTGATGGCATAAAATAACCAACTGACCCATCTAGTCTGTCTTTTGTAATCACATTTTGCTGATTAATTGTTTAGGAAAGCCTAATGTACATCCCAAGCTTTCTAATTTCCCTTAGCATTTTTGCCTTTACTACTTACACTGGTCTACTCTAGGTATGTGCTATTTACTGAACAAAGGCAGGTAGATGTGCCCCTGTATCCGTTGCACTCAGAGGGGTTACTTAATCCGTCATTATGTGACCATGAGCTAATAGTGCTGCAGCTTTCACAAAATAAGCTCTGCACACAGTAAGAGAGAATATGTATTACCATATTCTGTAAGAGAGTGGGTGTGTTAGTGTATGGTGTTAGAGTGAGTTAGTGTGTTATGTGTGTGTTAGTTCCAGGAACGGGGGCTCCTTCTGTTTACTTGGCCCCTAGGCCAGAAGAAGGTACCAGCCCTATGTCACCCCACTTTATTCACATAGATGTGCAGAACAAAGTGGGGTAAAGGTATGAAGGCAGGCTCAATCAAGCCTTGAACACCTAAATACATTCTGTGCCCAAGTATCAGTAATCCTATCATCACCACCAGTGCTATCTAGTTTAATTATCCACAGGGTTAGTGTATATATCATATAGTGTACTATAACTGAGGCAAAGGTTTGCGCCAGCCACTGTATTATATACAGGGAAACCATGTGAAACATACACTACGTTATATTCACACTAGTGTGTGTGCACCGAGCAGTGAACTATCCAAACTATCAATCTATGTGTGGAAGTGGACAAGAAGGTCTAACCCTAGGCTTGACAAACTGCAACAAGTCTAGTGAAGAGTTGCTGAAAACAGAAGGAAAATCAATGTAAAACCTGACGACTAGAGGTTTGGGTCAGGCATTAGCCGAACCAACAGTTGGGCTTATACGACTGCTGGCTTGCCAAGCTATGTTTGCCTGAACTATGTGCTCTTTATGCTATATTGTATGCTGAGTAACTGTTGGTTGTATATACTGAACTATTAACAGGGTCACTATGTGTATCATACATTGAAAAATACACAGGGTCAGGTTATGTGCAAATACTTATATGCATGGTGTGCTTGCCCATAATTTGTTGAGTTTTTCAAGAGCTTAGTAAATACGTGCAGCATTAAGAGGAGAACAGTATCCTCTCCAAAACATAACAAAACACACATTTGTGGCACCTATTAAGGATACAAGGCCACTATAAGAGTCCAACCAAAAGAAATTTGAAATAAATACTTGCCAATAAAAGAGGAAAATCCTGGGCATATGAAATGTCTTTAAAATAAAGGCAGGTAAATAAATAATAGTCTAAATTTGGCTAGTCTAAATTTGAAAATTTAGCACAAGTGCTAAAAAATGTTTCCATCTTTAAATGTAAAAATATGTAAGATAGCCTTTCTCCTTAACTTTTCAAGCAGAAAAAACTTTGTTTTAATGTTATAATAATTCCATAGCTTTCTGCCTGTATTCTTTTTGAGTTCTTTGAGTTTTTTCTAGGACAGGGCTTTGTATTGTGATTATAAACATAATCCCATAATAGAGCCACAGTGTTGAAATGTTCTAAAACCAGCTAGGAACATCCCAATTGTATGAATTGTAGGTCATACAAATTGTACATACAGTAAAAGCATCATTGTCACTTAAAACCAAACAGAATTTCAAATGTTTCATTAGCTGCTACCTATATATCGTTCATTTCTAATGACACACTCTTCACTAAAATAACACACATAGTTAGGATTTGATGAGTGGGATTATAATTGACAATAAAGCCTCCGTGTTATTAGAGTGGGTGGTATGAGCTGGCAACCAAAACAGACCATTATCATATAAGCTGCATTTTAAAAACAAGCAGCATGGAGTAAGCTATGAAGCCTATGCCAACTAGGCACAGCGCTCTATATTTACATTATATGCAGCAATTACAAGGGAGATCTGTGATCTCCTCAAACGTCTTATGAACCAGTGGAGCACCCAATAGGGCCATCTGCACTGGTTATGTGGCAGAGTGGTCACATGCTGTTGCATGCTAATGCTCACAAAACATCTTGAATATAAATGCTATTGAAATGTCTTTCAGCCAAATAACGGTATATTTGATAGAAAAAAGCCCAGCTAACACATATGAAAAACAGATGTCAGGAAAAATTCTTTATAATGGTCCAAGGGAGGGGTATGAATCCATATTCCAGGCCAAATATTATTTATTCAAAAAATAATTATTCTTTGCTTTGGACAGACATTAATACTCACAATCTATAAGGAATGCTTAAATAAAGATGCAAGAATCTTTACAATATTCCAGAATTTTACCCATTGTAGCCCTCTCGTATTAATTTTTCATATTCCAGAAATGGTTGCATTTTTATTTTGCAAAAATGTGAACTGCAGTGAAGATGGGGGAGGGAGCAGACATGCTGCATCGATGATCACAGTATGAGTGTATATTTATGTATGCATAAGTGCATGATGTAAGTGTATGGTGTCGCATGTGTATAGTTGTTTGTGTGAGTGTATGTGTTAGAATGAGTGTGTGTTACTATATAGAGGTAGAGTGTGTGTAACTGTTTGTGTTGGAGTGTGCATGTGTGAATGTGTGCATGTTAATATATGGTGTAAGCGTACGTGTATTAGCATAAGTGTGTGTGTCAGCATATGATAGCCTGAGTGTGTGTCAGCAGTTGGCATTAGGTACACAGTTAGAGTGAGTGGATGTTACAGCAAGTTTGAATGTTAGTATCTGCGTGTGTTTAAATCAGTCTGAACCTAGGCAACATTAACCCTAGGCTAACCCCTGTACATGGGCAAAATGGTTCTTATCTGATGTCAAATTCAAGAGGTCCTTGCTGGTTCCCACAACTCAAAATTCTGTGGAATTTAAATACATAATTCAATTTCAAATTATCAGATTTTCATTATATATATATATATATATATATATATAGAGAGAGAGAGAGAGAGAGAGAGAGAGGATAGAGGGGGAGAGAGGAAAAGAGAGAGAAAAGTGAGAGAGAATGTTTAGATATGTTTATTGGGAATAAAGTCAGGTTTCAATAAACAAAATGCAATCCTCCTGTTAACAAATTTTATAATCTCCATCTCTAGTAGTTTACATTTTACAATTTGTATTCTATTTTTATAACTACCCACTTCTGCATCTGTCACTCAGCTGTAAAATTTCTGATTGCACTGGTTTAAAAATCTGCCATGTTTTGCTACAACATTGGCAAAGTGCTTGATATATTTGCTTCGATACATTTTGGATGTTGTCTGGGAGTGATAGTTCTTTTATCAGTTGGCAAAGTGTTGCAAATGTTGCACATCATTATCAATGCAGGAGCATTCAGTATATATGGTTATCTTTTATTTGGTGATTTTATTGTAAGCAGGCCCAGACTGGCCTTTAAGAAATCTAAGTAAATGCCTGGTGGGCTGATGTGAAATGGCATGGGTTAATTATTTTTGCAATTAACTTTTTGAACACATTTCCTGATGTTTCTATACACATTTATGTGTCTTTCTAGAACACTGTCATACACACTAAACATTCTGATCCCTTAGAAGTGAGTTACAGTTGGACATCAGGAGAGAAAAGTGGGACAGAGGGACTTGGAGTCCTGATAAGAGACTGTCTTCCTAAAGAGGGATACTTGAGAAGTATGAGATGGCTTTGTGATCAGATAAAATTACAATAAATTAGATTTCCCTGGCGTGCCTTCCCACTATATGCACTTCTAACAAATGTTATTGGCCAATTCCATTTGGAGAAATATACTTTGTATATTTGTCTTAAATAAACATGCGTTCTAAAATTATACACAGATGGATTGACTAAAAAAACATAACTATAGTCCACTCAAATATAAAGGACTGGCTATTAAATGGAAATATGAAACTATTTACTACTAGCAAATCATCAGTGATCCCTTACAAAAAATTACTGCAGTTTTTCTGAAGTAATACTGCAGTTTTTTGGACATGACACTTTTACTGCAGTATTACTGCACATTTACTGTCGTTTTACTGCATTTGTACTCCACTGTACTGCAGTTGTACTGCACATTTAGTGCACTTTTTTTTTTATGCTGCAAACCTACAGTTGTACTTCAATGTACTGCAGCTTTATTGCATTTGTACTTCCGTACAAAAATAACTGCAGTAAAACTGCAGTACAGTGAAGTACAAATGCAGTAATACTGCAGTAAATGTGCAGTAATACTGCAGTAAAAGTGCAGTATTGCAGTTTTTTCATGTCCAAAAAACTGCAGTATTACTTCAGAAAAACTGCAGTAATTTTTTCGTAAGGGATGCCCTCAGGAAGGCTGAATTTATGTTGTTCACTCCATTTGGGAAATGTCTAACACCTTGGATAAATCTGAAATCAGAGGGGTACATCTTGTGCCATCTTTTTTGAATATATTACCAAACAAAAACTGCTTACATCTACAGAGCATATACTCTGCCTGAACAACATAAATAATAAAAATACATGGGTAAAGTATTAACAACCAATCAGAAAAGTGTGTTCCCTCAATTAGAGCTATAGTAACATAGTAACATAGTTCATAAGGTTGAAAAAAGACCAAAGTCCATCAAGTTCAACCTATATACATATTGTGTCCCTACTGTGTTGATCCAGAGGAAGGCAAAAAAACCCTTATGAAGCAGATGCCAATTGCCCCATACCAGGGGGAAAATTCTTTCCCGACTCCAAATATGGCAATCAGAATAAATCCCTGGATCAACGTTCTGTCCCTATTAATCTAATATCCATAACTTGTAATATTATTGCTTTCAAGAAACACGTCCAGGCTCCTTTTGAACTCTTTTATTGAGTTTACCATAACCACTTCCTCTGGCAGAGAGTTCCATAATCTCACCGCTCTTACTGTAAAGAACCCCCGTCTGTGTTGGTGTAGAAACCTTCTTTCTTCCAACCGTAGAGGATGTTCCCTTGTTATAGATACAGTCCTGGGTATAAATAGGTCCTGGGAGTGATCTCTGTACTGTCCCCTTATATATTTATACATAGTTATTAAATCCCCCCTAAGCCGTCTTTTTTCCAAACTAAATAACCCTAATTCTGATAATCTTTCTGGGTACTGTAGTCCTCCCATTCCCCTTATTACTCTGGTTGCCCGTCTTTGAACCCTCTCCAGCTCCACTATATCTTTCTTGTACACTGGTGCCCAGTACTGTACACAGTATTCCATGTGTGGTCTGACTAGTGACTTGTACAGTGGTAGAATTATTTCCTTGTCGTGGGCATCTATGCCCCTTTTGATGCACCCCATGATTTTATTTGCCTTAGCAGCAGCTGCCTGACACTGGTCGCTACAGGTAAATTTACTGTTAACTAAAACTCCTAAGTCCTTTTCCATGTCAGTCATCCCCAGTGTTTTCCCATTTAATACATATTCCCAGCCTGGATTTTTCTTCCCCATGTGCATAACCTTACATTTATCTGTGTTGAACCTCATCTGCCACATCCCAGCCCAAGCCTCCAACCTATGCAGATCCATTTGTAATCGTGCACTGTCCTCTATTGTGTTAACCACGTTACAGAGCTTAGTATCGTCTGCAAAGATTGATACTTTACTATACAATCCCTCTACAAGGTCATTAATAAATATATTAAAAAGAATAGGACCCAAAACTGACCCCTGTGGTACCCCACTAGCAACAGTAACCCACTCAGAGTATGTACCATTAATAACCACCCTCTGTTTCCTATCACTGAGCCAGTTACTTACCCACATACACACATTCTCCCCCAGCCCAAGCATTCTCATTTTATGTACCAGCCTTTTATGTGGCACCGTATCAAATGCTTTGGAAAAATCAAGATATACGACATCCAGCGATTCACCCCGATCCAGTCTTGAGCTCACCTCCTCATAAAAGCTGATCAGGTTAGTTTGACAGGACCGATCCCTTGTAAACCCATGCTGATATGGAGTCATACACTTATTTTCATTGAGATACTCCAAAATAGCATCTCTTAGGAATGGTCATGGCTATAGCTTATTCCATAGTATTCCAGAGTTCTTCCTACACGGAATACAGTTGGATAATACTGTGCAAAGTTTTAACATTTTATTTATTTTACAATTTGCCTCCTACTTGTTTTCGAGCATTAAACATTAAATCATGTCCGGTTTATTCTACAGATTTAAGTATTTTATCCACATCCGAATAATATTTTGTTATCTTTTTTTATATTATTTTATTGGATGTTTTAATCATCCATTAGGCCCAACAGGAACAAATATATACCCCTACTACAAAATCAATTTTTGACCGTGTTTAGTGTGGAGGTGCCAATGGTCTGATTACAAAGAAAATATTTTTATTTAAAATGGTATTTGTCTCTTTCTATACCATTTGGTTATGCTTAGAGGAAACAATATCACTCAATATCACCCATGAATCGAGTGAATACTTTTACTGTTTTCTTCAAACATTGTCTTGGTAGTTCTCGCAAAATTCTTTGTTTCCTGTTTTTTGTTTCATTGTGAAAATTATATGCGGTAATGCTGGTTTTTCTACAGTGCATGAGCTAATTTCACAAATCACAGAAAGCAAGAATTGCAAGGGAAAAAATCTTGCTTTAAAGCAGTAGGGTGTTAAGACACAAGGAAAATGAGAGGAAGGAAGTAATACTTGAGAGAAAGTGTTGGATTCATATAAACATTTTAGAAAAGATAATAACCTCTTGTCCTTTATAACGTACCCACTTCCTAACTGGCAACATAAAATAATTAAAATAAAAATCCTGGAACACTTTTCCACAATATTTGTTTGTTTGTATCACAAGAACAACACTTGCTGGAAAATGCTTCTATACAAAAATATTTTAAATCTTATTTTTCCTTTATCACTTTGCATAGATCCCCCTTAGTATTATAAGTGGGGATTATTGGACATTGAAATGTTCTGGATAAACCAAGTCCCAAAGCAGTATGAGTATGTAAGCATGTCAATCATGCATGTAATATAACCAACACAATGATACATGCAATACTAATTAACATTAAAACAAGTTTGAATTGATTTCCATTGCATTTCCAGGCATTTCAAATTTGTTAATCTTTGGCCATTGCAGTGCAAACATAAAAATCCAAAACTATTTTGGATAAAAAGAAAAGATTCAATTTCAATTTAACAACATGACTTAGGTAAAGGTTATACAGAGTGTTACTTAAAATAATTGTTTTCACTTCATTACTAACATTATAAACAACATAATTGTGTGTTCTTAATTAAATACAATGCATATTTTTCAATATAGTTTTAATATATACCATATTCATGTGATTTGGTAAAACGTAAGTGACCCTGACAAAATATTGACATGTAAGGTATATTTACATTCCTTCAAGGACACGGATCCTTGTCGAGGCTGTAATAAACATAAGGAAGTCTCAGTCCGAATCTCTCGAGTCTAGTCCATGTCATTGACCTTCAGCTCATACAGGTCACTGACAAATTGTTACACTCATATCCTGGCATTACTTTTCCTTCTTCAGGCAAACAATTAAAATTTTAAAAAAAGGCGCTATGAGCTGTTCACGTTTTTAAAAAAATATTGTGAGCAATGGAAACATTCACCTGATCCACACAGAAAATCAGCACCTCCAAACTGTGAAACAAAACTCCTTAACAGAAACCTCTATTATTATGCTGAACTCTTGTGCCCCTCGTGAGAAAATACAATGTTTATGAATAAAAAGTAGCATTTATGCCACTTGACAGCAAATAGGAGTTTTAAATCACAGTATTATAGACTGAGGAGCCTTCTCAGCAGGAAATCCATCTCCACACAGATTTTTTAACAGGTTCTGCCGATTCTTACTAAGACTAACCCTCCTGCAGTGTTTTCCAATTTGCTGTGCGGTATGTGACTTCTTAACGTATGCTTGCTGGGCCTACGTTTACAACATAGAATAATATTCACATCCCAGAGCGTGTCAAAATTTAGAATATATCTTTAGCTGTGAACTACAGGGAAGTGCAACGTGAGAATTATATCCGACAGCAAGCAATGCAAGTGATAAAGTGTGCAACACACTTCTCTTATTGGTTGTTAACACTTTACCCATGTATTTATATTAATCATTGACTATGGTTTAACTGCATCCTATTTCCAAAGTCATGGTGTGCAATTTTAGGACAGGTTTAGGCCATATATTTGCTGTCATCTAACTTTCATTTTCTGGAAAAGTTCCACAAGGAAGTCAAAAACAGAAACGTTTATCAAAAAGGCTAACTAATCAGGTGAGCTAAAAGAAAATCCCAAAGGTGATTTGTCACTAATGCCAAAGTTATGCCAGGCTATTCTCAGCTACTAGAAATATGAACTGACTTTTTTGGACCATCTAGTCTGCACAGTAAAGCCTTAATAGGTCCTTGATCTTGTCTTAGATTCAGGAGAGCCCTATGTCAATCCAATACATGGTTAAAGCCCTTCACTATATTAATATCTACCATTTATGCTGGGAGATTCATAGAGGAGTCTGGTATAGTTGTAGGTATAGTTGTAAAATAGAGAACTGCTGGAGATTTGTAGTCCTGTGTGTGTCAATCTTCTGTTTGAAAAGTCTTTGACGTCTTAATAAGTAATGGAATAACAATTTTAGCAAAGAGGAGAAACCAATTATATGTTTTAACTATAGACTGTGAAGGAAAATATCTCAATTACAAATATTTATTTTATCTGGAAGATTATATATAAGAAGCATTTAATGTGTAATTGTTTACGCAGATTAAATGTACACAGATTTACATTTTCTAAAGAAAATATCTGTGTTATTGCCCACCACATGTCAGCTGTTTTGGTTTTTTTGCCCCGAGCTTTGATTATTGAGTTGTCCAACACCAGCAGCAGGTTATAATAAGCTGCACTAACCCTAAACCTCAAGATGCATTCAAGGTTTGCAAAGCAGGATATGGTTACATTTTAGTCTTGATTGGAGTAGATTCATTTCCATGGCTAACAAAAGCATTTGTGTGCAAGAAGGCTCATCATCAACATCTGGGAGAACAGCGTGATTTCAAAGAAATGCCTTGATTTTGTTTAACGTCAATAGTTTCAATATGCTGCAATATCTTTTAGGACATTTTTTATCATCATTAGGTTTTCTGATTTATGATTCTCTAATCATAAACCCTATTTTAAATGCATTATAACTTAAAGTGGTCAAATCCATAAAGACATACTTCTTTCGCATGTGGTATAATCCTCACTATCCTAAAACACAAAATCATTTCTGCTGACTAGTATATAATTTAGATTAGATTTTCATTAAATGTTTTAAAAAATCTTATATGTAGACTAAGCAATGTTCATTTTTATAAATAAATAGAAGAGGGGGGAGGAAAATGAACACAACAAGGTAGGCTTACAATTCCAAGATTTAATATAAATTAGATCTATATATATATATATATACATTTAGTAATTTAAAAGCTCATTAATAAAAAAAAAAATAATAAAAGAGGTGCAAGTGATTAAAGAAGTAACAAGGAGGTACATTTTTCTTTTCAACAGTAACACAGAATTTATATTTGCTATCTAGTATTTTCAGAAAATAACGCTATAGTAGAAAGTTAAGATTTCTTTGGCATTTGATTGGGCCCTGCCAACCCAAAATGTCACCAGCCATAACTAGAGTTTGCATATGCAACATGAATTATTAATACACTAAATACTGATTCTATTGAGATTATATGCAGAATATTTTTCTACCCAAGCAGGAGCCATACAAGAACCCAAGGGGCAAGTCATGGAAAGCCAGCAACGTTATGTTTTCAATAATGGTGTCTACAATTGAAAAAAACAACAGCAACTGGACATTTCTTTAAAACACACTGGTACATTATGTATTTTGCCTAATCCTGAAATACTGCAAGATCATTCTGTTCTTGTCTTGTGATCCTGACTTTTAGGTCACAGTAAGGACAATTTGGAGACTTGTAGCTCTAAACACACAGCTTGGCTAAACCAAATAAGCAAGAACTGTATAAAGCCATGTTCTATATAGATGGAGCTTTCAAAATCCTGAAATGGTAAGCAAATAAATACTGTATTTGCTCGATTATAAGACAAGGTTGTTTCCGTCTTATATTCGAGGTTGTCTTCTAATCAGACCTCAAATAAAGGTCTGACTACAAGACTAAGATCCAGATCCCCCGCAGTGCTGCAGGGAACCCGGTTCCTCCTCTCTGGCAGCCGGTGGAAGTCTGTTCGATGCACGCAGACAACCTCCGCCGCTGCTGCCAGCACTTCCTCTGGGGCTTCTATGACAGAGCACCAGCATCACATGACCTTCCGGTGCTCATTCATAGACGCCAAGGCGGAAGTGCCGGCAGCAGCAGCGGAGGTTGTCTGCGTGCATCGTGCAGAACTCCACCGGCTGCCCCACTAGACACCAAGGAATCTGAAACACAGGGGAATAAGTCTAAGGATGCACTGGTAAGTCAGGGGAGGGTTAGAGTGGCATAGGGGGTATAAGGGCTTTCTGGAGGTAGAGTGGCATATATGGGGTTTAAAGGAATATCAAGGAGGCAGGGTGGCATATAGGGGGTTAAAAGGAATATCAGGGAGGCAGAGTAGCATATAGTGGGTTAAAAGGAATATCAGGGAGGTAGAGTGGCATATAGGGGGTTAAAAGGCATATCTGGGGGCAGAGTGGCAAATACAGGGGTTAAAAGGCATATCTGGGAAAAGTGGCAAATAGGGGGTCAAGGGGCATATCTGGGGGCAGATCGGCATTTAAGGGGGGTATAAGGTATATCTGGGGGCCAGATGTGCATAACTGGGGACGGGTTGGCAAAAAAGGAAATAAAAACAAAAACGTGCATTTTTCTCAATCATAGTCTTTATTAAATATGAAAAATAGTTTACATGTGAATTAATATTTACTAGTAAAACTTTTTTCTTATAGGGTAGTCTTATATTCAGGCCTTTTGGGGGTTGTCTTATAATCAAAGTTAATCTTATAATCAAGCAAATACGGTATATTTGATTCCTCCAGGTAGTATGAATTACGAAAACTTTAATGAAGACCAATGTCAGAGCACAAGTCGAAAGCACAAATGTATCCTACTAAATCCAAATATAAGCAATACAACAGTTTTCAGTTCCAATGTTTTCATTTGCACCTTCCCAATAGTACTTTACTCTACCAGTTCCACAGTTATGCCAGTTTAAACTTTGACATATTTTTATCTTACAAAATAGTCCTGTGTTTTTTGCAAAACATGTGTTAATATGCATTCTTATTCACCTTTAGGCTACCCTGTAGGTCATGCTAGAGATCTGAAAACAATGGGTTTCAAATAAGTCTTCTAAACTTGTCAACATGACAGGTTTAAAAGGTTCCTCCAAAAGACACAAACTGCGTTTATGGTGAATCTGGAATGGTGAAAAATGCTGAGGATCAACAGAAAATATAACTTATGTAGTCATAGCTTAAAAGCACTAGCTGGAGCAAATAAGACTTGTTTTTCGTGTTAGTTACTTGTGTACAATATGTATCATCTACATGTCCTATGAAATATAAACAATGGAGTATCATTAGTGTGGTTTTACATTATAATAAATTGTGGTGATAAGGCAGCTGTACTTTCATACCAAAATTATTATACTCTTACCTAAAATAATCCATTTTGCAAAATATTTCCTTGTTTTTGATGTAGCAGCTGTTGTGTTGCCTTAATGACGTTCTGCATACTGAACATTCCAGACACCTGACATGCCAGATTAAATTATTTACCTGAAACATAAAAACACATGTGCATTAAATATATATTTGTTCTGAAGAAACAACCTCCTGGTATATGATTAACGGGTTGCAGTATTAGTGATTTTGAGGCATTACATGTGTCTACCAAGAATTACCGGTCATTCTTGAAGAAGCATGCCACATTTCTGTGGAAAATATGTGTAAAGTCTTTAATCATCGTGTCTGTCTTTTACATTGGTGATGAATTCCAATATTTAGGGTCCATATGCAATATTTACAACATGGTTCAGCGACATATTCCGTCACTTCCTTAATTAGATGCTTGAATAAACAAAGTTTTTCATAACATTTACTCTTAGATTGTATAGTTTCCTCCTTTTTGTTTTCAGAGAACAGATTCTACAAAATGTAAATTCTTTTTAAAATTTGGATACAAAATTTGTTGCCAAAAAATCCCTCTCACACTCTCCCAGCAGAAGAAGCTTGAAGTCCACAAGATTTATACTTATATGAGATTTATACATTTATATAATGTAATACAGCAGGGGTGTCCAAGTTTTTCTGCAGTGGGCCACTTCATCAGAAATGTATGTGTTCATGGGCCGTACTCATTTTTCACTGAGAGAAAATTTGGCCTTTTAGCTTTATAATGCATATTAATACATAGGTAATTTGGCAATAATGAAAAAAGCAGTGGACGAACAGTTTTTTGATCAACTTATATATGTCATTGTATCAATACTGAATTACTTAAACAGTAAAACAAAGTCAGTCCACAAACCATTTAAAACAAGTTTAGCCAAATAAAACTGCACAAGGCTGGGGCAGACTGTGGGTACAAGCTGGATTTAAGCTGGCTGATGGACACGGCAGGCAGGGCCAGAATAAGAGCATCAGGGGCCTGGTGCTGAGGATTTTGGTGGCCATTTAAAAACCGAATCCTTTGTGATAGCATTGGGAGTAATCAGTACACTAAAAAAAGTCATCATACACGCGGGATACCTGAAGCCACAATTTAGTGCCACCGATCCTTTTTAATAAAATATGCAGATTGAAACAGAGTAAATAACACAAAACATTTACTTTTCCTCTCACTGATTTCAGGGCCTTGAAAGTTTTGTCCTCTGAAGTGACTACAAATTCACACAGGCTCTGTGGACACACTGACACCCAAACACACACACACCAGGACAGGCTATGCCACACTGACACACACACACCAGGATAGGCTCTGCCACACTGACACCCAAACACACACACCAGGACAGTCTCGGCCACACCGACACCCGATTCCGGATGGTTTAAGCTGCACAAAGCATAAAAAAATGCTTTGTGTATTGCCCCATGTGCATTTGTGCCCCCACACCCTTTATTGTATTGATTTTTATGTAATGCCCCCAGCCAGCCCCCCTCCCTTGTGTATTGATGCCCCCACCCCCTTTTGTACTGGTTAATGTAATGCCCCCATATCCATGTGTATTGTAAACGGACACCCACCCACCACTTTTTGTTTTGATTTATATGTGATGCCCCAACCACCCTGTTGTGCTTTTAACCCTCAGCTTCCCCCTTTTTCTATTATTAAATTGTTGCCCCCTTTGTCCCCTTCCATCTAACACCCCAACTATTTCTCTTAAATACTTACTTTTCTTGCTGGCTTCTTCCCCTGCAGACTAAGGAACATTTACTTTATTGAGATGATGGTGAATATGTGGAACGGTCTCCCAGCAGACGTTTGAGGTCCACAAAACCTCAGTGATTTTTACTTGTATTTAATGTAATAAAGTCTGACTTAATGAAAGGAAGATTTCCTTTACTGAGGGTGGTGGATATGTGGGACATTCTCCTAGCAGAAGAAGCTTGGGGTCCGCAGAACCCCTGAGCTTTGTGCTTTAGTTTAATGTAATAAAATCTTACTTATTGTAAGGTAGCATTAGTTTACTGAGGGTGTGGTGGATATGTGGAACAGCCTTCCAGCAGAAGAAGGTGGAGGTCCATAGGACCCTGAGATTTGTACTTTTACATAATGTAATGAAGTCTTATGTAATGTAAGGAAGATTTACTTTACTGGAAGGGTGGTAGGTATGTAGAACAGCCTCCTAGCAGAAGTGACTTGAGGTCCACAAAACCCATGATGAACTACAGTCTTTTTTTCTTTTACTGTAAGTAACCTTTTGCAACCTGTCCTTCATTGTTTCCTAGGCAGTTTGCATTTGCTAATACCGTATTTGCTCGATTATAAGATGAGTTTTTTTTCAGAGCAAAAATGTGTACATTGATATGAGATGGTAAATTAATAATGTTACATATTAAAGTAAAAATTACCTTGAGCAGATATCGGTCCAGGATTTCCATTCCACAACTAGAGCAGATATTCTTGCCATCTGAAGGTACGGAGGAGGAGGAGGATGGGGGAGAACACACAGAGGGAGTAGATGGAGAGCTGGGGGAGGAGTGGTCCTCTTTCTCCAAACTACAGGGCAGATTTTCATCATCTGACTGTGACTGAAAAAAGCAAAAAAAAGTGATTATATCTAGGGGTCAACTATGATTCCATATGTAATGACCCAAAGGAAATCCATAAATATGCATTATTGGTAATTCTCTGTAATGTGCTGCATTAAAATAATTTATAAGCAGTACATTCATTACAATGTTTTCACAATTATGATTTATTTATTTTTGCAGATCTGATGAGTGCATAACAAAGTACTTACAAACATTCACTCTTGTGTTAAAAGATAACTAACATATAAAACTAACAAAAATAATGCACTTACAAATCATTTTTAACATGCATTGTTCTGGAGGCTGCCCGAGACACTGGAGTGCTCCTTTAACATTTTGCTAACACCAGTAGAGTTGCTCAGTGCAGCCACGCAAAATAATTTTTATCAAATCATGTTTAGAATTTTTACACATATGAAAATGACACTGTGGAAGCTGTATAACACTAGTTTTGGGATAAAAGTGAGTGACAAATAGCATATTAACTAGACTTTTCAGTTTGGCTCTCTCCTTTTTGGCTGATCTCTGCACAAAAATTTCCAGAAATGTACCAAATTGGCCTGCGTCTAAAAATAATTTACGCTTCTTCCATGTTCATGTCTGAGTTTCTAAAGGCAGATTTGACAGGGATAATTATATTTGTTAACCACGTATGGACAAACATTTCTAAGGAACCAGTGTAAAAGCTGGATGTCTCCTACATGCAACAGGCAGCTGCAAAGATCATCTTTGTGACTAATGGAGACTTGGGGAGAAGTATGATTCAGGCCCAAGTCTAGATAGCTGCCCTTAGCTTTCTCGTTCAGCTAACATTAATTCAGCATAAGGAAACATCTGGGAGCAAAACCAGCCCTTACATGGGACCCAGGTGGCGATTTGCAGAGCTGTGTGACACAGGGACACGTAAGCAGTCAGCGGATAAGGTAGAAATTGAGAGAGTGTGAATGAGAGTATGAGAGAGCATGAAAGAAAGTGTGAGCGAGTATGAGAAAGAGTGAATGAGAGAGGCAGGCTGTTTGGGGCAAATGTAGCACAGGTAGGCTTTTGGAGGTACTGACAAACTGTTTTGTGGCAAAGATGACGTAGACAATCTGAGGCACTGACAAGCTGTTTGGGGACAAAGTTGGCACACTCAAACTGTTTGGGGGCAAATATGGTAACCTGCATTTTACATGAGTGTACTGACAAGTTATGTTGTTGCACAAGCTCTACACAGACACAATTCTCATAGACACATACTCTTCTATATTTAAACCTCCTCTCTTGAAAACCTAATCTCTTCTTTTAGATTCTAGTACCACCTCCATGCTGTTGACATACTAATCTACCTTTTGTCTCCTGAACTCTTCTAATTCACCTCACTGCTTCTCTGAAATTGCTTCTTGGATGGCATCCCACTACGTAAAGCTCAATATTTCCCAAGAATAAGCTTCTATTTATTCCCCTGTTTCCTTAATATCCAGATATCTTCCACAATCTACCAAACAGCGGTGTGACACATGACTTCATTCCTTACATTCAGTCACTTTTCAAATCCTGCCATCTGTGAAATATCTCTTGAATAGGTCCTTTCCTCATACATGTTATGCTCAGTGTGTTAAAGCGGAACCCTTGACCAGAGATTAATGCTTGTCTCCAAACTTCCTCAAGTTGAGCTCTTGAGTTTTTGCAGCCATGGGACTTATTGATGATCTACCGGGACCACATGTGTCCTATCAATCTGGTAGTTGGATAACAGCAGAATGTTGGGTCGAGCCAAAAGGTCAAGGTAAAAGAAATAAGATTTATCAAATGCCAAAGCCAAGGTCAGAATGGAAGAAATCAGGAGCAGAGGGAAACAAAAGGAACAAAATAAATAACAAGGTATGGGTACTGGTACTAGACAGAGACAGTGCCTTCTCATGGCAAACCCTGACTTTCTGTGCTGACTATATATATATATACATATATTGTCCTAAAATGTCCATGCCACTGAATCTCCACATGACCTTGACTACAATAAAATCATCCTCACCAAGCAGTCCCTCACTATCCATCTCATTCCCCCTCAGCCTCTTAATAGACTGCAAGTTCACAAAGGCTCTCTCTGTACCAGCATGTCTTTACATATGTTAATGTTATCCTTAATTTTGTATATTGTCATTTTGTACTGTTGTCTTGCTCATTTTATTTTGTAACAACGATAGGTAATCTGCTGGTGCTCTATAAATAAAAATTGAATTATCAGGTTCAACAAGTAAAAGACAGGAGTATACTGTACTTCAGAGGAGAAATGCAAGGGTGAAAGATCCTAGTCCAATAACAGAGTGTCAGAAGTTTAGATGTAGTATCAGGCAGTTCTGCTTCACTAAGAGGGTGGTAGATAAGTGAAACAGTCTTTCAGCAGAAGACTTCTTATGGAATTTATGCACAAATGGTAAAAACATAAAGCTATCCTAACAAAAGATGACAATAACAAGAACCAAATAAGTGTTGAGTTTTTACATCAGGAAAGAACGGCCATACTAGATGAGGCAAATTGTTATCTCCTGTCAGAAATCTTATGTTTCTATGTTTTACTAAGCACTGTGAATGATTCATCAAAGATTTACTTGAACTTTGGTCTGTTTGGAAAATAATACATTTGTCTCTATTTAAGCAGACACTGTTTCTACCCTATAAACCTTTCTGTGGATGACAACGATCTTTTAAAACCAAATCAGGCAATTTCCTAATAGAAACATTTTCCCAGTGTAAAAAACTCAAACATTTTTGTTCTTCTCTAATATTCACTATAGCCATATGTCTATCCCATGGATGTTTAAATTCCCTCACTGTATTAACCAAATTTGTAGTGCATCTGGCAATTCTTAATAGAACCCAAGGTGTAGTGAGGATTAGCACAGGTGAGAATGGCAACAAAAGAAAAAATGTGAACATTAGCATTGATGAGACACACAAAGGAAAAGTTCAAGCAAATACCCAAGTATACATCAGATCAACATTTTAAGCATTCTGAAATAAAACAGGGATATCTAAGGCTATATCACCATGTTAGATGAATCGACTAATTACGCTGGGCCATTCCATTGGTTGATACAGCAATTAGAGCAGTTTGAATTATAACACCTGGACACAAATACCGTCATTAACAAACAATAAAAGGCTATTACTTAATAGTTTCAATATATTTAGCAATAACTAAATATATAATATCCCAGCATAAGTTTAAAGAGATGTCAGTGGAAAAGACTTAAGGGAATACATTCAACTATGCATACTATAGTAAACGAGCATTTTTAATAGAAATTCTATCTCCATTACTAAGAGTTACCTTAATTATTTTTGGCATGCATGGTTACAGTAATTTTTTACATAACTTTTTTAACACAATCAAGCTTGCTTCATTATATTAAAAACAATTATATATAGAAAGTTTGCTATCTCAAAAGAAGTACTAATGTTAACAATACCATTAATTAAAAGGTGCATTTATGTTGAATTAAAAAAATATAAGTGTGAATAATCTGAAAGTAAACACACTAACACATTACAAAATAACAAAACACTAAATCAACTATTATTCGTGCTCCACATTAAGGAAACAAACTTTGCACATAAAGCAATGTAAAGTAATCATTTAAAAATTGTTATGATCTAGTTTCAGAGCCACTTGCTCACCAATCTCATAGACGAAGAAATATGTCTGTCCAACATATAACCTTAACTAAGTCTTTGAGATCTTTTGAAATGTACTTTTGTGGTATTTATATTATACAAATAAGACATATTAGCCTAAGATATGCAGTGAAATTCAAGAGGTAAAGGTTAATGCAAGATGCCTCTGTGACGCTATATATATATATATATTCTTAAATTTCGTTATCTCGGTTTTCTGTAATGATCTCTTCACATTTGCCCATTAGCTCCTGTGCTTGTATTTGCTATGATTCTTAATTATGTTTAGGTACTCTTCTATAAATGTTGTTCCCCACCTTTCCCTGTACCCCGGATTACTACCTTCAATTCGATTTTACTGTTGCCCTTGGTCTTCATCTATGTTTTCTCAAAATTATTATTGTTTACATATAAGGTGATAATATATACCACAGAAGTCTACTTTTCGGAAGTAATTATCACAAACACTGTTGACATAATACAGCAGTATACAATGGGCGCTCTAACTACAAATATGCATACATTGTGTGTGATTTCCACCCAATTTTCATGAATACAGCTGTGAAATGCATTGCATTTTTTCATAAGCTTGTGCTATTTTAATAAATTACTGTATTCTTCAGGATGTTTAGAACTTTTTGTATTTTGCCTGGAGCAGGGACTTTCTGCAACTTGGTGTTTAGATTCTTTAGTGTCTTCGTTTTAATGGTGAGATGCATTTCAAGTGACACAGTACTTAGTACTCGTGCACTGGTGTATGACAGCTTGTGATGTGGATTTAGGTTATCTGGTTAAAATGTAAATACTGTTTGTTACATTATGTGTATGCACAGAGTACCAGTATTTAACTACATATTTACACTTTGCAGAGTCACTACAAAATTGAATTTGTTTTGCAAATGACCATATATAAGGTGTCCATGCAGAAAAAATCGCAATAACATTTTATTTTTCTTTAGATAACTCTTCTCTATTTACAACTCACATGACAAAACGTGAGTTGTGAATATACATACAGCAGTTCATTGAGGCTTATACCAATGAGACCTTGGTTTACAGCTTCATGCTAATGCTGAAACATGCTGGACTGAGAACCTGGATATCATATCATTCATACGTGGGAGCCCTGCTTCCCTGTGTCCCCGGGTTAGTGTCTTCTTTCACCAGACAGGAGCTTCCATCCACTAAAGGCTTTTTGGGGCTAGCACTGCCTCTATGCGCAGCTAGCCCCACTTCCATGCAGAGCTAGCCAAGATCCTAGAAGAAGTCATCCCCTGAAGAAGAAGAGCCCCAGGCTTCTCAGGTATGCAAATACGCCTGTGCTCCATTTTGTGGATATGTGTCATATAAAAAGCCTGTGCAGTGATTTTAAGATGAACCATTTTGAATGTTGGAAGAGTTTCGGTCCATTTATCTAAACAATCATTAGTTAATACACGTTCTGACTACATGTACACTGTCATTCCACATACTTTTATCACTCACCACCCATGTTTGACATCACCCTGTAATCATCAGAAGCAGCCCTCATAAACTAGTGCTATCCTCTCTTTATTGCTGGACCTATGATGTCATTGTTGAGCATTTGTCAAGTCAGCAAGACATAGATGAGGCTAAAAACTACAACTATCTGTGAAGAAATCAAAGCAGATGGACTGATTTGCTCAGATTTAAAAAAAAAAAAGCAAACTGGTGCCAGTTTCCATGAAGAGAATCAGATGAAGTCAAAATATAATGAAATATACTCGAATACCTCAGGGCAATGAGCAACTTTCTTCACCAATAATATTATTGAAGTTGTAAAAAGGCACCATCAACTAGTAGTCACAACAAATTATGGACACTCAATACTGAAGGTTAGCCAAACCATTTATGACACAAAGACAAACACATCTCCCTGATTGGTTCCAGTTGGTAGTTGGTCCTGTTATATACCTTATTTAAAAAAGAAAAACATTGTCCCCATGAGCATCAGATGTTCTACTGTGTGATGTAGGTACAATAACTTTAAAAAAGAAACCAGCAACATTTTTATCCGACAACAGTAATAAAAAAAAAATGGTTGGAGTTCTCCTTCAAACAATAAGGGAACATCATACATCATACAAAGGGGAGAAAACCACTAGACACATGAAGCAGGGTGGATAAAAGTGAAAACTTGAAAGGGATGGTAGTTACAATTTCTGAAATGACTTTTAAGCATGGACTCCATGTCTGAGACACGATTTTTCAGATGACATTTAGCATAATATTTAAAGGCTATGTCTGTATTATTGTTTCTATTTTGCATTTCAAAGTAATGTTAATTTTGAAAAATACTGTGTATTGATTGTGTATTTGCTTCATGTATGGTTATCACTAAGGGTACCATATCTCAGGATATTAGATTTTATTGCTGCATTGTATTGAACGTTCTACTTAATGTCCCAGGTATTCAGATAACAAAGTTCTTAGGATAAAATGGGAATTTAATAAACTCTAATAATAATCATGGTCACTCAAAGCAACAAAAAAGAAAAACTCACATACTTCATAAATTCTACCATTAAGAAATCAGCACAAAATGGTTCTGCAATCTCACCAGTATGCTCTTCCATGCCATCCTCTCAATAGTGTTGCCTGTGATCTGAACATTACTTTACCTCCATGTTATTATTAAGTCCTAACATATTCTCTAGATCATAATTGTACACAAATAATAATTCCAAATAAAAATGATAAAAAAGCAATAAAAATCAGAACAGAAATGGGGAGGAACCGGATGGAACTGTAAGTAAAATATCCATTCACTGTGAGGGTGGCATTGTGGGATCCAAGTCTAACACAACAGTTTATAATAGTTACTGCCAGTTCTGCAAATAAAGTTTAACAACAAAGAAAAAAAATAGTATTTTACAATGGTAACTTACACTACTACACACATATCTGCATGTAACAGGAGCAGGCATACTAAAGCCATGTTCTCTGTGTGATTATTTCTCTATATTATCCTATCTCTCCCCATTTGTTAGATCACTTTCCCTATGTAGTGGAGAAGAAACACTTTTCTTATTCCCAGCCCCCCAAATGGCAAATAGTTCCTAATTTTAAACCAAATAGCTATGAAACTACTGGTAAAAAGAAGCATAAACTATGTATTATTTTAATAAATTAATATAGTTATTCTTAAACTGTTGACGGTGAAGGTTACTCTGTAAATTCGGTGTGTTTTGACATGTACAAAACTTGCACATAGACTAGCTCTATGTAGTCAGTCGTATCTCAGCCTAAAGCCTTAAATCTAATCTACTTCATGTCATTGAATGGCTATATAAAAACAACTTTAGACTTAGTATACGATTATTAGCACAATACAGTTTGGTTTGAATATTAGATATTAAGACACATTGTACCAGATCATAATAAATTGCAATTTGTGTCAATAAAAGATGGAAAGTGTATTTACCAAAACGTGCAAAATACAAAGCAGTTTCTCTTGTACATCGTGTGGTTTGGAAGTACAAAAGAGCAAAGTATCCACACATCACATCTATCAAAACATAATTGTACTTCTCCTAGAAGATATGGGCTAGCCTAGAGTGGCCTAATGAATGCTTGATAGTTAGAATTTCGCAAGAGCTACAGAAGTTCTGTAATAAATAATTAACTTGATGTATCATTCTGAAAACCTAATATGTTTGCAGAAACTGGTGAGACATCCTCATGGACACAGTGTGGATCAACTACCCTTAGAGACAAACGTTGGTGGATGCTGCCAGTTTTATACCTAAGTAAGTATTTATGCTTTGTACAAGCATCTTACAACCTGGCAACTGAAACCCATTTGCCTATTAGGAATATAGGATTTAACTTTTTACCAAAATATATATGATATGTTGCATATCACTGATTGCAACATATTTTTGCTCTGGTTTTGGAAGGCCTTGCCTTATAAAAAGCCCTAGGAAAGCCCTTATTATGATAAAATCAACAAAGTTAGTATTTTAGACAATCACAACTGATTGCACTCTTTGGCTAATATAGATGAGAATAGTTTACATAGTATGTTAAATTATGTATCACATATTTGGAAAGGTTATAAGAATCAGCCAAACATGTTGTAAAATAATGAGTATTATTTGTTAACGATGTATTAAAAAAATTTATATTCAAAGCCTCTAAATTAAGCTGATTTATCTTGTTTTATTTATACCAATAACTGTATAGGTCTAAAAAAAGATATATTATGAAATATAACTATATTCAAGGTTTTATTACATTACCTTTGATTTATAGAGAACCAACAGATTCAGTACGGCTTTTCCAATGAGGAGAATACAAATGGATTAACTTGTTTCGGCATATACCTACACTGAATTAAAGATCACCATAGCTCATGTTTAACTAAAGATAATAATCATTATATAGAGCAGTCCTTAAAATTATTTGATGTGTTACTTTAAATGTATTCTTCCCATAGCAAATATCCAAGTACAAGGAAACCAAAATATATGTAATTTTGAGGAAATATGGATGAATTAGTATAAAGAAATATTTTCTTAGTTTGCAAACATATATTAAAATGTCGTATATTAATAGAGTTTATACAAAACTAAAATGTGAAGTATAGTTCTATTGTTGTTTCAGTAAACTTCTATAACTATTTGTGTATTGGTATATAAGCTTTTAAACTACCTGTTAAATAACACAAATGATGACTCTTACTGATAATGGCAACTTTTATCATATAATAATTGCATTAAATATTGCATCATGTAAATATGACCTAATTTTAATACTAATGTAAGAGCAGGGGCCTTCTCCTTCTATACCAACATGTGTTGTGTTTGTTCTGCATTTTCTCTTTTAATTGTGCCTCAGAAAATGCTGGTGAACCCATTAAAAAAATATCAATAATATGAGAATTAAACCAATGAACAATGTTTTATTATTTCCTTATATACGCAAGTGAAATATTTTGTAGTAGGAACACTGCATTTTCTTATAGTAAGTTTATGTTAAGAAATTGGAATCATTATTAAAAATGACCACACCATTGGAAATCCTGCTATTTTGTGGTTATTTTGTAAATGAAAACATGTTTGGCTTGGTGTTTATTTTATATGAATATACTCTAATTTAAGAAAATTAGAGAAATTATCCATGCTAATAAAGTTCAGCGTTAAAGGCTAAGCAAATAGAAATAACATTTTGTTTTTGATTTTTTATTCCGGTTATGCTTATGGATATATAAAATAAATTAAAATAGAACAGTAGTTCACCTAACACAATGCACACAGCTGTGTGAATTAACATTGTTTAGCATTTGAATACATTGCTTGTTATTAAGACATTAATAGAACACTTTCTTAAAATAATAGAAATAATATGTATATATATGTATAATTCAACCTGCTGCTCTGTTTCAGTGTAAAATTTCTATAGTATGTCGAAGAACGTAACCTAAAATGTCAATGTCACAAATACAAATGTCTATTCATGTACACATATTAGTACCCATACCTATTAATATTAATGCCATAATTCATAAATGTAATCTGCTACCACGACGTAACTAGGCAAAAGCAACACATTTTTATGTATATTGAGTAGTGAGTTGGTGCATTATAAAGTAAATATAATATCATTGCAGTAGTGTCTAAGTGTAACATGTAAATGCAGATGTTTACTAATGAAAATCAAATAAATATTTTATAAAAAAAGGGGTAAATATATACATAAATTAAAAACTAAAAAATATTATAGACAAAATTAATGGTACATTCTTATATATAAACATAGTACAAATGTTTAAAATTATTTCTGAAAATCGTATTTAGATGCATATGTCACATCCTTTTACGCGCATTATTATTATCATTACCCAAACAGTTCTATGGCGTACTACTTGTTATGTTCTATTTTACCATTATACAGCTCTGCATAATACAATAGCGCTATATAAATCAATTAATAATTTAATAATAATAATACTGTTAAGACAATCTCTAATTACTTCATTTTTGTTCATATAAATACAAATCAACCCAAATATGTTCATATTAATGTACTTAAATTCAGTCGACCACCTATGCACAATAGGCTACTTAAAATTATCTATCCCTGAAATTAAATCAACCAATAACAGAATACACCTCATTAAATCCAATTACTAACAATCAACGCCATTGTTTTTGAGGGCCGGAACAATTCCAGCAATTGTTGATAATCTACTCTTTAAATTATATTCATGGTCTTCCTTTGCATATAAACATATATGTATTCACACATATATTCACCGAGCCTGTGTCCCGCTTTCACTCTGAATGTACAGGTATGTTCAATCATGAGTTAAAATCTTCGAGATTGTACATTCATTTGGCCAGCTAGTTTATTATCTTTTGGTTCTGTTAGTGAAAATTGTTATATACTATTTGTTATGTCCTGGTTACCAGTTGTACAGTGCTGCAGAAAATGACAGTGCTTATAATAATAATTATTAACAATACATATTGATTTAATCCTGAGTTTGGTCTATGTGGAGGACTGGATTGACAATGTAATTCAACAGTATAGAAAAATAAGTACAGTCTCATATACTCTGTGGACCTCTTCTCCAGAGGTCCCAGAAAGCTAATGTGAATGCACATCTTTTACTATTTCGGCTAAATGAAAAGTACCAACCCTGACTAAAGGTACCTTATTTTGACATCCAAATGCAGTGGCAAGAATGTACATTTTCGCCTAGTATTTGTGTGAGTATGCAGGGCAATTTGAAGATATAGAAAGTCGGGGCCATCAAGCATTTTAAGCACTTACATTATCTAATATAAAAGAGGTAAACATGTAAAAATAAAGGAAAACATGTTTAAAATAAATGGAAATAAAAATGCTATCTTGTCTGTGAAAGGGGTAAAGGAAGTAAAATAGTATGTTTGGTCTGCAGAACACCAATAGCCAGACCAATTACTGAGCAAAACTAGATGCTGGTCCTGCAGGTCATTCAATCACCACAGAGAGGTGTCTCAAAAAATAGTCCTATTTTCTCAGAAGAGTACCATCAGATTAAAAACTCAAATCATAAACCTGTCTCTTATAAACATCTGTGTTTGTTATAAGTTAGTAAACACTCGATTTATTCACAAGGCCTATTATAAATAAGGCAATTTACCAAGTATTAAAAGGGCTCATCAATTTATGTATACATTAAGATCCTTATAACGATTTAGCAAATGTGGAGGAATTGATAGTGTATTTTTTGTAGCAACATTTGACAAATCAGTTTTGTAATTATGAAGCAATAGGGAACAAACCTCCTAATATATTTTGTAGGCCATTTTGACTGAAATAACAAAATTAACACAATTTTGTAATATGTATATTCTTATTATAACCACCAGTTTTCAGTGTTTTCTGTACCAGAATTGTTTTATCTGCTATATTTTCAATACAATTAATAATGTTTAGTTATGATATTTTCTTGAAGGTCGGTGTGCTTGATTCTCAATAGATATGCATATGAGGGGATATTATTATTGCATATGGGAATATTCAGTAAGAATTCTGTCATAATTCCACAGAAACATTTTAAGAGGGAAGAATATTTCATGTCAAACAGAGAAAAGAAAATTATGGGATAAGTATATAAGGTCCCAACATGTGACAAAGGTAGTGATTATCCTTTTAAGAAACTTCAAAACTATTTTTTTTATTCATTCTTATACAAATGAGAGTATATGCACAGGGTTACTTTGATGACCTTGTGTGTGTTTTTTTAACCTGATTGTCTATCTATACACAGTCAGTTTATGTTCATACCAGTTTTGAACACAATATTTTAATTTCCATGACAAAGCAGTGAAATCATCCTTTCCCCTTTAGTAAAGCTAAATCAAGAATGCTTGTAAGATATGTCATATTTATACAGCTGTTGTCTGATACATAGCTTGATAAGCAGGTTCTGTTTTCTTTTTTTAAATAATTTGCAAAATAATAGATTTTCAGATTTGTCTGCCATTTTGACATGAGACTGGTACGTTTCTGTTTCTCTTTAGAACAGGAAGGTTAACAGTTAAACTATGCAAATCTGAGAAGAGGAGGACAAAGTGCTAACTGGGCTGAGAGGGTGTGAGAAAATGAAAAGAAAGAGATTCAAAATTAAACCAAGGACATGGATAGTGGTAAAAGAGATGTTAAAAATCAAAAGATAGGGAATTAAATGAACAAGATTTGTGAGAAAGAAAAAATATCTACTGGACATACACAGATTTCTAGACTTTAAAATATAATATTTTTTTTGTCCTACTGCAAATATTAAGGCTCCCAATTTCACATTTTTCACTCAAAATAGTAAAAAAAATAGTAGAAGAAAAACTATGATTTCTGACTCCAAAGAGCCATTTAAGACACATGTAAGCTACACATTCTTATATATATATATATATATATATATATATATATATATATATATATATATATATGCAATGAGCTCTTGTTTAATGACAAATTTACTGGGTTCAGTAAAGAAAATTATCCTTTTAATGATGGGTAATATGTATATTTCCCTGCCTACGTTAAAGATCATTTCTTCCCAGAAACAATGGTCACAGGTGCATAAGTCAGCAGGAAGTTGCAGGGGTTTTAGTATTTCCTTATAGAAAGCTATACAATTCTCATGTAGTCATTTAAATTTCTCTCCAATAAGAAAAAAAATAAAGCAGAAAAGTATATTTATCTCACATTAACAGTAGTCAACAGCCAATTTTGTCTGCTGATTTATTGCATTGCATTGCACAGGCTCCCAAGTGTTTTACATGTTAATTAGGTTTATTCACAATACATTATGAAGGTCCAGCCCCAGTGAGGTTCTACTACAGGAAGAGCTTGAATGCTGAATTATGCATTATATTATTTTCTCTCGAGAAACCATTATTGGATCTTTATGATGAGTAGTGAGAGGGTTAAAACCACATCTCTACTGACAACTGTCTCTTTAGTGAATACATCTCAATGTATTTGGCTGGCTGTTCTCATCTGTGTTTTACACAATCACACTGTTTTCATAAATGGATTAAGATGTTCTAAACTTGTTTTATACAGTTGGTTAAATCATAAAAAGTATGTATTTCTACAATGCCAGTTTCATAAAATTTCATAGGATCACATCAATATGGAAGTCTGTGATAATAATATCATTGTAGAAAAAACAAACTGAAAATTGGATACTTTATGTAGAAGTCCTTTTCCTGGGACTTTGCCAAACATAGTGAAACAACAATATACAAATGGAACAGTAATTCAGCTTGTTCAAACTAACTGGATAAAATCAAGAGGTTGACAGTGGAATGGGTGTAGTAAGTGTGTGTATATCAGGAGATAAATAGATAGGATACACATCTATATACAGTTGTACCAACACTGCTTACATTTTAGTGTAGGTTAAGAGTGGAAAGCAACATACTCCGTATTTATATGTTTGGAATGAAACACATTACATTAAAAAATGTAAAAAGTGCTTAATTTTCTAATTAAGATCTTATGTTTTTTACATTAAAGCATTTAAAAGATAAATGCTTTGCCTTATTTTTTCTTTGCCACTGTCTCAGCGAATAAAGTGACATTTGAGTGAAATGTTCCGAAATGATGTAACTGCTTTACAAAGTCTGCATAGTAAAATAGCCCATCTGATTGCAAACTTCCAAACAATGGTATGGTCTACAGCAGGCAATGATCTTAGAGCCTTTTCAAATACACTGTTAGATTTATCTAGCCATTTGTAAGATATATGAATATGACGCAAATATTATTATTATTAGTATTATAAACATATGGTTTTATATTTAACAATCAAGTGTAGGCATTTTATATTTCCCTTTCCAACACTGTCATTTAGTTTAAATACACAAAACTACATGGCTAGTTAGGGTTAAATAACATATTATTATTATTATTATTATTATTATGATTATTAAGTTAAACCGTATTGCATGTTATCTATAAAGATATAGTCAGTCTATCACTGAGATAATAACTTTAACAATGTATTGCACAGTTTACAGGACCTGATTAAAGTAGTATTTAATATAGATTTAGGGTTACATGCATACATCAAATAATTTCAATTGTTACAGTTATTTGATGATCCTTTTACTTTTATTCATATATTTATATTTGTCCCCTGGCACCCGTCCTGACCTATATCTTCATATATCTTCTATACCCCTACGGAGATATATGTATATATATATATATATATATATATATATATATATATATATATATATATATATATATATATATATATATATATACATATTATCTGTTAGTAATATCCGTGGTCCATAGGTGATCTACTGGAGAGCCCTGCTGTGGCCTTGAAACATTTATAAACTTTTTAAAATGCTCTATATATTTTAATATATGTTTGTTTTTTTTTATAATATCTTAATTGGAGATCTAAAAAACTGAACATTAATCTGTTTAAAATCTAGCACGGTGTGGGTGTTGTAAATATGGTGACTGCACCAAAATTATAAATTTGTAAAATGTGTCTGATAACACATGTTGTATGTGTTTTATTATTATTTATTATTTTATTTATTATTAATCTGCCCCAGGGAGACGTATCCGCAAACGATGTGTTAACAGTTTAGTTAACGGCATGGAGATCTGTTCCTTATTCAGGATATCCGTTAAAAAAATGACCTCATAATAAAGGATTTGCTGGAATTTTGATTCCTAACCAGGTATAACTTATTATTATGTAATGTTTATGTAGCGCCATCATACTCCGCAGCGCTGTACAATTGGTGTTGCACAAATGCGTCTACATGGGGGTCCTGCTGTTTAACATTTAAAGTTATGGTCTGTCTTGTCATTCAATACTCACACCGGTTACAGAAACAGAGTTTGACAGCAGATAAGAATCATTTGCCCAATCCAATTTCACACAGACCACATCGATGTTTAATACCTATATGTAAGAGGTTTTGGAATCACTACATTAAGACAGTTTTCAATTAGTTTATTAGTGGGTTTGTGGTTAATAGCATGATAGTTCTGTATATTTTTAATAGAAGAAAAAAACGAAATGAGCTGCTTATTATGTAAACCCGCTTTAAAATACACATTTTCCTTAAAAGTAAAAGACTTCCTAAAATGTTTTCCACCTAAAAGCATCACTTGGATATTCATTTAATTAGAAGTGTTTTTATAAGATTAGAAAATCATAGATTGTCTATGTTTTTTGTATTAAAATTCTGAATATTAAATTACATGCTTAACTACGTTTTTTTGTGTTTTTATACACGCTTTACAGCAAACAAATCTATATACTTCACAGCTAATTCCAATAGGAATCAGTTAATAATTGAACCTACAGTTACTCTCTACATAAAGGTATAACGGAAATTATAAAACTTCCTTAAAAAGACCATTTAGATGTATCATAGGTGTTAAAGTATACACAAATTCCGTTAAAGCAATTCAATCAATTTGTACATTTCTGCATAACCTTAACAATAACCTTAATTAATAACCACTCGGGTGTCAAAGATTTTGAACAATAATCTACTAAATTAAAAGTACCAGATAGCCAATTAATGTAATAAATTCCATTGTCTGTTAACATCAAAATAATGTAAATAGTTAAATAAACTGTTTTCTATTTAACAATCAGCCAAGGCATCTAAATAGGTTTGATTTTATTGGTAAATCTAAGATTTCTTGAATTCCAAAAAACGGTTATTCTATAAATTTTCCATTTTCACTTTTTTTAACTTTTAAACTTTGCCATTTTTGTGAATGAATGAATGAACATTTTGTAATAGTATTATTAGAATTAGAACTGTTTTATTCCATGTTTAGGAGAATTTGTGCATTCTTCATATCAAATCAATATATACACATGTATAATTATATGTATATATATGTCTGGGTGGACCCCAACACAAATCACACTGATTTTCAGCTATAAAGGACCAATATATAATATAGTTATATTTAAATTATTATATTTAGGGTAAACACGACGATATTCCTGCATTTGGAGGTCTAAATGTTTGTGAGATGATCATAAAATAAACTAAAACAGAAATAAATAGGTGCAGGTCCCCAAAGCCTCCCCCTGTGTAATGGCGGAATGGTACAAAGAGATAAATAAGGGTAAGCACTTAGAACACCTGGAAAGAGTGCACTGATATCATACAGTCGTAAAGAACTAGCTAATTCATTAATTAGACTCAAATCGTGGAAATAAGAATAAAATAATAATAGAGGGAAATGAAAACGTAAAGTAACAGTAAGATAGCAAAACAAAGTCTGTACACACGTAGGTACAGACACAAACAGGTGTTATAGGCACAGCTGGACTGTCACATGAACTAGAGACGCGTTATATATATATATATATATATATATAGATATATATATAGATATACACTAAAAGGAAAAGCAATGCAGGCAAGATCCGTGCACCGTTACTCTGATCTAACTCCATGAGTGATGCATTAAGCCTTCTCGGATAGGAAAAAGTAGGTTGTTAATATATTGTGGTGTAGTGGCATATGGTATATGTTTTTTTTAATATTCATATATCGATATATATAGATATATATATAGCCCACGTTCTCCACGTGTAAGGTGTTCATCTACGCAGAGCATCCTAGCGCTCCCTGCGCACCGTATACTGCTGTTGCGCACGCCAGCCATGCGCTTCTATGACACGTATATACGCCGCATATACTTTGCTGTACAGTATACAAGTCTTACCATCGTATGGGGACTGTTGCTGTCCGAACACCGAGCTGCTCCCCTGGGAATGTGCTTATCCCGGGACATCACCTTCCAGGAGATATTGCCAAGAAAACCTCAGTCTCAAGTTGGTTTAAATGCCATCAACGTCCCTTTTATATTTCAAGCTGCACATGTACACCAGCAGCAAACAACAAATAAGAACTTTCTAGTAGGCATTTAAAGCATTTGCAACAAAAGATGTGTCTTTTTAATGAAGCAATTTGAATCCGGATTGATTTTTTTCCTGCACTTAACCCATGCCTCTTGAGGTAATCGTTTCGTTCCCATGTAATCCAAGGCACAGAAAAAAAAACCCATAAACTACCTGCAATTAGAAATTGCAGTAAATGCCCAGAATAAGAGGCAGTAAGTGTCAATTTCAGCTGTCAATCAGAAAATCCGTCAGGCCACCCAAAGAATTGCAAATTTGATTTTTTTTTAATGGTTGTAATTAAAAATCGAATTTTTTTGCATTGGCAAAAACTGCTGCATTAATTTAAATCGATCTACAAAATATACCTATTAGCCATTTTTTTACCCACTCATTGTTTTTCTCATCTTATTGGAGATCCTGACATATTTGCATTTCAATTGCTTTCTTAATAGAATTGTTACATAGAATGCGAATGTGACAAGTTACAAATAATGGCAATAATGGGAATATAAACATAACGTCAATCATTTTGATCACACTACAATATTCTAAGATATATATTATTTTGCACACTGTTTTATTTTAACTATTTCGTGACAATACAATAAAATATAGATAATCGTCTCACCTTTCCTGCAGAATCCTCTTCAGGATCCAGTTTGTTTCCCTCTGGAAGAGGGGCCACATTTTCATTTTTCCAGTACATGGAGGGAAATAATGTCTCTATTACCAGAGTTAAAGGACCGTGCCAGTTCCAAGAACTTTAAATCCACCCGATCTTCAAGGTTTGGTGTAAGTATTCCAACTGTGATCTCCTAAACCCAACATGTCCAGGAGCGATCAGATTGTCCACAGCAGCAAGGGAATGGGATCTTAAAGTGGAAAGTTAGTCTTTTCTTCCTTCCACTTGGATAGAGCTGCGAGGCAGGAAGGGAAGGCTCATTACAGGCTGGGAGGCAGGTCTGCAAAATGTCCAAGAACTACAGCTCTGGGGTCCACCTTCCAGGAGGGAATCACTGGAGATCAGACCTAGGAGAACCTCCAAGACTTCGATCCAAAGGACAATCAGGTGATTTAACCGTCTGGATTTCCTTATTAAACATATGAGCAAAATATTTTAACTGAAAATAAGTCAGTTCCTCTGTGTGCTATTTTCAGTGCTTTTAAAGAAAAATCGATTATGTATATATATATATATATATATATATATATATATATAGTATTATTTGCTCACAACAAAGCTTGCCGGTTTGTAATAGAAATTGAAGCACATTTACACAACTCTAATACGCCGATTTTTGACATCCCCGAACTTTATGCTCAATATTGAGAGAAATGTGAAGTTCAAAAAAAGCACATTATAAAACTAAGACCCATTTCAGAAGCCGTCATGCATTTCGTTGACAATGCAGAGGAGCAGCTGTTATTTCCCTACCAGGTTGGTATCTGAAACTGGATTTGTGGTCGGTCCGCTCCACCCCCTCACATATCTTTTTTTCCTCCCCAGTTTTTATTAACGGGACCATTTCCCAAACCTTGGTGGTCTTTGGCATATGTAGAATTATCTAGAATGGAGCCAGTGATTAAGATCAATTTGATCGATATTCATCCATATATATAGCACTTGTATAACATTTATGTTATACCCATCTATGTTAGCCATATATATCACATGTATAACATAGATCGGTATACACTTAATTTGTAAATTAATGCTTAATTCGATTTGTCCTTAATATTTCGAGGATATGGGGCATCTATTACTTATTATTAGATAAGTAATAGATTAGGTATTATTAGGTGCCTTATACAAACAGACATTAGATGTTTTATATAAAGGACACTTTTTAAAATTAGTACTAAGTTTTGTTTGCTGATTTACTTTCTCATACTGATACACTGTGGAGTTTAACGTCTTTAGGCCCTCATTGTATTTAATCTCCCCTAGTTCACGGTCACAGGGGATTTGTCTTGTAAATATTTACGTTTAAGAGCAGCTAGTTTGTAACTGAATGAGTTTGGGGCAATGAAGAAAGAAGTTATTGACACGCCAATCAACACGATTTCCTGCAGGGTAAGACAGCAATGACTCACTTGGGGCAGGGTAGATTTTGCAGGCTGCTGAATTTATTGGAATAGAAGAGATTTAAAAAATTGTTACAGATAGACTTGGAATTAAATGAGACAAGATACCATTATGATCCATTAGTGAACTGATGGGATCTGAAGGGCAAGGATTGTGACATTCATAGAAAAGTCATAGAAGTGAAATTGCAGGTACTGAAAGTGTTAATATTGTTTGCAACAGAGTTTTGTCTAATCAACTAGTAGACCAAAGAGATGTAATGATATAAGAAAAGGGCAGAAAAACTAGTCATGGAGGTCTGGGACATCTGAAAAGAAACTATGAACATGCACAGTGTACAAGATAGACAAGCATCCCCCAGAACACTTGCAGAATTATCTGTGATCATGGTTCAGGACACACAATGAAAAACGTATAAAGTCCAATTCTTGTAATAACTGTGGTACATGGAGGAATCAATTCACTTAATAATGTACATCTCCAGAAAACGTAATGTTATTTAAGCAGCAAATTAAATACAATTACCTTGGATATTTATTATGATATGATCAGCTCCCATATAAATACATTTTGCCAAAAAGTGAACATAAATTCTCATATAACCATGTATATTTACATAGAAACGTCAAATGTCTATATAATTCCAGAATGTATTATGTCATAGACAATCTTGACATGACAGTTCTTTGTAAATGAGAATATTGCATGCTAGTCTCTAATCTTGGATTCTATATTGGGGCCTCTCTGGTAATATGATAATTCTATGCAGATCCCTGCTGCCCCTACATAAAGGACGCACACAAAGCCATTTGATATGATGAAGTCTTGCAATTTATGTTAGCATTTTATTCATTGTGACAACTTAATTGTGCTGCACAACTAGAATCAGATGAAAACTCTTTCATAAATAAGATCAAGTTGAAAAGTTGCTAACTCTGTTTAAATTAAGAACATAATTTTGCTCTTTGATTTAAAACTTGATTTCAGTTTTACAAATTTGCTGAAACATCAACATTCCAGTATTATGTAGAATGAAATTCTCCTAAATTTAGCTTAAAAACATACTTAAAGAGAGGTAAACAAAAACACACCGCGATGAGTTTATACTTATTTATATAGCATCTATCTGTCTATCTATCTATATCTATCACCAGGGCCGGACTGGGGATGACTAGTCTACATTGGCACTTTAAGTAAGTGTAGGTGCCAGTTGGATACCCGAGGCCGCACGTTATGTTTTTGTGCTCACGTAACGTGCGGCCAGACACATCCAGCTGGCTCTTGCACAGTGTTTTGAGTAAGTATAGAACTATGTCGGCCAGCAGCCTACTGGGCATTTGCTCAGTGTGCCAGATGGCCAGTCCAGTCTCTTAATCTATCTATCTATCTATCTATCTATCTATCTATCTATCTATCTATCTATCTATCTATCTATCTATATAATTAGCAAAGTGTGTTCTCATCCAAGGTTTCAATGCAATTTCTGGGGAATGTCTACTCATAGGTTAAAATCATGTAAATTAAATTAACAAAAATAAGCAGACTTGGAAAGGGTTTAATCCTAGTTTAAGTGTAGGGATATATAACTGTAGAGCCTAACTGAAATAAGAACAGTTTTTTTTGTTGTTGTGACATTTCATGTATTCCTTTGCTGAAAACCTCCTTGGGAGCTATATGCAATGGCTAGGTATTATATACAATATCTGGCTGCAGTTGTCAGGGTTTTCCTTGGAAAACTTTGGAAACGTATAGAATGCCTGATGTTTATTATATAAACACTTGGACTGGTTAAGTATTTCATAGATTCCCACTGGTGTGTTGCATAAACCAGACAACTGCAAATATCCAACTTCATATTATGTGGCAAAGCTTCTGTAGATCTTTCAGACAGAGGCTAATGATGGGGAAATCTATACCTGCAAGTCAAGGCCATCCAGTAATGTATCTTGCCTAGGACAGCAGGTTTAAGGGGTTTGCAGTTCCCCTGCTGCAAGATTGTGGGCAGATTGTCCTCTTTGGCAATCATCCCCCCCCAAGTGTACTGCTGCTCAATGTTCTGGTTACAGGGAGATCTTTGATCACCCCAACCAGCTTTACAATCAGCACAGCCTCCCTAGACTACATTAGGAGGCGCTGCGCGACTTTAAGACAAGAGACTTGTCAGGTTGCAGACCACATGCCCCATGTTGGGCCTAGGGGAGCGCAGAAGGTAAATACATCTCTGAGGCCATCCATAGAGCTTATAGATCCTAGGTGAATCAGGTATGCAGTGCTCTTCTCTCCCATACACATGCTTCCTAACATAAGAGTGAACCTGGTAATGGATGTCCCTCGTCGGCTCAACAATGGGTCAACCAATAGGGCCAATAAATAGTTTCCTAAATTGTCGCTCTACCCACAAAGCATAACACAAGTATTTACTCTCACTCACTGAGAAAAATAATTCAATCACAGAGATACCTTCCAGCATATGAAGCATAAATTCAATGACTCTCATCTCCACGTGGAACCAAGAGTAACAACAGTTGGAGAAAAAATTAAGAAGCCTGATATTTGTATGTTATAAGGTTTGCCTGGCATGCAGTCAAGGCTATATTGAGAAATTAGGGGACCATGTACAGATTTATAGACTAACAATCCAGCCCCTTCACCCCACTCCATCATTGCCCCCCTTTTACCTTTTTTTCCATCTATGTCTGCATTTCTTTCCGCTCTGTCCTAGTTTTTTTTCTTTTCCCACCTGTCTTCATCATGGCGGGTGGTAGAATAATAAGAGAGAGAGAGCAGGCTGCCCATAGGGGAGCAGATGTTTGTGCTTTCTGCCTTGTGTCCCTGTAATTAGCAGAATACCCCTGTAATTGCATACTGTGGCAACTTAACCATTTGTATTTCTGACATTGTTTATTATGTTCTTGAAATATGATTCCAACACGAAAGAAGAGATGAATGGATCGATGAGAGAATACAATGGATGATGCTGTTTGTGATAACATTTTAAATTTGTAATAAAATAAAAAATATAATTTTGGTCATGCTTCTGTTGTCAACCAAGTTGTTAAATACTGATGCTAATAATTTTGGGTGAGTAAATGGTTACTTCAAAAACTACAGTTTCTATCAAGGAATACATATCAGATGAAGGAAAACATATTTTGCTGACTGAACAAAAAATAAGACAAAACAGCAATAGAAGGAATGTAACTGGCACTAGAAATGCTGTAAGTCGTCAATGCCTGTCATCAGCCAACTATAAGTTCAAGACATAAATATTCCCAGAAGTCCCTGTACATGAATCCCAACAATGTGAATTTGCCAAGAGTGTATAAATAAAATGTGATAGATAAAAAAAAGAAATCCTCAACTAGTGAAAGCTTCCAAAGCTCATTGAGGACTTTCCTCACAACTGTAGATGGAGGATGCAGGAATGTAGAATGCATATAAAAGCAACAAATATTAAGACTCTGTAAGATTAATCAAATAGCTAAATTTGTGCCAACTCACAAATCAAGCCAGAGATCTAGGTATATCAACATCATTGAATTAGGATATTAATTGATTTTACCTGTACATTCCCCACATAAATAAATATATATATAAAATATGTACTTATACTTATGGGAAACTTGGGGATGCTCTCTAAAAACTGCACATGCTGACATGGGCGTAGGAACCGGGGGGATAGATTCCCCCCCAGTAACGCATGCGGGGGGGACCGTTAATGAAAAAATCCCCCCAGGGCCGTAGGAACCCCCCCCAATAGAAACGCCGCAGGGGGAGAGAGAGGGGGGCGTCCTTCTGTCTCCTCTGCTCCCTGCCGCCGCCACCCGCCTCAACGCTGCCCCGACTGCAGTGGAGGGAGCGTGAGCCATCTGTCTTGGTGCCGGCGGTTCACGCTGAGCGCCGGCATATGACTTCATATGTCGGCGCTTAGCAGTGAAGCGGCGCGCATCACGGCAGAGCAGCGAGGCAGAGGCCTCGCGCTCCCACCACAGGACGGTAAGTAACGGTAGAGGGTAGCTAGTGAGAAGGGGGGGCAGAAAGAGGGTAGCTAGTTAGAAGGGGGGGCAGGAAGATGGTAGCTAGTGAGAAGGGGGGCAGGAAGAGGGTAGCTAGTGAGAAGGGGGGCAGGGAGAGGGTAGCTAGTGAGAAGGGGGCAGGAAGAGGGTAGCTAGTGAGAAGGGGGGTAGGAAGGGGGTAGATAGTGTGAGAAGGGGTGAAGTGTGGATAAAAGTAACAAAAGGGGGGTAGTAAGTATATTGAAATAAAGAGTTAGAATGAATGAATATGTGGATGAATTGTGTGAATGAGTAAGAGAATGAATTCATCCATGTGTGGATGAATTGTGTGAATGAGTGAAATAATGAATTAATGTGTGGATTAATTGCTTTAATTATTTGTGAGCTGGGCTGTTTGGGGACAAAGTTGGCTCACGCTGGGCTATTTGGGGACAAAGCTGGCTCACACTGGGCTGTTTGGGGACAAAGTTGTCTCACTCTGGACTGTAATTTGTTTGTGTAATCTGAGCGCTGGTCAGATTCTACGTGGGCAGTGTGGACACTAGGGCTGGCTTTTGGGGTGTGCAACCTGTGATCTATGCCTGTAATTTAGGGGGTTTCTATCTTTAATGCTTAGTTTATATGTGATTTCCAGTTGATTTATACCTGCAAAGCTGGGTTTATGTGTTGTTCTGTAGATCCATATCTGCTACGCTATGTTTCCATATTTTATTTATATATACCTGCAAATATAGGGCTTGTATGTCTTATTCATTTAATCTATACATGCATGTGGGGATTTGATGGGGGAAAATGCTGTCCCCCCAGATTTTTAGGGGTTCCTATGCCCATGCATGCTGAGGACTCTTGCTGAGTATAAAAGTTGCCCTGGAAGACCACAGTCTCTTACACACTTATATTCCCGAGAGAAAGTGGAAGGTGGCAGTGCATTTAATAGATGTTGTTGATTGTTATTGCAATGCCTTTCTTGTGTTCCAGCAATAAATATAATTAGTGACTACAGACACTTAAAGGAGAAGTCTCACAAAATATATAGTTTTCTCCTTAAGCATTAAATACAATGCTGTATACAACAATGTATGTAAACATTTCCAAAAATCTGGTTTTATCTAATTTTGTTCTAACAAAATGAATTTGGTGACCTAGAGACTTCCATTGTCAATAATGTGATATTTCGGGCAACTTTGCCAGCACAAATATCACACCGAATCTTTATGCAATGCCAATTAAGTTAATTCTTTGTTAGCTAGAGTGTCCAGCTCAGGAGTCAGCTTGTTTGTATGATAGATTGGGCTAAAATAACACAGAGCATATACAAATGACTAATCTCCAGATGAATGGATAGAATAGTGAGTGAGTGAGTGAATGAATATATTCAGGGGCAGAAAAGGGACAGACAGGCTGTTAAAGGGGGTAGAGGTGGCACAGGCAGGCTGTTTAGGGGCAAAGTGGCATAGGCAGACTGTTTAGGGGCAGAGGTGGCACAGGCAGGGTGTTTAGGGGAAATTGGCATAGGCAGGCTGTTTAGGGGCAGAGGTGGCATAGGCAGGCTGTTTGGGGGCACAGACAAACTGTTTGGGGATGAAGATGGCACAGCCAAGCTGATTTGGGGCACTGATAAGCTGCTTGGGGCAAAGAAGGCACAAACATATTTGGGGAACAGATAGCACAGTGCAAAGGGGGCACAGACAAGCTATTTGGCGGCAAAGAAGTCACTATGGCACAGGTTGCCTGTGATGTTGGGGTGCCCCAGGGAAATATTTGCACCGGGGCCCTGTGGTTTCTAGTTATGCCCCTGGGGTGGCGCGTGGGCACCTGAGCTCAACCAAGCAATAACATATATATATGAGGCTGGGGTTGAATTTTTTCAGGGCTTCTTTTTATACCCAGTCCGGCCCTGTCTCCGATAATGTGTCCCCAGGTTGGCTGTAAATTTCCAGTTTGAGTATCAAGTTTACTGTATCTTGTTTTAATTTAATCATTGTTCAAGGATCAGTGAAAGGTGTATACTCTACTTTTGCCCTTTCACTGTTTTATATTATAATACAATCGCTTAGGTATTGGGAGTGACCTATAGGCACTGGACTTATGTGTGCCACTGGGACTTGAGCCTTCTGACAAGGTCTCTTGTAAGTGTTTCATAACACTCTGTACAGTGTAGTCTATACAGCACGAAGAAGCAAGTCACAGGACTGCTTAAAATGTAGCTAACAAGCATTTAACACTTGGATTAAATAGTGCCAATGGCCAAAGTGGTCATGATTGTGCCTGCCAACACTGCATCCCTTCTACTGAAAAAAATCATGATAGAATTATAAAATACTGTAATGCTCTCAAAACAGTATTTTTTTTGCTGCTAAACTAAAATCTCATCTCAAGAGATGGGCATGATTTCCACCTGCTCCCTTTTTTTGTGATAAACATCACAAATCCCATGAGAAAATCCCATGTAAAAAAAAGTATTATCTGTGAATCTAATTTCATTGTTTAGTAGAAAACTGTTTCATGATAATTATGTGTATACATTTTCATGTACAGATATATATATTTAAGTTTAACTCTTTAAAGAGTGAAAGCATTTTCAAAATTTTCAATGTTATTGGTCAACCCCAGTTTTCCTTTTACTGTATTAAATAAAAAAAAATTCAGGTAGAGCTATTTTTTTGGCTTGGAATTAGAAACAGCTCATATGCCTAGGATTTCCATTTATTTCAGCAATTACTGGGCAAACATATAGAAAATATACGAAACACTGTGCATCACTGTTAGCAAACTGGCGTTTTGAAAAAAATATTTGATATGCTTATACGTAGGCATGGCAGTGGTCTCAGAATCCTAACAAAAGTATATATTTTGTGAAAGTTGATAGCTCAAGGTATTTCACCTGGAGCATTTGGCACTTTTCGAGCAGGTGTTTTTGTTTCATTTTCCACTGAAACAGAATTTCTTTCACAGTTTCTATTCAGTAATATCCCACATGCATAAGTATGCATAAGGTAATTTTTATAAGGTCGTTACAGGGCCCCATTTGAAGCAAAACCCCATAAAAACCCGCAATATATTCCTAGACAGCCTAGGCCAAGGTATCAGGTCCAGAGAGGTGGCATATCCCGGCTTACCACAGTCAAGATGGCGGCTGCAGAGGGTCAGGCCTAAGCCAGCGCCCAAGGCAAATATGCCACCGAATAAAACTATATATTGTTTAAGGCTGGACAAGAGTATTTAGCTAGTTTGCCATAGGATATGTGCCAGTACAAAAAAACTCAATTCATATTCAGCAACATCTCCCAAGTACAACAAAGCTAGGGACATATTGGCTTTTTTCCCACAATAACATATTCAAAAGTTGAGGGTTAAAAAAATACAATGTTTTCAAATGCATATTGCAATGGTGCAGATTTCTCACTTTAGACACGTGTAACTGCAGGAAAAAATATCTAATTTGTATTCAGCAACAATGGCAACCGGGGAGGTCTTACAGTTCAGTGGTCCTGAGAAAACCATAATTGGTGGCATGGGTTATGGGTATTAATTTTGCCAGAGACAAAAAAGTGGACTACAGTGTGCTGCACCTTCTTTCTCCTTACACATTCCTGCTAGTATTTGAGTTGCATTTGCTTAGTTGACCTGCTTGAAAGTCTGACACAATATCAGATACCAAAAGGGCATATGCTGTTAGAACAACGGACATTTACATACTTACAGAATACATAACTACTATCTCATTTTTTCAATGGGTAAAATTAGTGAAATTAGTGTTAAAAGTGAAGTGTAGTATAAAAAGGTGAAGTGTCGGGGATCATTGCCTAGTCCACCCACCTCAAAACCACTTGAATTCACATTAACACTAATTAAAGGTCTTCTGCAATATATATAAAACTTAACTATTTTTGTACTAAATTAGAAATTAACACAACAGTTATGTTTCACAGAGAGCCTTCTATGTAATAATTTTGTGAAGCCAGCACACCCCTAGCTGAAAGAACCATCACATGCAGGTCATTATAAGTTGAAACAACAACTCCCCCTTTAACATTTTGTGATGGGCACAAATCAAGAGTCTTTACTGTGTCCCTGTGTTCAGCTATAGGTATATTGTAGACAAAATGGGCTAAATCTAGGTGGACTTGTGATGGGACAAACACTAGATTTTTATACATCAACATACCCTCTGCTACATCTACAGGATGTAAGATTTAGCATTTTAGTAGGTCATCTTTGAACGTTCTCCAGAAGGGGTCTTCAGAACTGTACACAATACCCATGGTGATGTCTGATCAGAGATCTGTAAAGAGGCATAACCACCTCCCTCTTTGTACCACTAAGGTCTCTAGCTATACAACCTAGCATCCTATGTTGTATTGCCTACTTACTTTTAAGTCCTCAGCACAGTACCTCTAATGCTATATTTTGCCTTTAGATTGTTACATTCTGAATGCACTATTGTACATGTATTTATTATATTAAACTGCAGCTAACAAACTATTGACCATTCTATTTTACTTAAATTTGGCTTACTTCACCCAGAACACTTACCCCTTTGCAAACCATTGTGTCATCTGAAAAAGGACATTCTTTACCTTTAAGATCTTTTTAGTAATATTAAGTAAGAATTTAGTGAATCTAGTGAAAATATTTAAAAAGTACAGGTACAAGGGAAAAGAGGGTATTGGTTTTTAATAGTGATTTGATTTTAGGCTCTGTACTTCACACAAGGTTGAAGATGGTCCTCACTTTTAATGAAAGATTAATAGTAAGGTGGTAACAGTTTAATAGGAACAGGTGAGGGGTGTTTACAGATATAGTTCATAGATGTAGGCGGATTGCTGAAATTAAAGACAACTATTTAATGATGACTAGAGACGATGGAGATCTTAAGTTCAGCTGTGTCTGTCGTGACTGGACCAGATCTAATAGTGCTGCTGTCAACTTGGTGAAGGGGGATAGGTTGAGCTTTTGTTTCCGATTGGAAGTTGATGACAAGTAGACTTGTGCATGTGGATTTGTACGAATTGCAAATTTACCAAATTTGGTAAATTCGGCATTTTGTACAAAGCCCCAAAAACAAGACCAGCCCCCACATGAATTGAACAAAAACAAAGCAAAAATCTCTGGATTTTCGTCTGAAACTCGAGTCCACATTCACTCACACTCTTACTGTCTCACACTCTCATTCTCGTTCAATTCCTCTCACACTCTAAATGTTTCCCTACCTTTTCTGCTGACCACTTCTGTTTCTGCATCCTCTATCTTCGTCCTTCTTTCTTCATCTGTATCTCCACGAACATAACCATTGGTGCCAAAATGACGGAGCTATGGTTACGTTCTCCCCCATCCTGTAATCGGGGACATCAACGAAAGCGACAGCTGAGGGCAATATGGCAGCGCTTTATGTGATGTCCTCTACCGATCGTCCAACATTGGACGGAAGCAACAATGAATGAAAGAAAGGGAAAAAAATGTGGGCAATATGGAAATCTTCGTTCATTCGTTCCATCACCATGGCCGTCATTTTAGCTACACTAGCTGAGGGCTTGTCAAATAAATGTGCTGCATCTTTAAAAGGAAAAAAACATACTAGTAATGAAGAGACTAGGAGAGCAGAGCTGTAGTGCATCTGAGCATTTTACAGAGTGAGATTCTTCTGTGTGAGTTTTCTCAGAATTTTCAGCTGAACCGAATGAGTAGGGAATGAAATTGTTTTGCACATGTCTAGTGACAAGATTGTACATGAAACAGCTGCTTGTCCCAGAGTCTATGGTGGCTGCACTTTTGCCAGGAGGAAACCCACATTTCAGCAGGTGTTTTTCTAGAGTGTTTCTGTGTCTGCAACACAGTCACCAGTATGAGATGTGAGACACCATCCACAACAACCTCTGGTGGTTATGTGCTTCACAACCATTCATGCCTGTGTTTGTCTAGATGAGCTCCTTTACAGAGATTTTATAGAGATTTAATTTGTATTATTACATTCAGCTAAATACATGTGTTTGCAAGGGAAATACTCCCCTCCCGCCAGCTCCAGTGCAGATTTGGAAACGCTGAGGATGAGAGTTTCTTCAGACCCCTACCTCCATGCATATAGGCAGAAGCTCTTTCCTGCCACTGATTGGCTGCTTGCGTCAGAACACAATGAATACAGTAAATGGAGGTGTACGACTGCAGTAGGAGTTTATATGTTTTTAATTAACATAGAATATGGTGTTTTACTAACACATATATTTAATCATGACCTGTTGGGTCAGAACTTCCATCTCCTCTGTCTTCCAAAAGTCATCCTTGGGTGTTAATGACCATTTATTTGGGGTCTGAACCAGGCAGCAACATTCTTTAAATTCTGCATCTTCCTTGTTACTGATTGTAGTAGAGAGATACATTACATAAGATTGACCATGTTGTGCATTATGTAGTTAGATCTTAACTGATTATAAAGCAACCAAAGTCATTATTCAGTATAGATTTGTTTGTTCTTTTATCCAAATTAATGTACATTTAAAGCCACATTAATATTTAGATTAATCCCCATATTTAAGTGTTTAGTATTGTGTTAGTTGTTGTACTGTATTGCATTTGTATTCCTCTATTTGACTATAGGTTTCAGTATTATTAATCATTAATTCATCTTTCAAGTGAACTGTCTATGCCGATTATATTGATTGTTCATTTAATCTATAGCGCATAGTGATTTGATCATTTCATGAAAATTCTAAATTTGTAATGTCTAATGCTTTGATTTATCCTTCATAGGAATTCCTATTGTTCCTGTTTAATGCTTTGATTAAACTTGTTATTGTGATTCATTTTGAATCTTGAGTTTTATTATTTATCATGTCTCTGTTCTCTTACTGTTCTGTGTGTTTACTCTCTCTTTCAATAAAAGTTTTACCGAGAAGTGAATTGTGATTGTTGTACAAGGATATATTGTCAAATCGATACATGTAAAAGAAGTAGGTTCATAAATGAAGGCTAACACATATCACCTAACCATTGACAGGGTTTTATTTTGTTTCTGATGAATGCATGTTAAGTACTCAGAGTACATTAATACACATTCTTCTTTAGAATCTGACAAATAGTAAACTGTTCCTTTAACATTACCATGTGTTCAAAAACTTTAATTACAAAATCTTAAAAAGTAGTAGCCACTTGATGTTATCCTCAAAACTCAAAATACAAATAAGAGCACATTTATGTATAAATATACTATTACATCTTAAAAACAGAAGCAGTCAAAAAACAAAAGTATAAAACGGTTTACAAAATATATAACCCAATGTCAAAACAAAAATACACTAACAATTTCTAGACACAGACATTGGATTTAATTTCTATGTTTGGAAGTGGCTAGGAATAATATGTACCCTATAGTGATCATTACAAACATAATAATATGCACCGATCAGCCATAACATTATGACCACCTGCCTAAGAATGAGGTAGGTCCCCCTTTTACTACCAAAACAGCCCTGATCCACAAAATGCATGGACTTCACTAGACCTCTGAAGGTGTGCGGTGGTATCTGGCACCAAGAAGTTAGCAGCAGGTCCTTTAAGTCCTGTAAGTTGTGAGGTGGGGCCTCCATTTATGAATCACACACACCCGGCCATCAACTTGATGAAAACGTGATTCATCAGACCAGGCTACCTTCTTTCACCACTTTGTGGTCCAGTTCTTACGCTCACGTGCCATTGTAGGCTTTTCGGCATTTGACAGGGGTCAGCATGGGCACCCTGACTGGTCTGTGGCTATGCAGCCCCCATACACAACAAACTGTGATGCACTGTCTGTTCTGACACCTTTCTATCAGAACCAGCATTAACTTTTTCAGCAATTTGAGCTACAGTACCTCGTCTGTTGGATTTGACCACACGGGCCAGTCTTCACCCCCCCATCAATGAGTCTTGGCCTCCCATAACCCTGTCACTGGTTTACAGCTTTTCTTTCCTTGGACCACTTCTGATTGACCACTGCAGAAAGGAACACCCCACAAGAGCTGCAGTTTTGGAGATGTTCTGACCCAGTCATCTAGCTATCACAATTTGGCCATTGTCAAAGTTGCTCAGATCCTTATGCTTGCCCATTTTTTGCTGCTTCTAACACATCAACTTTGAGGACAAAATCATATAAAAGCTCATCATAGATATTTCCAAAGAAGTTGATCTCCAACTCCCAGGACTTTGTCGTACCAGATCTTCAGACCTTGTCCCCAAGATGTTCTTCAGCAGCTTCACGCCTCCCAAAATGAAAAGGAAAGTGACCGTACTCGAGATAATGCTTGAAATGTAATGCTCATTTCAAGATATATATCATAAAGAAGGTATTCAACTCTGCAGGTTGTGTATAAATAATTTTATAATCAATTGATATATGCTAAGCGCACTTAATACATGTTTTATATGATCTTTCTGTGAAATTCACATTTGCATGTGGATGGGAAACCACACAATTAAGGTGCTGCTGGCATAGAAGGGAGAGAGCAGGAACGGTCACTTTTTTTTGTGACAAAATGTTCACCTGCTGCTTAATATATCCCATCCACCGAACATAATATTATGGCTAATCGGTATATAGTTACTGCTTAATTCATTTGAAAAGCATATGGGGTCTGAATATGAAATCATCCATTACCAGGATTCAACACACACCAGGAGATACAAAATATTAGTATAGACAATGGACCAAAGGCTACAGCTCTAAAAAACAAACAAACCCCCCCCCCCAAAAAACACAAACAAAAGCAAAAACAACAAAACCTTAAGGTTGTATTCACTTCACAAGCTCACGAGTTAATGGTAATGTGCATCTCAGTTCATGACCTTTTGGTAGTCACAGTTTTGAACCATCAAATAGCCTCCCCAAACAATGCTTGGGAAAGCAGGGCTGTACAGTTGTTCATTTACCACGTTCACCAGCAGATAAAGTGTTTGATTTTATGTACACAGTTAACCAATGCGATGACATATTTAAAACCAATTTAATGAATTATTAATATCAGTATCACAAAATAGGGGTTTTCGGGAAAAGCAAACAAAAAAAATGGAAAATAATAGCACAATACATTAAACAGGATGTGTTCATGAATGCATTAGCAGCCAAATATGAGGTAGTGGTACCAACTTGCAGCACGACAGTAAGTTCTTAGACATGTTTAAACAGTGCAATTGCAAAATATGTATTTTGGTAAATATATATAACCTAAGAAACCTAAATGGTTGATTTCTAGGTTGGTTCATGGAGCACACTATATACAAGGCAAAATTTAAAACGGTAGTAGTGTTGTGGGTAATAATAATTGTACTACTAGCTAGTATTCCATTTCAGGGCTCGTTATGTTTTTGCTGAATTAAAATGACTAATCAAGTGTAACCGTTTTCTTACGAAAAATAGTTATGCCGTATCAGTAAACCTGTTTTATATTTGGTGCAAATTAGCCAATTTGAATAAAAATAAAACAGACATACGAACCAGTTAACAATCCCATGTTTAGAACGTACCTGGTATTTTTGTGCATAATTAAACTTACTTTGTACTGTATGATTTCTGATTAAAACCTTTCCAAACATTAAAGAGCACTGCAATGTTTAGTATTGAGGATCTATATTTTCAGTACTGTTAAGATTACGGTAAAGAGTTACAAAAGGGTTTTAGAGCACTTCATTTTAAACATCCTCACACAGCAGAACAAAAATGACTGTTGTAAATGACACATGCACACTAAATAAATCTTTAGAAAAGGGAAATTTAGCGATTTACAAAGTATTCCAGAGTATCCAAGTCTATGAATTACGTCATGTTTGCATACTTGTATGAACAAAATGCCAAAGTAGAATATAATCCCAGAGTCTGAACTGTGACAGTTTGAAGCAGTAATAGTGTCATCTTTTAGATTTCCATGACGTTCTTGAGTAAGGTGTACTCTTTTTCTTCTGAGAGGTATTGAAATAAGAATATGACGACTGGCCAGGGAGGTCTGGGTCTGGATTTTCTGACATCATTTTCAGCTTTGCTTCGATAGCTTTAATCTTTGCACTGACACTATATAAAAATGAAAAGAAAGAAGTTTTAATTTCAAAGCTGTATCTCTCCATCTATTTCCCCTCAAGGGTTTCAATAACCTAAGAAGTAAAAGCAATGGCATACAATTTGCAAACGTGATTTACCCACTACTTGAAGAAAAAAAAAATGTACAAATGTCTGCATTTCTACATATGCAGACTATCCAATATCAGGATATTCACTCTTGATTGTCTACCTTGTGACCTTTATTCCCCAAACCTTAAGTTCACCATTTTTACCTAACGTAATTGCATTTCCTGTTGAACTGAATGCACCAAAATCAGTGCACAATCAATGAGCTTAACCTTCCCGGGGCAAGCACACAGCCTGGGGCTAGCAGACTTCAACTGCCCTTCCACTTCCTGGACATTTTAAAACATACAGATTGTTTGATCATCACACTGGCCACATTTTCTTGGAAATGTGATTGAAAGGATCAGCGCATGGCATAAAACACTTGTTTAGTACATATGGCTAATGAAAGAACAATACAAAAACAAGAACCAGAACATTGCTGCTAACAGACCTTACCGATCAAGGAATAGAGGGATATTTTCCTTTTAAGGAACAGAGAATATTTTAAATAGGGATATTTTAAACAATTACAAACCCGCTGCACACGGACACTTATGTTTAGTGTTTATATCTGAAGGAGAATACAGATTGGATACATGAATGAGCATAACACTGTGTCATACATTGAAAACAAAGCTTGAGAACTATTCAAAATTGGCTATATGATTTCAGCTTTCTAAACGTGAAGAATAAACTAACTGAACAATTCAATTATTCATACTCCAAGAAGCTGTTGTATGTTACATTTTTGGTTAACAGTACTAGTTAATGTGGCTGTATCTGCTTTTAAACATATACGCAGATATAGGCTGTCTGAAGAAGACCTGCATCTAACAAATATTTCTGAATATTATTACTATGGCCTTTGTTAATAAGTTACATTAACTCTCTGAATATCATAGCTGACTTACAACTATGATATTCAGAGATTTAATGTAACTGCTTTGCATAGCGATAGTGCCCTCTCTGCTGGTTAAAAAGGGTATTTTTCCAATTAAAATGTTGTTATTAAATGAAACGGCAGCCAAAGAAAAAAAGCATTAAGTAGCAAGGATATATAGCAAACTTTGTATGATTAAAAAGGGTAATTTATACTCTCATCCATTATTTCTGCTTTAAAATTTAAACATGAACATTCGTGTAACATTGTGCCTAGAAAAAGTTACCACACAAGTGAATAAAAGCAAAACAATGTACAGTTTTACAACTGAAATATGATGTGAATACCCTTTTTTATGAAGGTTTTTACAAACACTACATATTTCAGCTAATGCTGCCAAGGCTGAAAAATGTATTAAATATTGTTTTTTTATATTCCAGAGAAGATACACTGAAAAGACAAGGAGCATAGATATAGGTTGATGCAAATTGATGGAACAATGAGTCCACAAAAACAGCATGTAGAAGCGGCTAAATACCATTTTGTTCAAACAGTCTTTCATTTTCCTGTTATAAAATCTCATTTCTTAAAACCAAAGAATTTTGTTCACATGTATATATATTTTATAGGTGACACTTTATTTGCGAGATGTCTTCATTTGATTTCTTAGCAAAATATGTAAGAGTAGCAATGGAGTTATGCCTCCAAGATGGAGTGTCCACCTACAAGAGGGAAATTTACAATTATCACCAAAAACAGACCAGACACTCGGTGCCAGGACAGCATATGAACATCACGTATCTATAGGCAGACATTCTTCGTGTTACAAAGTCATATGCAGTGGCTACTGAGATGATCTTTTATAAAACAGAATAAAGTGAGGCAGAATCTACAAGGATCAAACACAGGCATCTTCAAAAATGTACAGATCCATAAGAAACAAATACCCAGAAAGGCAGTGTGTAAAAAAATACTTATACATAATTTTTAAATATATTGATTACAAAGATAAAATTGTCTTCCTAACTCAACGTATGCATTACAGACTTACCTTATGGTGGACTGAGTCGGTTCTGTACTTGAAGATGGCTCAAGACTGATTGGTAAAACTTTTTCATTTTTGTAATTATCAAACCTCTGAAAAGAATAAAGAGAACGGCTGTCTTTAGCGGCCCCAGATATCAGTTTACATATTAAAACACAAAGAGTATACTGCGGTAGATGAACACGGCCAGTGCCAGAGGGGATTGCAATTTATTGTGGAGCAAGTGCTCGACAAGAAAAAGAGGGAACCTAAATGCCTGCCAGCCAGGTATTATAAATTAATTTAAATGAAACGACACACTGTGCTACAAAAGGTGTGATTAATTAGTGTTCCACAAACATTTCAAATATTAATAACCTACAATGCAGTTCTTCATTGTCAATGTACATAGTTTTAGCTGGGGGGACTTATACATTCTGGGAACTACTAAAGTCCTCAGCCCTACCAACTTCATTTTATGTACTTTGTCTCCATTGATTCCTCCTTCTTTCTGATGTTTATTCCTATTTGGATACTGAAGCACACTCCTATATGACTTCCTCCTAGTACAAGAGGAGACTTTTTTACCAGGTGGTCCAGTGTGTGGATCATGTGAGGTCGGCGCTTTTTCCATGCACAACATGATGTATATACTCTTGTTGTACTGTGAGGACTATAAGAGGGTTATGTTGCATTAGCACAGGTGGAGATAGTCAAGGAAAATTCTGTGATCTCTTCAACTAGCCCCTAACCATAAGCATCTTCATGTTCTTCAAACTGATGTATTAATTTACGCAGTCATCTCTAATCCCACTAAATCCCAGCACAATAGATTTAAAATGCTAGGGTTATGATTACAATGACCCGTGAACTGCTCGGAGCACATCAACCTACACTAGACCAAATAAGCAACTAAAATTAGGATTTGTGTGATAACAACCTTGTTAAATCTTGCTTACGTAAACACTTATCTTTGCACACGGACAATTTACCTTAATTTGTGCATGAGCCCACCGGATGACTAGCTTTTTGGATAAAGCCATCTTTCCATTGAGACATTGAATGGCTCTCTCTGCTTCCTATTCAAAACAAAACAAATGTATTTTTTTCAAAACGTATTTCTTATGAAGCTGACAACTACAATTTGTTCTGTTTAGTTTTAAAAATGCATCACAGAAATACACAAGTTTATTCTACGGTCTCTTTCCTCAGAAATTCCGAATACGGGACACGAACCACAACATTTAATGTTTATAAGAAAAAAAGCTGCTTTCTTTGAGAAACTGGCATTGTTTGCTTGCTGGTAGTGGTCAGGTTGCAAACATTCACTCAATCTCTGCAATAAGAGATGTGATTTTTAGGAACACAGATACACAGCATCCTAATAAGATCCTATCAACTGCAGTGACAAAAGATGGTTTGTTTCATGTCCCTTCACAGCCAAATAAGTAAAGCATCAACACATGCCTCAAGCAGAATAGCTGGGAGGAAGCAAGCACAGAATACAAGATGTTTACTGAAACATTTTGAGTTTGGGAAGGCAAAGCGACACTTAAAAGGTTAATGGTTCTTTAAGCAGGTACGTTTCTTTTAGTACAGAATCAAGAGATCTTAATAACTATATTCTATCTTACTATTCTTACCACTTTTGTCTCAAAATTAACAAAGCAATACCCCCGGGGTTGTCCTTCTAGTGGTCCAGATTTGTGAAACAAAAAATCAAATTGTTTCACTTTCCCAAACTTCTGAAGTAGCTTTAAAAGATGGTACCTAGGGGGAAACAAAATATATTCAAATCTGAATCATGTCATTATTTAAACATTACTCAGATAACTGTCCAACCCTATTTTACATTACAGAGTAAAGATAAAAGAGAACAAACCCTGGATAAGCAAAATAATAATGCTCATATAGAAAGAATAAAGGTTTATTCGTAAAATTGTATTTTCAGTTTGGATGTCGGAGTCAATTTTGGATGGACTTCAGTGCATTATATTGCACGAAGAACAGTACATGCGCCGCTGGTTATTTAAGTATGAAAATTAGTACTGCTTTCAATTAAGTCGTAACCAATCGGATAGCATACGGAATTGGCTGCTGCTAGTTGCTTTAAATGGGAGCTCTACTGTGCTTGTTGAAGAAGCACACCAAGATAAGTTCCCTGTTTTCAGTTTTGGCAGCTACTCCAACAAATACCTGCCCCACTGTACATGCACTAAACTTAACTTCATGCAAAATGGACTCTAATTTATGGTTAACATGAAAATAGGTCTCCAAACTAGAAGATAATAGCGTAGCTAAACCAAAGGCTTGTAACATATGTACTCTATGTAATGACACATCAATATGTAAACAAGACGAATACTAAAAGTGTGCAGTGTTTGTTATAGAAAACTAACCTTTAGAATATGCAAAATATAAATTTCCCTTAAATTACAAAGCACAGTAAACAAAAAAGCAAAAAGTCACTGACGAAAGATAGTCCTCCAAAATTACAGCTTCACGATATTTTCTCGAGGCATAGGAAGCCAATAACCATCTAGGTTAGTACCTGCTTAGCTGCCTTGAGGTAAAACAGTTTTAAATTAAATATCTTCAAACACGGATAGGCTGATTGCAAAACAAAAAAGCCTGAACTAAGTTATTTGTAACAAATTAATGTGATGACGCTGAAGTTTGTTTTGGTGACAGATCACCTTTAATAATGAGCTCGACCTTCTTCATGTTTCAGTAGAACTCCATTTATTATTTGAACAGGCCAATTGCTTTAAATTCTTTTTTTTCTGGAAACATACAATTAGAATCTCTCAGCCCAAACTGCTCTACGCCGTGGAAGGATCATTTCACATGCCCTCACATATAATTTCTGCTAGTTTAATTGTTTGGTTCCACATACAGACACACGTAGTTGTATAATGAAGAAGTGACAACGTACTCTGTTATTTTTGGGTCCAGATTACCAATCCATAGTCGATGCCCATCCTGCAAGGAACCTTCTGACAGGATAGATGCGTTTTCAAGTGGCAAGGTTTTTTTAAATTCGTCCTCCATCGATTAGTCTTAAGAACAGATCTGAGAGCATAACAAGATTATGGTCATTAAGTGACAAAAAAATGAACATATCATCAACTTAAGTATTAGACGTGAGGTAGACTAGACAAAACCATCACCTACATCGACTTTATGAGATGGTATCCTCTTTGTTTCAAAACACCATTGATGTATCGGCATATCTTTTCTGGCTAATTTGCCAAAAGAAGAAGTTTGCCCTTCTTTTGTTTACTTTGTAGGAAAAAAAAACTAAAACAACACAAAAGCAGACCTAACAGTTTGATACCAGGTCTATGGCCATTTATGAAAAAAAGGCTGAGTAGAAGTTGCTAAAATGGCTTAGAGACTCACGATTCCATAGAAAATTGGGGTCACTGTACTCAGTAAGTGAAAACATTGCAAAATCTGCCAGAATTAAATCAGATTTTATGTAATCTATTCTCAGCCAGCTCTGTTGTATGTCAGTTTCTCCATGAACTGTTCTCCTAAATTATCAGTCATTCTTAAGGGACCCATAAGCAGGATCATTGCCAAGAATTAACCAGTGATATATCTGTGAGATCTGCAAAGTGTTTTCCTAGTATATTTATTGAAATCCAAAATCACAACTCATATTTTGTAAAAAAAATAAAAATACCAAGAATTCACTGTGAGAAGTACAAAGCATTGTGCAGCAATGATATTCTTAAGGACACAATGAAGGTTGATTATAAAACATAATATTGGTGCAAAGTTTGAAAAGTTCTTGCTTATTGGATTATTCCACAGGTTGCCGTTGTGATAAAATCACCTTTTAATGTTTGCATTAGAATGGCTTTTATATAAAACCTTTGGTACATGCTCGAACACATATATAAAATATTTTTTAAGATGAATCCGTCACTTTTCCCAAAGGCTACGTATTAAGAGTTCTATACACTAAATAAACTCATGTAATGGTGTATACAATGGGGAAGATACCTTAAAAACCTCTTGTTGGGATCTACACGATTATTCCTCCTAATTAACATTTACCCTTCAGACACCCTTTGTAATGGTGTGTGAAGGGAAGGGTAATAACTTCAGAACAGAAACTCAATAAGATAACATGGCTCTGCCGCAAGCTGTCAGGCTTGCACACATTACATGAATACACAAATGTAGCACATCACCAAATGGGTGATCTCACATCAAGAGAATAAGGATCATTCTCCTTAGCATTCTTGGTAATGAAATGGAGTGGTGGTGAGAACATTATTTAAAGGTAAGTTTGAATGTTAGAACAAGAGGTCATAACCTAAAACTAAAGGATCAGAGACTTAAGTAGTTCACTGTTCCTGACATCACCACTAAAGAAGAATGCATATTAAGGTATTTGTACTATGTCAGCATATAGTGTGTGTTGGGTGTCAGTGTACACTGTAGGACTGTATGTGTCAGCATATAGTGTGTGTGTGTGTGTGTGTGTTGGGGTGTCATCATATAGTGTAAGAGTATTTGTGGGGTGTCAGTATACAGTATAAGTCTGGGTGGAGTGTCTTCGAACAGAATATTAGCGTATTGCATGAGAGTCAGTGTGTGTTTGCATACGTGTCAGAGAGGAGAATCAAGGTCCCCTTCGGCACTGCAGGGGATCTGGATCTTAGGGTTACAGTGCTACCTCTATTTGGGGTCAGATTATAAGACAAAGGGTAAAGACAAAACCCTCATCTTATATTTGATAAAATCGATTCAACTAATCGATAATGAAATTCGTTGGCAATGATTTTCATTATCGATTATTATTGATTAGTTGTTGCAGCTCTAAAGGGACCAGATCAACTATTTCCTGCCTAGCTGCCCCTGCATAAGAAGTAATTGCTCTGCACCCTATTCTGCTCAATCCTGCTAGGCTTTAAAAATATTGTCATCTATTTAACAAAATGGGGGGTTCAAGAGAATATTCTTGCATGGGTTGCAACTTGGTCTAGGACTGGCCCTGGGCACCACTAAAACTCAGTTGAATCCAGGAGTAAGCACGTGGTAACACGGCTACAATGAAGCTGAGGTAGGGTAAACGAGCGGCATGAGTGCAACTTTAGACATCAGAAGCAGGCAAGCGATGTCCACTCACAGCCTCTAGAAGGTCTAGAAGAATAAGAAGCAGTGACACCTCAATTTGAGATATTTAACATAATAGGGGTGTTGAATTGGCAACGTGAAAAGGGGCTAACGACATAACGTGCATACGTTTTCTTTTTGCTCCTATTTCTCTTAATTCCGTTCTGTAAACTCTCCTATACATTCTATGTTATATCATAAAAAAAAAAATATACAAAATGACAATTGATTTATCAAAACAACATTTAACACATATATGTGCAAAACACTCCTCTACTGCATGAGAGAGAGATCTTTATTGTGGTGTAAGCAAGGACCTGAAACTCTCTAGGCGCTAATTATTCGTAAAACATTCCTGCTGGTGTTTACCTATGGGAATATTATATATACAATATTACATAAACCATAATAGGATGACAACATGATGGATTTGCATCTTATTTAAACCCTATAAAGAGATGACTGTAACCTGTCCCAACCCAATATATTTACTAACACGTTTTTCATGTATAATTCATTACCACCAATGTTTGCAAGTTACCTACATCTGGGGAGGAATCTAAATTCCCCTTGACTTCCTTAAAGAATATAAATTTTAAAAAGCAGGGCCCTCTTCATTGTCTTTTTTGTGTTCAAGCTACTGTTATTATATATTGCTAAAGGGACACTCTAGTGTGCCTTGGGACCCCCTTAACAATGAATGTATAGCAACAACAATCTACACAGCGCTTCATACAACACATATATTCAAGGGATATGACAAGACTAGGATCGACAGGCTAAGACAAACCGATACATTATGTGGATGCAAGTTTACAATCTTGAGGGAATGGGCTGAGGACAACCATAAGGAAATGTACGGAGGAGCAGTTTTATGGAGGGTCTTATATGTTAGTACAAGGATTTTAAATTCAATTCTTAACGTAATAAGGAACCAGTGGAGGGTTTCCCAGAGTGGGGAAGGAAAAGAAGAGCTGTGTGCAAGGAAGATAAGCCTAACAGCAGCATTTAAGATAGACTGCTGAAGAAAGAGTCAAGACAGTGGAATGCCAACCAGAAGTGTGTTGCAATAGTCAAAATGGGAAATGATAAGGGAACGAACCAGAGTTTTTGTGGAATCTTGGGTAAGGAATAGGTGGATGTGAGAGATGTTTTTAGGTGAAAGTGGACCTGGTGAGGGACTGAATGAAGGAGAGGTTTGAATCAAGGACGGTGCTCCCATAGAAAACCAATGGGAGATTATTCTGCGGATAGGGAGGGGGGTCGTGTTAGGCACCCGCATGTGACGTATGCTGAGCCAGCATTGGAGCAGGCAGGTGTTAATATCACAGGACATAGCGGGGGGGGGGGGCAGGACAGGATCCTGATTTTACTCCCCCATGCATTTGTAAGAACGGTATCACGAAAATGTCTAAGGGATCTCTTAGCTATCATATGCGTTAAAGTGTACACAGCTGCTGGAGCGTCCTTTTAATTTTAATGTTAAACCTGTACACTCCCTTCATTGTAATAAGCAAATCACTAGGGCAGACTGCCTGAGTGAGCAACTGTCCTCCAGGTCAGTCCAAAATGAAACAGGAGCATGACATGAGGTTATGTGGCCCCACAGTAACAGCGAGGCTGCTTTCGCAGAAGACTCCGGTAGGTAAAGAAGCGAGTATGTCTGTCTGTCTGTGTGTTTATGTATAAGAGTGAGCGTGAATGTGTAAATGCATGTTAGCATGAGTGTAAGTATGTGTATGTTTGTGTAAGTGTTAAGGCATGGGGCCATTTGGCTTTACCAGCCACCTGGACCTGAAGGTGTCAGCCCTCCCCTTGGAAAAGTAATGTGATAATATAGTTCAAATTAAATAGAAACGAAATGTAATCGCATTACAATAGTGGAAGGACTTCATCACTGCCATGTAGTGTAAAGTGCCCACCAACGGGCAGAACGAATAACAATTCAGCCTCATTGTCCAGCTAACTCTCAGGAGTATAATCTCCGCTGGTACACATATAATATACAACGCTGAACTCGAGCCACAAATCATCCACTCACCGCAATCAGTGTATTTTTATACACACCATCGCTATCTCACAATTTAAACATATATATATATAGTCCATATGTATCTATACACAACACGATCATACCCGAAAAGCTCCACTCCTCCTCAGCTGGAAATACATCCTCACTGCTAAAACGCTCTGACGTCAGCAACAAAGCGACTGACTAGCCGGCGTCGCGTTCCAATGACGTCAGGAGAACTGAACAGACTAGTGAAGCAAAGTCAATTATCTGAAGAGGCTGGGTTTATAGCCGTGTAACACAGTGACCGAGGTACTGAAGTAGGTGATAATATGCAGCATTTTGTCCTTTGCAGTGTTTGTGAGAGTTAAGTTGGAATTGGATTCACAGCGTTTTTAAAACAAACAATGCAATATGTTGCTCCTGGTGTATGCATTTCTTATCAGAGTAACTTAAAGTGGGATATCCTGCTGTTTGTGATATACAAATGAGCAGAATTTAAAGAAAAAAAGTTCTTGAGATGGAAATCTTCCTGTAGAAAGAAGTGTTGTGTGAGGAATGATCTTTACATACAGGTGTATGAAATAAAGTTAAGTTCTAGGGCGTCACGAAATAAAACTTTATTATTTAATTAGTACACATAACAGCAAGCTGCACAATAGCGTAACTACAGACAGTTTTATCACTGCAGAATGAATGTAGCTGGCATTCTGTATTCAACTTCGGACCACTAGGTCCTTTTATTCCTGGCACAATTTAATACCTGGGCATTGCAAAGGTCTAAATTATAGACAAAGAATCACATCCTTTACCTCTCCAGTGACTAAAGCCATCTCATTTATAATAATTACACTCTCTGTATATATAAATATATATAATCAGTGATATTTTCTTTTCTATTTCAAACCAGATCCGGTTATGGCGTTAAGGTGTCTGAGGAACGTTACGCCTATGCTACTGCAACTGAGATCCGTTGGAGTGGCAGAGCTACCAGTAGTACAACGCCACAAAAATCCACATATCACCTTTCTGAGCAGACACCTTGCTACCAAGAAAAGCAAAAGTGAGTTTTATTTTTTTTTACATTGGAAATGTAATATTTTATCAAAAAAAAAAGACAATAGCTGTTTCATTTTAGTGTTTGGGCGATTAGATCAGTTGTCCATGGGGTACACGCAGACTGAGAGTGATCTGATTGTACTAGTAAGGAGTCATTGTAGGTGTCTTAATACTATGAAAAGTAATAAAAAGTTTCATTATACCTGTGACGACTTGCTAATTTATTGTGTAAATATACATTGATTAATTGGATTGAACATTGTAAATATATTGCCTAAGCTTCTCTACTGTTGTAAATTCTTGCCTGCAAATCAGCATTACTGTATTATTATACACATTTGTGCATCAAAAATTGTGTTTAATAACACTTTATCTCTATTTTCATATTCAGCCAAAAGTAAAGCACAGTCTCAAACCAGAATAAATATAAATTCATCTTTAGTTGAAGACATCATTAACGTGGAAGACGTTAAGCAAGAAATGAGAAATGCGGTTGACAATCTTAAAGAAGATTTTAACAAAAATCTTAGTATTAGAACCTCCACAGGTAAGCGATTTACTTTCTTGTCTTGCGTATCAATCTGCAATTGTTTTATTTTTCTCTTTTTGTTGAGAGGATGTCTTCCCTCAGACTACTGAAGAGCAGATTTAGGAATAATTCCTCATTTTTCTCCCTGAATTTTTCTGGGATATCTATTTGACTGTGTTTATATGTATTATTTGTAAAATGCAATGTTTATTTACTTTCATGCCTACATATGACCCAGGCTCTCCTCTCTGCTATAATGAATAATGTTATATGTTTGTTCTTTTACAGTTCTATGCCCTATTACTGTATTTTTTTAATCTTAGTGTACATAACTGAATATACCACTATAAGCAAGGCAATTAAGTTTCAGAAGAAGTCTCAAATTGGATTAATATTTGTGTGTAAGTTTGTATTTGTCAAGTCTTGGCTTTGTTTCCCTTTATTTATTTTTTTTTACAGGAGCTTTTGATCACATCAATGTGACTACAAAAGATGGAAAATTTCCATTAAATCAGTTGGGACAAATTTCCTTGAAATCTCCTCAGTTATTTATAATTAACATGGCGGCTTTTCCAGAGGTGAGGAAAGTTATATGGTAGATGCTAAAATATTTAATAATGCAAAGCATATTTATTTTACATGAATCTGTGTTTTTTTTTGTTTTTTTTTTTGCTATTCAGCATAATGTAATCATGTGTGTTTATAATAGTTGCATATGCAATGCATGTACATGTGTCTCTATGATATAATGAAAACGATTTATGGTGACATTACAAACCTACATTTAAGATTAAATCCTTAATGTAGGTAAATGAAAATATGCAGCTCCACACCTAAATCAGGATACCATGCCAATACAATTAGTACGTTGCTAAAGTGTCATTGTGTGTAAATAAAAATAAAATAAAAAAAGCACAATGCTATATTAAATCCAGTACTATACTAAATAGTGTTTGATGTGCAAAGAAAAAAATATCTGATTTTCCATAGACATCCTCATTAAAGACCTACACACTTATCCAGATCTTGTGATAAAACTTAATTGAAGATGATAACAAACAAGTTTAACATCATTATTATGTTGGGTCTAGAGTGCTGCTGCAGCTGTGAATGCGTTAAGAGATAGTCGTATGAACCTAAACCCAGAACTCGATGGAACAATAATACGTGTGCCGGTTCCGCAGTAAGTAGATCTAAAATTATATATAGAAATCATTTAAAAAATATATTATTTTATTATTTAATACACAGTTAATATAACATTCATATTCTTCTTAATAACAATATATTGTTAATATGCGTTTATGTAATGTATTTGATTTCTATTATTATTTTACTTAATGGCATGACCGTGTGATCTTTTTAGAGTTTCTGCTTGGTTCCAGATTGAACCCATTCATCACATTAGCTTCCTGCAAGGGAGAAGGACCAAGCAGGTCTGCAGGGTGTTTACATAGAAATGCTGTTTTTTTCCCTTGTGTAATCAAATTAGAAAAAAAACAAGAAAACACTTATCTTTGGTATAAAGAATACCCCTATTATATTGCCTCCAAAGTTTCCATCTTTTGAAGCTTTTAATCAAACAAGTGCCTGCATTATGTAACAGACTAGGTAGAAGTTGGTGTAATTTTCAAATGAAAAAAGGACTGAGTGTTTAAAATGTTTTGCTTTCAGTTACATTACTTAATTTAACCCATTAAATACAACCATTTTATTAAGCATCCATGCTTGTTTTTAAAAGAGTGACAAGAGAACACAGGGAGAACTTATGCAAGCTTGCGAAACAGCTCACCAACAAGGCCAAAGACTCTCTACGTAGGGCCCGCTCCAATGCTATTGTGGAAGTCAAAAAATCCAAAGGCGAAGTGTCAGAGGATACAATTAAACTACTTGAAAAGCAGGTAAATGATAATACCTTAATGGGGAAGTACATCCTATGTTGGAGTATTTTACTAAAGCTGCATTAATTTGTATATACATTCATTGGAAAAAACTGAGTACTGTAATATAGAATAATACCTTTTTATTTGACTAACATTCCATTTTAAAGATGAGCTTTTGAGAGCATCAACCTCCTTTTGTCAAGCCAAAAGCAATACTAATCACGAAACATTTAAGTGAAACATGGGCAGCAGTATAGGGGTTAAGGAGAAGGAAAAAGACAGATAAGGTACATGTCACAGCAGTTTAAGGTGGTCTTAAATTATTTTAGCCAGTGTGAGAAGAATTTGGAGGGGTAGAGACAGTGAGGGACATTGTTAAAACAAAAAACCCATACTTCTATCTTTAGACAAACAAATAGGTGTATTAATTAACCCCTTGATGACAATTGCCGGTCCGGGCACGTCGCGGAAAATCAAGGCCTTAACGACAAATGGCGTGCCAGGACCGGCACGTCTTTAAACGGGTGCAGAAAGCGATCTATTTTTGCTTTCTGCACCGAAACGGCGTTGCTGTAAATGCCCATGGGGTGTCTACTTTTAAAAAATGTATGATTTGATGGGGTAAATTGAATTGGCTGGGTTCAACAATGTCTCAATTAACACTGGGGGAAGGATGGCCACACATCTAATTTCCAATTAGAAAAATGCACACGTACCAAATGTGGCCTTTTAGTTCCCCCCAAAAATGACAAACCCATGCATGTGGGGTATCACTGCGCTCAGGAGATGTTGCTGAACACATATTGGGCTGTCGTGTGACAGCGGCATAAACCAGGAGCTGTAAATTCATACATAAAATAGGTGTGTGGGGGAAAAATACACACAAAAAAATACTACTGCAAACTTTGAAAAAATTTGGGGTGTTTTGTGATAGTGACATATACGAGAACCTTTTAATTCATACCTGATGTAAAATGTGTGTGAAAAAACAAATGCAAAAAAATGACTACCACAAAGTTTGACAAAAACTGGTGGTAGATAAGGTGCATGGAAAGAGTTAAAATACTAGCATTTGAAATACCCTGGGGTGTCTAGTTTTCAAAAATATATGGCTTTATTGGCCCGGCTCAAAGATGTACCAAATAGGGCATGGGCAGTGGATCCCCAAATGCCAAAGTTCAACATTGAAAAATGCGCATGCCCAAATGTGGCCCTTTTGCCCCCAGTCAGGCAAAATCATTCATGTGAGGTATCGCTGTACTCAGGAGATGTTGCTGAACACATATTGAGGTGTTTTATGATAGTGACATATACGAGAACCTTTTAATTCATACCTGAAGTAAAATGTGTGTGGAAAAACAAATGCAAAAAAAATTACTACCATAAAGTTTGACAAAGGCTGATGGTAGAATTAGTGCTTTGAAAGGGTTAAAATACTAGCATTTGGAATACCCTGGGCTGTCTTGTTTTCAAAAATATATGACTTGATGGGGTAAATTGCATTGGCTGGCTTCAAAGATACCCGAAATGGCACATGGGGGGGAAGAATTACCGGAAAAAATGGCTTTGAAATAGCAAAACGCTACCTGTACTTATTGCCCCATAATGTGTAGAAAAAAGCAAAAAAACATAAAAACATTGGGTATTTCTAAACTCAGGACAAATAGTAGAATCTTTTTAGCAGGTTTTTTCATTACCTTTTATAGATGAGTAAAAGATTTTTCAACTAAAAGTTAGAAACAGTCATTTTTTTCTAAATTTTTCACCATATTTTCTACTTTTTTTAATAGTAAATAATATGATACAATCAAAACAATGTCATCTAAAGAAAGCCCTTCTTGTCCTGAAAAAAACTATCTAATGTGTGTGGGTTCAGTAAACTGGAAAGAAGAAAATTACAGCTAAACACGAGCAGTGCAGAAATGTTAAAAAGGCCATTGTCACGAAGGGTACAAAAAGTAAAATCAGCCTTTGTCACGAAGGGGTTAAGGAATGTAAAACTGGAAAATGTTTTTGGTGGTGTCAGAAGCCCAACCTACTCTTACAAACATAATATAGACTCAAACAAATTGATAGCAGAACAACAACTTGGGCTGGTCTGCCTGGTTTTTTTTCTTCTTTTTCTGCAGTAAAGTATAATTTATATGGTGTAATTAGTGAGAAACGGATGATTACGGGTTACATAAATAATGCCAAAATTCCATAGAACGCTGGTTTTCAAAGGTTTAACTACACAGATGCGTTATGTAAGACTACCATTACTGACATCAAATAGCGGTGGACAGACTTGTGGCCATAACAGAATTAAGACAGTGTTTGGTTTACAAAATAAAACTTTACTAATCTGTTTGGATGAGGATGTCCACTGTATGTATGTGTGTGTGTGTTTGTGTCTATATAAATATATATACCGTATTTGCTCGATATGCCACTGTGCCCCATGATATGCCTTTTAACCCCCTATATGCCCCTCTGCCTCATGATATGCCTTATACCCCTATATGCCACTCTGGCATATAGGGGGTTAAAAGGCATATCATGGGGCTGAGTGGCATATAGGGGGTTAAAAGGCATTTCTGCAGGTATATATATATAACTGCTAACAGCAATCACACTCCTATCAAGCCAAGGCAGCCAGTACATGCTGGAACCTGGGGATGATAGTAGTGTGATTACAGCCTCCCTATGCCATGCTACCACCACCACCCCCTTACACATCCATGCTATCACACACACACTCATTCACAAACATTTAAATACTCATTCATTCCATTAATCACACATACTTGCTCCAAAACCCTCCCCCACCCCCTTACCTGAACTGCAGATCTCCCACTCGCAAACTTCTACAGGGGCCCGGCTGTGCGAGCAACTTCTCTGGCCCCGCCTCCAGAGGAAGGAGGGGGGATGTAGAGTTATGTGAGGACTTTGCTAGCTTCCTGTTCTCCTGCTGCTAGTAGCAGAGACGCTGCTTGCGACCAAAGCCCGGTAAGCAGCATGGCCCCAGCAGACATTTTTTTGAGGTCTGATTAGAAGACGACCTCGATCATAAGACGAGGGGTATTTTATAGAGCATTTGCTCTGGAAAAAACCTCGTCTTATAATCGAGCAAATATGGTATATATATATATAATGTTGCCTTCTCATTGTGTCTGTTTTGGCACTTGATATGAGCTGGCGTGATTTCACATTAAAAAAGCATTTGCAGAAATAAATAGACCTAGATTTATACACATTGGTATATGATGTTTCTGCATTACAGAGCTTGTGATGTAAATGTGGGAATTTGTAACCACATGGCATTCCCTTTAGCAATAGCTTTAGGCTTATAGAGTGTTAGTCTCAGCTAAAATAATTTCTGATGTTTTTATACAAAATATTGACTTCCAGAGAAATAAGCACTGATACTATCTGCAAACTATTACTATGGTTTATGCTTAACAATAAACATAAACTTGTTAACTTTACCTAGATGCTCCCTGTTTATACTTAAATGTCCTAAGAGATGTTTCATTGTGTCTTTTCTAGATCCAGCAGATAGCTGATGATATAGCAGCAGAAATGGACAAACAGTTGGTAGCCAAGACAAAAGAACTTTTGAATTAAGACAAGTGATATAAACTATACGGGGATCATGTTTTGGCTGTTTAATTCAAAATGGCATTCACTTATCTTCTATGGGACTAAGACACTTGAGTGTTCTCTTTAATGGGAATAAAGGAGCAATCATGCAGTGCACAATCTAAGTCGTATAAAGCTGTGTCCTGTGTTGTAGTTTTGTATTTTTTTTTCTTTTCCACACACTGAAGAATTGTGTTCTCTTCCGTCTAAAGTCTAAACTGTTATTGTATTTAAGTTGCTTAGACTAGTGAAAAACCAAAAATGCTCCTGCTCAACAAAATCCACTCTACTCCTGAGTTGACTTGGACCTCCATTTAACTTTTTAGGGCAATTGCTGACAAAGAAAGATGTTGAATAATTTGACTGAAAAATAAGTTATTTACCGAAAGTACTCATTCTGACCAGCCTTCACAACACAATCTACCTAGATTTTTATACTATGTTATACTATACTATGATCCACTATTGTGGATCAATCACATTAATAAAGTAAAAAAGTAATTTATCCTGGTTTGTTTTTTTGGATCTTTTCAACATATGTTACATAAAAGACGTACATAAATCAAAACTATCCCTTTTCCAAGTATTGCAGTTATTATAATTATCTTTTATTTATATAGCATCAACAATTTATGCAGCACTTCTTACAATACATATATGCAAGGAGTATGAAAAGACTAGAACTGACAGACTAAGACAAACATTAGGAGAAGAGTGCCCTGCTCGCAAGCTCACAATGTTGAGGGAATGGGGTGAGGACAAACATAAGGAACAGAGAAAGGTGAAAGGGGGGTGTGAGGGATATATCAGTGACAGGGAGGTTCTAGCAACTAAGATGGTATGATTCTCTGAAGAAGTGGGTTTGAAGATTTTTCTTGAATGTTGGAAGGGTGAAAGCTGAAGTAGGTTCCGGAGGGCAACACAAGTGAAGTCTAGATGGGAAAATAGCTTGTCTGGTGGTTGCACGTAAAAACATCTCTCGCATCTACCCATTCCTTACCCAAGAAGCCACAAAAACTCTGGTTCCTTCCCTCATTTCCTCTCTTGTTGGCATTCCACTATTTCGACTCTGCAGTCTATTCTTAATGAATAGAAGAACATAAAGATTGGGTAGAGGAGTATTTGTTTACGAAAGACAGAAATGTATGGAGGGCCTTATCTGTTAGTACAATGATTTTACATTTAATTCTAAAGGTAATAGGGAGCCATTAGAGGAGTGGGGAAGCGGAAGAAGAGCGGCATGCAAGGAAGATAAGCCTAGCAGCAGCATTAAGAATAGACTGCAGAGTCGAAATAGTGGAATCCCAACAAGAGAGGAAATAAGGGAAGGAACCAGAGTTTTTGTGGCTGCTTGGGTGAGGAATGGGTAGATGCGAGAGATGTTTTTTACGTGCAACCGCCAGGATCTGGTGAGGGACGAAGGAGATGTTTTAGTCAAGGATTACCCCAAGCCTGGTTAGTAGGAGAGATAGTGGTGTTCTGGGGTGGAGATGAAAGGAGGGAAGATAAGGAATTTAGTTTTAGAAAGATTGTTTCAGGTAGCATGATATCTATGAAGAAATAGCAGACAAGCTGTTGGTAACACAGGACATGAGAGAGATAAGGAGAAGACAGGTAGATTTTGGTATCATCTGCATGGAGGCCAAATGAGTTAATTAGTTTGCCAAGCGATGAAGTATAAATAGAGCATGGGGCCAAGGACTGACCCTTGGGGGATGCCAACCAAAAGTGGAAGAGGTGATGATCCAGGAGCAACTGCGGTGCACTGTGTTCTGACACCTTTCTATCAGAACAGCTTTAACTTTTTCAGCAATTTGAGCTACGGTAGTTTGTCAGTCGGATTTGACTATGCTGGCCAGTCTTCGTCCCTACATGCATCAATGAGCCATGATTGACCATAACCCTGTCCCCGGTTCACCGCCTTTCCTTTCTTGGACCATTTTTGACACCCCACAAGAGCTGCAGTGGTTACAATGTTATGGCTGATCGGTGTCTAGCTCCAGCAAATTCCATAGCGTTTTTACAATAGGTGACAGTGAAAATATTTAAACAGACCATTTAAAATTAATAGAGATGCTCCTTTGTAATACCATGATTACATTTGTATTTAGATATACAAGACTTGTTCTTCTGAATCTCATCTTGGCATATATGAAGCCAATTCATGTCAAAATTATTAACCAATTTCCTGCTAAAGGGATATTATAATGACAGTCATTACTAAACAGTGGTTTTGGCCTTTGTACATGCAGGTCTTAGTGGAGAGAAGCTTTTTTAAAGCCGTGGTTTCTTACCTGTACATTGCTTTGGCAATATGTTCAGAGGAATTGGCCTTTTATGAACTTGCTTTCTTACAGGGTCTATTGTAGTCCTTGCTTCAACCACTTCAGTTGATTTATGAGGAGCCAGAATAAGTGACGTCAATATTTGTATGTTAATTTATGAAAAATAACAATGTGTTTTCTTTTTGCATTTGTAGTGCATTTTCCAAATTTGTATGCGATGTGGTAGTTATTTGATTCAATTTTTTTTTTATATTGTTCAGTTTTGCCTGGCTCATCTCTTTTTTTTCCTCCTATACCTTGCCCTAGCCTTTTCCATATCATTTTCTACTTTCACATACAATATATGCTTATTTACAATGTAACATTTTATTTTTTTATGATTGATCACAAGCCTTTCATTGTTTATTAAAGTATCTTAGTCTCCAGCAGACACATTGACTGGGAATTCTAAACAAAATCTAAAGCAGAGAATTGCAGCAGATGTTTTATGAACCCTGAGGTCAACAGAGAAACCACAGAAATGGGATGTGTTAGTGTGTTTGTGTTGTTGGGTAACAGTCCTGGATTCTGAAAAACAGCATGAGCCAGTCATTACAAATGGAACAGTGAGATGCCTTTGTTTGGAAGGATATTGACCGTTACAAGCGAAGTATTGTTGCTGAAATTCAAATGTCTGTTAACCTAAACAGAAAACAGTAGAACGTAAAACTACAGTGTTGTGTTAACATTTTGAGCACACAATATTATGGTATGGTGTAGTACTTTGTAATAGTCATGTAAGTGTGCTTGGTAAAGAAACATTAACTAAAGTATAATAGATTGCAGATTCTTAAAGCATATGTGTCTGAAGAAGATAATTAGTCCCACAATCCTTCAATCTATAATACTTTTTTAGTCAATAAAAGTATCATCATCACCAAAACCACTGTTTTTTGTCTAGCATGGCACAACTCAATACCGTAACCTTGCTTAGAGAGGCTTTGGTCATTTTGTAAGCCTCTTCAAGGTTAAGGTATTGAGTTGTGGCATTTTTTTATTTTTAGTAAGCTAACTGAAGTTGTCCCTTCATAATACAGCAAAAACCTTTTTGTGTTGCTTATACTCCTCTCTGGTGTGACAGTTGTATTCATGACTAATGTGTAATTGCTCATTAGAGATTTGTCATATGTCCTGCTTATGGGCAGACTAGATGGGCAAAATGGGTCTTATGTGCCATCAAATTCCATGTTTCTATGCTTCTAAACAAGCCAGAAGCATTGAATCACTCAGTCCCATAGCAGGTGATTGAAATTAAATGTACTGATTAGCTACTGTCTGTAAAATGTTTTCAGTGTCCGACTATGCTAATTATAGGGGTCTAATATACCAAGAAGATATCATGTGGTTATTATATACAATTTTGTTTCCAGTTTTGGAAGGAAAGGATTGGTGACTTACTTTATTTTGGATAGGCTACAGCCTAAGCTTTCTATACTATACTATATTTTGCACGGTCTTACTGACTATTAGTGAGCAAGCCTTTTTTCCTTTTTTTTTCTACTACATTTTAGAACAGTTTTCAGTAGTCAGAACTAAACTTTGGCTAAACCAATTACCAGGGGATATTGCAGCATTCAGGATTTTCTCTTGAGTTTTATCCCTTTCAATTGAAATTGAAACAACGTGGGCAGGGCCGGCCTTTGGGGTGTGCGACCTGTGTGACCGCACAGGGCGCCACACTCCAGGGGGCGCCGCCGCAGGGTCCGACGCCACCGTAGCGTACCGCTGCCGCTAGCAGCGTACCTAGTGGGGGGGGGCGGTCGGCACCCCTCCAGAGACGGACAGTAATGTCCGCCGCTGGAGGAGCAGGCTCGCAAGGGAGCAGTATCGGAGGTCTTTAACAGACCTCCGGCTCCCTTGAGTGATTTTAAGCCGGTTCAAGGATCTCCCTTGAACCTGGCTTAAAATCACTCAAGGGAGCCGGAGGTCTGTTAAAGACCTCCGATACCGCTCCCTTGTGATCCGCGCGGCAACAGCTGCTGTGCGCCGGGGTTTGTTGTCAGATCCCGGCGCACAACACTGAAGCCGCGCCCACCGCTGTCCGTGCCCTCTGACCCGGAAGAAGACAGAAGAACTGAAGAAGAGGAGCGAAGAGAAGGAAAAGGAGCTGTAAGGAGAAAAGAGGAAAGGTAGGAAAATCATTCAGTGAGAGTGAGAGTGGATTGGTATGTGTGTGGATTGGTATATATGTGTGGATTGGTATATATGTGTGGATTGGTATACGTGTGGATTGGTATACATGTGTGGATTGGTATACATGTGTGGCGTAGTGTGTATGTGTGGATTGGTATACGTGTGGATTGGTATGCGCGTGGATTGGTATGCGCGTGGATTGGTATGCACGTGGATTGGTATGCGCGTGGATTGGTAAGCGTGTGAGAGTGATGGGTGTTATGCTGTACCATTTCCAATGTCTTTTTCATGATCTAATTATGCTCTAAAAGTACATCATAACTCCCATCATTCTATACTGTAGGACTTTCAGGACTCCTGAAAGGTAAGTGAACTTCAAAGAGGGAAAGGGTAGATAGTTAGTAGGGGGTAGATAGGGAGAAGGGAATGAGACAGGGGAAAGTGGGTAGATAGGGAGAAGGGGTAGATAGGGCAGAAGAGAGTGAGAAGGGGTAGATAGGGCAATCATACTCCTATCATGCCAAGTCTGCGAGTACATCCTGGAATCTGGGTATGCCTGGGCATGATAGGAATGTGATTGCTGTTAATCATATATATATGTTAAGTAGTGACTGGCAGCTGTGAAGGAGTTTCTAGTTTTACAAAAAGTCCTAAAAGGGTGGCCCTGTATGGTTCTGTGCAACAAAACTTAGTACAGACCTTTTGATGCTACACTGAATATTGGTTGAAACACCAAGACTTATAAAATTATAACGCACAATGAAATATCTGCAAAGTTTTTCCAGTATTTATTTTTGCTTAACCTCGTGCAACATTTAATAGTAATATTTGTGCCTAGCATTGGACTGACTTTAGCTCCTCACGTGCTGAATACCATATTTCTCAGCTTATCTTTTCTATAGCAGTTGGTGTTGCCAAAGGTGTCCACCCTGCTGCCAGAAACAACATCTTGATAAAAGTATGCAACTTTGCATGTAACTGCGTACTTTTATGCTGAGCCTACACTTTCACAGATCTGTCACTCTTTTCCTGTGAATATTATTTTCACGTGGTGAATTAATCTAGCCATATATCAAAAGTGGCAGTGGTTAATACGGAGGCAGAATTTAAGTACGCATAGGACTGGCATAAGCCACAAGGTCTAAAACAAGTTAAGCAAATTGGAAGGGATAAGCTGTTATATACAAAAATCAGTTGGTGTAAAACTATGACAAAGGACCTTCATTCCCTTTGAAACACCCAAATGCATGCATATTTTGTGCATACATTAATATATTCCAAAAATATCGTATTACCGTATTGGCTCGGATATAGGCCGCCCCCGTAAATAGGCCTCACCCTAAAAGTTTGGTGCTTTTTTAAAGAAAAAGTTTTTTTCTTTAAAAAAGCACCAAAAAAACATGCTGCCACTCTGTCTCCCCCCCCCCCGAGATATGCTGCCACTGTCCCCCCCCCCGAGATATGCTGCCACTGTCCTCCTCCTCCCCCCCCCCGTGGAAAGTGCTGGCAGGGGAGGCTGTCTGAGCGTATCGGAGAGTAGGATGCAGGTCCCCTGCACCGCTGCGGGGGATCTGTATCCTAACCCCGCTGCCTGCCCGGCATATAGTCCCGACATATAGTCCCGGGCGTCGGGCGCTACACCCCGAATATAGGCCGCACCCTCACTTTAAAGACTTAAAGTGGGGGGAAAAAGTGCAGCCTATATTCGAGCCAATACGGTATTTTTGGAAATGATAATAGGCTGAATATTGCAGTTTGAAAATATTTAACGCCATCTGCTGTTCAACACTAATATTTTTTTACAATTTTCTATTTTCCATCTTTTTTATGTGTCATATATACGCCTCCTAAACGCTTTTAAAACGGGCGTCCGTCCCCATACAATCGTTGATCACTTTCTAAGCTTGTTTAAGTCTGATGACGTGTCAGGCATGACGTGCCTGACCCGGCAATGGACGTTAAGGGGTTAATAATTGTAATCTATACTATTTGTAACATTATATAAATAAGGGAAGAGGAGTGTAATTAGCTTTCTTGTTAACTGAATTTGATTTGCGTGTCAATCATAAACCTAGACATCAAGGGTAAGCACTGAAATACATTTTTCATACAATTTCCAAGTAATATATATATATATATATATATATATATTCAAATTAGAAACATAGACACATAGAATTCAACATCATATAAAAACCAATCTTTCCATTTTTTCTGTAAAAACTTCAAATCTTATTCGATCCTTGGTTTTGTCTTATATTCAGGATAGCCTTATGTTTCCCATGCATTTTTACATTTCTTTATTCTCTTGTATACATGGATAAAGGTAAATTTTATATAAATGTAAAAATATAGAAATAGATAGACTAAATGTAAAGTTGTGACCCACTGCAATTATACAATTATGCAATTACACAACTATTCATATTATAGTGTATTCAGATTCATAATTTTATTTATTTTTGGATATTTTCTTTTATTTAGCAAATATGTCAAAAGCCAAATCTTCCCTTCCAAATGTTTCATACACACCATCAAAATCTTATTTTTTATTTTTTTTTACATTTATTTTTTTTTTTTTGTTTTTTTTTTTTTGGAGAGGTAATTTTTGACACAGATGCATAACAAAAAACACGATTAACAAATCGCTACATTTAAATGGTATTTTTATGTGATTATTCTAGACAAACTACTTGTATGAAATTTGATATTTGTTAAAATGCAAGGCTTAATTTGATAAATATTTTAGTAAAAATTATTTTTTTCCTCCATAATTTCCTTGCTAGTTGCTATTTAAATTTAAAATGGGCATTTAGCAGCCCTTGAACATTACAGTTTAAATATAGCTAAAATAATCTGATATTCCGTTCAGTATAAACTTAGTGTAATGAAAGAGCTATGACAACCACTGAACCATTTGTTTAAAAGGATGTTTTCCTATTTTTTGTTTTTAACAATGAGTATCAAGAGCGTGATGAAACACAATGATGATTGGTTGACTTTACTCTTAAACCAGTTTTGGCATCACGGATGTCTCACTGTTTATATAAGCACATATTTTGGCTTGCATTTCTTAAAATACACACATGTTTTGTTCTTGAGCTACGTTTGTCAACAACACTTCCACTTTGTGTTATTTGGCTGGAATTACGATTTCGATTAATGCATACAGGAAAACACTGAAGGACATACTTATAATTCAACAGTTTATGGATATTTGTCCTAGATATTTTGCAGAGCCAAGTTGTTAATGTACTTAGTTTAGCTTTTGCCAGAAGTGTACAGGTAGCAGTTCAACAAGGTTTTTGATATGCTTATCTGTTTGACTGTCACACTGTCTAATTTACATTAGTTACTCTTTCACACAGTGACAGTTGTCATTGTCCTTGCATGGAGAAGAGAACGATCATCTTCCAACTCTTATAGAGAGCATGGATAACAGTGAAGACCAGTGAAATCAGCCAAAAACAAACATTTAAATAATCAGTCTATTTTTAAAAGTTTTATTTTTAGTGCATATAGGTATCCAGTTTGAGTGGAGGCCATTACATTTTACTTCATGCAAAATGGTTCATGCATTCAGGGCTGGTGCAAGGAGTTTTGTTACCCTAGGCAAAATTCCATTTTGCCAGCACTTTGGTTCCGCTAATTGTGTACCATCCATCATACACATGACCTGCCCCCACGCTTTGATCATGTATACATTGCAGACAAAGATCACAGGTTGCACACCCTGAAGACCAGCCCTTGCACCAATATTACACAAATAGGACTTGGCCAACACCCAGATTGCACACTATCTTTCTTACTATCTCTTCCCTTTCTCACTATCTATCTCTCCCATTTTCCCCATCACTTACCTTGCTGAGGTCCTGTGGTGGGAGTGCGAGGCCTCAGTCTCATACTCTGTAGTGACTAACATACATGAACACAGACACACACAACTAGACACTCAGCACTAACTCACACATCCAGACACTTGATGCTATCACACATTCACACAAACTAATATACACCCCAGACACCCACACAAACATACTCAGATACTCAAACTAACACAACCAACTGACATGTGTTCACACACTAACATACCCAGACACACACGCATACTAACATAGCCAAAGAGATATGTTCACACACTAAATTACTCACATACACACACTAACTTACACACATCCTCTCATTAACATACCCAAATGCACATGGTTACATACTGACATACATACACTTTCACTTCACATATCAGATACACGTGCTTACGTACTCAGACACACACTAAGATACACAAACTGACATACCCCCACCAATATTTACTAACATACCCAGACACACGTACTCAGACAGACACTAGCATACCCAGACAGAAACATGTTCACACACTAACATACCCAGACACACATACATATCAAGGCAGGCAGTAATGCACATGCATCCAAGATCTCCCTAACCGGCCCTTCTTCTCCACAGATCTACATGGGGCGCCCACTCAGTCCACCGCAGAAGAGGCGCTCTCACACAGATCTAGGCCAGTGCCTACTTTGCCTATAGGTTGCGCCGGCCTTATTTAACTACTCTACTGGCTGGCATTAGTGTTCAGATTGGCTGTTGCTACCATTGATTTTAAAGGTATATCAGCTACCTTTGTCTAGAAAGGGAGTGCCTCTGGCCTTGCTCTATGAAACCACATGGATCGGTTTCCCCAACCCCTGCAAACTATCCATTGCCTACTCTGATCCTTCATGTGTCCAGACTCCTGCGGTAGTACCAACTCTTCTATCCCCTGAGCCTGTGCTCCATCAAATGCTATTACTACCTCCTCCCCATTATAGGAGTGAACATCTTGTTGCAGGGGATTCTGAAACCAGTGCTCCAACCACTTTGAGATGTCCTCACACCTGTTTTTTTCCATCTGACAGAGCTATGTTATTTCCCTACTCATCAGCATGGGCAAGTATTGGTGGCCTCCTTCACCAACAGTTTGTCAGATCCTCTGAATTGGCCGCCCAAGACCTGCCTGGGGCTGCTGGGGACTTTATTGAACAGCATTTTTGTGATCTTCATGGCATAGCCCTGACTACTAAAGCTAACCCTGTATATGTGGATGTCCTCTATGGCCTGCCACAGGAACTCTTGAGACTACTTCTTTATGTTAGGATGTGAGAGTTCATGTGATGTCATCTACTCTCCGTCTGCTCCTGTGATTCTGGGGTACTCCTGACTTCACCTGCATAACCCCATAATTGACTGTTATTCCTGAGACATCATCTCATAACGTTGCACCTCTCGTGTGCATATTCTATTCATTTGAAGATGTTGGCTCTTACTTTCTGTTTGCTTTGGCTCCAGGTCCTTGGCTTTTTGTGTCCTGGCCTATTCTGCTACTTAGGATCCTCTCCTCCAGTACCATTACAAATAACAGTATACCAATTGATGGTCAGTGCAGGTAGCAGTCAGGCAAAAAGTCAGCAAATTCCAGACAGTGATTAGGCATACATGATAAGGCAGTATAGGATCAGTCCAGGCAGCAATCATGAGTAATCAGTAGAACAGTCAGAGATCAGGAAACCAGAAGGCAGAAAAGTCAAAATACAGACCCAGTCCTAAAAGAAAACCTAAGAGAACAAGGCATGTTAGCACACAACGGTGATTTCACAATGAGAGAAACAAGTTTAAATATGCCAGAACCAGGTGTCACGTCATCTGCTGATTGAGCATTGGAAGATCTCCCTGATTCAGAAAGGAAAGCATCACATATGGAGCCAAATGACACAGTAATAAAAAAATCTGAAGATACATCTGTTGAAAGTTTACAATCCATTCCTATCCAAAAAAAAACAAATAGAAGCTGTTGCTTAAGATTATATTATTGTTATCTGAAAAAATAGGAAGATATAATGTAAGCAGTTGTAGGCAAATTTTGGAAAGATAATGTCACATTGTAATTCAGGAATGTTTTTATTAACATACTAAAAATAAGTGATTGTTCTTTATATTTTTTTAAAATCTAAATAAATCACTTGACTATGCTGTAACAGAATTTTATGGAAAGCCCATAAAAATGTAATGTAGCAGATGACGGGAGATAGTTAAGTATAAAAGGACAGGACAGTTGAAATCCAACAATAAAATCTCAACATTTTAAGAACAAACATTCAAGAGTGATCATGATTAAGACTATTGGATGAAAAAAGACAGAAATGAAATTGCTTTTTAAAAGTATCTGCCTAGTTTTCTGATTCTGTATCAGACATCAGGGCCGCCATGTCAAAGTTTACAGCATGCATTCATTTAACCGTCTTCTCAGCAGAATGTCATTCTAATCTCTACCTCCCACATTCATTGCTGATTAGACACTATTTCTGCTGCCATTTTCAAAAAGCTCAAGTGTTTTTTTAATCACTACAGAGGCTCATTATGGTTTCCCAGTGACTCTTATGTCCTTCAGTTTTCCTGCAAGATTAGATTCCATATTCAGATGAATATTGAATGATTTCATTACATACAAATGCAATCAACACTTTTGCATAAATTTCTCCCTCTTTTCTTGAGTTCCAATTGACCTTAGCACCCATCCAGGCAGTGGTACAATACAAATGCAAATTAGCAAATACAAGAACATATAGAGACAGGAATGAATATGTTATGAACTGGAGACAAAAACATGTTTTTCAATATAGTGAAATAATATATTTTTCAAATGTCATGCATATCTTTTATAGTAAGGGCATTGCAAACGTTGATCTTCCTATATAATATGGCTGTAAGTAGCTAAGTGGAAAATGAAACAAAAAATTACCTGTTGATGTCTAAATGGCTATAAAGAGATTATAGTATGGGATGCCAATATCTGCATTTACCATCGTAGACAAAGTGCAATAGACCACAGTACTGCAATGCAGAGTCAAAGAATTAAGTCTTTTTCAGGTGATGCTGATGGAGTGTAAATGTATAGCTTTTTAACACATAAATCACTCTGTGATAAGGTGTACACTTGGGCATCAGGGTGTTGTGGATATGTTTCTTTGTAACTTCTTTTGTTTTATAAAGAATCTGTTCTCTTATAGCCCTTTCTTGATAATGAAGAGTACACCATTATGGAGATATAATTTGACAGACGGTGTAAAGAAAGATCTGTGCCTGTAGCTCCTGGAAAGTAATGATGGCATTTAATGGGGGAAAGGCGCATGAGCGAGAGAGAGAGAGAGGGGAAGGAAAAAGGGAAGGAGAGAAAACGTGTGGGAAGAACTTGGGTATACTGTGATGAATACAGCTATAGGAAAGAGAGGAAAATAATTGAAAAAGTCCAGGAATATAAGGAATATGGGTTAAAGAAAGACCAAAAAGGGCTAAAACCAGGAAAGGAAGCATAAAATAAAAAGTGGTGGTGGTGTCTGGAAGGGAAAAAGGCCAGGAGGGAAAGGGCCAATTCTGAGATGTAGTGCTGTAGAAATGTATTTGCTCCTTCCTGGTTTTTCTATCTTTGCATATTTGCCACACCTAAATGTTTCAGATCATCAAACTAATTTTAATATTACACAAACTGTAGTTTCGAAATGATGAGTTCATGTACAGATGTGAAAAAGAAATTGCTCTCTAAGTGACTAAGTCAACCAATTAACCAAATAAAATTTTTAACCCCTTGACGACAATGGACAGGCCAGGACCTTCATTAATTTAAATGGGTGTAGAAAGCGATTTACATTCGCTTTCCGCACCCAAATGGTGTTTCTGTAATGCCTCGATGTTGAGGCATTCAGCAACACCGAAATCATAAAAATAAAGAAGTTGAAAACGTTTCCAAGAGGGTCTCTCCAGACCCTCCTGAGAACTCTGGCTCAGCTTTCTAATCACAATAGTAAAAAAAAATAGTTAAAAAAATAGAAAATTGTAACATGTAAAAATAATTTTCCACTGATGTCACCATCAGATGAACCTTCCAGTTACAAATTTTTTTTAAAAAGCACAAAAAACATTATATATATGGGGTAGATTGAATTGGCCGGGTTCAACAATGTCCCAATTAACAAAGGGGGAAGGATGACCACGTCCAATTTCCAATTTAAAAAATGTCTTTTATCCCCCAAACAACCCGACACAACGTACAACGTGTTTGGGAAAAATACCCCAAAAAATATACTACTGCTAACTTTGACAAAGGCTGGTGGTAAAATGTGTGCATTGAAAGAGTTAAAATATCAGCATCTGAAATACCCTGGGGTGTCTAGTTGTGAAAAATATATGGTTTTATTGGGCACACTGAATTGGCCGGGCGCAAAGATGTACCAAATAAGGCATGAGCAGTGGACCAAATGTTAAAGTCCAACATTAAAAAATATGTACGCCCCAAATGTGGCCTTTTGCCCCCAAACAGCCAAGCAAACCCATGCATGGGTGGTATCACTGTACTCAGAAGACATTACTGAACACATATACGGGTGTTGTGTGACAGTGACATATACCAGGACTTGTTAATTCATACAAAGAGTGGTGGTAGAATTAGTGCATGGAAAGAGTTAAAATAACTAGCATTTGAAATACCCTGGGGTGTCTAGTCTTCAAAAATATATGGTTTGAAGGGGTAAATTGCATTGATCGGCTTCAAAGCTACCCGCGATAGCACACGGGGCAGAATTACCAGATTTGGAAAAAATTATTTTCAAATAGCAAAATGCTACTTGTACTTATTATAACATGCAGAAAGAAAGCATAAAAACATAAAAACATTGGGTATTTCTAAATTCAGGGCAAATGGTAGAATCTATTTAGCAGATTTTTTTTATTAGTTTTTACAGCTGAGTAAAAGATTTTTCAAATAAGTCATAAAAAGTTATTTTTTTCTCAATTTATTGCACTATATTTCATACTTTTTTCATAGTAAAACATATGATACAATCAAAATAATGACAGCCCTTCTTGTGCTGAAAAAAAAAGAATATATAACTTGTGTGGGTTCAGTAAACGGTAGAAGAAAATTACAGCTAAACATGAGCACCGCAGTGTTTAAAAAAATTAAATCAGCCATTGTCACGAAGTTTGTTTTGCAAAATTAAGTAGGCCAATAGGTCTTTAAAAGCAGCACATGATGCAGCTACATAAGAGATGCAGATTTTGAGAAGCAAAGTCATCAACATGAGTCAGTCTGTAAAGGGTTACACACCATTTCTAAGGCTCTGGGATGCCTGTGAACAAAGGTAAAAGCCATTGTCTACAAATGGAGAAAACCTGGTGAACCTTCCCAGGAATGGCCAGCCTACCAAAATTCCTCTAAGAGTGCATTGACGACTATCCACGAGGTAAGAAAAGAACCCAGACTAACATGTAAGAACTGCAGGGCTCACCTGCCTCAATTAAGGTCAGCCGTCATGATAAGAAAGAGACTGTGCAAAAATGGCATTTATGGGAGCGTTGCAAGGCAAAAACCACTGCTGACATGGTCCTATTACATCTGACTAAGCTAACACAGCACTCCACACCAAGAACATCATACCAGCAGTCAAACACAATGGTAGTAGTGTGATCATCTGATGGTGCTTTGCTGCTTCAGGGGTTGGGCAACTTACCTTAATTGGTGCAACTATGAATTCTGCTCTCTAACAAAGTTTGTGACCTAAAGATCAAGCACAGTTGGGTTATGCAGCAGGGCAAGAGATATAAAACACATAAGTAAATCCACCTCTAAATGGCTCAAAATAAATAGAATTATGGTTTTGGAGTGGCCTAGTCAAAGTTTTGACTTGAATCTGAGGCTGTGGCATGACCAATACCCCTTTACTACTGGGGTTTTGTAGTACCCTAATAATTTTTTTCCATTTTTGCCATATGCAATTTTAATTAACCCCTTCAGTCCCCTATGGATGTCATTGTGACATCACTGGCATTAATAACATGTTCAAGAGGTCCCCTAAGAGGAACTCTAACCATTTTTAAAAAAAAATGTAAAAATATACAAAAAAATAAAATAAAAAAAAGATAATAATAATAAAAGAAAAAAAACCTTATATCCCATTGCCCTAACACAACATCTACGCAGTATAACCCTCCTGCCCCCGTTCACAACCCCCAAACCCGTTAAGCCATAAGCATAAATATTCTACGAAAAATGTACACCTTATAGCATGTTCCCTATAAGTGCTGGGAAAATCTATATAAATTAGGTATTTCATTTGAAATGTTAGTGCCACTGATGAACAATGACCCAATTTATGTTCTATAGGGCCACATTCATCCATTACATAGTGTCCTATAGGGTAGTATTTTTAATGCTTCTGGCTTAAGGGGTTTAGCGATATTGAACAAGAACAGGGGGTTATACTTTGTATATGTAGTGCTAGGGCAATGAGATCTAAAAACGTATTATAATTATTATTATTGTTATTATTATTGTTATTATATTTTTCCACTGCTATCAGTGTAATATACATACCTGGGAACTCTCTGGGTTTGACCCGGAGATCTCCAGGTGAAGCACCGTTTCTCCAGTTCTCAGGGTCAATACCCAAATCCTCTGGGTCTTTCCCACGATGTCAGTGGGAATGCCCCCGAAATATATATATATATAATCTAATATAAAGTATTTTAACTGGTATTTTAAAAGTATTTTAACTGGACCTGCGTATCAATACCTCGAATTGTTAATGGTCAGAAAAAACAAAGTAGAGGTTAAACTGCATATTGTTTTTGCAGAAAAACTAACAACATTCTAATCTTATGCCACGATATGCCTGTTACAGGCCTTCCGGTGGACGTCAGCAGTGAAATCAACCAGAGGGCAATGTTGGGTTGCGGTGCTTCACCCTAAACCCCTTAAGCCAGAAGCATTAAAATAGTACCTATAGGGCACTATGTAATGGATGGATGTGGCCCTCTAGAATATAAAAAATATGCATGTGTGGGGTATGTCTGTAATCAGGGGATATTGCCAAACATAAATTGGGCCACTGTTCATCAGTGGCACCTACTTAAAAAGTTTCTTTAGATACTAGCACTAACAATGGCATTAGAGTACTAGAGTCAAAATTTTGACTAGGCCACTCCAAAAAAAGGGCAAATACTTTTTTACAGCACTGTATAGGCATATCTAGGTAACCCCAGAGGCGGTAGAAATCACATTTTATTACTGCTAGTTCTCATTATGCAATACTTATAACCAATGTTCCCTCTAATTTTTCTTAGGTGGTGTGCGCAGGAAATTTCTCTTGTGCAAAAATTTTCCCAGATCCAAAATTTTGTGCGCACAATATGCTTCTGCAAATGTTAAATTTAAAATGTTGTTCTATATTTTTGGTATAGCTCGCTCATGGTTAATAACACTACATTATAGTGTGATAATGTAGTATTAGTTACACAACAGTATTACTTACTGTAATGTTTTTTTAAAGGTGAAATTCTCACTGCATAAGTAAATTATGAGTGAATCACGAGCGTTGGCTCCAGGCCGCATAAAGGATAAAAAAAAAATTGGGAAAAACTTGTCCGCAGGGGCGTACCTAGAGTATTTGGCACCTGGGGCGGATCCTGTACGTGGGACCCCCACACACACACTTTAAAACTGCATAGCTTCTATCATTAGGCAAACATTGACATTGATACAGCATAACTGTTATCATTATTTACTAAGGCAGACATTGACAGTGGTACAACATAACACCTATATACTGAGGCAGACATTGACGGTGGTACAACATAACTGCTAACATTATATAGTGAGGCAAACATTGACAGTGGTACAGCATAACTGCTATCACTATATACTGAGGTAAAGATTGACGGTGGTACAGCATAACTGCTATCATTATATACTGAGGCAAACACTGACAGTGGTACAGCGGAACATCTATCACTATATACTGAGGCACGCACTGATGGTGGTACAGCATAACACCTATCACTATATACAGAGGCAGACAATGACAATAATGCAGCATAACCCCAATCACTATATACTAAGCCAAACATTGATGTGGTGTAGGCCTACCACTTTAGTGTCTGGCTTAGTATCTCTCTCTCTCTCTCTCTCTCTCTCTCTCTCTCTATATATATATATATATACACACACACACTATATATATCTATATAGGGGTGCACCGAAATAAAAAATTCTGGACCTGAAAATTTAGCATTCACTTGACTGAAACCGAAAATGACCCCCCACACCTTGAAAAACAAAAACAAAAAAACACTTTTATTAAAAGTAACACACCAAAATTAGACCAAAAAAATTAACTATATATATATATATATGTATATATATATATATATATGATTAACAGCAATCACACTCCTATCATGCCCAGGTTCTAGCATGTACTGGTTGCTTGGGCATGATAGCAGTGGGATTGCTGTTAGCAATCATATATATATATATATTAATATTGTTATCAAATTTTTCTGTCCAATTTTGGACCTTAATAAAGGTGTGGTTAACACACCAAAATTGAACAAAAAAATATATAATTGCTTACAGCAATCCTATCATGCTCAGGCAGCCAGTACATGCTGGAACCTGAGCATGATAGGAATATGATTACATCGTCCCTATGCCATACTATCCCCCCCACACATATTTACACATCCATGCTATCACACACACACACACTCATTCACAAACATTCAGTTTAAACTACAGCATAACACCCATCACTCTCACACACTTACTAATTCACTCTCACAGAATGTTTTCCAACCTGTCACTTTTCCTCCTCATCGTTCTTCCTCTTCTGTGTCCTCTCCTTCCAGTGCAGTGGAGGTGGTGGGCGCGGCTTCAGTGCTGTGCGCCGGGATATGACATCAAATCCCGACGCACAGCATCAGTTGCCGTGCGCATCGAAAGGGAGCAGCATCGGAGGTCTGCATTAACAGACCTCCAGCTCCCTTGATTTTTTTTAAAGACGGTTAGAGGGAGATCCTTGATCTCCCCAACGGAGCTTGCTCCTCTAGCAGCAGACATTACTGTCCGTATCTGGAGGGAATGCTGTGCGCACAACCAGCAGCGGACCGCGCCCCCCCCCCTTCGGTACGCTACTGGTTGTGTGCACAATTTTTGTTCGTGTGCTCTCCCTCTGAAAGCTATGTGCGTGCGCACAAGCGCACAGCTTAGAGGGAACACTGCTTATAACTAGTGTTGACATGTGTGTAAGTAGCTTCAATCAGCTCCACACGCACCACATCAATGTTGCAATGAGTCCACTCACTTTACTGCATTTACTTGTTTTGAATGCGAATTAACTAACTTGCAGCTGTTATACCTTCTGAATCAGAAATGCATGTGAGATGAGTGTGTGTCTCAATCCTTCAGCCAGAGGATACGTCTCCAGGAAAATGTTTAATAAGGTGCCACCAGAGAGACTTGCACATCACAGTAACACATTAAGAGTTTAAATATAAACATGTTAACATGGATATGAAATGCATGGCAGTTATAAGACAAGTACAAGTGCAGTACAAAGCACTGCACAAGCCCAGTTCCAGTCCCAATAAGACAGTAGTACTTTGCAGCACTAGCAACAAATAAAGCAATTTTTATTTTTTCTTAGACACTGATCCGACATATCCATTTTGGAGAAATAATAAAATAAGACAGTCTTCTAAGTTGCATGAAATATATTGCATGTACTGATCCACAATGATTTAAAATTTGATGAAATATGAGAAATAAGAAATATATTTAATATAAGAAATACAGCACCTGTTACCTCACATTTCTACAAAAATAATCGCCATCTAAATCTGTGCCAGCATTTGTGCTTGCCCTTTCAGATGTTACATTAAGTGAAGTGCTACAAAAATATAAATAATAAAAAAGAAAGCATCATTAAGCAAAGTCTTTGATAGTGTTAGATACGTTATTGGTCGAGCCTCAGTCCCTGAATTACATATACAAGTTGATGCTTCACAGTCGGGCTTAGAAACTGTGCTGTTTTAGGATGGCAAGCCTGTTTCTCATAGATTCAGTTCAAGGACTCCTACACACAACACAAATATGCAGAAATCAAGAAAAAATGCTAATGATCGTTATAAGATGTTATAAGTGCCATCAATACACCTATAGAATACATATAACAATTGAGACGAATCACAAACCACTTATGATCATAATGAAAAAAAACCTTACCCACTGCTCTCCTATGGCTACAGAGATTGATACCGAGTATAAAAATATGACGAGAAGGCTTTTTATGACCCTAGAAATATAAATGGCTTACATGCTGTCTAGTATGTTAAAGCCAGGTCACAGTGAAAAAGAAGTAAGGAATTTTTAAAGAAAATGTACATTGTATTCTGAAACAACTGCCTGTCACCAACAAACTTTGTGAAATGAGACTAGCAACAAAAAGGCAATACTAATTTGCTCAATCTGATAAGCCATGAGACAAGGATGGTCACACACAAAAAAGAAGAGTGGAGGTTTAAAGCTTTTTTGGAATATATGTTCAGAGCTATCAGTGTTGTAAGGAATTGTATTCAAAGGCAAAACGTAATTTCATCAGAACTGAGAAAAAATGCTAAGGGTCATTTTGATAAAGCTTGTGTAAGATATCTTTATGTGATCTCCTTTATTGGCCTGGATTAATTCACAAATCAAAGACATTGGGGAAATAAATTGTAGAGTCCTTCAAGAGAATCAAAAAGAGCAAATCACCAGCACAACTGTTTTTTTAAATCTGTTTTGTCATGAAACTCTCTTTTTTTTGCACTGGCAAATTAAAGTTCTAAAAAACAGACATAAATACGTATGTAATGGTCGATCTGAACCCCTTAGCCTACTTGTAGTTGGAAATACACTATGGATGCAAAATCCTAATGGAACATGGAAACCTGTAGTAGTTTCTAAATAAGCCAGTTCCCCACGCTCATAACTGGTGTTTACTGAGAATAACACAGACAATAGCACAACTGAACTTAACCGACAAATAGAAAAAGGTGCGCAAACTAGAAAATACACATTCAAGAATCAGAACATACTCACAACCTCAAATGAGCTGCCAAAAAAAGAAAAACTTCAATACATTGTAGGTTAAATGAATGCCCAACAAGAGCGAAGTTGCAAGAACTGGAATGTCCTGGGTAGAGTTTCCAAAAGATAGAGATAACACAGAATCTTCACTAGATCAGTAGTTATCCAGATATGGATGTAGACTTAAGCAAAAATGTAGGAATAATTATAACACTACATACATGATGTATCCTTGTGTCATTATACTGTATCTGTATTGTACAGTTAGGTGCTAAAATATTTGGACACTTTTTCCGTAGGCTGCAAAAAAAGAAATATCAGAGAGATAGCAGGAACATTAAGAGTGGCCAGGGGTATAACCAGGGCCGGCCCGACAATGCAGCCAAGTGGGGCAACCGCTCCAGGCGGCACTTTTGAAGCCCTTATTTTTTTTTTTTAAAAAGCGAAAGAGAGAGAGGGGCGCCGAGTGGTTTTCACTTACCAAGCTGTCAGTACCCGCTCGGCGCCTCTCTCTCTCTCCTCTGCGGCGAGTCTCCCTGAAGATTTCCAGCGCTCAGCATTACAAGCCGGCACCGAGACCAAACAGGGAGACTCGCCGCAGGACTGCTGAAAGGTAAGTACAAGGGGGGGGGAGAAGGGTAGATAATGGGGGGGGCGGCAGGGACGGAGGGAGAGGAAGGGTAGATAAGGGGGGGCGGCATTTTAAAATTCGCCCCAGGCGGCATTTTGCCTTGGGCCGGCCCTGGGTATAACTAGAAACCACCGTGCCCTGATGAGAAAATCCCCCCCCCCCCCCGGGCCCACAACTTCAACAGCTAGTCTGTGCCATAAATGCCCCTTGCCCCCCCTCTGTCCAACATAAAACATACGTAAACACACAAATTACACACACTTACTCATACTCACTAACACACACTCCATCTTACCCCACTTACACATCCATGCTCACACACACACACGTACACATCCATGTTCATGCACAAAATTACACACCCATGCTCACATACACATAGAAGAGGGGCGTGGCCTAGCACCTGACTGAAATGGCTGCACTAATCTAGAGCTCTGCAAAACCGGGGGCCTATAAAGCATTTTAAACAGAAATATCAAACTATATAACTGGGCCACAACACTCAGTAAGTAACCTGGACATGTCCAGACTGAATAAAAGAGAGAAAAAGACTGGAGAATCACGAAAAACTGAGAAAATTGATTCACCTTGTGACACAGATCAGGAAGAGAGAAGTAGGCCTCAATCCAACATGGCAGAGGAACCTCAGAGGAAAAAGGAGAAAGGTAAATTGACCCTATCGGTTATGGAACAGATGCTGAAGGCTCTGAGAGACTCCCTCAGATCAGACTTTAAACAAGAAATAGCGGTTTTACAACAAAAATTGACAGAGATCTCGGAACGGACGACCCAGTTGGATAAGATCCAAGAAGAGCAAACGGTGGCCGATAACGAGCTGATAAATAACATAAGTGACGTGAATAAAAAATTATTATTTATGGAAACTAAATTAGCAGACTATGATGACAGAAGTCGCAGAAATAATGTCCGAATTAGAGGTATCTCTGAGGACATAGATAGCCTGCAATTAACAAATTATTTGCACTGCTATTCCGGATATACAGACAGAGATGTCATTATTGACAGATGCCACAGACTTCCTAAGCCTAAATTTATTGCGCAAAGGGATGTCATTTTACGTATTCACTTTTTTCACATAAAAGAACAATTAATGTCTGCAGTCTGCCAGGGAGATTTGACAAACTCCTCATATTCGGACTTGAAATTCTTTCAGGACCTGTCACCTACCACGCTTGCTCACAGAAGAGAATTTTCGCAAATTAGTAAAATCCTACAAGCTAATAACATTCGCTATAGATGGGGCTTTCCAGTGAAACGTATTATTCGACATACACATAGAACACATTCCATACTCACACAGCTTGGTACATCATAAGAAAAAAAGAATGCACTGGTGAGCTCTGCAACACAAAAAGTCCAGGGCATCCACAGAAGACAACAGTGGTGGATGACCATAGGACCCTTTACCAAAAAACTCCTTCACAGCAAAGTGAAGAACATTCTCTAGGAGGTAAGCATTTCATTATCCAAGTCATAAAGAGAAGACTTAACAAGACAAAATAGACCACAAGGTGAAAAACATTCATAAGCCAGCCCAGTTCTGAAACAACATTCTTTGGACAGATGACACTAAGATCAACCTGTACCTGAATGATGGTTATAAAAAAGTACGGAGAAGGCTTTGGAACGGCTCATAATCTGAAGCATACCACATCATCTGTAAAACACATTGGAGGCAGTGTGATGGCATTTGTATACGCGTATTGCGTAGATGTCCCCCGCCGGCCTCGCAAGACACCCGGGAGTCAGCTCCGGTAAGTCGGGGGGCAGAGGAGGACAGTGGCAGCATATCTCGGGGGGCAGAGGAGGACAGTGGCAGCATATCTCGGGGAGGGAGGAGGACAGTGGCAGCATATCTCGGGGGGGGGGGACAGTGGTAGCATATCTCGGGGAGGGAGGAGGACAGTGGCAGCATATCTCGGGGGGGGACAGTGGTAGCATATCTCGGGGAGGGAGGACAGTGACAGCATATCTCGGGGGGGGGCAGAGTGGCAGCATGTTTTTTTGGTGCTTTTTTAAAGAAAAAAACTTTTTCTTTAAAAAAGCACCAAACTTTTAGGGTGCGGCCTATATACGGGGGCGGCCTATATCCGAGCCAATACGGTACTTTTAAGATCTGTAAAGTTTCTAGTGTCCAAACCCCAGGTCTTTTCTGGTTGTATCCATTTGCTGGACCTGGGACTTAAATTTATGAATAATAAATTGAGTGTGTGTAATATGCATATTTTACCAGAGTTGAAAGTGCTTTAAATAATAAATAATAATAATAATAATACAATAATCAGGAAATCCAATTTACAGCAGTTAATAGGAAACACAATTTGAAAACAACTCACATTTAATTTAAGTACCCATAAAGAAAAGAAAATTATTATTATTATTATTATTGGATTTGAACATAATTCCCCAACATTTTATAACATGTATTATGCTGACAAGACAAAGTATAGTGCTTTATTAATGCCGAGTAAAAGACAACTGAAAGGGCTGAAGCAAAATTATTGGTCTATGGATTCTCCTGACAATATTACCTCTCTCCACATTCACAATCCTCTTCCCAGAAAATTTCTCGCAGCTTCTAACTAGAGGAACAACATCAACGGTGTATTAAATTACAAACTTTCTTTAGCATATAATTAGATCTAAAATGATAACGTTCCCCAAAAAGCTACCAACTGAGAGGACACTCAGACACAATACATCACATCCATCCTGAATCCCAAAGCTAGATGGCTAGCTCATTTTAAAATACAAAAATTCTATAATTAAAACACTGAGAAACCGAGGTGTTCTCTCGGCAGATACAATTGGAAAATTATGCATAATTTCAAAGTAAATCTTTGGACATTAAATTCTTTTATAAAGGAAGATTATAAAGGAAGATAACATAGCATAACAGATTATTTGTGGTGGATTGTAATCTTCCTACATTATATTTAATTAAAGGGAAAGTTTGAGTTTCATGACAAGGAAATCAGAAAGACTGAATTTAGAAATACTGTCTAACATAACACATCCTTCTGGATTTCCACTAGCACTAAGTATTGAAAGTCCTTACAAATATCTTTATATACATGGGTCTGTTTGAGTCTATGAATTATATTTTTCACTTGATAACATATTTATAATTTAAGATGAAATATAAATCACTTTTATACCATGAATGTCACTTTTAGAGCCTGCATTGTGGGGACACTTTCCAAAGTTGCCAGGGCAGGTTATGTATTGCCATGATTCAAGTTATCTGGTAGCAAGCACTTTTTCTAATAGTGAATAAACCCCAATGAGTGTGTCATGCTAGTATATTACATAAAACAAAGTTTGAGAACAACTTGACCGCTCATAAGCCTCAATGTCATCTAGTTGTCTCCAAGCCTCTCTAAGGTAATCTTGTGTATTTTGGACAAGTATGGAGCCACTTTTATCTGAGTTATGAATCACGATTTTGTTATTGTGCTTCAGATTGTTCCATTAAATTAGTTCTGTTTTAGCTCTTAAAGACCAAGGCTGTTTTAACACTTTTGTGATGCTCGTGATTAGCTGTAATTTTCTTTCCTCCCATTTAGTGTACCCACACAAGTTGTATATTGTTTTTTTTTTCTTCAGAACAAGAAGGGCTTTCTTCAGATACCATTTTGATCATATCATCTAATTTACTATAAAAAATAATAAAATATGATGAAAAATAGGAAAAATGACTTTTTCACAAAGCTAATAAAAATACCTGCTAAATACATTCTACTATTTGTCCTGAGTTTAGAAATACCCAATGTTTTTGTTTTTTTCTGCACGTTATCGGGCAATAAGTACCAAGTAGCATTTTGCTATTTCAAAACCATTTTTTTCCAAATCTGGTTTTTCTGCCTCCAAGTGCTATTTCAGACATTTTTGAATGTAATTAACCCATCAAGCCATATATTTTTTAACTAGACATTAGAAGTTATTTCCTCTCCATGCACAAGAATCTACCACCAGCCTTTGCTAAAGTTTGTGGTAGTAATTTATTTTTTAACAAAGAATGTACTTCAGGCATACATTTCAAGCTCTTAGTATAAGTTACTGTCAAACACCCCAAATATGTGTTTAGCAACATCTCCTGAGTACAGTGATACCGCCCATGCTTGGCTTTGTCAGGTTGTTTGAGAGGTTAAACACTACATTTGGGAGTTGCACATTTTTTAACTTGGAACTTTGACATCTGGTCCTTCTGCCACCATGTCCTATTGGGGACATCTTTTAAGATGGTCATTTAAATTTCCCCATGCCCGTATTTTAACTCTTTCCATACCCTAATTTTACCACCAGCCTTTGTGGTGGTATTTTTTTGTGTGTTTTTTCACACACATTGTACTTCAAGTATGAATTTACCACTCCTGGTATCTGTCACTGTCAAACAACACTCCAATATGTGTTCAGCAACATCTCTTGTGTACAGTGATATCACCAATGCATAGGTCAATCGTAGATCACTTTCTAAGCTTGTTAAATGCCATGATGTGCCAAGCACGTGATTGGTCGTCAACTGGCTGTTTTTTGCTGGTCATTAAGGGGTTAATTTATATTTAAGCTAGCTTTCACTAGATTATCAGAGAGGAGCTTTAGTCTAGCCTCTACTACTTTCTGAAAGGTATAGTCTATACTCTACAGCTGGGGTCCTCAAACTACGGCCCGCGGGCCACATGCGCATTTACCCGGCCCGCCAGGTGTTTTTGCCTCAGGACATCCATGTGTTCCGAAAGATGCTTTCGGAACACAAGGATGCCTCTGTGAAGTCCCTGCGGCACTCGTTTACTTTAAAAACGCGGGGACCGCCGGGAGCAGGCGCACGCAGCGACGTCACTGACGTCCCATGCGTGCACCCATGGCAACCGAGCGCGGAGGAGCGTAGAAGCGGAGAAGAAGCGAAGAAGCAAGGACGCGCGCTGGAGGTAAGTGTTTACCAGCGGCGCGTCCCTTCGGTGTTCTGACCACCGATCCTCCGGTCCTGCTATGGCCGGAGCGGTGGTCGGAACACTGAAATGGGGCAGTACACAGGCATACAGCCTCCAGCCATACTGTATGGCTGGAGGCTGTATGCCTGTGGGGGAACATATTGCCAGCCCCTATAGTCCGGCCCTCCTACGGTCTGAGGGACCGTGAACTGGCCCCCTGTTTAAAAAGTTTGAGGACCCCTGCTCTACAGTATGTCTACTTTTATTACCTATAGATTATAGACCCAGGCTGTTAAGATCTTGCAGACAACATAGTGTTGGATTCAGAACCTAAAAAGAACTAAGTAGTCGTACAAATTTGTTAACGTGACAAATAGAGAATAAATTGAAACGTCATATTGGTGCATAACCCAAACCTCTGGACAATAATTTAGTCCCTGCAGGTGATAAAGCAAAGTCAGAGAGATTAATGATGTTTGGAAAAAATTTGTGGATTTCCTGTTGCCTCTCTCCAGATACTTCCTTTCACCCCCCCTCCATTATTCCAATGGCACTTGAATTTCATTTTGGACCTCTTTTCTTGAGGGACAATCCCTTTTTTGAAGGTGCATTAGCAGAGGTGCCCCCTGTATCATATTCTTTATGTTTACTGTGAATATTGATTATGTGCCTTAAGATATTTTATCCAATGCTAACCCTAATTGTCCTTTTTTGTGTGCCTCTGTATGCAATGAATGGTTAAGAATGGACAGGAGTTTTTCTAGTTAGTCAGAAGTATTGAATATCTCAGCTTCAAGCACATTCTTTGAAACAAACTGACCATAATAGGATGAATGTATTTCTGTGTTTCCATGTATATTTCAGGACACTGATTACTTGTCACAGATCTTAGCACGTAGCTGTCTTGATTGTAAAAGGTATATAAGGCCAGTAATCTGGCTGATGACACTCCCTCGCTGTCATGCCCCTCTCACTCTTACCTGCTCTCCCCAGCTGTCCTCTGTCACTGCAGGCCTCCCAAAAGCTCCGTGAGTAGGCCAAAGCCGTGGACTGTAGTAGCGGTGTCTACCCACGATCGACTTCCAGGTGTTGCCCAGAAATCAGCATAATGTTGTACACCTGTGGAGGGGAGGAAAAGCCTGCCTCCACCATCAACTATCTAACAATGATGTTCACACACAGAAACAGTGAACCAGGTGCTATGGAATCACTCCTCTCTGGTAACCAATCTCTGCTCGCCTTGCTACTAGACTTGGGCACCAGGGGGCTCTTCGTCTTCGTGCTCGTATTTGTAAAAAAAAAAATCTTCGTATTCCGCGAATATTCGCCCGTTCCTGTCTTCTCTTCGGGCGAATATTCGTTTTTTCTTTGTTTTTTCCGGTTAAGGGGTTAATACGGGGTTAACGCGTACCGCAGCAGCTCTGGCGCCAGCAGTTTAAATGTCCGTATGAGCAACTCTATTGGTCCCCAGCAGGGGGCCTCCTGCTGGCGACCAATGAGCACTCTACCATATATAGCTATTATATTCTCGGGCAGAATATTATGCTACTCAATGTAAAACCAACAGAGGGCAGCATTCTGTCCGAAGATATATTAGCCATATGTGGCAGTGTGTTCATTTTCATTTATTAATTTATTTATAAATATATTCCCATGATCCGCTGGTCTCCCCGCTGCAACAGTTAAATGTCCGCACTCGCGGACATTAATTCTGTCGAACTTGCAAACTCTTTTTTTCTATTTATTTTGGGTTTTTTTTGTATTAAACCATTACACGAAAGGATCATGGGAATATATTTTATTTGAATAAATGCAAATGAGCACACTGCTACATATGGCTAATACCGTATTTGCTCGATTATAAGATGAGGTTTTTTTCAGAGCAAATGCTCTGAAAAATACCCTTCGTCTTATAATCAGACCTCAAATAGGTCTGACTATGAGACGACTAAGATCCAGATCCCCCGCAGCTGCAGGGGACCTGGATCCGCCTGTCCCCCCCCCCCGACCCACTTACCGGTGCTTCTGAGTCCCCGGTGTGCAGCCGGGGCAGTGGAAGAAGGTGTGGCTAGTAGCGAGGGTTGTCTGCACCCATCGCGCAGACCTTCCCCGGCTGTCAGAGATCAGAGTTCCAGTCGGGGAAGGTCTGCGCGATGGACGCAGACAACCCCCACTGCTAGCCACACCTCCTTCCGGCTGCAGCGTACGTTCTCTACGCGAATCGCGTAGACATCTACACACTGCCCCGGCTACATGACAGGGGAGTCAGAAGCACGGGTAAATTTGGAGGAGGGAGGGGGAGGGACTGTTAAATGGGGGGCATAAGGCATTTCTGGAGGCAGAGTGTTCTATGAAATGCCTTTTAACCCCCTTAATGCCACTCTGCCTCAAGAAATGCCTTTTTAACTCTCTATACGCCACTCTGCCTCCAGAAATGCCCTAAACCTCCCTATATGCCACTCTGCCCCATAATATGCCTTTTAACCCCCTTAAAGTGGCATATAGGGGGTCAAAAGGCATATCATGGGGCACAGTGGCATTTAGAGGGTTAAAAGGCATATCATGGGGTACAGTGGCATTTAGAGGGTTAAAAGTGGCATATAGGGGGTATAAGGCATTTCTGGGGCAGATGTGCATAACTGGGGGGGGGCAGGTTGGAAAATAGAAGGAAATAAAACCAAAATATTTTTCTCAATCATAGCTTTTATTAAAAAAAATCGTTTACATTAATTAACATTTAATGGTAAAACTTTTTTCCTATAATGTCGTCTTATATTCAGGCTTTTTCTTTTTTTTCCTAAATTAATATTCAGATTTGGGGGGTCGTCTTATAATCGAGCAAATACGGTATATCTTCGGACAGAATGCTGCCCTCTGTTGGTTTTACATTAAGTAGCATTGTTCCATCTGCTTGAAATCCAGTTATTTATTATGCTACTTAATGTAAAACCGACAGAGGGCAGCATTCTGTCCGAACATATATCGTCGTCAGGAGTTAAAAAGGCCGTGCGAGTGAGCCTATTGGTCATCTGCAGAGTCTTCCTCTGGCATCAACCATTGGCTGATGCCAGAGGAAGACCCTGAAGGTGACCAATAGGCGAAGATTCTTGGTGTGTGAGTCTTCGTCTTCGCCCACGTTTTACCGGCACTGTCTTCTCTTCTACATGTCTTCGGAACGAAAACGCACTCTTCGTGTTCGTTTTCATGTTCGCCCGAAGACGAATGCACAAGTCTGCTTGCTACAGACCCTCTATTGGATTCTCCCTAACTTGAGCTTTGGCTTTCCTATTGGACTACCACCGGTCCCTGACCTATCAGACTATCCTCTACTCTATCTCTCCAAACCCAATCCTGACACTCGTGTGCACAAGTATTAAATTCTGCTTATTCAACTCTTTTGGGAAAAATCTGTGTCTCAAAGTTATTGAACATTCACAGTTGGGGGCTTGTCTGGGATCCCACATTTCGGACTCGGGATCCAGACAGTGCAGACTCCCGATCCTTTACCCAACAATGAGATCATCTGAAAGAAGGCACCTCTATTTTTTGATAATAAAAAAAAGCCTTTAGTGCAAAGTATTGGGTAGAGGAGACAGGGCTGCCACTGGGTGCCTATCGGAATGACAGGACCCATAAGAGTTGAGTAAGTTAGATAATACATGCATGTTATTCTATTTAGTATGTTTGCAAGAAGTACGTTACTGTATTGTCAGCAGTTGCAACTAAATTGTAGAGTACATAGCCTAACCCGCTATTGTAGAGTACTTCACCTAACCCGCTATTGTAAATTTGTGTTTTGTACCTAAACCTGACAGGTTAGTGTAGAGAATAAGATAGGAAACAATTTCTTCAGAGTTACCCCAGGGTCCCCTCTAGATACCATGATTAAGAAGCATGGCAAAGAGATGGGAAAATAGACGCATGTGAAAATTAGTCTCAGAATCAAATAAGGGAAATTTTTATTGTTAAATAAATATGGAATCCTTAAAAGGATTCTGTATGACTTTAAAGTAAGACATGTCACATGTCTCCAAAAATGAATGAAGAGTGTTTTATATGTGGTTTAGGGAAGGTTTCAAAATCTGGAGAAAGAATAATGAGTCTGGTCCACATGAAAACTCGCAGGACCCTCCTATTAGGAAAGAGGAAACTGATAAGAAACTGCAAAAAAAGATTCTCAGAATGTTATTCTTGTTGAGACGTTATATCATCCATTGCTTACTAACAATGATATGACTATTGATTATTTAATATTTAATCACCCTCTTATAATCATTTTCCACCTGGAGCTGATGCTCCTGTTTCCATTTCTGAACCTGTTCTCACCCTACCCCATTCTGTCCCACCACCCTTTTAATCTCTATCCCTCTCATCTACTGCTTCCCCTCCTGCTCTGCACCCAATTTCCCCTCCTCCTTTTGTTGATGTTAAACATCCCAATGATTTAAGAAATGAAGATAGGACTGTTAAAGCAGAGCAGATTGTTTTGAGCACAGAAAAAATGTATCCTATTAAAGAAATAGGACAAAGGGATAATATGCTGGTATTCCACCTTACTATTCATCACCCCTGGGCACAGCGAGAACTGTTATTTCTAAAACAACAATTTCCCCATCCTGGAGATTATATTACAAAATTTTGTGATGTTTTAAAAGGACTGATCACTGCTTATGACCCTGTTAAACGAGATTATGATCAATTGTTGCAGATTATTTTAAACCAGTACAGAGCTGACTAGTTTTAAATATGCATTTTCTAAAGTAGAACATGACTTGAATTGGGATACAAATGTTGAATTTGTAGAGCGCAATACTGCTGAACACAAGATATATTATTAAAGCTTTTGTTAAAGGATTTCCTCAGAACACTGACTGGACTAAGATTAACACTGCTTCACATGGAAAGAATGAAAGCTTTGATGAGTGGTGCGAACGACCTAGAGAGAATTGCAGAACCTATGATAGTGTTATTGTCAATAACAATGTGTTATTTGTCAACAGCACAATGTGGGTAAACGAGTACCAATACAAGGGCATGGGAGGACTCTGTGTCCCATGGGACCCTTCAGATGTCTGCAAATTGACTTTATTGAAATGCCAAGATCTTTACATTATAAATATGTCCTTGTTATAGTGTGTACATATTTCCGCTTGGTAGAAGCTTACCCATGCCAACATGCTGAGGAACGAACATTAACCAAGAAACTACTACATGAATTTACTCCTAGATATGGTATACCTCAGCACATCTTTTCAGACCAAGGAATGCACTTTACCATCGATATAGTACAGGATCTTTCTAACATTTTAGGTCTTGTGTACCATCTGCATTGTCTATATCACCCCCAGATTGCAGGAAAGTAGAAAATAAGATTAGCAAGATATGCACAGAACCCCATATGCTACAGCCATAAAAGTTACACCTCACAAGCTCATAATGGGACGTCTTATGCTAGCTGGTAATTCTCGAGAAATATTAGCTTGTCCCCGTTCCAAGGAAATCAACAAGTCAGGCACAATAATCCTAGCTGACTAAATTTGCTATATTGTTTATGGGATTGTGCATGTTGCTAGAATACTTGCATAAATCTAGATGACACCGTGAAAAAAACAAAAATACGTGCTACTATGGTGAGGTGTGGTGAATAATAAATAAAATAATAAGCTAAATAATACTTCCCAAATATGGACCCAAACAACACTCCTCCTCAAAGTGTAAAGATATAAGCGAAAGATATAAGCGCCCCATACAAAATTGTATGGGGCGCAGGTGCATATAAAGGGAAAAAAGAAACAACACAATATAGTGTAGATGGTATATCCAATATGGTGATCAAGTGGTATGTTGCACTCACAAATAAAGGAGGTGATTCCAACCCATCAGTATGGACTATGTAAAAGCTTTAATGTTCTTCATATGAAAATCTAAAAAACAAACTTAAAATAGTGCAGTATCTCAAGGTAAAATACAGGTATACCAATAAGAATACACTCACAATTGTTCATGCACAAAAGTGCATATGCAGGCGTTTGGTATAAAAGTCCACCAAAATGTGGGATGTAGTGAAGTCCAATTGAGTCTTTCAACGCGTTTCGCCCCTTGGGCTTCTTCAGGAGATCAATTGGTGAAGATATCGGCAAATATCAGCAATAATCAGCAATCCGGATGGTTCGCTTGCATAAATCTAGTACAGAAGTGGTCAACACTATTGTCAGACACAAAAGGGAGGAGATTAGAGTACCATGGGAGAAAGATAATTCATATGTTAACCTAAGCAGAATTTTTTATAATGCTTCAGGTGTAAATCAGTCACGTTGGATATGTGGATTTGTATTGGGTATCCCTATACTAAGTCAGAAATTTCTCAAGAACTAAAATATGGGTTTAGTTCTATAAAGCCTGAAGTAGGAGATTACTCTGATAAAACAATGCTATTGACCTTGATTAATACAGCAGATCACAGAGGATTCTGGGTACAATGAAAGGTGGGATATAACTTAATAGGAGACTCCAAATTAAATATAATATAAGTAGCACTTGTGTCAGATATAATTTCGCAGACTATGAGTCAGATAGATATTTTTGTACCAATGACTAATGAACTAAACGTTGCAGAAAAGGCAGTGTGGTCCCCATCTAATGATAATTGCAGAAATCACAGTTTACCCTGAAGCATCTATTGGCTATGCGGTAAGTGGGCTTATAGAGTACTACCCTGCAACTGGAAAGGAAGTTATTATTGAGGGTGAGTGTTTGCTTTCGCTATAAGGCTAGGTTTCCACTTGGGTTTTTGTCCTGCGTTTTTTTTCTTGATGAAAAACGCCAAGAAAACTGCCACTGCATTTTCCTGCGTTTTGGCGTTTTTTTCTGGAGTTTTTTCTGGCGTTTTAGCCTTTCTGTGGAAATTGCTTTTTTTGACCTTAGGCAGTTTTTCCAGCCTTTACAAGTTAGAAGTTTCACCCAGCTAAAAAAGGGATTAGGATAAATGGCAAGTATCTGCCCCCTGATGTCATTTACTTGGTAGAGTTCTACTTAAACGCCCCGGCGGACCCTTTTGTCACTTTTCTGTGGTTTGTAAGGCATGCTTTATTCCGAATGTCTGCTCCTCTAGGAAGATTGGCCCCAAATGATGGTGCAAATTGTTTGCTGTTGCTTTTGGCACGCAGGATCCAGTTGATGCGTCGCGTATGTTTGTTTGTAATGGCATGTTTGTTCCAAATGGTGTAGAATTCAATATGAACTTTGTTTTGTGTGAAACTGTTTCCAGCCTATTTCTCGTAGGACACACAGATACTGGGTCCATCCTCTGCATTGTAACTGTGGAAAAAACGCCATAAAAAACGCCAAGGCAATAAACCCACATGGCTTTTTCATGGCGTTTTTTCTCTCCCATAGACTTCTATTGGAGAAAAACGCCATGATTTCCTTGCAAAAAACGCCAGAGTGTCAACATGCTGCGATTTTGAAAAACTGCCACAGAGCCCAAAAAAGCAGAAAAACGCCAAAGAGGACTGAAAAAACGCCAAACAAAAAAACGCCAAGGGGATATGGCATTCTGCGATTTCCTATTGAAGAACAGCTAACATCTGGCTGCAGCGTTTTTTCACTAAAAAAACGCCAGGTGGCGCTATTGGCGTTTTTATGGGCGTTTTTAGCAAAAAAAAAACAAGTGGAAACCTAGCCTAAGAAGGGATCTGAGAAATCCCATAGGTGTTATCTATATTTCCCCAGATAGGAGTGGGATTGACTTTAAACAAGATAAATGAATTAGCCGAAGTATTAGATAGTGCCTTGAATTATTCCAATGATGACATCCCCAAATGAAATGCTGAACAAATCCAAATTAGAATGATGGCCTTACAGAACAGAAGTGATTGATTATCTCAGCTGCAAGCAGGCTCTTTGAAATAAGCTGACCATAATAGGATGAATAGATTTCTGTACTTCAATGCATATTTCAGGACAACGATTATTTGTCACATAAACAGATCTTAACCTATAGCTGTCTTGTTTGTAAAATGTGTATAAAACATGTTTTTTCATGACGAGAGCAACCTGTGTCTCAAATGTATTGAGCATTCACAGTACCCATCAATGAAAAAGTAAATCCTTATTTGATTCTTGGTTTAATGTAAAATCCTTATCTATACTTTCATTGTCACTTTCTTGGGAGTAGTGTTGCAATAAGAATTTGATTTTCAACAGGATTTGTGAAAAGCACGTGATCATCTGCTTGCCAGTTATGAACCACATTAAGTTCATGGTCCTTCTTTTCATGAGCAAACTTATTTTTCTCAGGTGTAGAAAGTTCTTCATCAACTGAAATCGTGGTTGATCTTTCAAAGTCATTAGTCCTGATTGTGTCTCTTTCATGTGCAGATTTGCCCGTTCCTTTTGTTTATAATACAATAGAATAGACATCAATTTAACCCCTTAATGACCAATGATCTCACAGGCACATCACGGAAAAATGGTCAGTTAACAACCGATGACATGCCTGGGATTAAATAAGTTTAAAAAGCAATCTAATATTGCTTTTGTCACTTAAACAATGCTGCTGTACTGCCTAGATGTCAAGGCATTCAGGACCATAGAAAACTGCAGCAGGGGGCCCGTGTGACCCCTACCCTGGGCGTCAATGTCCGCCATATATAATATAGTGGAGGACACCTGATTTAAAAGAGCTTAGGAGACGATGAACATTAAAAAAAATCCCCCCAGGATGCAATGTCACCACTCTAGACAGAAGGTACATTGAAAAGATGATATGATAAAAAAAATGGTAGCTAATAAAAGCCCTTGTTTTGAGAAAAACAATATATTGTGTGGGTACACTAAACTAGACAGAAGAAAATTACAGCTAAACACGTGCACCACAAGCATGTTAAAAGAACATTGACAGAGAGTCTCGTTAGTGCTCCAACATAGAAGCCCCCTGGCGGAAGTACTGGCCAGCAGCAGCGGAGGTTGTCCACGAGCATCGCGCAGATGTTCACCGGCTGCCAGAGAGGAGGATCCCCCACAGCGCTGCAGGAGACCTGGATCATCCTCTCTGGCAGCCAGTGAACGTCTGCATGATGCGCGCAGGCAACCTCCGCTGCTATCCCATAAGGGGGGTATAAGGCATATCAGGGGGGGGCAGAGTGGCTATAGGGGATATAAGGCATATCATATCTGGGGGGGCAGAGTAGCAAGCCGTGGGGCAGATGTGCATAAATGGGCGGCAGGTTAGCAAATAAAAGGAAATAAAAACAAAAACATGCATTTTCTCAATCATAGTTTTTATTAAATATGACAAAATAATTTACATGTGAATTAATAATTATTAATAAAACTTTTTCTTATAGGGTAGTCTTATATTCAGGCTTTTTCTTTTTTTCATAGAAAAAAGAAATAATCTTATAGTGTAATATTGTCAAGAACAATAAGCTATGTAAAAGGTGTGAAATGCACTCACAAACAGTGCCAGCACAACAGGCTCGTCTGAGGTATGAAGACTGTTCTTTATTCTTTAAAATCTCTAAGAGCATTATAGAGGTCTGACTACAAGATCTGCAGGGGACCTGGATTCTCCTCTCTGGCAGCCTCTGCTGCTGCTGGCACTTTCTCTGGGGGCTTCTAGGACCGAGGGCCGGCATCACATGACCTTCCGGTGCTCCACCATAGAAGCCCTGGCGGAGGTGCCGGCAGCAGCGGAGGTTGTCTGTGCAAGGGTACAGTGATTGCATGTACCCTGGGATGTCAGGCAGGGGGCGTAACTAGACATCACTAGGCCTTGATGCAAAAATTCCCGAGCCCCCCAACTTCAACAGCTAGTCTGTGCCATCATTGCCCCCCTCCTTCCAACATAAAGCATATGTAAACACACAAATTACACACTTACTCATACTCACTAATACACATACCATCTCACTCCACTTGCACATTCATGCTTGCACACACAATCACACATCCATGCTCACACACACAGAGTAACACAATTACACATCCATGCTCACACACACAAAAGTACACATTCTATGCTCACACACATACACATGTACACATCTATGCTCACATACACACGTGACGTGACCCCCGATAGCGACCCCTGCGTCTCCTTTTTCCTGTCTCGTACCGGTTCAAAATAGTGTAGAAAGGGCCCTTCTGACCTGGACCGCACAGATCAAGAGCCCTTTCTAAACGGGGAGACAGGAAGATGGAGACGAAGTAATGAAGTCCTGATTTCACTTCTTGTCTATTATTTGCTTGTATCCTAATTGTCTATGTCTGTGAGCAAACATATATACCGTATTTGCTCGATTATAAGACGACCCTGATTATAAGACGACCCCCCAAAATCTGAATATTAACTTAGGAAAAAAAGAAAAAGCCTGAATATAAGACGACCCTAAAGGAAAAAAGTTTTACCAGTAAATGTTAATTCATGTAAACTATTTTTTTTAATAAAAGCTATGATTGAGAAAAATATTTTTTTTGTTTTTATTTCTTGTATTTTCCAACCTGTCCCCCGGTTACGCACATCTGCCCCCAGGCTTGCCACTCCAATATGGCACTGTGGCCCATGATATGCCTTTTAACCCTCTATATGCCACTGTGCCCCATGGTATGCCTTTTGACCCCCTATGTGCCACTCTGCCTCCAGAAATGCCTTATACCCCTATATGCCACTCTGCCTCCAGAAATGCCTTATACCCCTATATCCCATTCTGGCATTTAGGGGGTTAAAATGCATATTATGGGGCAGAGTGGCATATAGGGAGGTATAAGGCATTTCAGGAGGCAGAGTGGCATTAAGGGAGTTAAAAGGCATTGTATAGAGCACTCTGCCTCCAGAAATGCCTTATACCCCTATATGCCACTCTGGCATTTAGGGGGTTAAAATGCATATTATGGGGCAGAGTGGCATATAGGTGTATAAGGCATTTCAGGAGGCAGAGTGCTCTATTAAATGCCCCCTTAACGCCACTCCAGAAATGCCCTATGCCCCCATTTAAAACACACACACACACACACACACACACACCCTATACCCCCATTTAACTAACACACACACACACACACACTCTCCCCTCCCCTCTCAGCCCTCTCTTACCGGTGCTTCCAGCCGGGGCAGCGGGTTGACGTCGCCTTCTGCTGCAGCCGGAAGGAGGTGGAGTTGGCAGCGGGGGTTTGTATCCGTCCGTCGCGTATACTTTCCCCGGCTGTCAGAGAAGGTTTGCGCGACGGACGCAGACAACCCCCGCTGCTAGCCACACCTCCTTCCGGCTGCAGCGGACGTTGTCTACGCGGATCGCGTAGACGTCAACCCGCTGCCCCGGCAATACAGCAGGAAGCACCGGTAAGTGTGTGTATGATGGGGGGGGGGGGGGGTGAGACAGGAGGATCCAGGTCCCCTGCAGCGGTGCGGGGGATCTGGATCTTAGTCTCCTAATCAGACTCTATTTGAGGTCTGATTAGAAGACGACCCCGATTAGAAGACGAGGGGTATTTTTCAGAGCATTTGCTCTGAAAAAAACCTCGTCTTATAATCGAGCAAATACGGTATATATATATATATATATTAAACATTCGAATACACAAAATACATGTACTAAAATACTGCTTTTGTATATAATGTGCTTGTTAAAATTTAAAAAAAACTAAATTTTATTCAAATCTAAAGAGAACCATTAAATGTTCATTGTAGCCATAGAAATAGGTAGAATTCTAAACAGGTTAAATAATGGGAAAACAAACAACTACTCACACACTCAAATAGGATTCTCACTACCAGTTTTGCACTGAAAAATAAAGAAAATTAAAGAGATAGGTGTTTCAGAGGTATAATCTCAGAAAGTCCAGGAACTCTCCATGTTTTGCTCAGAGACTCCGGGTCTCTGGGTCACTACTGCAAGAAAACTCTGGGTTGCAGGAGTGGAGTTGGGGCAGGCCCTACTCCCCAACCACTTCTCCTCCAAAAATGTTGTGTGTCACATGACATCGATGGGACCACCCACTGTCGTCAGTGGGACACCCCATCCGCATTCAGCAATACGGTTCTCTGGGTAGCCCGAGAGTTCACAGGTATGCCAGCAGGGAATGAGTATCTCTTGCCCCCAAACATTTTCATATATTATTTTGTTTAGTCCAAGCGTCATTTAAGGAATCTTAGGAGTCCATAAATTCACTACCCTCACAAAGCACATCTAGGAAATGCTGACAAGATTATTAAGATATATATATATATATGCCTTCATGGTGTAATTTTTGTAACAACATGTACAATGATGCCTACAGTTGTTTACATAAAAACATGCGCTTGCAAATAAATACCACACAATGCACTCTTTATAATAAGTTTAGCTATCTCCTTGAATTTTGCAAATACCCCACATTCATAGGTTTTCTGACATTTTTGGAAAATTTAAAAAACAATATTGGAACATGTACATAGTGTTTCAAGTATTTTTTTCTTTTAAAATGCTGCGGTTTTGTTTCCTTTGCAACAGTACAGAAGCCTAGTTATCCGAAATGAAAAGTATATTGTTCTGAAAAATTCTGGGCATCATACTAGGAGAATTGGATACATTTAAAGCAGCCATTTTAGTGCCAATCTTGGCCAAATATATAGGAAACTTTATTACTGCAGGTTTATTATTGCCCGCATGTTGTATACAATTGCTAGCACATTATATGATAAGTTGCACTTAAATTATTTCTGTAAGCGGATTTAAAAAACTGACTGAAACATAAAACTGTGGCAAATGAAGTCTTGTTTATTAGTCACAGCAAAGACAACAAACTGGGATATGGAGTCCCCCCAACTTATGTGGCATTCCCTTTCCCGAGGACAGCTACTGAGTAACCGTGCGCTCAGCGTACAGTTAATGCCCAGATCATCCTGTATCTGGCGTGACACGTGGGTCCGAGGGGCAGGCTCAGAGCTCAACTAGCCATTCACCCCCAAAAAACAACAGAGATCAAGCTGGGCCACCTCACCCAGCTGCTATCACGAAGGATCAACGGGGCATTATCACAATTTGCCGCCACCAAAGTCAACTTCTGCCACAATTCAATAAAATCCTGCATGTCCTTGTTGAACAGATCTAACCCTATATCTGACACATGAATCCCGTCTTGAAGAGGTCTCTACAGCTAGGACGGATATGGGGTCTGCCCAAACTAATGTAAACTCTGGTCATCTCAGAAGTAGCTTTTTGGTTTGGCTCTGTAATCGGAGTAAGTCGACTGACTTACTGGATGTCAGGACGTTACCCGCGATATGTAAAAATAACGAGATCCTACTAACCTCAGCTCTTCTCTGTATGTCCTAATGTGCGCAGCATGTCTTTCTGGGTCATTCCTCTTTTATTGAGCCAGTGAATATTATTGTGTTCCAGTGGAATTTCCAGCTACTTCCCTTAAGGTTTGACAAATCTACAACCTCCTATATGCTGTGCAATAAATCAATAGTAACTTATGCATGAAAAACACATTTTAACTGCAAAATTTGTCAAAAAAAGTTGCTATACATCTCTCTGAACTATATGTAACAAATGGAAGAGCCACTTTGGCTACTAAGCTGTTGAAGGAAACGTTGAAGATTTATTTGGATAAGAGTGACCTCCAGTGGCAAGAAACTAAATATGTTAGGAAATTAATTTGATTGCTTCATATAAACAGGGATTAATTACCGACTATATTATTATTATTGTATGTATATAGCCAAAACATATTCCACAGTGTCGCACAATGATTAAACAGGGTATAACAAGTAACGCAAAACATAAAAGGTAAGGAGGGCCCTGCTAGACTAAAGCTAGACTACAAAAGAACCCCTAATTTTGCAAAACATAAAACACATCATTCAAAACAGCCTGTAATAAGGAAAATGTATCAGCTTGTTTGACTTCCAAATCTTCAACCGACCAATCCATGGCAAAAACAGCCAGACTATGAAGGCGGTGGCAGCTGCTGCTGTATTGCAGCCTCTCCTGTGTCGAAGCTGCTCTATTTTTTTATTTTTTGTAGAGTGTGCTTTAAAGCACTCACACTTTAATACACATTTTTTTAGAGGGGTTGTCAGGGACATAAGACTGTTCAGTTGATTCCATCTGATGCATGAGCTAATCAGTGGCCTTGGAATTTATAAGACTATGTCACAGTTCAAATTGTTTTCTGTTTATTTTTTTAGAAGAATGTCTTTTCAGAGTACTCACACTTTATTACCTTACTATGCATTTTTCTGTAAATGGGTTGTAAGGGACATAAGAGCGTATCACTGACACCATCTGTTAATTTAGGCATCAAAAATTAATGCTTTGTGATGCATGAGCTACATTGTTGTACCCATCAAATGCCTTGGAATTTATTAGACTATGTCATAAGTGACCAGACAAGTTCGTTACATGCAGACAGCTTATGTTTCACATCTAGCCATTCAATAATTGTAAATGTCTAAACAGGAGGGCAACTAAAGTTAAACACCTTAATGCATATGGTAGCTGAGTATAACATGTAACCACTTCTTGACCAGGGGTTTTTCCACCCTAGTGATCAATTATTTTTGCCGTTTTTAAAATTCTGATTCACCTTTTTATGTTACGTGTACCCACATCAAGGACAGATAGAGCATATTTTGATACTGTGATTTAGTATGAGTAATTTGTAATAGTTATAAAATAATATATTGTGCACAAATTTCCACAAGGAAACCGTATCAATATTACTGAGCCAAGTTGATTTGTATACAGAAAAACAAGCATTTGGTACTCAATCAGAATTTCCCTTTAAAATGCATCTGTGTTTGGGGGCATTCTGGTGCAATCTTTTACTAAAAATGTGAATTTAGCTGATTATTAGGGATGATTTTCCCTATTCAGCATTTTCTACTGAAATGCATTGTTCTGAGGGTGGCATTTTGATCCCATATTCTAGTGGGAAATTAAACATGGCTCAGGGCAAATTTACTTATAGAGGGGGTTGTATCGGAAACAGTATCAATATTACTGAGCAAAGGGGAATTCTATACAAAAAATATTTATTATTCAGAAGTTTCCATCAAAACACATTGGTCTGAGAGTGGCATTTTGATGCTATCCTCTAGTGGGAAATCAAACTTTGCTCAGGGCAGAGGCTCACCCAATTTCTCTTTTTTGCAAACCATAATAGTTCTTTTTTTTTTTTTTAAATATAATTTATTTATTTTTTAGAATATAAAAAAGGAAAACATACAATATCACACAAATCATACAAAGTTTGGAGATATATGCAATTTAAAAAAGCGTACAGAAACGTACAAGATGTAAAGGATGTACAGAATCAAAATTTTCATCTCTTTGTATCTTAATTTGATAGTTGTACGGTAGGGTACCAGGTAATACGTTATACCAAACCAAACCATTCACTACACTGACGAGGACACATCTACATACATGTGGCGGCAGACTGGAACAACAGGACGTGGACATCCATAACTATATATAAATAAATAAGTTTCAAGACACTATACCCATTGGGGTCTTTCACAATAGACAGATAAAAATGCGTTACTGTGTAAAAATCAAAAATCAAAAGAGATCAAATACAACAATAATATATATGTATAATGCCAAAAGAGAAATAATTACTTGGATAAGGAGTCAAAGGTTATCTAAACAAGACTCCTCCATGTACTTCAGCCATGGGGACCATACATGATTATATTTAGAGATCTTTTGGTTTTTTATAAAGAAATATTTTTCCATCTTTGCCTGATAATTTATTTGATCAATTATTTCCTTCCAAATAGGAGGTTCAGCTCTCCTCCAAGCTCTCGCTATACATAGTTTGATAGCCAATAGAATATTGACTATTAATAATTTTTGTGCGTTCTCTGGAAAGGGGAGGGACAAATGAAAGAGCCAAGTATATGAGTGAATAACAAATTTACATCTAAATATATGAGAAAAAAGTTTCTCAACTTGCATCTTGATATTTCCCAGCTTAGAACAGGCTCACCATATATGGAATTGAGTCCCCTCCTCATATCCACACCTCCAACAAAAATTAGAATATAAATTGGAGAACTTATTTAAGCGGGAGGGAACTAGGTACCAACGATGAAGAAGCTTAAAAAACATCTCTTGAATATTAATCGCGTGTACCGCGTTCCTGACTTGTGACCAAACCTCGACCCATTTTTCGATAGAAAAATTAACATTACAATCATTTTGCCATTTCCTTACTGAGAGGGGTAGTGCATCAGATTCTTGAGTATCTAAATGTATTGATATCAAGGATATTAAATTTTTCTTATAATGTTTACTAATAAATATATCAAGTTCTAAAGGTGGGTAAACTGTCTGAGTATTCAGAAAATGCATCAATCTAATATACGTGAATAGTTCGTTTTCAGGAAGTTTAAATTTAGATTGAAGCTCAGAAAAACTAAGGAATGAATCATTTAATTTTAAATCACCAAGTGTACAAATATTACTTAGAGTCCAATTATTAAAATTAATATTCTGGATATAATAATTGAGGACCTTTAAGGGTGTAAAAAGCGTAAAATGCACATCTGGTTTTTCGGACCTTCTAAATTTATAGCTTGTTTTTAAAGCATCCAATATAACTTGATTCGGAAAGTTTAATTTTTTCCAACTAGATGGTCCAAGCCAAGAAAGATTAATTAACTCTTGTTCATTAGTTTGATTCCGTTCACAGTATAACCAACCTAAATTCAAATTCTTTTTGATATTCCAATGTAATACATGAGTAAACATTACAATATCATGTAGTCTTCTAATGTCTGGAAACCCCAAACCCAGATGTCTATAGCTTCTCTTAATTATTTTCTGGGTTATTCTAGCTCTACCCGCTTTCCAAATAAAAGATAAGAGCATTCTTGAAAAGTTGTCCAAAATATATGCCGGGACCCGAAGTGGTATTATCCTGAGGGGATATAATATTTTAGGAATTAAATAAGATTTAACCATGTTAACTCTTCCCAACCAGGAAAATTCTACTAATTTCAGTTTTTCTATTAAATTAACAAGATTATTCGCTACAATCTCATAATTGCAAGAAATTAATTTTTTCAAATTAAACATTAACTTAATTCCTAGATAATCCAAGGACTCCTTTGAACAATCTAGATGGTGTTGTTCCTTAAGATAGGTCTTTTGAGAAGTAGGTATGTATGCTGAGATAGCCTGTGTTTTTTGAAAATTCAGTTTATAATTAGAATATAAACTGAACTCTTGAATAGCTGACAGAGCTGCAGGGACTGATACCTCAGGACTAGTCAAAGTAAGTAAAATGTCGTCTGCATATAATGTTATTTTAAAGGTTTGCTGATTAATGTTCACCCCTTCAATCTCTTGCATAGATCTAATTAGGATCGCCAGAGGTTCAATGGTTAGCGCATAAAGTAGGGGAGCTAGCGGACATCCCTGCCGGGTACCGTTAGCGATATTAAAAAATGTTGAATTCAGAGCGGGGCCTGTAACCTTAGCAGTAGGTGTACTATATAAAGCCATTGTACTTGTTTTAAAAAACCCCGAAATCCCTACTGCATCTAAAGTTGCACTCAAAAAGTTCCAGCTAACCCTATCGAAAGCCTTCTCGGCATCTAAGGCCAAGAAGACTGAGGGAACACAAGTATAGTGTATCTGAGCAATTAGGTCTAATAATTTCCTGGTATTATCTTCCCCGTTTCTACCACTGATAAATCCTGATTGATCAGGGTGTATCAGATCTGATATTACTTTACTTAATCTATTTGCTAAGATTTTAGAATAGATCTTTGCGTCAACATTTATCAGCGAAATCGGCCTGTAATTAGAAATAAAACAAGAATCTTTCCCTGGTTTGGGAATAGGGCAAATAGACGCTTGAAGAAAATCTTTGCTAGCAACACCCAATTCTCCCATCTTATTAAAAAATCTCAACAGAATAGGGGAAATCAACGGGTCCAGAATTTTATAAAACATTGCTGTATAACCGTCTGGACCAGGAGATTTCCCGTTCTTTAGGTTTAGAATGGCTTCTTTTATTTCGCTTAATAAAAAGGGTCTATTGATCTCTTCTACTTTTTCTCTAGATAATCTTGGTATTGAAAGCTTACCAAGAAAGGACCTAATACGATTAAGTGAAACATCTCTTGGTCTAAGATTGTATAAAGATTTATAATAATCTCTAAATGCTTCTGCAATTTGTGATGGATCCAAAATTACTTTCTTATTTACTATTAATTTTTTTATTTTATGTCTTGGGACTGCTGACTTAATTTTATTTGTTAACCACTTATTCGGGCGGTTACTTTCATAGTACCACCTCTGTTTGTTATTCATAATAGCTCGTTCTAGTCTCTCATCCAATTTAAGTTTGATCTCCTTCTGGATTGATGTTATTTCATTAGAAAGATCCGAGGTGGGGTTTAATTTGTTATTACGTTCAACCTTTGCAAGTGCTATATATAATTCAGCAATAGGTTTACCTTTCTGTTTATTAATAAAGGCATCAGTTTTAATTAAATATCCCCTTAGTGTACATTTAAATGCCTCCCATAAAGTAGTTTCCTGCACAAATCCGTTATCATTTATCTGAATAAATTGCTGCGCTTCTTTAAGAAGATTTTGTTTACATAAATCAGATTTTAAATTAAATTCATTTATTCTCCAACACGGTCTAATATTATATTTAGTTTGATCCTCTAAAGAAAAAATAACAGGTGCATGGTCAGACCAAGAGATGTTTCTAATCGAAGAAGATTTGCAGTTTTTTAAAGATGATAAATTAGTATAAACTGCATCAATCCTTGAATATGATAAATGTCTTTTAGAAAAAAAAGTAAAATCCTTTTCAGAGGGATGTTGTATCCTCCATATATCAAATAGATTATAGTTTTCCATAAGTGTAGACAATCTCCGAGGTATGGTCCCTGCAACTCTGTCATAAGATCTATTATCACTTGATCTCCTGTCCAAATCAACATCAGGAACACAGTTCAAATCGCCACCAAAAAATAAAATGCCCTTTTTGACTTCTTCAGTTCTTTTAATAAGTAATTTCAGAAATTTTACCGGGTAGTCATTTGGGGCATAAAAATTAACCAATGTATAGACCATATTATTTAGTTTACATATAAGAATGACATATCTACCCAATGGGTCGCATTCATGAAAAATATATTCAAAATTAATCTCAGCAGACAGAATTATTGCTGCACCCCTTTTCTTTTTAAATGGTAGATTAGATGAGTAAACAATGGGATACTTTTTAAATTTCCAATAAGTATAACCCTTATGGTCCCAATGAGTTTCCTGAGCAAAACAAATCAATATTTTTTCTCTGACTAACATTTCGTATAAATATAGCCTTTTTTGAGGTGTATTTAAGCCTTGAGTATTTAAGGTCACTAAATTGATTTTTACCATTTTCTTTTAAACTTTGCCCCATAGTGTCTATTCAGCAACAAGAAACGACCACGATCCATCCATCTGCCGCCACACAAACTAACACATTTAACACTCATACCTGAGAGATACAGCGATCTATGCATCTCCAGCTCTGATACCAAAATAAAATCAGAGCACAATCAGGTGGAGGCGTAAGGGGGAAAAAAGGAGTGGCGCTAAAATAAATAAAAAAAAAAAAAAAAAAAAAAAAAAACCACACAAACAAAACAGAAAAATAAATATATGCTCTCTATCGTCCACATTTTATATAATCCGAAGTTAATAAAACCTAATATACTGTCTACATTTCCAATATGTATGATATCGGTTCTAAGTGTATTGATAAAGTGAAGTGCAATTATCTAATCAACATTTCATCAAATATGCTATAATCAATTAATATCATAAGATCATAAAATGCGTAGTGCTCATAGGTTAACAATTTTAATGCACTCTAGTACTTTATTAGTACTCTCAAATGCTTTATTATCAAAAAAAACCATAAGTGTTTAGAAGAGTGCTAAATATTCGAGTATAAATAATAACACTTGTAAAAGTGATATATACTTAACAAATATAATTCTTAAATTGTCAAGTGATTATGGTATCCATTCTAAACGTGCTATATGAGTAAATGTATTCTAGTGTAACCATATTTGTGGGATAATACATTAAGTCAAAAGAAAACTATTTACTTAAGACAAATACAAATAATAGAAGGATGTTTAGAATATAGTGCCAGAATTATCATGTGTATGTGATATCCGTTCTGAACATGCAAATTTAAAAAAAAAAAAATAAAAAAAAAAATTAAAAAAAATAAAAAAAAAATTAATAGACTAAATTGGGTCATAGAGTAGTAAAAGGAATTACGTATCCATTAACTAAATAATTGGGTACCAACTCTATTATGATCAATGCTATATATCAAAAAGCGTTAATTAAATAAATAATTGCCAACTCTATTGTGATCAATACTATATATCAAAAGCATTTTCATATAAGTTAACTACCAAGACACATATAATTTTGGAACAGGATCTCCATTCTAAAAAAAAAAATAAAAAAAAATAATAAATTATCTACTGTGAATAAGAAAGAAGGAGAAAAAAAAAAAAAAAAAAAAAAAAAAAAAAAAAATTAATTAATCAGATGATTACGTAGGCTCCTCATTCTGTGAGATCAAGGCTCTCGCCTTATCTGGATCTTCAAAAATATATTGTTGTTGTTGGAAAGTGAAAGAGAGTCTAGTTGGAAAAAGCCATCTGTATGGAGTTCCCGTTCTCCTCAATATAGTTGTTACTTCCGCAAATTTGCGTCTACTTATTCTTGTAGCCAAAGATAAGTCCGAGAACAATAACAGTTCTTTATATGGAACCGGAAAATTTTTGGCTCTGGCCGCCTTCATCAATAGCTCTTTGATTTTAAAGTTGTTACAGCAGATCATTACATCTCTCGGTTTCTCCAAATCTGTAAAATTCCTTGGTTTAGGCAATCTGTGTATACGTTCAAATGGGAAATTCCCCAATTTCTCATCATTGATTACTGAAGAGGCCCATTTCCTACAGAATAACTCTAATTTATCATTAGCAATATCTTCAGGAATACCTCTTAGGCGTAGATTCCTCCTCCTTGACCGGTCTTCCATTTCTGTTATCTTAAGCTCAAGTTTATTTAGTTCCACTTTCAAATGGTTATTATATAGATGTAGTTGTTCTATTTCGTTTCTCAAAGATTGTGATTCAATCGCCAATTTACCGACATTCTCTGATATTGAATGAATCTCCTGTTTAAGATCTAATATATTTTCTTTAAGATCTGCTTTAATTTGTATGCGGAGGTCATCTCAGAAGTAGCTTTTTGGTTTGGCTCTGTAATCGGAGTAAGTCGACTGACTTACTGGATGTCAGGACGTTACCCGCGATATGTAAAAATAACGAGATCCTACTAACCTCAGCTCTTCTCTGTATGTCCTAATGTGCGCAGCATGTCTTTCTGGGTCATTCCTCTTTTATTGAGCCAGTGAATATTATTGTGTTCCAGTGGAATTTCCAGCTACTTCCCTTAAGGTTTGACAAATCTACAACCTCCTATATGCTGTGCAATAAATCAATAGTAACTTATGCATGAAAAACACATTTTAACTGCAAAATTTGTCAAAAAAAGTTGCTATACATCTCTCTGAACTATATGTAACAAATGGAAGAGCCACTTTGGCTACTAAGCTGTTGAAGGAAACGTTGAAGATTTATTTGGATAAGAGTGACCTCCAGTGGCAAGAAACTAAATATGTTAGGAAATTAATTTGATTGCTTCATATAAACAGGGATTAATTACCGACTATATTATTATTATTGTATGTATATAGCCAAAACATATTCCACAGTGTCGCACAATGATTAAACAGGGTATAACAAGTAACGCAAAACATAAAAGGTAAGGAGGGCCCTGCTAGACTAAAGCTAGACTACAAAAGAACCCCTAATTTTGCAAAACATAAAACACATCATTCAAAACAGCCTGTAATAAGGAAAATGTATCAGCTTGTTTGACTTCCAAATCTTCAACCGACCAATCCATGGCAAAAACAGCCAGACTATGAAGGCGGTGGCAGCTGCTGCTGTATTGCAGCCTCTCCTGTGTCGAAGCTGCTCTATTTTTTTATTTTTTGTAGAGTGTGCTTTAAAGCACTCACACTTTAATACACATTTTTTTAGAGGGGTTGTCAGGGACATAAGACTGTTCAGTTGATTCCATCTGATGCATGAGCTAATCAGTGGCCTTGGAATTTATAAGACTATGTCACAGTTCAAATTGTTTTCTGTTTATTTTTTTAGAAGAATGTCTTTTCAGAGTACTCACACTTTATTACCTTACTATGCATTTTTCTGTAAATGGGTTGTAAGGGACATAAGAGCGTATCACTGACACCATCTGTTAATTTAGGCATCAAAAATTAATGCTTTGTGATGCATGAGCTACATTGTTGTACCCATCAAATGCCTTGGAATTTATTAGACTATGTCATAAGTGACCAGACAAGTTCGTTACATGCAGACAGCTTATGTTTCACATCTAGCCATTCAATAATTGTAAATGTCTAAACAGGAGGGCAACTAAAGTTAAACACCTTAATGCATATGGTAGCTGAGTATAACATGTAACCACTTCTTGACCAGGGGTTTTTCCACCCTAGTGATCAATTATTTTTGCCGTTTTTAAAATTCTGATTCACCTTTTTATGTTACGTGTACCCACATCAAGGACAGATAGAGCATATTTTGATACTGTGATTTAGTATGAGTAATTTGTAATAGTTATAAAATAATATATTGTGCACAAATTTCCACAAGGAAACCGTATCAATATTACTGAGCCAAGTTGATTTGTATACAGAAAAACAAGCATTTGGTACTCAATCAGAATTTCCCTTTAAAATGCATCTGTGTTTGGGGGCATTCTGGTGCAATCTTTTACTAAAAATGTGAATTTAGCTGATTATTAGGGATGATTTTCCCTATTCAGCATTTTCTACTGAAATGCATTGTTCTGAGGGTGGCATTTTGATCCCATATTCTAGTGGGAAATTAAACATGGCTCAGGGCAAATTTACTTATAGAGGGGGTTGTATCGGAAACAGTATCAATATTACTGAGCAAAGGGGAATTCTATACAAAAAATATTTATTATTCAGAAGTTTCCATCAAAACACATTGGTCTGAGAGTGGCATTTTGATGCTATCCTCTAGTGGGAAATCAAACTTTGCTCAGGGCAGAGGCTCACCCAATTTCTCTTTTTTGCAAACCATAATAGTTCTTATACCTTCATCTCCTATATGAAGAGACACACATTCAGACAGTAATGTATTAAGGTTGGGCCTAGGGAAGCACCCTAGCAGCCTTTCAAAATCAATTTTCTCTCTCCAGGATATGGCATCATATTCTGAATTCCTATCTAAGAAGGGTAAAGATACTATGGATGCTCTCTCTGTCTTGTGGCAGAGGGGCTACTGTCATGTCAACCAAACACAATCTACCCAGGAGGTTTCCAGGTATGAACATAATATCTACTACAACACAGATCAACTCTCCAATTACCATTTCTTAAACATTGTACTGTATATTTGTGCATCCCCTTAATGTATGATACTAACATGGGGCAGTTACTGTTTTAGCATGCCTTCATTCTGTCCCTATTCTTTATGCCTTTAAGTCAGTGGTTCTCAACCTTCCTAATGCCGCAACCCTTTAATACAGTTCCTCATGTTGTGGTGGCCCCCAACCAAAAAAATATGTAATTATATATTGTGAAATATGTGTTTTCCGATGGTCTTAGGCTACCCCTGTGAAAGGGTCGCCTAAGACTGTGTTCTTCTCCATCATCTACAGGCTATCCCAACTCTGGACTAATTTGAATGCTAACCATTCATAGTTATTTCTTCATTACTTCTCTGTATTTACTCTTCCTTAAAGCTGCTCATATAAAATATGCTAATACAAATGCTTATTTGGAACTATTTGGTCTCTTTTATTGAATTTTGAGCTATTAGATTCCTCTATTTTAACAGCTGCTTGTATATTTTACTTAAACATGTAAACACTGTGGCTCTTTGTTTGATTAAAAGCTGTCTTGCTACTTCAATGTTATATACACGTTTAATGGGGTAACAAAATTCACTGAGGCCTAGTTTAGTAGCTTGTAAAGGTTTGAGAAAATATTGTGATTACCTTTACTGTGGTCTGGGTATGTTTTCTTAGAAAACAACAACCAGACAGCCTATATAATATCCGTGGGCATTCATTGTGATCATTAGTTATTGGATCCTCTTCTATAACTCCATGCATTTACAGAAGATTTAGAATGTTTTGTGTTCATTTATAATTTTTTCCCCATGATGTTTCTTTTCCTCTTTGTGATCCCACCTCTTTGTTTTCTGTGTACCATAAAAGACGATATTATATTTGATAATATTGTAAGCTTCACATAAACAGTACTCTGGTACCAGTATTTCAATATCTTCCGAAAGGGATATTTTCCACAAGAGGTTGGACAGTTGTTGTCAGCACTGACTGAATACCTCTGTGAGCCGATACCTTGGTGTTTGAAATTATGTCAAGTAAAGTAATCAGATGGACCTGGCCGTGAGATGGATGCACCTGCCTGATTGCTAATGATGGTTATAAAATAAACAATGAGAAGTCCTTCAAGACTTGCTGTCCATCAAAGATTCTGTAGCTGTCTTTTTATCAGGCATTGTGTGCTTGTTGCAATTATAAATGCATGTGCAAGTGACAAATCTTCCTCAATATATACTCACAAAAGTGTGGTCCCACTCATTCACATAACTAAAGGAAATTCATAACCCATGCACACACCGCGCCGCCCAAAGGCCATGCCTCAGCTCTTTGTCCCATCCCTTTGAAGCAAGGGACGAAGTGCTGAGGCATGGCCATCGGGCGGCGCGGTGTGTGCACGCCGGCCACTTTCATTTCATGAACGGCCTCCACCCGCTGCCATCAGGAAGCAGTGGTGAGTTGGGGGGGGTGTTATATGGGGGCATAAGGTTTTTTCTGGAGGCAGAGTGCCCCATGATATGCCTTTTAACCCCCTTTACGCAACTCTGCCTGCAGAAATGCCATTTAACCCCCTATATGCCACTCTGCCTCTAGAAATGCCTTTTAACCCCCTATATGCCACTCTGCCTCTAGAAATGCCTTTTAAACCCCTATATGCCACTCTGTCTCCAGAAATGGCTTATACCCCACTCTGTCCCATGATATGCCTTTTAACCCCCCATATGCCAAAGTGGCATATTCTGGAGGCAGAGTGCCATATAGGGGGTATACGGCATTTCTGGCAGAGTGGCGTTGGCAGAGGGGGGCCAGAGGGGGCCATGGCCATACCTACATCATTCTGTGCCCCCCCGTGTGCCCCCCCAATTGAAACGCCGTTTGGTTTTTTTTTGTAATAGACGCAGAGGAGAGAGAGAGGGGCCGAACGGTCGCTGAGGAATAAGTTCTCAGCAACCGTTCGGTGCCTCTCACTCTTCTCCACGAGGCCTCTGCCTTGGTCGCAGTGCCGACATTTCAAGCTGAGCGCCGGTATATGATGTCATATCCGGCACTCAACAGTGAAGCCGCGCACACTGCAGCAGAACCAGGGAGACAGGGGCCTCGCGATCCCACTGCTGGACTTCTACAAGCTCAAGGTAAGTGAACTTCAAAGGGGGAGAGGGTAGAAAGTTAGGAGGGGGTTAGAGTGTGAGAAGAGGTAGATAGGGAGGGAGAGGGGATAGATAGGATAGATTGGGAGGGAGCGGGGATAGATAGGATAGATTGGGAGGGAGCGGGGGATAGATAGGATAGATTGGGAGGGAGCGGGGGATAGATAGGATAGATTGGGAGGGAGCGGGGGTAGATAGGATAGATTGGGAGGGAGCGGGGGATAGATAAAATAGATTGGGAGGGAGCGGGGGATAGATAAAATAGATTGGGAGGGAGCGGGGGATAGATAGGATAGATTGGGAGGGAGCGGGGGATAGATAGGATAGATAAGGAGGGAGAGGTGGTAGGGAAGGAGGGAGAGGTGGTAGGGAAGGAGGGAGAGGGGTTAGATAGGGTAGGGACAAAGAGGGGTTAGATAGGGTAGATAGGATAGATTGGGAGGGAGCGGGGGTAGATAGGATAGATTGGGAGGGAGCGGGGGATAGATAGGATAGATTGGGAGGGAGCGGGGGTAGATAGGATAGATTGGGAGGGAGCGGGGGATAGATAGGATAGATTGGGAGGGAGAGAGGGATAGATAGGATAGATTGGGAGGGAGCGGGGGATAGATAGGATAGATTGGGAGGGAGCGGGGGATAGATAGGATAGATTGGGAGGGAGCGGGGGATAGATAGGATAGATAAGGAGGGAGAGGTGGTAGGGAAGGAGGGAGAGGTGGTAGGGAGGGAGGGAGAGGGGTTAGATAGGGTAGATAGGATAGATTGGGAGGGAGCGGGGGATAGATAGGATAGATTGGGAGGGAGCGGGGGTAGATAGGATAGATAAGGAGGGAGAGGTGGTAGGGAAGGAGGGAGAGGTGGTAGGGAGGGAGAGGGGTTAGATAGGGTAGGGAGAGGTGGTATATAGAGAGGGAGAGGTGGTACATAGAGAGGGAGAGGGGGTAGATAGGATAGATTGGGAGAGGGGGTAGATAGGATAGATAGAGAGGGAGAGGTGGTACATAGAGAGGGAGAGGTGGTAGATAGAGAGGGAGAGGTGGTAGATAGAGAGGGAGAGGTGGTAGATAGGATAGATTGGGAGGGAGCGGGGGATAGATAGGATAGATTGGGAGGGAGCGGGGGATAGATAGGATAGATTGGGAGGGAGCGGGGGATAGATAGGATAGATTGGGAGGGAGCGGGGGATAGATAGGGAGGGAGCGGGGGATAGATAGGATAGATTGGGAGGGAGCGGGGGTAGATAGGATAGATAGAGAGGGAGAGGTGGTAGATAGAGAGGGAGAGGTGGTAGATAGGATAGATTGGGAGGGAGCGGGGGATAGATAGGATAGATTGGGAGGGAGCGGGGGATAGATAGGATAGATTGGGAGGGAGCGGGGGATAGATAGGATAGATTGGGAGGGAGCGGGGGATAGATAGGGAGGGAGCGGGGGATAGATAGGATAGATTGGGAGGGAGCGGGGGTAGATAGGATAGATAAGGAGGGAGAGGTGGTAGGGAAGGAGGGAGAGGTGGTAGGGAGGGACGGAGAGGGGTTAGATAGGGTAGGGACAAAGAGGGGTTAGATAGGGTAGATAGGATAGATAGGTAGGGAGAGGTGGTAGATAGAGAGGGAGAGGTGGTAGATAGAGAGGGAGAGGTGGTAGATAGAGAGGGAGAGGTGGTAGATAGGATAGATTGGGAGGGAGCGGGGGTAGATAGGATAGATAGGGAGGGAGAGGTGGTAGATATGATAGATTGGGAGGGAGAGGGGGTAGATAGGGTAAGGACAGAGAGGGATTAGATAGGGAGAAAGGAGGGTGGCAAGAATATTGAAATAGTCAGAATGAGAGAGAAAATGAATGGATTAATGTGTAAATAATTTGTGTGAAAGAATAAATGATTGTGTGAATTAGTGAGTGACTGTAAAAGTGTTTGTGAATCATAGGTGTATTATTGATTTGTCAAAAAAGCAAGGATGGTATAAGCAGGGTGTTTAGGCAATGGGGACAAAGATGGCACAGATAGTGTGTTTATGGGACAAACATGGCGTATGTTCAGCTGTTTGGGGATAAAGTTGACTCATGCTGGGCTGTTTGACGACAAAGATGGCACATCCTATGTATGTGTAATTTGGGTGCTGGTCAGGTTCTATGTGGGCAATGTGGACGTCAGGGTTGGCTTTGGGGTGTGTGACCAGTGATCTATGCCTGTAATTTAGGGGGGTTTATCTTTACCTTTAATGCAGAGTTTATATGTAATTTCTAATTGATATATACCTGCAAAGCTGGGTTTTGTGTTATTCTGTTGATCTGTACCGGCTATATATGCATCGGCTAGGTATGGTTTAGTGAATGAGGGGACAAAGGGACTCTGGGGATGATGTCACGGTGCAGGACTCACTCTCACGGTCTTCCTCTGATCTGCAGTCAGTGTGGCAAATATTTTTTTTTGGTATGGTAGCGGAGGGAGTGATTGCATGCAAGGAAGTGTTGAGCAGGGCCCAAGGAAATGCTTGGGTAGGGTCCAATTTTTTCACTATAAAATCGGCAGCAGGGGCTAATATTAATATATATTGGCTGCAGGGACTAATAATATATATTGGCAGTAGGGGCTAATATTAATATATATTGGCTGCAGGGACTAATAATATATATTGGCAGTAGGGGCTAATATTAATATATATTGGCAGCAGGGTCAAATATTAATATATATCGGCAGCAGGGTATAATATTTATATATATTGTCAGCATGTGCCCCTCCAAATATGAAAGCTGGAGACGCCACTGAGAGTGGCATATATGGGGTATATGGCATATAGGGGGGTAAAGGGCATATCATGGGGAAGAGTGGCATATAGGAGGGTACAAGGCATATCAGGGAGGCGGAGTGTCATATAGGGGGTATAAGTCATTTCTGGGGGCAGATGTGCAAAACTGGGGGGGCTGGTTGGAAAATAAAAACAAAAAAAGTCTCAATCATAGCATTTATTAAACATGAAAAAATTGTTTACATGAATTAATAAAGAAATACGTTTCTTACAAGCAGAGCCGGCCTTAGGTGTTCTGGCGCCCTGTGCGGACTACTCCTCTGGCGCCCCCCCATCCCAAAAAAAGAAAGGAATAAAAACTTGTAACAAAACCCCAATCACTATATACTACGCCAAACATTGATGTGGTCTAGGCCTACCACTTAATTGTCTGGCTTAGTAGTAGGGATGCACCGAAACGAATTCTGGACTGAAACCGAAAGTGCAGCATTTACCTGGCCAAAACCGAATATGACCCCCCCACATCATAAAAAAATCTAACACTTTTATTTAAAGTAAGTAACACACCAAAATAGGACAAAACAATTAAATAATATTATATATATATATATATATATATATATATATATATATATATATATATATATTTACTCACAGAGTCCATTGCACACCATTCCAAATATTCCAAGCCCGGTGCTAGTAACCAGCAGTTTCCATGTAAAACACTTTCAAAAAGATGGTCAGCACTCCAGGTCTTTAAATAGACAATTTCATTTTATTCAAAGTCAACGTTTCAGTCATTACTGACTTTCATCAGGACAACATATATATATGTCCAAAAATAGTTACCGGCACTCCAGGGACTTTCCAAATAACCACACAAACAACTTCGGTTTTCAAGTCTATATATATCAAATATATATATATGATTAACAGCAATCACATTCCTATCATGCCCAGGCATACCCAGATTCCAGGATTTACTCGCAGACTTGGCATGATAGGAGTATGATTGCCCTATCTATCCCTTCTCACTCTCTTCTGCCGTATCTACCCCTTCTCACTCCCTTCTCCCTATCTACCCCCTTTCCCCTGTCTCACTCCCTTCTCCCTATATACGCCCTCCTAACTATCTACCCTTTCCCTCTTTGAAGTTCACTTACCTTTCAGGAGTCCTGCGGTGGGGGTGCAAGGCCTCTGCCTCCCAGCTCTGCCACTGTATGGAACAGTATAGAGTGATGGGAGTTATGATGTACTTTTAGAGCATAATTAGATCATGAAAAAGACATTGGAAATGGTACAGCATAACACCCATCACTCTCACACACTTACCAATCCACACATATACTAATCCACACGCATACATACCAATCCACACACATACCAATCCACACGTATACCAATCCACACGTATACCAATCCACACGTATACCAATCCACACGTATACCAATCCACACGTACACCAATCCACACGTATACCAATCCACACGTATACCAATCCACACATATATACCAATCCACACATATATACCAATCCACACATATATACCAATCCACACATATATACCAATCCACACATATACACTAATCCACACATATATACCAATCCACACATATATACCAATCCACACATATACACTAATCCACACATATATACCAATCCACACATATATACACTAATCCACACACATACCAATCCACTCTCACTGAATGCTTTCCTACCTTTCCTCTTTTCTCCTTACAGCTCCTTTTCCTCCTCTTCGTTCTTCTTCTTCAGTTCTTCTGTCTTCTGTCTTCTTCCGGGTCAGAGGGCACGGACAGCGGTGGGCGCGGCTTCAGTGCTGTGCGCCAGGATCTGACAACAAACCCCGGCGCACAGCAGCTGTTGCCGCGCGGATCACAAGGGAGCGGTATCGGAGGTCTTTAACAGACCTCCGGCTCCCTTGAGTGATGTTAAGCCGGGTTCAAGGGAGATCCTTGAACCGGCTTAAAATCACTCAAGGGAGCCGGAGGTCTGTTAAAGACCTCCGATACCGCTCCCTTGCGAGCCTGCTCCTCCAGCGGCGGACATTACTGTCCGTCTCTGGAGGGGTGCCGGGTGCCCCCCTGATGAGCGGCACCGGGTGCCGCTCGCCCCCCCCCGCCGCTAGGTACGCTGCTGGCGGCAGCGGTACGCTACGGTGGCGGCGGCGCCCCCTGGAGTGTGGCGCCCAAAGGCCGGCCCTGCTTACAAGAATAATGTGATCACTGTTTTGTTCCACTGAATAAAATTGAACTTTTTCATCTAAAATGTTTGGCAGTAGCAAATGTTTTGATTCCAAAATCAAAACGAGGGAGGCTAACATTAGCCTTTTTTAATTAAAAAAATCTCTGCTGCCGTGGACTACTCTTCCAATGATGCTCAGCCAGCATCATGGAAGTAGTATGTCTGGCTGAGCCTTATGGGAATTCAATTCACTGTGTTGGTTATTTTTAATATGCATTACTGTGCCGACAAAAATTAAGCGTGTTTTAAGCGGTGATACAAGCACGACATTTTAAAGGACAATTTCTTGTATTGCTGAGTTACGCGAGATTTAAATAAAAAAATAAAAAAAGTGTCCCTCTTCTACATTTTGAAATGTTGGGAGGTATGATAACCTTAAACATGGCATATTTACTTCCTTAGTACTCACATGCACAAATAATATAGTCATCACCAATCCTTAAAATAATGAATATGACTTGGTGTTTACTGAATACGTTTACGTTTACATAATATGTATGGATTTCCCACAGTTTTGTGTAGCCAAGTCAGAAATAAACAGACTAATATTTATAATTGCAGTCTGGTAGTAGAAGTCTGCCTTTTGAGATACTTGACCCTAATCGTAGTCTCTATATTTTGTTTGCATTACCTACTAGCCACATACAAATGCAAACTACCCCAGATACATGTATCTAGTAGGATGGTCTCATAATGTGACTCAAAATCAACAGAACAGTCTCCTGGTTCCCACTTCTCTGGGGCTCTGTACAAACAAAACAAAACAAAACAAAAAAAAAAAAGAGGAATATTGCTGTTCTGCATTTGTATAAGCACAATGCAGTGCCTATGCAGCATAATAATTACACAGTGCCCACAGTATCATTACAGTGCATTCTGCATGTGGGTCAGGGTGGTTGGCAAGCCACATGCCAGATTGGTACACAGGCATGTTTTAGCAACATACACCTAGCTGAATCCCTGTCCCTCTGTGAGCTGGTTTCTTGCCCCTGGGACATGCAAAAAACCCTGATAGACTACTGTTAAAACCAAGAGACTTATTTAGTGGATCTATTATACCTAGTAGTTTGTGTGTTAATCTTCAGAAACTACGTGACAAGTGGTTTCTTCGTCCTTCCAAAATACAAGAAACCGTGCTTCAATAATGACAGCAGTATAATAGAGAATTGGGAATAAGCTTTTGCCTTTTACCTCCTTACTAATACATGCGATTTTGTGGCTCATTACATTCTGAATCTATGGCATGGCCAATGCAGTAAAAATGTACAAAAGGTACAAGTCTCAGGGATAACATACCTTCTCTTGCAGGGAAACATGAAATGCCATAGTTAGGAAGCAGAAATAAGCAGGCATCCTCCAGATAAACAATTGCTTCTTTTTCTGTAGTTATTATTTCTCAGTAATTGGCATAAGGAACTCCCTCCTTAACACTTTGCACCTTCCACTGTTTGTGTCAGAACATTAATTATAGCATATTCAAATTTAATGACACAATGTATTTGAGACGTGGATGTTGTTTCTTGCAAGATGGGGGAAGCAATTTTGCACCACACCCTTCACTTCCTGTTTAGTGTTTTAGTCTCCATAAGCCTAAATGCAATCTACTATGTGCAGCTTGTTACCAGCTCGCTGGTTAAGACCTTCCACCCCCTTTTTTGCTCATTGTCCCCACCCCCACTATGCTGCTTACCTTGGTTTCTTCCAAGCAGTTATACACCTGCCAAAAGTATTTGCTGAAGAGCTCCTTGCTGATTGGCTGCCCATTGATGTAAATCCGTTCTCTCACCTGCACGTTTATGAACTTAAGAGTAGTCAATAAAAAAAAAAATTGACTCAGTTTTAACCCCTTCGTGACAAAGGCTTATTTTACTTTTTGTACCCTTCGTGACAATGGCCGTTTTAACATTTCTGCGCTGCTTGTGTTTAGCTGTAATTTTCTTCTTTCCCGTTTACTGAACCCACACACATTAGATATTGTTTTTTCAGGACAAGAAGGGTTTTCTTTAGATGACATTGTTTTGATTGTATCATATTATTTACTATTAAAAAAAGTATAAAATATGGTGAAAAATTTAGAAAAAAATAACTGTTTCTAACTTTTAGTTGAAAAATCTTTTATTCATCTATAAAAGGTAATAAAAAAACCTGCTAAATAGATTTTTATATTTGTCCTGAGTTTAAAAATACCCAATGTTTTTATGTTTTTTTTCTTTTTTTGCACGTTATGGAGCAATAAGTACAGGTAGCGTTTTGCTATTTCAAAGCCATTTTTTCCAAATCTGGTAATTCTTCCCCCCATGTGCCATTTCGGGTATCTTTGAACCCGGCCAATGCAATTTACCCCATCAAATCATATATTTTTGAAAACTAGACAGCCCAGGGTATTCCAAATTCTGGTATTTTAACCCTTTCCAAGCACTTAGTCTACCATCAGCCTTTGTCAAACTTTATGGTAGTAATTTTTTTGCATTTGTTTTTTCACACACATTTTACTTTAGGTATGAATAAACAGGTTGTGGTATATGTCACTATCATAAAACACCCCAATATGTGTTTAGCAACATCTCCTTGCGATACCTCACAAAACGGCCAATGTTGAACTTTGGCATTTGGGGATCCACTGCCCATGCCCTATTTGGTACATCTTTGAGCCGGGCCATTTCAGTGTGCCCAATAAAGCCATATATTTTTGAAAACTAGACACCCCAGGGTATTTCAAATGCTAGTATTTTAACTCTTTCCATGCACCATATCTACCACCAGTCTTTGTCAAACTTTGTGGTAGTCATTTTTTTGCATTTGTTTTGTCACACACATTTTACTTCAGGTATGAATTAAAAATTTCTCGTATATGTCACTATCACAAAACACCCCAATATGTGTTCAGCAACATCTCCTGAGCGCAATGATACCCCACATGAATGATTTTGCCTGGCTGTTTGGGGGCAAAAGGGCCACATTTGGGGCATGCACATTTTTCAATGTTGAACTTTGGCATTTGGGGATCCACTGCCCATGCCCTATTTGGTACATCTTTGAGCCGGGTCATTTCAGTGTGCCCAACAAAACCATATATTTTTGAAAACTAGACACCATAGGGTATTTTAAATGCTGGTATTTTAACTCTTTGCATGCACACATTTTACCACCAGCATTTTTTCAGTTTGCAGTAGTATTTTTGTGTGTGTATTTTTCCCCCACACACCTACTTTATGTATGAATTTACAGCTCCTGGTATATGCCGCTGTCACACGACACCCCAATATGTGTTCAGCAACATCTCCTGAGTACAGTGATACCCCACATGCATGGGTTTGTCATTTTTGGGGGGAACTAAAAGGCCACATTTGGTACGTGTGCATTTTTCTAATTGGAAATTAGATGTGTGGCCATCCTTCCCCCCCGTGTTAATTGGGACCTTGTTGAACCCGGCCAATTCAATTTACCCCATCAAATCATACATTTTTTAAAAGTAGACACCCCATGGGCATTTAATATGCCAGTATTTTAACTCTTTCCATGCGAGAATTGTTTTAAGCTAATATGGTAATTTTAGGACTTGCTCACAAAAATATATTTTTTATATATATATGTATTATTTTTTTTGCCTTTTTTTTTATTTTTTTAACATTTTTGTTCAACTTGAAGGTTCCCCTGATAGTGACATCAGTGGGAAATTATTTTTACATTTTACTGGTTTTTTACTATTTTTTTTCTAATTATTATTAATTTTATTTTATTTTTAATTTATTTTTTCTAATCACACTGTGATTAGAAAGCTGAGCTCCATTGACTTGCATGGTTGAATGCAGTACCTATATTCAACCTGCAAGTGGAGCCAGAGTTCCCTAGAGGGTCAGGAGACCGTCTAGCGAACTTTTTAGTCTTTGTTGGGTTTTTTTCCCGGGCGAAGATCACCGGCAGGTAAGTGTTTGGTGTCGCTGGATGCCTCCTGATCGAGGCATTCCAGCGACACCATTTACAAAGTATGGCGGATGTTGACGCCCCGGGGAGGGGCCAGAGATGGCCCCTTTGTGCCGATAATGGCGTTGCTGAATGCCTCGAGGTCGAGGCATTACAGCAACGCCGTTTCGGTGCAGAAAGCGAGAATAGATCGCTTTCTGCACCCGTTTAAAGACGTGCCGGTCCTGGCACGTCATTTGTCGTTATCGACTTGAATTTCCGTGACGTGCCCGGACCGGCAATTGTCATCAAGGGGTTAAAAGACTTTTAGAAATATTCAGAGAAATATCAATATTGGAATACGAGCCAAACAATCGCTTAGCTGATTATCACACACAGCATTAATGGACCGGTTCGAAAATATTTGCTACAAAACGTATATAAATCTCTTGAAACAAACAAAACAAATCTTAAGGCTCTGCACTGGATTAATAAATTAATTGTTCAAAAACATTTTTTCTCCAAAAAATTATATGAAAACAACATAAAAATATAAAATACCGTATATGCTTGATTATAAGACGACCTCCCCAAAACTTAAATATTAATTTAGGAAAAAAAAGAAAAAGCCTGAATACAAGACTACCCTATAAGAAAACAGTTTTTACTAGTAAATATTAATTCACATGTAAACTATTTTTTTCATATTTAATTAAAACTATGATTAAGAAAAAGGCATTTTTGTTTTTATTTCCTTTTACTTGCCAACCTGCCCCCAGTTGTTATTATTTTATTATTATATAGCACCATGAAATTCTGTAGCTCTGTACAATGAGTAAACAAGATATAACAAGAAGTATTTAACATAACAAATTGACTTACAGAGACAACAAACGAGCTTACAATCTAGAGGATATTCCTTTTAACCCCCCTATATGCCACTCTGCCTCCCTGATATTCCATTTAACCTCATATATGCCACTCTGCTTCCCTGATATTCTTTTTAACCCCCTATATGCCGCTCTGCCTCTAGAAGGCCCATATACCCCCCATATGCCACACTTACCCTCCCCTGACTTACCAATGCTTCCCTAGACTTCCTTGATGTGTAGTGGGGGCAGCCGGTGAAGGTCTGCGCAATGCGCAGACAACCTCCACTGTTGCTGCCGGCATGAATGAGCACCGGAAGGTCATGTGACACCGATGCTCCGTCATAGAACCCCCGCAGAAATGCCAGCTGTCGGAGAGGAGGATCCAGGTCCCCTGCAGTCTTGTAGTCAGACCACTATTTGAGGTCTGATTAGAAGACGACCTCGAATATAAGACGATGGTTATTTTTCAGAGCATTTGCCCTGAAAAAACCTTGTCTTATAATTGAGCAAATACAGTAATAACAATAAAAAAACTTTTCCATATCTCTGAAATTGTCACGCTTCTTGAAGTCCCCACAGCTTCCAACACAAACAATCAGACCTTTCCCGGGAAGCTATCATGGGAAAATAATTTGCTACATTCAAAGGAGTGGATCTGGTGAAATTCTGGAGGATAAAATGTATCCGGGACACGCGCCCACTTACCCGCAAGCGTTGGTCTGCAGGGCAGGGCAGGTTCATAAAGGCAGGGTAATCCAGGTAACGAGGCCCAGCTGGATATATTGACTAGGGCTCAACCCAGGTAACAAGGCACACCTGATCCTAGTAATTGAGTTCTGAATGCTCCAGAGGGCGGAGGGTGGCCACTAGTGGTAGCAGATTTATATACCACAGGTATGAAAAAGCCATGGTTCAGGCAGCGAAAAAGTGGTTCCTGACAATTGGTCAAAAGAATTTCCTAAAAATCTGCTGTAAAGCCCCAACCACACCCCTAGCCACACCCATTTTTTTCATAAAAAGTACCCTGCTGAAAGATATCTAATTATGAGATGCCAAACTTTCTCACACCAAAATTCGCAAAAAATGCTGCCTCATGTGCCAAATGGAGGGTGACTCAGATAGGTTGATAGACCACATATTCTGCAAGCCGATCTACTCCAGCATCCCTCATGAGAAGCATTTGTGAATCTCAAGAAACCCAAGAACCTACCTAGCACTCGATGAAGACTTTTAAAAGAAATGTAATTAGAATCACTGCAAACAAAATTGATGGATCTTGAAGACCATTGGGGTGCTGAAGCCTAAAGGACATAGTCACTCGAGTCCATTACTTTGATCACTCATATGGGCAGCTGCCCGTCATTGGATGATGGCAGAGGAGGACCATGCCGGTGACCAATAGAGTTGCTCGTACGGACCTTTAACTCCTGATGGTGAAACTTGGCCTTGGGAGGTTCCAGGAGTTAAAGATCCATACGAGCAAATCTATTGGTTACCTGCAGGGGCCTCCTCTGGCAAACTTTTGAAGGGTAGTGTGGAGAGTCCCGATATTTGGGCATTATTCCATTCAGGGGTTCGCTAATGTCACTGCTGCGCTAAGCAATTATTGTAAATTTGTTGTTTAAAGTGACATTAAACTTTATTTTTCACTCAAAAGAAAATGATTAAGAAAACTTTACTCCTAGGAAAAGATAGCTTTTCATAATGGTTATCTAAAGTATCTGATTAAAAAGCCATTGTGCTTACCTAACCACCAAATGCTTCCTGCGGCCTGCTTCCTCTTTCCAACAGTATGCCAGCAGTGTTCACATAGACAGTTCTCTTCCATCTGGGATGAACCAACACCGTGATATGGACACTGCTGGGCTCCATACTCAAAGATCGAGGGAGTAAGTGCTTGACGGTAAGGTAAGCAATATGTAAGCACATCCAGAAGCCCACTTGTGAACTGTCAGAAACTTACAAATCTGCTAGTTCTTCTGTTTCTGCTTTCCATATAAAATAAAGAAATGTTGTTTGCAGTAAAGAAAAAGAGTAAGGAGGGTAACTGGAGTAATAAGCAGCTTACAGAACATCTATTTGTAAATAAGACAGCATTGTGTAGCCGATGGAACCACAAACGGAACATCAATCATCAGTCAGTAATTCTTATATCCTCCCACTTTACCACCAGACACCAAGTACAGTAAACCATGGACTTCCCCACCAATGGAATAAGGAAGTCCTAAGCAGTCATTAAGGAATTACAGACCAACCCACTTAGTTACACTGCTCTTCCATAACTACCAACAGCCCAGAAATTGCTTCGACACACTCAACCACCCAGCTTATGCAGATTTTGCATGTACACACCTTGAATTGAGTGCTATGTATGTATAAACACATTCAACGCTCTTTTCCCCCTTTTTTAGGTGGATGCAAAGAAGAACTAAGTATTGACAATCCAATTAACAAAGATCATTAGCAAGGATAACATTGGAGAAAGGAGTCAAGATATGGTCACATAAAATGACTGAACTTTTAATTGAATACAATATTATAGTCAATATGTACATTGCGTCAGCAAGTTCCTTTCTAATTTGTTAAAATGTACAAATGGTATTGATCTTAAATAAAATAGGAATAGTTGCGTGTTTTTTTTATTTTTTTTATTTTACCACTCACCTAAATTCTACATGATTTTAATCTTCAAACTAAGAGTGACAATCTGACTAGTAATAGTGATGGTCACATATCAAAGAACGTGTTTGCGAGTCAAATCAAATACATGTATACGAGGGCAACTACTCAACGGATCCGTGTTACATGTTAAGATGTTCACTCTGGTTCTGTAAACCTGCATGAGATTCACACCTAACGCATGCATATGGACACATCATGGAGGACACTGACTCATCCACACAGTTGTCTAAGCTCCTATAAAAAGTAATGCTTTCGAGAAATTTCCTCTTCCAGGTAACTTCGTCTTATGTTCGATGACTTCAGGTTAAGAAAATCAAAGTTTCTTGCAAATTCCTCATCTATGTAAAATAAGTTTTACTTGATTGATAAGGGAATATAAATGTTTACTTTACCATTATGTAATATCTTGAGACATTATGTAAATGTATTTTAAGTGCTTTATAGACCTTTTTGCATCATTCTTGTGTTTTATGACTTACAGCTGCCTATTTGAATCAATTTATTTTCAAAATGGTTGGAAGATTTAGTATGTTACATTATTATAAGCATATATTGGAATTTACTGTATTTGCCACAGTAGAATATATGATTAGTAGATCATAAACAGCTCTTAGGCCTGTTCCACCCATACCCTCAGTTTTGTTAAACTTACTGTGATGGTCTGATAGGGAGACTAAATACTGAATTGTCCATTTCAAAGTTAGATGCCCTACTGCCAAGTGAAGAGAGAGGCTGAGGTCCACAGGTTAAACCACATGAAAATGTCACAAGTAGGATAATAAACAAGACAATGAGTAAGATTAAATTATTTATTAGAAAAATATCTGTAGTTGAAGGTACCACCTAGCATAATGTGGCTTTTGATATTCTCTACAAAAAGCCTGGTCAAGTACATTAAGTAGGACTCTAGAGTACAGAAAACGCCCTCTGGACTCACTTAGAGTCATCCTCCAGCACTCAGGACAGGAAAACCCCCTGTGGGGGAAACCTCTGGGGATCCATGGCTAAAAGGACTGCCCATCCCTCTAGGCAATAAGAGGTTAGTAATTAAACTGAGGTTGCAAGCACAATTGTACTGGAAGTAGAATGGACTTGCTGAAGGTGGCTCTGTGGATCTTATTATTATACAATTGGAACTTTATAACTTGTTCAGATAATGTTGAAGAAAAGATGATCATCATGCTTGCTTCTAAAAGGGAAAGCAACATAAAGTTAATTAGAATAACAGCTTTATGTACTAGCTACTGGAAAAAAAATGACTCCTTTAGAATATAGAGCTACAGAGGGAATCTTTATATTAACTCTGTACCCCTCTCCGTTGAGTCACGTTCCACTACAAAACGTGTGTCTTTAGGGATGTTAGTGTGTGTATGTATGTGTTCCAGGGTATGTTAGTGTTTGTGGGTATGACATGTGTGTGCATATTTTAGCATGTGCTTGTGTCTGGATATCTGTGTGTTAATGTAGCTGTCCCTTCTGCGAACAGTACATGGATCCACCATGCTCTTTTGCATTTAAGAACTCAATCCTTTACAGACAACGTAAAATGAGCGTCTTCCTTACCTGGTTCTACCCGCATCTCTCCTCAGTGAGGATGTCATGTAAGGTCTCTTGCCTCACCATTTAAGTGACTTGATGTTTCTCAGTGTCCTGCGGTGTACTGAGCACTATTAGAAGGTACCACGCCGCTCGAAATCCACCTGTCGGGAAACTTACTGTCTACCGGGTTCCTACAACGCCGGTCCTTCAAGTGTTACATTATAAGTATCAGTGTCTAGGTGTTTGTGTCAGTCGCTTGGTTTGTGTTAGTGTGATTGTCTGCGTATGATAGTGCGTCTAGTTGTATTAGTCTGAGTACCTGTGTGAGTTAGTATAACTGCCCCTACCGTGATCAGGCTCTGGATCTGCCACTTCTGCCAGCAACAACAAGCACTCACCAGGGAATCTATTTGGAATTTTACGAACTAAAGCCTTTACAGACATCCCCGTCTGTAAATCCTTTAGAGAACTTGTCTTCCTAGATTTTATCAGGGTCCTTCAACGCTGGTCCTCCAAATGTTACACTATACACATTTTTGTCTAGGTGTTTGTGGCTTGGTCCGTGTTAGTGTGAGTGTCTGTATATGTTAGTGTAACATCCCTTTCCGCAATCAGTCTCTGGATCTGCCAATTGCCACGTCAGCCATCGCCGACAGGCACTCACCCAGAGAATCTTTTTTGCATTTAAAAACTCAAGCCTTTACAGACAAAGTAAGACGAGCACCCTTCTTACAGGGTTCTAACTGCACCTGTCCACCTGTCCGTGTCTCTTCAGGCTATGAGTGATAATTTCATGTAAGGACTCTGGCCTTACCCTTCAGGTGATTCTGACTATCCTGCGGTCCTAAGGGTGTATAGTAGTGATTGCTATTATCAGGAACCACGACAGGTCGAAATCCACCTGTCTTGAAATGTTCTCTCTATCAGGTTCCTGCAATGCTGGTCCTGCAAGTGTTACACTATACGTGTTTGTGCTAGTAGCTTGGTATATATTAGTGTGAGCGTCTGTGTGTGTTAGTGTAACTGTCCCCTCAGTGATAAGTCTCTGGATCTGCCAATTGTTACATCTACCATCGCTAACAGGCTCTCACCAAGGAATCTTTTTTGCATTTAAAAACTCAAGCCTTTACAGACAAAGTAAGATGAGCACCCTTCATACAGGGTTCTAACTGCACCTGTCCACCTGTCCGTGTCTCTTCAGGCTATGAGTGATAATTTCATGTAAGGACTCTGGCCTTACCCTTCAGGTGATTGTCTCTGACTATGCTCCGGTCCTAAGGGTCTATAGTACTGAGCGCTATTATGAGGAACCACGACAGGTCGAAATCCACCTGTCTGGAAACTTACTGTCTATCAGGTTACTGCAACGCTGGTCCTCCAAGTGTTACTGTAAGGACTTTCCTGCCTCTCAGGTCCCGCTCCGTGGCTGGTCCCACGACGCTTCCTCCTCAGACGGCTTCCTGGACAGCGAGTACCACCGCTACCTGGTCGGCATCTTCACCGCGTCGCCGAACACACGGCAAACAGGTAGCACATCTCTAACGTGTTCTTATAACCTCGGGTGACCTCTTAATGCAGGACACACCTCAACCTTTCCCTGTTTAAACCTGGACTTCCTCTTCTGGGTCACCCTTTGGTTGGTGTATTCTGCTGTTTTCCTGTGCGAGTTACTGTGACTATTTCTTCGTTTGACCCGGCTTGCTGACTTCGCTCCTGTTTTCTGATTTGGCTCGTGTTCTCTGATCATTGGTATTGACTCGGCTTGTTTGACTACTCTTCTGGATTTTATTCGGCTTCCTGCTTTACTGGTTACCAGACCTGATTCTCGGTTCCAGCTCTCCTGGCTACTCCTGGTTCCTGTTTGCCTGGCTCACTCTGCCATCCGGGGTCCTCCTCATCCAATCGTTACAGTACCAAGGGTCACCATGGACCCTGCGGAGATTGGCCAGAAGGTGTCTACCTGTGAAGCCCGTATTGAAAGTCTGGATCTTTGCATGGACCAGGCTTTGCAAACATTCCTGGCGAGGACTGATCCAGCACGTGGTCCTCCTCCTGTGTCTGCTGCTGCACCTGTTGCTGTTCCACGCCTGCTGACCCAGGTCTTCAAACCCATCATTTACCACCTCCTCCCAGATATGGAGGAGATCCTGCTACCTGTCGTGGATTCCTCAATCAGTGCTCCATTCACTTTGAGATGTCTCCCTAGTTGTTTCCTTCCAACAGAGCCCGTGTGGGGTATGTCATCTCCTTACTCACTGACAGGGCTCTGGCCTAGGCAACTCCTCTTTGGGAACGCAATTCTCCAGTGGTCAACAATTATAATTGCTTTGTAACCACTTTCCGTCAAGTGTTTGACATCTGCCAATTGCCACGTCAGCCATCGCCGACAGGCACTCACCCAGGGAATCTTTTTTGCATTTAATTTCTCAAGCCTTTACAGACAAAGTAAGACGAGCACCCTTCTTACAGGGTTCTAACTGCACCTGTCCACCTGTCCGTGTCTCTTCAGGCTATGAGTGATAATTTCATGTAAGGACTCTGGCCTTACCCTTCAGGTGATTCTTTGTCTCTGACTATCCTCCGGTCCTGAGGGTGTATAGTACTGAGCGCTATTATGAGGAACCACGAGAGGTCGAAATACACCTGTCTTGAAACTTTCTCTCTATCAGGTTGTCTTTCTCCAGTGGTCAACAATTATAATGACTTTGTAACCAATTTCCGTCAAGTGTTTGACAGGCCAGGTCGCGGCCATATTGCCTCGTCAAGTCTCTTCTCACTGCGTCAGGGTACACGCAGTTTATCTGACTATGCGATTGAATACCCTGGCTGCAGAAGTGGCATGGAACAATGACGCCTTGGTTGCTGCCTTCACTAATGGCCTATCTGACCGCCTGAAAGATGAGGTGGCTGCCCGGGACCTGCCTACGGACTTGGAAGAACTCATCGCCTACATTGGCCACATTGATCTGCACCTCTGGGAACGCCAGGTACAGCGAGATCGCCAAAGGAGGGCTCCAGTGCGTTTTGCGCCACGTCAGTGTTCTTCTGACTCTGTTTCTCTTCCACCTGAGGAGCCATGCAGATCGGCTCCACACATCTCTCTGAGGAGGAGAGATCCCTCCGGCGCCAACAGGACCTCTGTATGTACTGTGGCAAACAAGGAAATTATGTGCGTTCCTGCCCTGTGAAGCCGGGAAACTACAAGGCCTAAGCAGGGTTGGGGTACCTCCTCTAGGCCTTCCTGCTGCCTTTCCCCATGACCGGCCGCCTTGATGTTTGTGCCTACAACTCTCACTGTCCAGGAGAGCACCATTCTGGCTCCAGCCCTTATAGACTCTGGAGCTCACCATTCTGGCTCCAGCTCTTATAGACTCTGGAGCTGCAGGAAACTTTATTGACCATGACTTCTGCAGGCTCCACAATATACCCTTGCAGGAGAAAACCTCCCCGATCTTTGTGGAGGCCATCAACGGTCGACCTCTTCAACCTGCAGCAGTGACCCACAAAACTACACCGCTTCATCTCAGAGTAGGGGTTCTCTATACAGAAACTATAACACTCCATGTGATAACGTCTCCGGCTGCCCCCATTGTGTTGGGCTACCCTTGGCTGCAGCTGCATAACCCTGACATTGATTGGTCCACCCGTGAGATCACTTCCTGGCGGTGTTCCCTCAACCATGCATAGTGAAAATTGCCTCCTTGGATACCACCACCCTACCTCCACAATACCAGGAATATGCTGACGTGTTTGATAAGAAGGAGGCTGACTCCTTGCCTCCTCACCGTTCCTATGATTGCCCAATTGACCTGCTTCCTGGCACCGTACCCCCACGGGGCAGAGTGTATCCGTTATGCCAGGCCGAGACTGAGGCCATGGAGGACTATGTCCGAGAAAACCTCCAAAAGGGCTTTATCCACCGCTCTGCTTCTCCCGCCGGTGCAGGCTTCTTTTTTGTGTCTAAAAAAGATGGCGGTCTACGTCCGTGTATTGACTATTGGGGGCCTCAATCGAATCACCATTAAAAACACATACCCCTTGCTACTCATTACCGAGTTGTTCGACCTCCTGAAGGGATCGCAGATGTTCACTAAATTGGACTTACAGGGTGCTTACAACTTCATTCGTATCTGTCAGAACGATGAGTGGAAGACAGCTTTTAATACCCGCTCTGGTCATTATGAGCATACAGTAATGCCATTTGGGCTCTGTAACGCCCCAGCGGTATTTCAGGAATTTGTTAATGACTGTCTCTGGGACTAGCTTCACCAATTTGTTGTCATCTACCTTGATGACATACTTATCCACTCGCCGGACCCGCTTTCACATCAGATAATGTAAAAAAGGTCCTGGCATGCCTTCATGAAAACTGTTTATACGCAAAGCTGGAGAAATGCGTATTTGAAGTTTCCCGGGTACCCTTCCTTGGTTATGTCATTAGCGGTACAGGGTTCGAGATGGATCCTGACAAGCTGCATGCCTTTCTGCAATGGCCTCAACCACAAGGACTGATTTATCCGAGACTTTTCTAAAGTTGTGGCTCCCATGACCGCGCTCACTAAAAAGTGGGCTGACTGTCATAATTGTCCTGCCTCCGCTGTTCCGGCCTTCCAGAAATTGAAAATTCTGTTTGTGTCTGCTCCGGTCCTCGTTCACCCTGATGTCTCTCAACCCTTTGTTATTGAATCCTGCCGCTTGCACCTAAAAAACATCTCTCGTATCCGCCCATTCCTCACCCAAGAATCCACAAAAACCCTGGTTCATTCCCTTATCATTTCCCGTCTTGACTACTGCAACACTCTTCTGGTTGGCACTCCACTGTCTCGACTCTCTCCTCTACAGTCTATCCTTAATGCGGCTGCTAGGCTCATCTTCCTTGCACGTCGCTCCTCTTCTGCTTCCCCCCTCTGTGAAACCCTCCACTGGCTCCCAATTACCTTTAGAATTAAATTTAAGATCCTGGTACTGACATATAAGGCCATCCATAATACTGCTCCTCCGTACATTTCTGACCTCATTAGCAAATACTCTCCTACTCGATCCCTACGTTCCTCCCATGGGCTAAGGCTCTCCTCCTCACTCATCACCTCTTCCTTTTCCCGTCTACAAGATTTCACTCGAGCTGCCCCATATCTCTGGAATCTTCTCCCAAGGAACCTTCAGCATTCTCCCTCCCTCCCAACATTCAAGAAACATCTAAAAACCCACTTCTTCAGAGAAGCATACCATCTTAGCTGCTAGAACTTCCTTGTCATCGATACAACCCCCACAATACCTCTCACCCTTTCTCTATGCCTTATGTTTGTCACCCCATTTCCCTCTAGATTGTAAGCTTGCGAGCAGGGCTCTCTCCACCAAATGTATCGGTTTGTCTTAGTCTGTCAATTCTTGTCTTGTCATATCCCTTGAATTTATGTATTGTATTAAGCGCTGTGTAAACTGTTGGCGCTATATAAATAAAGGATAATAATAATAATAATAATTGAAGTAGACGCTTCAGAAATCGGAGCTGGAGCGGTCTTATCTCAACGGAAAACATACGAAGGGCCGCTACATCCTTGTGGGTTCTTTTCCAAACTCTTTTCTCCTGCGGAGAGGAACTATGACATCGGCAACCGGGAACTACTGGCAGTCATTATCGCCCGGGGTGTAAAAATACCAAGGCCGACGCTTTATCCCGTATGTTCTGCACAGCCACAGAGGAGAAACTAGACCCGGAACCCATCGTCCCTGCTAACCGTATTTTCTCCGCTGTATCTCTAGTCGTTGCTTCTCCCCTCCTGCAACGCATTCAAGCCGGCCAACCGTCTGCTCCAGCCCATACCCAACCAGACAAACTGTTTGTGCCTCCTGTGTACCGTGAAAAGATACTTCAGGTACACCATTCCACAAAGTTTTCAGGCCACCTTGGTCTTTGACGCACCAGCCAGGCCCTAGGCCATTTTTGGTGGCCCTCCTGGAGACAAGAAGTGGCTGATTACCTCAGATCCTGCCGCATATGTGCCACTACCAAGACCCCCAGGACTCCTCCAGCTGGTCACTTACGGCCCCTTCCGGTACCTTGTCGTCCCTGGACCCATATTGCCATGGACTTCATAGTGGAGCTTCCTCTATCCCGTCGCTACACCACCATACTCACTATTGTGGACCGTTTCTCTAGGATAGTTCATTTTGTTCCGCTAGTTAAACTTCCCACGGCCAGAGAACTCGCGGACATCTTCATGAGAGAAGTTGTTAGACTCCACGGAATTCCCCAGGACATCGTATCTGACCGTGGAGTCCAGTTCATCTCCCCGTTCTGGAGGTCCTTCTGTAAAGCCGTAGGCATCACCCTGTCCTTTTCCACAGCTTATCACCCCCAAACCAACGGGGCAGCGGAACGCTCTAATCAGCGCCTTCAACAATATCTATGTGCTTATGTTAATGACAACCAGAATGCCTGCGCTGACCTCCTCCCACTTGCGGAGTTCGCCCTCAATAACTCCGTGCAAGGCTCCACCCAACACACCCCCTTTTATTGTGTCTACGGTTTCCACCCAGTTGTTTTGCCTACCGACACCGCTGAGGTAGGGGTACCTGCTTTGGATGCACACCTAAGACACCTGTCTTCTGTTTGGTCCTCTGTCCATTCTGCGTCCATAGCTGCTTCTCAGACACAAAAGAGGTATTATCTGCCCCTTCCTATATGCCTGGAGACAAGGTGTGGCTCTCTACCCGTCACATACGCCTTCGCTCTCCTTCGCAAAAACTGGCACCGTGCTACATTGGACCATACTCCATCCTCCGCCGTATTAATCCTGTCACATATGAACTGAACCTGCCACGTAACCTTCGTATTCCTCGTACATTTCATGTCTCCCTCCTGAAGCCAGTGTTGTTCTCCCGTTTTACCCATCCTCTAGCCAGCCCTGGTCCCGATTCTGTCACCTCCTCGGAGAACTACGAGATCTGTTCCATCCTCGATTCCCGCTTCTTCCGGGGTGCTCTGCAGTATCTGGTTCAATGGAAGGGTTATGGACCTGAAGAAAGATCTTGGGTGCCCGCCTCTGAAGTCCGCGTGCCTTGGCTGGTTCGTCTCCGGTCCCGCTCCGTTGCCAGTCCCGCAACGCTTCCTCCTCAGACGGCTTCCCGGGCAGCGAGTACCACCACTACCGGGTCAGCGTCTTCACCGCGTGGCTGACCACGCGTAAACAGGTGTGGTCAAAACATAATATTACACGTTACATCTGTAACGTGTTCTTATAACCTCGGGTGACCTCTTAACGCAGGACACACCTCCACCTTTCCCTATTTAAACCTGAACTTCCTCTTCTGGGTCACCCTTGGTTGGTGTATTCTGCTGTTTTCCTGTGCGAGTTACTGTGACTATTTCTTTGTTTGACCCGGCTTGCTGTTTTCTGATTTGGCTCCTGTTCTCTGATCTTTGGTATTGACTCGGCTTGTGTGACTACTCTTGGATTTGATTTGGCTTCCTGCTTTACTGGTTACCAGACCTGATTCTCGGTTCCAGCTCTCCTGGCTACACCTGGTTCCTGTTTGCCTGGCTCACTCCTCCATCCGGGGTCCTCCTCATCCAATCGTTACAGTTACACTGTACGTCTTTGTGTCTAGGTGTTTGTGTTAGTATCTTGGTATATGTTAGTGTGAGTGTCTGTGTGTGTTAGTGTAACTGTTCCCTCCGCAATAAGTCTCTGGATCTGCCAATTGTTACATCTACCATCACTAACAGGCTCTCACCAGGGAATCTTTTTTGCATTTAAAAACTCAAGCCTTTACAGACAAAGTAAGACGAGCACCCTTCATACAGGGTTCTAACTGCACCTGTCCACCTGTCCGTGTCTCTTCAGGCTATGATAGCATACACAAAAAGAAAGGTTGGAATGCAGCACTCAGCAGTAAAATGGTGCACGAGCCAGGGTACCACCAAGTCCCTCAATAAATCCAAAATAAAGAAGCAAAGGCTCAGCACTCAAATGATAAGGTGAGTTTATTTCACACAGGCAACGTTTCGACGCACAGGTCTTTCTCAAGGCTTGAGAAAGAGCTGTGCGTCGAAACGTTGCCTGTGTGAAATAAACTCACCTTATCATTTGAGTGCTGAGCCTTTGCTTCTTTATTTTGGATTTCTTCAGGCTATGAGTGAGAATTTCATGTAAGGTCTCTGGCCTTACCCTTCAGGTGATTCTTTGTCTCTGACTATCCTGCGGTCTTAAGGGTGTATAGTACTGAGCGCTATTATCAGGAACCACAACAGGTCTAAATCCACCTGTCTTGAAATTTACTGGCTATCAGGTTCCTTCAACGCTGGTCCTCCAAATGTTACACTATACGAAGTTTTGTCTAGGTGTTTGTGGCTTGGTCTGTGTTAGTGTGAGTGTCTGTGTGTGGTAGTGTAACTGTCCCCTCCGCGATAAGTCTCTGGATCTGCCAATTGTTACATCTGCCATCGCTAACAGGCACTCACCAGGGAATCTTTTTTGCATTTAAAAACTCAAGCCTTTACAGACAAAGTAAGACAAGCACCCTCCTTACAGGGTTCTAACTGCACCTGTTCACCTGTCCGTGACTGTTCAGGCTATGAGTGATAATTTCATGTAAGGATTCTGACCTTACGCTTCATGTGACTCTTTGTCTCTGACTATCCTGCGGTCCTAAGGGTGTATAGTAGTGATTGCTATTATCAGGAACCACGACAGTTCGAAATACACCTGTCTGGAAACGTTCTCTCTATTGGGTTCCTGCAACGCTGGTCCTCCAAGTGTTACACTGTACGTGTTTCTATCTATGTGTTTGTTACAGTGGCTTGTACTGTGTTAACTGCCCCTTCCGTGATCAGTCATTTAATTGCTTTATATGTCAAAACTGTTCTAGGCAAAAACATATTACGTTTATAATTGTAAAGTTGCAAAATCTTTCCTTTGTATAGACCCTTCTATGTGCATATGCAGAAAACACTAGTTTTAATTGGGAGTGCTTTCTTGCCATTGACTGGCAAAATGTTACACCATGGAGAAGATGGTCTGCTGCAGCTCCTTACCTAAACTGAAATCAATACCTAAAAGAAAACTTGTTTGCATACAATTCCAATAATTTTCACATATTTTTTAAACTCGATACGTATTTTTGCTGGGTTGTATAAACAGACATTCCAGACATTAATCAAAAGCATTAAATTAATACTTATCAAAACTCTATTATTCCCTAAAATGAAAAACAATTTTAGCTCTTTCTGAGAAGAAAACTAAAAATGAATGAGAAAGCTTATTAATGTGGATAAAAAGGCCACATTTTTTTTACAATGTTTTAAGTAAAAATTAGAGACAATAAGTGGATTTTTGGCCACATTAACCAGCTTTTTATGGAATTTGGCATCCTACACAGCAAAATTAAAAAATAAAATTTGCTCACTAGTTCAATCATTTAAATGTAGCCTATATTTCATTCAAATATAACTTGTCCCCGTGGGCTTCCCAATGCAGGCCACCAACTGCCAGGATAACACAATCATTCCACTTACTTTCAAATATATCTAATATTATATAAACAAATTCCATTGGTCATGCAAGAGATAAACAAAATCATTTTAAATATAAGACATTTTTGCGCCCTAATGGAAGACTAGAACTTAAATAAGAAACTTTCGGCAAATTGTATCTAAAGTTTTGAATTTGGTCATATTGTCAAAACCAAAAATAAAGAAATTAGGTTTTTGGGATTGGAGCTTGGTTAGAATGCAAAATTATGAGCAAATTGGCTTCATTTGGCACAAATTCTGATAAATTAAAAATTATTTATCATTTTCCACATTAAATGTGTTAAAAAAGTCAATGATATATACATACATAAAACAGAAACATAAAAATACAAAGTAAGGGTGAAAAAAAGGCAATACAAACAGAAAGTAGGGAAAGCATAAAAAGCATAAAATGGAAATACAGTTTGAAATAACCAATAGAGAATAGAAAGATATATCCAAATATGTGAGAATTCCTACCAGACTTTCACCAGTCAAGAAATGCATCCAATCGAGACGGCTCCATAAAATTAATCAATCATGTATACTTTGCATTGAGCGTATGTGTCATAGATATAGATATTTAAATATAGATATATATATAGTATTGTAAGTTTTCATGCTAATTTGTGTGTATGTCTGTTGCTGATTTGGGTGTGTAACTGTTTGTTATTTTCCGGTGATGTGTGAGAGAAAGATTACTGTTAGCTCACTGATGTTGAGAGTCTACATTATGACTTCACTGCCTAGCATCACAACTCTAGCAGGGAGGGGAAGCTAATGTGGAAAAAGGGCTATATTTTGTATACATTGTTAAATGTATTTATGGACATATTAAGCTTTTTCTGAACAGTATTCAGGTTTTTTGTATATTGGAGACCCACTATCACAATAATTTAAATGTAGCTTAGCACTAAAATCAAATATATTGCAATCAAATATAAATTATCTCCTGAGTTTCCGCAATGAAAGTCACCAACTCGTCCAGGACTTTTAGTGAAACACAAAGCTTTTCCCTTCAATCATTCTCCATACTTGTCCAAAAATAAATTGTTGCATGAAACAGATCCTTCAGCATTTTTCACAATAAATGTTAAAAAGTCAATGATATATATATATAAAATGGAAACATAAAAATATGAAGCAAGGGGAAAAAACAATCAAAACAGAAAGTAGAGGAGGCAGAAAAAGCATAACATTGCAATACAGTTAAAAATAAACTATAGAGAATGGAAAGATTATCTCCACAAATGTGAGACTTCCTACCAGACTTTCACCAAACAGTCAAGAAATGCATCCAATCGAGATGGCTCCATAAAATTAAACAATCATGTATACTTTGTTTGGAGTGTATGTGTGTATATGTGTGTATATATAATATATATATATATATGTGTATGTTGCTGTTTTGCATGTATGTATTTTGCTGATATGCGTGTGTTCGCTGCTGTTTGTTAAATGATGTGTGAGAAAGAGATTACTGCTAGCTCACTGTTATTGAGAGTCGGCATTATGACATCACTGCCTAGCATCACAACTCTAGCAGGGAGGGGAAGTTAAAGCTGATTAATGTGGAAGAAAAATGTTTTATGCAATGTGAGTGACTGTATTTTGAGCATATTAAGACTTAAGAAAAACATTTTTAGCAGGAAGCGGAAGCTAATGTAGAAAAGGGGCTATATTTTGTATACATTGTTAAATGTATTTATGGACATATTAAGCCTTTTCTGAACATTATTATTATTATTATTATTATTATTTTTATGTATTTTGGAGACCCACTATCTCAATAATTTAAATATAGCTTAGCACTAAAATGAAATATATTGCAATCAAATGTAAATTATCTCCTGAGTTTCCGCAATGCAAGTCACCAACTCGTCCAGGACGAACATCAGACCCATGCTGCAGGCTGTCTCCGTGGAGGAAGAAGTGTCAGCAGGTGAAGAGCAGAGATCGTCCAGGTGAGTATCCAGCCCTGCAACAAAGCTGAACCCTTCTGATCTAGAAAGCCCCAGAGGCCAAAACGAACTACATGGGGCTGCATGACGGGGGCAAGCTAAAGTGAACAGCCTATCCTTAGAAACCATGTGGTGTAGTGGAGGCAGGGAATGGGCACTGGTGCGGTACATATATATATATAAATATATAAACTGGACGCCCTCCCCTTGTTCCTGGCGCGTCCCTCCCTCCCTGTTGTTTCGGTCATCTTGATGTATTTTGATAGGCGGTTTTTGTTTGTGTGTATTGTTTTCCCTAGGGCAGGGTCCCTTTGAAAACGTAATGTGATTTATGCCAGTCTGCCTGCCTGCCAATGTAGGCTTACGACAGGCAGGAGTAATGTCGGCATTGGTTACAGTGGCTTGTTGCCATATGTTTTATGAATATTTTAAGGCGGTCTTATGACTAAACATTTACTGTTTTTACAAGGTGTATTGCTTGACAGAGATAGCGCCAAGCAGCGTTTGACGCGTATTAACATTTGAATATTTGAAACAAACTAATAAAGCGCTGTGGCCATTCACTTTCCAACTAAATTTCGGTCTCCTGTGTGTTTTATTATCATTATGTGAACTAAAAAAGCGGTATGCGGATCAAGGATCCTGACAACGCTATCAGCAGAGGGGTTCCACCTCCGAGGCTCGTCGAAGAGGGGATGCGCCTGGATCGCAGAAAATAGCTGTGAGGGTGAAATCATATATTTTTCTTAAAGTTCCTTCTGTACTGTTGGTGCCTCAGCTGAACAATGACACAGTTTATATTCACCAGCATTTTCTGATTATGGTCCGCACATACATAGTTCTTCTTTGTTTAAGAGAGCCACATCCATGCTTTACATATTACCCTATATTATATATTTTTAAAACTAAGGGGTTTGGGGCTAGTGATTTTTTTATACTATATACTATAATACTTATAGTGGTAGGACTAAGAGGTTCTTTTTAAAAATATTGGTTATTTATTTATTTCAGGCAATCCTTGTATGACGGTGTACCAGGTCTCGCAGCGAGCGATGTTAAACAAGATTGGGCTGCAGGGAGCCAACAAAGCTGGCTTCTAACGACTGCCTGATCTCCCAAGATCAGCAAGTCAGGACGTACTGATATGTCCTAATGGGCTTTTTGGTACAGGTTTCAAAGATGAAGGGACTAAATGTCTTTAAGAAGAAAATGAAGAAAAAAAAGAATACTTTCCAAAATGTATTTTTAATGTAATAAATAAAAAAATGCATGGAGTCCCTTTATGGGTTAGATTAAGGGTTAGGGGCCTTGCACTAGGGCATTACATATTGATAAAGCCTGCACCCATAGGGCAGGGTGCCATGAGGTTGTGGGGGCAAATATAGGTCAGTTTATCAATAGACAGTATAGGCTAGATAGGTCACCAAAAGGTCAAGTAGTTATATATGTATATATAAAAAATAAGAGTTTAAGCTGTTTTTGATTTGCGCCTGCGCTAGCGCTTTGCCACTTTTTTTTTAGGTGTCTTGCGCTGCCTCATGGTCGCCTCGCGCCTACCTCACGGGTGTCTCACGCTGCTATGGGCGGGAAATATAACTATAAATAGAGGCATTTTTGAGGGGCTTGTCTGCTTACCTGGCGACCCACTGAGCCTATACTGCACTGACCTTGAGTCTGGTGAGCAGTGGCGAGGTTGGTAAGCCGAAGACTCCATGGAAGATTTAGTGAAGATGTGCCCTCCCACCCACCCTATATTATGTATATTGTTTTTATCCTTTTGTGTCGTGGCTTTTATTGGGGTATAGTTACCCTATAGCTTTTAGGGTGAACTGTAAGTTTAAGTTATGCTGGCTGACTTTTAGGGTGGTTGGCAAGTTTAGGTGAATTTAGTCTGGTGCTCTGGGCTTGTGTTTATGTTACAGTGGTTACAAAGTTATTAAGTTACAGCTGAAAGTTTGTTTAAATGATAAACTAAATACAAGTCCACGGGCTGATTCATCCAAATATGGTGTGTTGTGTTTTGTATTTATCAATGTTTTGTATGTGTATACGTATATATGTTTACGTCATTATGGGTCATGTCCCTTACAACCTCATGTCCTAGTTACAGGGTTTAGGCTGTCCAGGGTTAGAATTAGGGATAGAGGGTGACAAATACCTGATCATTTTACAAAGAGAACAGAGTCAAAAAATAAAACCCAGACACTTTTTTTAATTATATATATTTTTTAATAATTATCATTATATATATATATCTTTAAAATTAATATCTCAAAAAATTCATTAAGCAGCAGAAGAAGTATCTGTAAGAAAAACAAAAGGGCAAGTTATTAGAATATTAGAGCCTGTCTCTAAATAATGGAATTGATGATTGTAACAGAATAACGCAGAATAATGAAAATGTATCCATCTTCTGTGTATATATAAGAATATGTTACTATACGTGAAAAAAATGTTTACCTCTTCCGGGTGTTTCCCTGTTTGTTGAAATAAGAAATAAAGCATTTCTCTCCCACGTGTTTCACATTCCCGATATCTCACCCTTTCTACACATCTTCTATCCCTGGTTACTTCTCTCCTGTTCTTAAACTATAATCTTTACTTATTGTTGCTCTTCCTCTGAGTTGTGTAAAAATAAAAAGAGGCTTTTTCGAGAAGCTATATCCATAGAGAGAATTATAATTGTTTATATACAGACCATGTGGACTGAGATCTTCCCTCTAAATACTCACCACACAGTCACTGCAGGCTCTTCTTGGGTTATTTTTTCATTCATCAACCACCTTGCTATTAGACACCATCATATATTCATCGTTATGGTTCAAGATGAGTTGGACATCTCTCTGCAGGCTACCCCTGGCCAGCGTTACTGTCCCTTTTATACATACCAATGCCAATGCCGCCTCGCAATTCCATGTGATTTAGGATATTTGCCCACCCAATCTCAAAGGGCTCTCCTTCCCAACATCACATTATTCAACTATATTATGAACTCTTTCTTGCTGTAATTAAAAAAAACAAGCATTATTAATGGTGTTGAATGAGATATTTAACCCCTTAAGGACAATACTGTTTCTTACTCGTAGTATATTGTGGGACAATGGCTCTTTTAACATTTTTCAGTGTTGCTGTTTATCTGTGATTTTCTTTCTCATTTTGTGCTCCCACACATATTATATATTGGGTTTTTTTCAGGACAAACAGGGCTTTCTTCAGATACCATTATTTTCATCATATCATCTAATTTACTATTAAAAAAAATGATAAAATATGGTGATTTTTTGTTAAAAAATTACTTTTTCTCACTTTTTAAACAAAATACTTTTACTCATCTGCAAAAACTAACTAGATTCTACTATTTGTCCTGAGTTTAGAAATACCCAATGTTTTTATGTTTTTTTGCTTTTTTCTGCATGTTATGGGGCAATAAGTACCAGTAGCGTTTTGCTATTTCAAAACCATTTTTTCCCCAAAGCTGGTCATTCTGCCCCATGTGCTATTTTGCGTATCTTTAAAGCCGGCCAATACAATTTACCCCATCAAACCATATATTTTTAAAAACTAGACACCCCAAGGTATTTGAAATGCTGGCATTTTGACCCTTTCCATGCACTAATTTTACCACCGTCCTTTGTCAAACTTTATGGTAGTAATTTTCACACACGTTGTACTTCAGGTATAAATTTACCGCTCCTGGTATATGTCCGTGTCAAACAACACCCCAATATGTGTTCAGTATCTCCTGAGCGCTGTGATACCCCACATGCATGGGTTTGTTGGGTTAATTGGGAGGTAAAAGGCCACCTTTGTGAGGTGTGTATTTTTATTTGCCATTTAGACATCTGATCCTCCTGCCCCCCATGTCCCATATTTGGGACATCTTTAAAGCCGGCCAATTCAGTTTACCCCATCAAATCCTACATTTCATACAACTAGACACCCTATGGGCATTTATAATGCCAATATTTTAACTCTTTACATGCTGGAATTTTTGTGAAGATAAAGAATTGTAGGACTTGCTCATTAAAAACTTTTTTTTTAGTGTTTTTTTTTACGTTACCATATTTTTTTGAACATTATTTTTTTTTTCAATTGTTTAAATTATTATTATTAGTATTATTATTTTTTATTTTTTTTTACTAATCACCCTGATTAGTGAGCTGGGCTCCATTGATCATGCATGGTTGGATGCAGTACCTGCATTCAACCTGCGGAACACCCACATTGCGGGAGCGGGTGGGAGCGGGATTAAAAACAGCGGGAGCGGGCGGGAGCGGGCAGGAGCGGGATTAAAAAAGCAGTCCCGCGCAGGGCTCTACTGCAGACCATCCATAATACCTCAATATGTTACCTGTCTGGGGTGTAGGGTGTAGGGCTGCGACTAATGATTACTAATGATATGCATTTTAACCCTCTAAATGCCACTGTGCCCCATGATATGCATTTTAACCCTCTATATGTCACTGTTGCCTATGATATGCCACTATCTACCCTCCCTCTTCTCACTATCTACCCTCTCCCTACCCCCCTTCTCACCATCTACCCTCCCCCTTCTCACTATCTACCCTCTCTCTACCCCCCTTTGTAGTTCACTTACTGTGCAGTCCTGTGGTGGGAGCCACGTTGCTCTGCCACGGTGCGCGCGACTTCACTGCTGATCACCTGAGACAGAGGCCTCATGCTCCCACTACTGCAGTCGGGGCAGTGCTGAGGCAGGCGACGGCAGGGAGCAGAGGAGACAGAAGGGCGTCGAGCGGTTGCTGAAAACGACCGCTCAGCACTCCATGGGCCCCCCTGACTGGTAGAACTCCCCTGCGACCCCGGTATGTCTGCCACTGTATGGAAATGTAATCAATGCCTATTAACATACATTAATTCACAGTTCTGGTTTAAACTCACAGACTGCATTTTACTTTTTTTAAAAGCTGTCCCAACACACGTATCTTGCACAAGAAGACAATACTGTCCCTGCAAATAATTTTTGTAATAAGTCATTACACACCTACCATCATTAATCACAAATAAAGTTCAGCTGTTCTAGTAGGATTTACCTTACATTTGCTAAGTTGCGTCTCAAAGCAAAAGCCATGGTCCGCAGAGAGCTTCCAAAACATCAGCAGGATCTCATTGTTGAAAGATATCAGTCAGGAGAAGGAGAAAATATAGCACAAGAGAGACATTACCAAGAACTGGACGTCCCTCCAAAATTGATGAAAAGGCGAGAAGAAAACTGGCCAGGGAGGCTGACAAGAGGCCTACTGCAACATTAAAGGAAATGCAGGAATTTCTGGCAAGTACTGGCTGTTTACTACATGTGACAACAATCTCCCGTATTCTTCATATGAATAGGCTATGGGGTAGGGTGGCAAGACGGAAGCCTTTTCTTACAAAGAAAAAGATCCAAGTCTTGCTGAAGTTTGCAAAAACAAACATCAAGTTCCCCAAAAGCACGTAAATGTGTTATGGTCTGAGAAAACCAAGGTTGAACTTTTTGGCCATAATTCCAAAAGGTATGTTTGGTGCAAAAACAACACTGCACATCACCCAAAGAACACCCTCATACCCTCAGTGAAGCATGGTGGTGGCAGCATCATGCTTTGGGGCTGTTTTTCTTCAGTTGGATTTGGGGCCTTAGTCAGGGTGGAGGGAATTATGAATAGTTCCAAATACCAGGCAATTTTGGCACAAAACCTTCAGGTGTCCGTTAGGAAGCTGAAGATGAAGAGCAAGTTCACCTTTCAGCACAACAACTCAAAGCCCACATCCAAATCCACAAAGCATGGCTTCACCAGAAGAAGATGTTTTGGAATGGCCCTGCCAGAGCCTAGACCTGAATCCAACTGAACATCTGTGGGGTGATCTGAAGAGGGCTGTGTGCAGGAGATGTCCTGAATATTGCCACTTCAAGATGTGCCATGCTAATAGACTCCTACCCAAAAAGACTGATTGCTGTAATAAAATCAAAAGGTGTTTCAACAAAGTATTAGTTTAAGAGTGTGCACACTTATGCAACCAGGTTATTGTGAGTTTTTATTTTAATTTTTTTCCCCCTAAAAGATCTCAGTTTATTTTGCAATTGAATTGTTCACATTATAGGTCACATTAAAGGTGGAAAAAGTTCTGACATGATTTATCTTTGTCTCATTCTTTAACATCACAAGAACCATTTTCACGGGGGGGTGTAGACTTTTTATATCCACTGTATGTAGGAGATCCGTAGCAGCTAAAGTGGGATCACATGACCAGCTATGTGTCTCCTATATAGTGGCACTTTGAGCTATCCTGTAAACTGTTGCTGAAAGAGGTCATTGATTTTTTTGTATCCTGCTTAACGTGTAAGCTATTTGTATACTTGTTCAAATGTAGCTATGACAAAACTAGAAAAGTCTGGGGCCTCTTACGCAAAAAAGGCATAGTTTCCGAATTATGTCACTGAATAGATTAATTCTTCAACTCAAGTAGTTTGTTCCATACTCATCTCATTATGTCCAAAGTAGTTCACTATTACTGAGGACAAAAATATTTTAGCTCCATAACTAAATAATGTTCCAGAACAACAAATAGTAAGGTTTCTAAGTAAGTACTAAGTAAGCCTAACAACTTTTATTTTATTATTAGACAGTCTCAAAAAACAGGGTTCATACTGGAAACACCCCATTACGTTTTTTCTAAAGACTGTGTATGGCAAAATAAATCGGCTATATTTAATTTACTGGAAGGCACACAACACATGTAACTATAAACATCAATTGAAGCACACTGGAATATACAAATGCAGAAATTTAGGAGATGTAGCACAGTTAAGTTAATTTAATAAGCTTTGGCGCATTCATATATTCTAGTTTGGTTCTGTTTATCTCTGTTAATAATGTGTTATATTATTGTTTACTTTGTTGTCCTAAGCTTATTTGCGATAAGTGAAGTTGTACATATACATCTTCAGTGTCTCCAAAATCAACCCAAAAAAATATTATTTGTGTCTGACACCTGGCCTCTTGGAAGCAGGAGTTCAGTAGGGTCACATATCCTACCTCGCAGTAGTAGTGTGCATCTCGTACTGCTTGCAAACTTAAAGGAAGCAACATGCCAGAGACAAGGTAATACTAAATGTGTGTATTGAATGCATTGGCAGAGGAGCAGTAACTTGTGTAAAAGGGGCAGGACATGGCAAATTGTTTGAAAGTCCCTCCTAAAAGTATTCTAAGACCCAATCTGGAAGCACAAAAGTTAAAAGCATATTCAAAGTTTTTGAAAAAGTTGAACAAGAGTCCTGTGTCCATTCACATGAAAACACTGAATTTGAAGAAGCTGCAATTTAGAAGAAACAAAGAAAGAATAAGCAACTCACTGCTCTGTCCCTACAGCTTTTTTTTGTCCTTATTTATGCAAGGAAGAAACTGACAGGGAGGAAGGGAGGGGTGTATGTACAGTGGCTTGAATAGAAAACGAATGTTGCCTCAAAAAGCTGCCCTAAAATATAGTGTAATACCCCCTTATATGTAGATGTAAATTAATGCACAGCTTTCCTGGAAATATTTATTGACATTTGGATATTAATTCTGCACTGTGTGATAGCTTTTATAAGATGTCTTGGTTTGATAACATAAGATATACATACCTGGTATCAAAGTGTTCCTGGGTTTTTTTTCTTTCTTTTTTGTAGAGAAACAATCTACTGTAAAGGCTCCAACATTAATCATTCCTTGATCTTGGTCTTAGATTTGTGAGCCATAACCCTAACCCAAGCATGGTTTAAATTTGGTTACTGTATTAGCCTCCACCACTTCTCAGTAAAGTAAATCTCACTGACATTTAGTAAAACTTTCTTACATTAAAATAAATAAGAGTGGTTCTGTGGACCTCAAGCTACTAATGTTGCCTCACTTTTTAAATTAAACAAATAGCAGGGATCACAAAGTGTAACGTATTAAATGTGAATCATTAAGCCAGACATGTGTTGTCCTGGGACATTTATCATGGCTTTGTTCCTCCCTTTAACCTCTGAGGACAAGTGAGGTACTTTGTTCCACCTCCCAATGAACATTAACTGTTTTCCAATCACTGTAGCTCATCAACCTTCAACCCATCGGGTACGTGGCCACTAGATTAACCATACTCCCTGAGTCTAAAAGGGCTTGCACCCTTTCCCCTTGAACCCTGTGTAAACTTTTGCCAAAGTGGCAGAGCTTCTGGTGACATCCTCTTCTCCCATAACCCTTCCAGTGGACCAGGTACATGGAGTCTACGATGGACTGAACCTAATATTCATATTGTGTCTTTACCCTCACAGGTCCAGGGGTAAGAACTGGGGTAAGAGATTAACCATACTCCCTGAGTCTAAAAGGGCTTGCATCCTTTCCCCTTGAACCCTGTGTAAACTTTCGCCAAAGTGGCAGAGCTTCTGGTGACGTCCTCTCAGTTTTTTTGAGTGTGTTGTCCATAGAATATATGAGTGATGCAGGAAGCAGAGCACAGGGTGAAGAAGCTGTATAGGATAGGAGGCACAGCAATTATTTTCTGCGCCTGTCTGTGGTGCATTGTGTTTACCTGACTCAGCTGCCACGCCATAAAAAAATAATTACTCTGCACCCTACACTTTACAGCTTCTTAGCTATATGATCCTGGTAGGCCTTAAAAATAGCTATTTTAAGAATTAAAGCTGAAACTTTAATTATGGTGACATACAGAGCCAAAATTATAAATATTGTGTCATATTCAAAGCTTTATGGACCTGACTGTATATTATAGTTATATATGATATATACTGGATTGAGATTTAACATGCCTCTACTTCCAATATAGATGTTGGTATCCCAAATCCCAGACCATTAGGGTAGGAAGACTGACCATATACTGTTGCCCTGGCTTGTAAAAACTTTATTACTTTGGATCTTGCTAATTGGGGTTATTTTTGTTATTATTATATTTCAATTAACTTCCCTAGTGTCTTAGGTTTGAAATGAGAATAGTTATTTGAGATCCAACCACACAACCCTGAGTACGTGTTATTTTTTTGTTCCAGACACCCTTCTTATGCTGTGAATCCTTGCAAAACTTATGAAACTTTGTACATCATGTGAGGTGGGTGTGTGCATCTAAAGTACATTTGCGAATGCCAAGATGTTAAATGTGCTCATTAAATCTTCTTTACAAATTCACTGTATTGGCTGGTTCATGGTGAGCTGTGAAGTAAAAGGCAAAGTGAAGGATTTTAGAGACCTACTGGAAAGGAGCAGGGGTCGTTTATTGTATGATCTGCTTACCCTTGAGGACACTTGCCCATTGGTAGAATCTTTATTGTGTTTTGTTTAAGATTCACATGTAACCACATGGGATGCCTTTACAGCAGATCATCTCCCTTGTTTTCCTTAAATGGTGTATTCTGTGACTTGGACAACCAGATTTTTGTAAAACAGGCTCTTATTTAGCCACTGCATTCAAAATAAACAGCAAGTGAGCTCTGCAGGAAAAGTTAACAGAGTCCATGCAATAAATACAAATGAAGAAAGATAATTCTTTTAGCAAGACATGACAAAGCAAGTCCTTTCCACCAGGGCAAAGATGCCTTCTCAAGAACATAACACAACCAGATCTTCTTTGCAAATCTAACAAATGTATTTGATGTCTGCATTTACCAACCATGAATGAATTAGAATTGCCATCAGGAATAAAGAGGTAGATCCCAAGTTCCGGACATTATTTCCCAGAAACCCCGGGGACATTGGCTATTTACCTTTACCACAGGCGGGCTAATTTTGTGAACAGGGCCGGTCCACTCATTGAGTACCACTGACCCTGTGGTAGTAGCACTGTAGCTCACACTGTGTATGATCTGTCTTCCCTGAAGACTAACTCAGGCTCAGCACAGGGTAATTATGTTTCTGTGATTGTGTGTTAGTGTTTGTGTTACTGTTTGTATGTGTGCATGTTAATGTATGAGAAAGGGTTGTTGAACCATTTGGCTTTAACATGGCCAGCATGCCAAAAGGTGCCAGCCCTCCCATGATTTTTATAGGGATAATAGTGGTCCAGTATAGCACTTAAAATGACCTTAAAATCTATAGTGAGGAGTCAGAGTAACAGCATTTGGCGTAAGGAGGTGGTGAGATGACATAATTTACTGCGCATTCTCCCATTGCTGAGTTGGAGATCGGATCCTGCTGCTGAGTTTGGAACTGCATATGGTGCTGGAGGCTAAAAGTTTTTATTTTCTGTTCTTCAGATGCAGTCCAATTACCATTACGCTCTGAGAAGGTTTTCCTTGTATTTTCTTTCCTTTCTTCTTCCTTACTATCCTCTCTTCTTTATTCTTTTTTACCTATTTTCTCTTATCCCACCACTTTCCTCTCCTTTTCTCATATCTTTCTTCACTGTTTACCTTTGTATCTCTTCCATCTCCTCTTACTTATTTTATCTTCTTCTTTTATTTTGTCCCTATCCTCTTCTTTTTTTGTCTAGTCTTTTACTAATTTTATTGTGTTTCTCTCTACTTTTTCTCTAACAAATAAAGTACTAAAACATTTTTTTTGTCAAATATACCACCAGACGTATGGCTTCACACCTGGGAGCAGCCTTTCAAAGAGTGAAAGTCTGCTAAAGGTAGCAACCCTAGAAGGGATCCTAGTGTCCACATCTTCCTCACATGACAGGAACTATCAATGCAGGCCCTCCTTACTGCTTATTTTCTTATAATTTCTAGGAACCATTCCATAAAACCATCAGATTTTATTATATTATTATTACTCACCTGTCCTCGGGTCCCACATTGCCGCAGCAGCCACCGCGAAGGAGAGGGAGACCCCCCTCCATTGCACGGCCACCTCCGCAGCAGCAGCCACGAAGGAGAGGGAGACCCCCCCCACGCACGGCCACCTCCGCAGCAGCCGCCACGAAGGAGAGGGAGACCCCCCTCCAACGCACGGCCACCTCAGCAGCAGCCGACACGAAGGAGAGGGAGTACCCCTCCAACGCACGGCCACCTCTGCAGCAGCCGCCACGAAGGAGACCTCCCTCCAACGCACGGCCACCTCCGCAGCAGCCGCCTGGTACACGGGGTCCTGCTTCAGCGCTCACTAGTGGCGAACTCACCAACTGCAGGACTTTATGAAGGGAGATTACGCCACCCTCAAGATGGTCGCGATTCCCGGACACCGGAAGTGATGTCATGAGGGGCTGATGGGAGATTCTGACTTTCTCCGTGGTTCTCCATTTAAACCCCTCAGACCAGTTACACCATTGCCTTCTGATGGCCGTATATGCCTTGTGCTAGCACCCAGATAGCGTTTACCTTCCTGATTCCTGTGTTTGACCTCGGCTTGACTGACTACATTGTTTTCCTGTATCCTGACCTCGGCTTGTTTATTGTTTATCCTGATCTCCTGAATCCTGACCTCGGCTACGTTTATCGATTATCCTACTCTCCGGAATTCTGACCTCGGCTTGTATGAACTGTTCTGTCCTGGAGTCCTACCTGACCACGGTGTCTCCTTACTACTTGTATGTGACAATTATAATGTATTATAATTTACTTCTAAATAGTTAAGTTTTTTTCTGAAATATCAGTTCTAATCTATACATCATGTTGTTATCTTTTTCTTTATCAAACCTTAAGTATTGCATAACCCAACTGAAATTTATAAAGAATTTTCCAAGGTTTTCAAAATTAAAACCTCTGTGTTGCGTAAAATGGGTAATGCACTTAGTATTTTTATGCTAAGCTTGTTTATGACATCCAAAATATACAAGCTGAAAGTTAATATACACTTGCCTCTAGGTACATAAACATTTCTGAAAGTGAGATTACACAGCTGGTCCCATATATTTACAACATAATCTGGAAGGGAGAGAACAGATTCTTATGAATAACTATGACAAGGAAAATATAATTTATAAAAGCAGCTAAACAGAAGTGTGTGTGCTTTTGTGGTATATATTTTACTGCACATTATATCATACTTATATGACCTATATTGTGGCACCATTGCCCTCTTGCTGATTGTATATGCTCTTTTTAAGCCTGAAAACTAAGTGCCAAGCACAGCAACAGAAAATGCATGATTATTACACTTGGGCGCTGGCTCTTTGTGTTCGTGGGGAGAAAAATCTTTGTATTCCACAAATATTTGCATGTTCCATTGGTCTTCCCACTCCAGGAGTTAAATCTCTGTACGAGCGACTCTATTGGTCGCCGGCAGAGAGCTCCTCTGCCATCAACCAATGGTTGATGACAGACGAGCCCCTTGCTGTCGACCAATAGAGTCGCTCGTACAGACTTTTAAAATCCTGGTGCCGAAACTCAGCCGGGGGAAACCGTTGGTCTCCCTGCTCCAGGAGTTAAAGGTCCGTACCAGCGACCAATAGAGTCGCTTGTATGGACCTTTAACTCCTGACACCAAAACTAGCCCTGTGGAGACCATTGGTCTCCCCGCTCCAGGAGTTAAAAGTTCATAAGAGCGACTCTATTGGTCGCTGGCAAGGAGCTCCTTCTCTCCAACCAATAGAGTCGCTTGTACAGACCTTTAACTCCTTGGGGCGGGGAGACCGACCGTCAGGAGTAAAAAGGTCCATAAGAGTATCTACGCAGCATTGCAGGGGTTAACGGGAACAGAAATCCGTAGGTTCGCGCGAGGAGTTACAGGACCATGCAAGCGACTCTATTGGTGACTGGCAGGGGCCTCCTCTAGCATTAACAAGATTCTTCGTGTTGTGTGTCTTTGTCTTTGTGTAAGTTTTGCCGCCACTGTGTTAATTTCTACGGTATTCGCACTCTTTGTGTTCGTTTTCATGTTCGCCCGAATACGAATGCACAAGTCTAATGATTATGCATCCTTGTTGGGGACCCTGAAGCTAGCCATGGAGGATAACAGTAAGGAGCAGACGGATTTAGAGGAACACAAGATACTTTATTCAGGGGAAATAGACATGGGAAATGTGGGAGGGGGAATAGCAGGTGGAGAAGGAAGAGAAGGAAACATGGGGACTGATGAACACAGAAATAAATATATGCAAAAAGGAAAATGTACATGGATAACAGTGGAAATTGAACATGGGGGAATGTAAATATGGAACTGGACATAGGACAATGTGTGGGATAGAGAGACAAGTGTAGGACAGAGAGAAGAACTCTTTTAGAGTCTTTTCCATATCCGTGCTTGCCTCATGCATAGATAGTGTGGTGTATTTCTTAACACTTTCCTCATCGCCATACATTATACAGGGCCAGCTCAGCCATTCTTGGAGGAGAAGCTTATATGGGGGATGTTGCTTGATAATAATTATAGTAATTAAGTAAAAAACTGAAAAGAGGTCTAAACGGTTGAGAGAAGCAAGGATCTTAGACTAAGTGTGGACCTAAAAATACGGCAAACAAAATAGTACTGGTTTCCAAAGTTTCCAGGTTTTTTGCTTTTGAAGCATACTATATTGTCATGAAAAGTTATTGCTTAAGTACACCTGGCCTCCAGATGAGAGATAGCTAAGGTATGGCTACAGCAAGAATCATAGTGTGCATAAAATTTAAAGTACATGTATGGACTTGGATGATTAACCATTAGCTTTCCTCTAATAAATTGGAACATTGTGGGTGTCCATTATAGTAAATGGATTCTGTTATGTATTTTGTAAACATGTAAAAGACAGATGCATTTTATTACTCACCCACTTGAATTATTTGGCAATTACATTTATAACTAAAACTGGTTAAAAAATACAAACGTAAACAGTAGTAAAACATCTGTGGTTGTTTATGTAACTTAGATTTTGTATTAATTTTTGTTACTTGTAGTGCTATTAAACCTTGTGTTATAATTGTCATGTTCTTATTATAGCATATCTAATAATTAAACAAAATTACTTAAACCTTAGAAATACATTTTAAATACAGTATGTCAACTGTAGTCCTAAAATTTAACTGTTTCTTTTGTCTCCCACTTAGGTTGGAGCTGCCTTGGGTCACACCCTCCATCCCCCATGCGCCTTTACACTTACCTTGCAGAAGGGGTTCTTCTGTTGTGATTCAAAGGGCTGGGCAACGATCTATTAAAGTATCTATATGTACCATTTTGGCGGAAGTTCACTATAGGGCAAAATGGCGGAGCTTTTGATGATGTTCTACAACGCTACCTGAAACTTAATCTTTCTAAAACTGAACTCATTATCTTCCCTCCCTCCATCTCCACTCCACTACCTGAATTCTCTATCACCATTAACAACACGACTATCTTTCCTACTAACCAGGCCCGATGCCTTGGGATCATCCTTGACTCTAACCTTTCCTTCATCCCTCACATTCAGTCCCTTGCCAGATCCTGCTGCTTGCACCTAAAAAACATCTCTCGTATCTGCCCATTCCTCACCCAAGAATCCATAAAAACTCTGGTTCATTCACTTATCATTTCCTGTTTTGACTACTGCAACACTCTTCTGGTTGGCATTTCACTGTCTCAACTCTCTCCTCTACAGTCTGTCCTAAATGCTGCTGCTAGGCTTATCTTCCTGGCACACCCGAAAAAAATATTATTGCAACTTTATTTAGGGGGAAAAAATCAATATTATAGTTTTTGACTGTACATATAGAATAATCAGCTGCTTGTAAAAGACATTTCTTATATTGCCTTATACTTGTTAAACTCAGAGATGTTCACCAGCATGCTTGGCAAATTGGATATATGTATAGTTTAACATAAGAAGCTTATTAGAAAAGTTGTGTTGCAGAGCTGCTTTGAAGTTGCTATTGCGCATGATGGATTTTCCCTAGAGGCAAGAAAGCCTGATCTGAGCCACACCCTAGAATGCATTGCCTGGCATAGGATGAACAGTACTTGCCCCGTCAAATATGGAATGTCATGGTATTACTGAAGTACAAGGGAGGGGGCATTATAGTTGCCTTAGTTTTATTTTGCACTTTTTCGTTCTTAATGGGCTGGGCCAAACCAAGCATTGGGTTTGAGCTAACACCAGCTTACCAAGCGGTCTCTGGTTAAAGAGGTCACTCTGTTTTATAATATATACTATATTTAGGATGAAAATTAAGGCACTTTTAAAATGCAATCCACAGTGTATTTTCTGGTCTTTAATGCACTAAAAAAGTGCCAGCATATGTAATCACATTAGCATAAACTCTACACTGTTTAGTCTCTAAAACAGGTGCAGAAATGATATTTGGGGCTAATGAAAGTTGTTTGGGTGCAATGATGGCACAGATAAGCTGTTTGAGGGAAATGATGACACAGACAAACTGTTCAGGGCAAAGATGACACAGATACGCTGTTTGGGGGCACTGACAAGCTGGGAGAAAGATGGCACAAATAGGTTGTTTGAGGTTAGGATGGCACTGATAAGATGCTTGGGGGCAAAAGGCACTCACAAGCTGTTTAGGGCAAAGGTGGAACTGTGGGATCAGTTGCTTGGTAAAGGGGGGGGCAATTTTCGCACCAGGGCCCTGTGATTTCTAGTTATGCCCCTGATGATGGAGGTTGTAACTGCACCACTTTGAGCAAAGATTGCCCAACAGGCTTTTATGAGATTGAAATTAGACTTGTGCATTCGGCATGAAAACGAACACGAAGAGTGGGTTTTCGTGTTCGTTATGATGACACAAAGAAGAGAAGACAGGCTCACTCGCACGACCCCTTAACTCCTTAACCAAAGTCCGTGCGAACGACCAATAAAGTCGCTTGTACGGACATTTAACTTATAGAGCAGGGAAACCAGTAGTCTCTCCCGGCCAAGTTACAGCACTTTGCCGGACAAATTGCTGCATTAGGATTTTAAAAGTCTGGTCTGGCAGCTCTGGCGCCAGGAGTTTAAATGTCTGTATGAGCGACTCTATTGGTCACCAGCAGGCAGACGAGCCCTCTGCTGGCGACCAATAGAGTTGCTCATACAGACATTTAAACTCCTGGCGCCAGAGCTGCTGCGGTACGCGTTAACCCCGTATTAACCCCTTATAAGAAATGGAAAACACGAAGAAAAAAACGAACACGAAGAATGTCCATGAATATTCGCCCCAACAGAAGACAGGAACGGGCAAATATTCACGGAATATAAGCATGAAGACGAACACAAAGACCCCCCTGGTGGCCAAGTCTAGTTGAAATCCATGCAAATGGTATTGTTGCTGTAATATACTGCTAAAAAGTTTATCTATAGATAAGTACTGTACGGTTATGCAGTTTACATGTTTATGTATCAGAATACCAACATTGATTAAAATAAAGAAACCATAATTCATGTAGTCTATAATGTAAACTGTATAGGGTTTGGTTTCAGGGGGGACATTACTCCAGCAGCTCATTATAAACAAACAAACAAACAAACAAACAAAAAGCAAATTACATACTCAGAGGACTTGATGAAAACAACCATACACAGGTTCAATGGGTCAGCTTTTGTCCCTTTTGAGAAACAGACCTGAATTTAAAAAAAACTGAAAACATCTGAAAATAATGTATTCAGCTTTATCCAATGTAAACCCCTTAATGTATTTATTTCATTTTACCACACTATGTGCTTGAAACACAATTGGCTCTGGCTGTGTTTCTGGGTGTCTGCTGTGTTGAATAACTTCTGTATTTCCTCCATCCACTTTTCTTGAGAAAGGTTCTAATCTTTAGAAAACACGCAGAATGAAGGGAACCAGCCCAAATAAAACAGGGGCGAAGATACATGTAATCTGTCCGTGCAAATCCACCCGTGCACCACCCATGTCAATACTTTATTATACGATGTCCCTGCACGTTAGTAGTTTAGAAAACAGCAGTTTTTGAAAATGTCCTTTAAAATATAAAGAGATACTAACAGATTGTATAGGTGATTTGTTTTATTTGCTTGCTTATAAGATGACCTCCCAAAATTTGAATAGTAATTTAGGAAAAAAAGAAAAATCCTGAATATAAGATTACCTTATAGGAAAAAAAGTTTTACTAGTAAATATTAATTCACATGTAAACTATTATTTCATATTTAAAAAAAATGATGATATGCATTTCTTGTTTTTATTTCTTTTTATTTGCCAATCTGCGCCCCAGTTATGCACACCTGCCCCATAGCTTGCCACCCTGCCCCCCAGATATGCCTTATACCCCCTATATGCCACTCTGTCCCCCAGATATGCCATATACTTCCCTATATGCCACGCTGCCTCTCTGATATGCCACTCTGCCCCGTGATATGCCACTCTGCCCCCCAGACTTGCCTCCCATGCATCAGACTCCCTGGTGTCTAGTGGGGCAGCCGGTGAATGTCTGCGTAATGCACGTAGATAACCTCTGCTGCTACCCGGCACTTCCATGGGGATTCTATGACAGGAGGCCCATAACAGAGCACAGCTTAGGTGGAGGGGCACATGACAGGGGAAGTCTTTTGTGAATTAGATTTTCATAAAAGGGAGTTAGGCTTATGTGCATATAAGCCGGTAAAGTGGATATAACATCCTCTTTACAATTTTTATCCCTACAGAATTGTCCCTCCCTCCCTATGTGTTTACTTATGTTTTCTATTATTTTAGGTCTGTCATTCCCATTGGGATGTCGCAACCGTATCTATGGCCTGGTGATCTTTGACATGTTTTTTATAGTGGGCAGGGGTTGATGAGATGTTTAAATCACCATAACAAATACACTATCAAAAGGTCATGTCACACCGTGGCTCCATCATAGAAGACCCCCAAAAGTGTCAGACAGCAGAGGTTGTCTGTGTGCATAGCCCAGACGTTCACCGGCTGCCAGAGAGGAGGATTCAGGTCTCCTGCACCGCTGCAGAGGATCTGGATCTTAGTCTTACAGTCAGACCTCTATTTGAGGTTGGATTATAAGGTGACCTTGAATATAAGACAAGGGGTATCAAATGCTCTGAAAAACCCTTGTCTTATATTTGAGCAAATACGGTACCTTTCAAACACATTGTAACGCATTAAGTTTCAACTCTATATTTTGTACCTAATGCATATTAGGCTAAAATCCAGAACATTAGCCGAATGTCAGTGCAAGACCACCCACTATGCACAGTAGGCAAATCTGGCATGATGGTTGATGCTCTAATTGCTCATCCATGCAACTCGATGAGAGGTAGAGCTGGCATCCATCCAAAGGCCAGGTGCAGCTCTCATTTGTTTATTATATGTCAATATATTCTGTCAATTTAATAAGTAAGGCAGGCTTAGGATAAAATGTAGGGCATAGCTAAGAACTTCAAAGGGTTGATCCCTCAGAATTCTGCCCACTCCTGATCCTTTTGAGAGATGCAGCTTAGTTGAGGAGGTGAGACCGTCTCCTCCCAATCTACAGAGCCAGTGTGGCAAGTATTTTTGTGTTTTATGTGTCTTTTTGGTGTTAGACTGGTAGGTGTGATTGCATGCTAGGAAGTGCTGGGTTTCGGGGGCCCAACTGAATGCTTTACTAAGGCCAAAACAATATTACAGGCTAGTATTAGCACTTTAATCCCACTTACTAGATACTAAGCACATTAACCCCTTCGAGATCGGGATGTACCTGGTACGCCAACGTTACATGGTACCTGCAGACTGGGACGTATCAGGTACGTCATTCCAAAAAAATGCCCCCATGTCTCCACAATCGTGGTGATCACGAGGCGGCAGCCGGCAGGGAGAGGAGAAAGGGGCGCCGAGTGGTTGCACATGAAAAGGTTTTTAGCAACCGCTCGGTCCCCTTTGTCTCCTCTGCTCTCTACCGCTGCCCTGATTGCGGTGGTGGGAGCTTGAGGCCTTGGAAGCGGTGATGTCATATTCCGACGCTCAGCAGTGAAGCTGCGTTCGCAGCGGCAGGATAGCGAAACTGAGGCCTCGCTCTGCCTACCACCACTAAGTGAACTGCAGGGGGGGGTAAATAGTAAGAAGGGGGGTGGATAGTAGGAAGGGGGAGAGGGGATGGATAGTAAGAAGGGGGTGAGGGAAGATAGTAAGAAGGGGGTAGATAGTAAGAAGGAGGGGAGAGAGGGTAGATATTGAGAAGGGGATGAGAGGGGGTAGATAGTGAGAAGGGGAGGAGATTGTGAGTGTACCAATAGAACAACACGTTTCGCTTAACAACAGCCTCCTCAAGGTGCATATTCTCAAAGGGTATTCCTCCCTCTTATACACATAGTGTCCAATCAGTCACATAAGGTTTCTAATTCTTACAGTCTTTATACGTATGCATATATTATATTGCAACAAATACATTCTCTGTACTAAATATTATATATATAATAAATATATCTCATATCTCATTCACTTTCATTTTCCACTGTATCAATGTAACAAATGAAAAAACATAAAGTAAGAATGTGTACTGTGTATATATATATATATATATATATATATATATATACACATATATACTGTATATGTGTATATATGTGTATATGTGTATACACATATATACTGTATAGCATTTATAACATCTATATATTTTCCAAATATTTTTTTTTTAAAAACCATCAAAAATATATAGATATAAAATAACTGAAAAGGACTAGAAAGTGGAGAAACATGTAAAATATAAATTTTAATATTAAATACAAGAAGAAATATAATATAAATTATAAAAATTGTCTAAATCAATATCTATATTAAAACCTTTGGGAGTTAATGTTTTTACATCACATGTCCATTTCATATTCTTTAGACCTATAGTACAAGCTTAAACAAGTGGTATCTGGTGATTGCTGGTGTTCATCTTCAAGAAAAAGCAATATGCAATATAATCAACAGAATTATCAATATAACTTTTGATTATACAGCAAAATACAAGTGCTGATTAGCACCTGGGCCATGTCATGTACTGTACAGTGGCGTCACTACAGGGGGGCAATTGCCCCCCCTAGGTTACTCCTTGCCCACCCTGTTGCCCCCCCGCTGAATTTGAAACCACCCAGGACAGTCCTTGACTGCTAACGACGGCATGGTGCCGTCGCTAGCAGTCCCAGTCAGGTGCTAACGACGGCACCATGCCGTCACTAGCACTATCTTACCTTGATGGAGGTCTGTGGACCTCCATCACCACCTACCCCGGCGATCTGCCCCTCACACTGAAGGGGAATCACCGGGGCCACTCGATCTGCCCGGTGACGTCTCGCGCAATTACGCGATGACGTCACCGCGCAACTTTATTAACTGACAATTGTCAGTTAAAGAGGTATGGGGGCATGCTGCTTAGATGCCGGTATCTCAGGCATCTAAGCAGCTACATACCCCCAACATATACCATAATCGCCTCACCTTTCCAACGGTATATAGATTGTAAAAAAAGAATAAAAAATATTAAGTTAAAAAAAATAAAAATGTAAAAAAAATTATTTGGGGGTCAAATTAAATTATTTTAACATAAAGTAGTTTAACTTTAAAAAAAAAAAAAAGTTTAAGTATTCTAGCTAAATGATCACTGTGGTAGCCAATCTTACCACAGCCATCATATAGCTATAAAAAGTCACATTCCCTTTTTAAAAATGGCCAATACTAATTTTTAATCCTATGATCCCTTTGATCATGGGGTTAAATTTAGCCAACGGTAGAGGGAGGCAATTTTTGAAATCCTGATGAACTGCAAATATTATTAAAATCAGCCATTTAGCCTGTGCGGTATGTGAGTAACCATATCATCCCTGGAGCGCCTTGCATTTTTACGGCAAAACTTATTTTTGCTGTAAAAGTGATTTTTTTTTCTCCTTTTACCATCATTTCTTTGGGATTGTAAGGGGAAAGAATGGTGTTTGCTACTGTGAGTAAATGTATGGAAAGAATGGCGTGTGCTTCTGTGAGTGAATGGAGATATGAAAGGCGTGTGAATGATCAGTAATTAGGGTTGAAGCCTTGACGTGGCATTACTGCTCACGTAGGAAGTTAAATTATGGCACAAAAAGTACACATTTACAAAAACGACATCCCTTGGCGCATCAAATGAGGGGCTGCATGTGTTTCTAGTACAAACCTGGAGTGCGCAAGACACAAATGAACATGTCGTTTTGGTTAGAATAAAACATATTTTCAAGCCAAAGCGACATATTCCATCATTATTTGTGCACTCAACTTTTGTCCTAGAAATACATGTAGCCCCTCATTTGAAGCTCCAAGGGGTGTAGTTTCTTAAAATGGATGAATTGTCTGAATGAGGGAAAGCATGAGTTAATATGTGGATGATTTGTCTGAATGAGGGAGAGCATGAGTTAATGTGTTTGTGTGTATCATAGATGTATAATTGTGGAAGGGCAGAGATGGCACTAGCAGGATGTTTGAGCCTTGGGGAACAGGATGGCACAGGCAGGGTGTATATGGGAAAAAGATGGCAAATCTTATGTGTGTTATCTGGGTGCTCGCCAGGTTCTATGTGGGCAGTGTGGACGCCAGGGTTTGCTTTGGGGTGTGCAACCTGTGATCTATCCCTGTAATTTAGGGGGTTTTAAATATACCTTTAATGACGTGTTTTTATGTGAATTCCAATTGATCTGTACCTGCAAAGCTTGGTTTGTGTGTTCTTCTGTAGATCCATATCTGCTATGCTATGTTTCCATACATTATTTATGTATACCTGCAAATACAGGGTTTGTATGTCTTGTTCAGTTGATTAATACCTGCAATGCTGTTTCCATGTATTGATTTGATCTATACCTGCAATGCTACATTTCATATATTATTATTGTATACCTGCAAATACAGGATTTGTATGTCTGATTCTGTTTATTTGATATATACCTTCAGTGCTGAAATCACAAGTGAATTTCAATTGATCTATACATGCAAAGATGGGTTTGTGTGTTAATGTGTTTATCTATGCCTGCTATCGGTAGCAGGGTCTAATATTTATATATATATATTTATATATATATCGGCAGCAGGGACTAATATTAGGTTAAGGTTAAGGTATTGTGTTGTTTAAAGTATTTCAAGGATTAGTCGTACTAAATTGTGGCTTCAGGCTTCCCATGTTGAATGATCAAGTATTGTATTGTCCAATAACAAAAGTATCATTCCATAGCACATTACTTTTGGCAATATATATATATATATATATATGTGTGTGTGTGTGTGTGTTTTTTCAGTGGTATGATTTAATGGTGGAAATTATTAATGCCCCCCCAGTTTGACTGTGGTATCTTGTGTGCCCCCCCTATATATTGTTTCTAGAGCCGCCACTGGTACTGTACTATAATGAAAAAAAATGGCTTACTTGCTTTTTAGCATGTAAATAATAACTTTTTAAGAGCTGCAGAATAGTAATGACATATAAAAATATCAGATTACATTATCACGATTGATTTATAGCGTACCATCATATTTTGTAGCACTGTACAATAGGTAAACAGGACATAGGTAGTAGTGCATAATATAATACATTTGACTTACAGAAATAAAAGTAAGGACATGAAGACATTTAATGCTATGCAATTTTTTTTTTTTATCTCATTCACTTTTAAAAAAAACCAAAAACAGTAAATATGAGGCAGTGCCGTAAACTGAGGAATTCAATTTCAGTATATGTTTAAAAGAATTCTAAGAGGAGATGTGGGAGTCAAGTTAGAATGGAATGAAGTATTCAGACAGCGATAAGATTGTTTTTGAGATAAAAGTTATTTATACCTACCAGTGATCCTAGAGACCCTAATACGAGGTAACTAATATAATATAGGTGAAGTTCAAGTAAGAAAGTGTACGAATGATAAGATTAGCAAAATAAATCAATACATGGCAGTGTAATATAAAATATTAATCTAAATTCACTGAAACTAATGTACAGTAACTATGAAATTATACCAGTGCTGTATTTTATTTTAATTAATGGCAATTGTTGACATTAGGTATGAGGATGGCATATTTTTAAGGCAGTTAATTTACCAACAAATTATGTTTAAAACAAATCGTCATGCTATTTGAATAACAATGAATTAAAATATTGCACTCCTCTTTCCTGTTGTATTTGATAAATATGTGGGCTTTATAGATAAAGTTCCATACCACAGAACTTCACAGGGTAGACTTTGTTGCTTGGTTTAGGAAGCATCAGTGAGTAAGGAGAAGGGTCAGTTACAGGACAAGTAATTGATTAGATGGCCATGCAATCTAGCTGGTATTTTACTGGCACGTCTGGTAATCAAACCTTTGGAGCATAGGTCGGCATACGTAAAATACCCGCCATGCAAGGCTGGTAGTGAGTAGGCAGAATATGTGAATGCATATGTGGATGCAGAGCTGTAGTTATACAAGTTCACCACACCCTGGTGCTGGATTCAAGAGAGGCATTGTGCAGGGACCACAGGGCAGGTGTGAAGTCTGTAACAGCTGGGTTTCCCTACCTTCTCTGCCAACCACTTGCATGTCCCAGTAGTCTTTCCCCCAGCTCCGCCTTTTATCTTGCCTCTTCTTCTTTCTTCATCTGCTTCTCCACGGGATCAGCTCTATTGACCAGGCCTCTCAGAGCGCTTCCTCAAAATGGCAGAGCCTTCTCACATACCCTCTCCCCAATGCTGAGGTAGTCCAGGAGGCCTGATCAATGGAGCGGATACCAGGGAGAAGCAGATGAAGAAAGATGAGAGAAGAAAAAAGACCAGAAGAAGAGCAGCTGCAAGAAAGCAGATAGGGGGCGTAAAAACAGTTGGCGGAGAAGGTAGGCAGACATTGAAAGAGTGTGTGTGAGAGACCATGAGTGTGAAAGAGCATGGGTAAGAGTGAGTTAGAAGTGAGAGCATGAGTAAGAGTGCGAGAAAACATAAGAGTGAGTGAGAGTGAGAGAGAATGAAAGAGTAAGTGAGAATGTGATTAAGAGTGAAAAAGCAACAAAATTAACTCTACAATGAAGACTTTTTAGGTATGTTAGACAGCCTGAGATAAGAACATACATTTTACACATATAAATTAGGCAGGTACCCAGCGATTAAACTATAGACGTACTGGACGTCCATCTAAAGAAACACATATGGACACACCAGTATGTCCTGCCCTTCTTGCACGGGAGATCAGGCTGTCGTTTCACAGCCTGGACTCCCCCTTGTCAGCAGAAGCCAGCTGATCACGCGCTCAGGCATTCCCTTCCAGGTTGCATCACTGCTGACATCACCTGGAAGGTCATCGGAGGACAGGATATCTGTTGGTCTGACGACTGCCCTGTCAGGAAGTCCCAACTGGTCTGCCTCAGGTTGGGCTGGCCTACATCTATCTTCAATCTGCTGTCTTCGTCCACATCTAAGCGGGTATATAACCCGACGGGAACTTCCTTCAAAATTCCAGTGACGTCCTCTCGACGATCCTCTAATTGCTACTATTTATAAACTGAATGACATTATATGTATTCTTGTATCTTTTATATGTATATGGATATAATGCTACTAGGACAATATACACAATAAAAATGTATTTCTTTTTTTTCCAGAGTTTTTATAGACAACCTCACTAAGCTTAGATTGGAAGAAATAGAGAGAGAAGTAATGTATTCAATGAGTAGATGGTTACATTATCACTGAAAACATATAATTACAAAAAAAAAAGTGAATGAAATGAAAGAAATACAATAAATTATGTGATCACTTTTTTCGCTCTTACTTTCTATGTTAAATAATACATTAACTTGATTTCAATAGTTCAAATTTAAGACCACAGACTATAAATTTTGCACTTGGTTTTTTAAAATGATATACTTATAACACCTGCACCAAGCTTTAAAGTAGGCGCTATGGATTCCTAAAGGGAGCGTTCTCCTGGCATCTACCAAACCCAGATTTGTCCATCATATAAAGCAAGATTCCTCACTCCATATAGCATGTTTCCACTGCTTCAGAATGTAGCGGCTGTGTGCTTTAAACCTCTATAGCCGACCTGATTTTTGGCTTGTATGCAGCTGCTCGGCCATGGAAACTCTATGTGAGTGCATGGTCTACCACTATGTGTCTAAGTTATTGCAACACCTAAATGCTTCCACTACACAATAATAGTGGACTGGGGCAGATCTAACAAAATAGAAATTTCACAAACTGATGACAAACGTATGACAAAGGTGACATTCTTTCCAACATTTAGAGTCACTGAGTTCTTCATTACTACCCATTCTGCTGCCAGTGTTCATTGGCTGCCTAGGGGATTATTGTTATGCACCTGTTAGGAATGTTTGTGGCTAAAGCACCTAAACTCAATAATTTGGGGGGGGTCTCAACATACTTTTGGTTATATAGTCCTTATTGAGTCACTGGAGTTTTTTTGCCAAACTTGATTAGAGTTTCCAATTTTCTTTTGCTTTTAGGCTTCTTGTCCTAATTATTCATAATGCCCCAGGGAATAAGCATACCTTAATGGACAGGCCATATGTATGAGTGTGGGTGAGTGCGGTTTGATTGGCTGTATGCAAGGGGTGACCCTGTCAAGTGCCATTCCGCAACGGACTATTGCTGCCATCAGAGCTAATGTGTTGAGAGACGGTGGCAGGGCCGTTTGCGAGAATTTTGCTCGATTTTCAAGCGTGGTAGGGCTGTGGAGGCTCCATTTGACAGGATTGAGGCATCTGGTGGGCCTTCTGGCTCTGGTGCGGAGGTTCCATCTAGTGGGCGCACACTCGTCCACAGTCACGCTGGTGCACAGCCGCAAGGTCCCAAAAGGCATCAGCTCGGCACTGGGGGACTTTGACTATACAGCGCAAGTCTCCAGCTCCTACAAAATGGTGGCAGGGCGTGGGCACGTTCGTCCAGTGTCTGGTTATTGAAGTTCATTTGGAGACTGGTTATTGAAGTTTGTAGTTTATGTTGTTTTGCAGGTTTGAATTGTCAGCCACTTGTACATCTTCTGGGCCAGAAAATGAGCAGCAGTTCAGACACATGGAGAACGGTTAGAGCTTTCTCACTTTTTGGCGGATATGTGCTGGTTCGGGGCTAGGGGGATGCGTTGGATTCAGCTGCACCCTGAGTTGGTGCAGCTGTCACGGTTGTTAGACCCATGGGTGGTCCTAATTATTCACCTGGGGGGTAAAGATCTTGGTTTGTTCCCTGTTAAGTCTTTCGGGGGGTATCATAAGGTGAGATTTGTCCAGGTTTTAGTTTTGTTTCCAATTGTTTGGTTCATATGGTCAGAGGTGGTCCTGAGAAATTTCTGGCTCCAGGGCTATGGAGCGTTGCAGGACAAACCAAGTTTGTGGCGAAGGTAAAGGGCATCCCTGTGCAGCACCGGGTATTTGAAAGCTGTTTTCAGAGCACCTCCCCACTAGCTTAATACATGCTGTTCCTTCAACCTGGACAAGGAAATTTACTAAGATGTATAAAGATGCACTATTTACTTTTAAAGGAACAGTTTTAGTTGTGTAGTGTATAAATATCAAATAGCAGAGGCATGCAGATGATAACAATAAGAATTGTGCGCATTTCCTCACTTTTAGCACTTTACTATGTTCTTGGAGTCCTATCACAAATTCATTTCCTGAGTTGCTTGCTTTTTTATTTGAACAGGATACATGCTAGATCCTATTTCAAGTTTTTCTTAGCACGTCTGCTAAAGTATTTCCAGTAAGAATGAAATTAGAATACTGTACTTTAGGCTTCCCTAGCACCCAAGAGAAATCTTCTGGGAAATCGGTTTTACCCGCATTTCAATAATAGCACAAAATGCCTTTGGTTGTAAAATATATAAATGTAGCATTCCATTGTCTTGTAGAGGGGTATAATACCATCAGAGTAATTCAAAGAAAACTAAAAGTCCATTTGTCATGATAAACTAAAATTGGTACAGTAGAGGATCTTGCAATAACCCCAATACATTGGCAGTAAGCACGGAAATAGCAGATGAAGTAAGCAATAAAAAGCCAAGTGGATATGATCATGATTATCAGGAGCATAGAACAAGTTTTAAGGAGTCAGCTGAAACAGAAAGCTGCGTGTTGCCTCAACTATTTAAAAAAATATTTTAATTGCAAGAGAAGATGCTATAGATAAGTTCTTAGTTACAAAATAATTATTTTGTAAATATTTTAATAATACCTCCTCTCCCGATACAGATACCGATAGATTATAAAGTAGCTGAATAGTCAGAAGAGGGACATGACTTGAGTGGGCAAATATACTTTTAGGAACGGTGGTTGGGCAAGGTGAGAAAGTGGTTTTGACAAAGGAAAAGGAAGGGGAACGAGAGGTGTATGTATAGGAAAAGCGGAGTCTTAAGACTTCATTTATTTATTGAAAAAATGATTGTTATAATGGTAATGTATGATGTTTTAACCCCTTAACGTCCATTGCCGGGTCAGGCACGTCATGCAAAACGGTCACTTAACGACCTATGACGTGCCTGACACGTCATCAGACTTAAACAAGCTTAGAAAGTGATCAACGATCACTTTCTAAGCTTAAACGGTGTTGCTGTAATGCCTCGATGACGAGGCATTCAGCAACACCGAGATCGGCATGATGGGCCATGTCTGGCCCCTCCCCGGGGCGTCAACAGCCGCCATACATTGTATGGCGGCGGACGCCCGTTTTAAAAGTTTTAAACTTCAATGGTGTCGCTGGAATGCCTCGATCAGGAGGCATCCAGCGACACCAAACACTTACCTCTTGATGGACTGTGACCGCTCCGGAGAGCGGTCACAGCCGCAGCTGCACGCAGTCTTCACCATCCGCAAGATGGCGGCGGCCCGGGAAAAAAATAATAAAGTTGAAAAAGTTCGCTAGACAGTCTCCAGACCCTCTAGAGAACTCTGGCTCCACTTGCAGGTTGAATACAGGTACTGCATTCAACCATACAAGTCAATGGAGCCCAGCTTTCTAATCACTATGTGATTAGTAAAATATTTAAAAAAAAATAATAAGAAAATTAAAAAAAAAAAAAAGGAAAAAAAGAAAAAGCTTAAAAAAAACATGGTAACATTTCAAAATTATTATGCTTTAGAGGAACTATCCAGTTCCAGCAAAATGTAAAAAAAAAAGTCCAAAAAGAGTAAAATAAATAAAATAAAAAAATAAAGTTTATTATTATGAGCAAGTGCTAAAATTAGCGCTGTATCTTCCCAAAAATCCTGACGTGGAAAAATTTTAATAAAAGCATTTCAAATACCCAAGGGGTGTCTAATTTAAAAAAATGAATGGTTAATTGGAGTGGCCGGGCTCAAAGATAGGGCATAGGCACAGACTGACCGAAATGGGGGGAAAAAAGCGCACTTACAAAATGTGGCATTTTAACCTCAAACACCAGACAAACCCATACATGTGGGGTATGACTGAACTCGCGAGATGTTCCTGAACACATATTAGGGTGTTGTTTGATAGTGACGTATACCTGGAGCTATAAATTTATACCCAAAGTACAATTTGTGTAAAAAAAAATACCAAAAAAATACTAACACAAAGTGTGGCAAAGGCTGGTGGTAGAATCTCATGCATGGAAAGGGTTAAAATACTAGCATTTGAAATACCTTGGGGTGTCTAGTTTTCAAAAATATATGATTTGATGGGGTAAATTGCATTGGCCGGCTTCAAAGATACCCGAAATGGCACATGGGGGGAAGAATTACCAGATTTGGAAAAAATGGTTTTGAAATAGCAAAACGCTACCTGTACTTAATGCTCCATAACGTGCAGAAAAAAGCAAAAAAACATAAAAACATTGGGTATTTCTAAACTCAGGACAAATAGTAGAATATATTTAGTAGGATTTTTCATTAGCTTTTTTGGATGAGTAAAAGATTTTTGGGGTAAAAGTCAGAAAATGTGGGGTTTTTTTTACATTTTTCATCATATTTTATTATTTTTTTTATGGGAAATTAGATAATATGATTAAAACAATGGTATCCGAAGAAAGCCCTTCTTGTCCTGAAAAAAACAACATATAATTTGTGTGGGTTCACTAAATGAGTGAAGAGAAAATTACATCTAAACACGAACACCGCAAAAGTGTTAAAACAGCCTCAGTCCCAATGGTACAAAAGGTAAAACACAGCCTGGTCCTTAAGGGGTTAATTAATGTATTCCACGGCACAGTGTTTATTAAAGAAGTGCTGTGGCAAAATTATAATCCACCCAGTGTATCTGCATTCTTAATCCCTCAAAATCTGTTATGATAATAATCTTTTATTTATGTATCGCCAACAATTTTGTGGTGCTTCTTAAAATATGTATACTCAAGGGGTATGACAAAACTAGAATTGACAGACTAAGACAAACTCATACATGAGGTAGAGAGGGCCCTGCTCGCAAGCTTACTACTTTCCAGTAAACAGTGCAAAGGTCATTGTCTAATGTATAATGTTGAGTATGTATGTTTATTTTAGACTAATTGGCATTTTCTATTGGAGGTACTAACAAAAATATTGAACATTCTTTCCATGAAAGCAACAAATTAAATTATATGGTTATATGCATAAAGCATATTAAAAAAAGGGACACTCAAACCATCAAAGGTTGTATACACAGATATCCTGCAGTTAAAACATATATAGTGCCTTGCAAAAGTATTCACCCCCCTTGGTATTTTTCCTATTTTGTTGTATTACAACCTGGAATTAAAATGGATCCGTTGGGGGTTTGTATCATTTGATTTACACAACCCCTTACGAAAAATTACTGCAGTTTTTCTGAAGTAATACTGCACTTTTTTGGACATGAAAAAACTGCAATACTGCACTTTTACTGCAGTATTACTGCACATTCACTGCAGTTTTACTCCATTTGTACTTCACTGTACTGCAGTATTACTGCACATTTACCGCACTTTTTTTTTATATTGCAAACCTGCAGTTGTACTTCAATGTACTGTAGCTTTATTGCATTTGTACTTCCGTACAAAAATAACTGCAGTAAAACTGCAGTACAGTGACGTACAAATGCAGTAAAACTGCAGTAAATGTGCAGTAATACTGCAGTAAAAGTGCAGTATTACAGTTTTTTCATGTCCAAAAAACTGCTGTATTACTTCAGAAAAACTGCAGTAATTTTTTCGTAAGGGACATGCCCACCATTTTGAAGATGCAAAATATTTTTTATTGTGAAACAAACTAGATATAAGACAAAAAAAAATGAAAACTTGAGCGTGGATAACTACCCCCACCCCCCAAAGTTTATACTTTGTAGAGCCACCTTTTGCAGCAATTACAGCTCCAAGTCTCTTGGGGCACATCTAGTCACTGGGATTATTGCCCATTCTTCAAGGCAAAACTGCTCCGGCTACTACAAGTTAGATGGATTTCGCTGGTGTACAGCAATCTTTAAATCATACCACAGATTCTTTATTGGATTGAGGTCTGGACTAGGCCATTTCAAGACAATTACGTGTTTCCCCTTAAACCATTTGAGTGTTGATTTAGCAGAATGCTTAGGGTCCTTGTCCTTCTGGTGAACCTTCATCCCAGTCTTAAATCTCTGACAGACTGAAAAAGGTTTCCCTCAAGAATTTCCCTGTATTTAGCACCATGCATCATTCCTTCAACCCTGACTAGTTTTCCAGTCCCTGCCGATAAAAAACATCCACACAGCATGGGGCTGCCACCACCATGCTTCACCGTGATGGTGTTTTCATGGTGATAAGAGGTGTTGGGTTTGTGCCAGACATAGTATTTTCCTTGATGGACAAAAAATTTTGTCTCATCTGACCAGAATACCTGCTTCTTTATGTTTGGAGTCTCCCACATGCCTTTTGGATCACAGCAAACATGTTTGCTTAATCTTTTCTTTAAGCAATTTCTTCAAGCTATTTTATGACCACTCTTTCCTAAAGCACAGCTCTGTGGAGTGCAATGCTTAAAGTGGACCTTTGGACAAGTACTCCAATCTCCACTGTGGACCTTTGCAGCTCCTTCAGTTATCTTTGTTGCCTCCATGATTAATACCCTCCTTGCCTGGTCCGTGAGCTTTGGTGGGCAGCCCTCTCTTGGCAGGTTTGTTGTGGTGCCATATTCTTAATAATGGATTTAATAGTGCTCTGTGGGATGTTCAAAGTTTCAGATATTATTTTATAACCCAATCCTTAACTATGTACTTCACAACTTTGTCCCTGACGCATTTGGAGATTTCCTTGGTCTTTGTGGTGCCGCTTGCTTAGTAGCGACCTTTGCTCAGTGGTGTTGCAGACTCTGGGGCCTTTCAGAACAGGTGTATATGTACTGAGATCATGTGACAGATCATGTGACACTTAGATTTCACACAGGTGGACTTTATTTAGTTAATTATGTGACTTCTGACTGTAATTGGTTGCATCAGATCTTATTTTGGGGCTCCATAGCAAAGGGGGTGAATAAATATGCACGTTGGACTTTTGTGTTTGAGACGGAAAGGTCTATACTTTGAGGCAGGGAGGCAAGCAGACTGGCATGGGCACCTTAGGTGTTGCTGGTAAGCACTGGGGTTAATTATAAAGACCGGTGAGAATGGTCATCAAAGACATTAAATGTGATTTTTCTGGAGCTTTGGGAACAGTTTATACCTTTGATATTAGTTTGACCAGTGTTTGTGTGGGGCACGGCCCACTTTGGACATGGAAAGGACCAGGCGTAGGATTAATTGGGCGGTCACACACTTAATGGTAAAGCACATTCTTTGGACCCCTCCATGCATCTTTTTATTTATTATATGCACTAGCCAAAGCTTTTTTGGCCAGGTGTGTGGCGCATACAGAGAAATTTTTCTCATAACAGCCTATAAGGCTGGGGCTTTCTTGCGGAGCATTTTTATTTGTATATAGTTTACCATGATTTTTTGCAAAGGCCACGTGTGTATTTTGGCTTTTGTGTGAATTTTTTTTTTATATACTATATATAGTGGGACACAGATTTAATGGTACATAGCATCGGACTGACAAAAGACACAGAAAAGGCCACGATGGAGCCGGGTCCCCTGGAAAGGTCTCGGCTTTTCTGATGAGGAAAGAAGATAGGTAAATCTTCGCAATGGTCCACCTTCCTCTATTGAAGAATTTCAATGGTCCTTTTCCTTGTGGGAAAAATCTGGCCCTTCTGCAGGACATCTGGCTGGTGAGGGAGTTGCATATCCCTTCAAGGAGTGTGACCCCTAGAAAAATCAAAGAAGGGGACCTGCTTTCCACTGTGGCCTTCTGGTACATTTTTTGCCCTTGCCACTTTTTTCACAGCAGAGCCACAGGATAAAAAGAAATGAAACATGAAGAATTAGGGTGTAAGCTTTCAAGACAACTTAGGTATCTTCTTCAGGCATACTATGAAATTTTGGTGAATTACACCCTGGGTTGTAGATTGTCTGCTGCCATCTTATATAACTAAGAAAGCCATATGGTACTTTTGTTATTTTAAAAAAGCACCCAAGGCGTATGCTTAAAAACAAAGAGATAGAAGACAAATATAAGGAAATTAAAGTTTCCAAAAGCCTAAAGCATTGCTTAATCCATGATAACATAGCAGACAAAGTTAAATAGAATATAAATGGTGTTTCAAATATAAAATGGGGACTTCAGGTGATTTTTTTCTTTAGTATCGGATTCATTTTTTTTCACAGTTCTATTTTTTTGCATAATGTCAAGTTTTCAGATACTGCATGTTCTAGTTCTAGCCCAATCTTCAAGACAAATACCATGTCTCCTTATCAATGTAAATCTACAGTACTGTACAGAGTGCTGTATTAAAAGCTTAAATAAATGCACATTTTTCCATGGGACTTCCTCTGTAATGATCAAGTATTTGACTCGGTTAAAAGACTTTTTACAAGGCATGTGTCCTATAATAAGACATATTCTGTACTGCTGGATAGGCTTGATGATACTTCTGTTTTTTTCTCCCCTCCAAAACAGTTTTCTTTTCTTGTGGGAATATACATTCAAATTAATTAATTTAATTCGATGCTGATGTGCTGCTACTGGTCTTGTCTAGAGTTGGGGTGCATGGGGATTGGTCATCCTCATTATCTCTGGATGAAACAAGTATGTTTGTAGGTTGAAGCTGCCTTAGTGGTGATGTTTACAGATTGTACAGAAACATGACTGGTGTTAAAGGGACAGTTTGATGCTCATACTATGATGATTGCTTTTAAAGTACTTTGACATTTTTACATTTGTTTTATCTGAAACACTTACCCTACTAAAACACCAAAGCTGCAGTTGAATTCCTCCTTTAATGTATGTGTTTAGCTACAGTTTTGGCTGCATGAAGCAGTCAATCTGTTGAATAAATCAATAGGAATGCCCTGTGGGGTCTTGTTAGACACCTTGGCTCTCTTGTGCCAGTGAATGTCCCGAGCATGCACATCGATGAGCAAGACATGCAAGGCAAATTGCTGGGGGATGGCAAAATGGGGAAATTAATAAAGGGGATTCTGATGAATCCTTTTATACATTTGCATGCTAAAATGTAAATTGTAAGGCAACACTCAGCTGTTATCTGCAGAATGATATGATTGCATATAATGGTTGCAGTGTATTATTTAAATTTGTTATCTATACTCACTGACCACTTTATTAGGTACACCTGTTCATTTGCTTGTTAACACAAATTGCTAATCATCCAATCACATGGCAGCAACTCAATGCATTTAGGCATGTAGATGTAGTCAGGACAACTTGCTAAAGTTCAAACCGAGCATCAGAATGGGGAAGAAAGGGGACTTTAAACATGGAATGGTTGTTGGTGCCAGATGGGCTGGTCTGAGTATTTCAGAAATTGCTAATCTACTGGGATGTTCACACACAACCATCTCTAGGGTTTACAGAGAACAGTCCGAAAAAGAGAAAATATCCAGTGAGTGGCAGTTGTGTGGATAAAAATGCCTTGTTGATGTCAGAGGTCAGAGGAGAATGGGCAGACTGGTCAAGATGACAGAAAGCCAACAGTAACTCAAATAACCACTTGTTACAACCAAGGTATGCAGAATACCATCTCTGAACTCACAACACGTCGAACCTTGAAGCAGATGGGTTACAGCAGCAGAAGACCACACCGGGTGCTACTCCTGTCAGCTAAGAACAGAAACGGAGGCTACAATTCGTACAGGCTCACAAAATTGGACAATGGAAGACTGGAAGAACGTTGTCTGGTCTGATTAGTGTCAATTCCAGCTGTGGCATTCAGATGGCAGGGTCAGAATTTGTCCTAAACAACATAAAAGCATGGATCCATCCTGCCTTGTATCAATGGTTCAGGCTGGTGGTGTAATGGTGTGGGGGACATTTTTCTTGGCACACTTTGGGCCCCTTCGTACCAATTGAGCATCATTTAAATGCAACAGCCTACCTGAGTATTGTTGCTGACCATGTCCATCCCTTTATGACCACAGTGTTCTCATCTTCTGATAGCTACTTCCAGCAGGAAAATGTAACATATCATAAAGGTCACATCATGTCAAACTGTCACCAGATCCCAATCCAATAGAGCACATTTGGGATCATGGATGTGAAGCTGACGAATCTGCAGCAACTGCGTGATGACATGAGGTCCATATGGACCAAAATCTCTGAGGAATGATTCCAGCACCTTGTAGAAGGTATGCCATGAAGAATGAAGGCAGTTCTGAAGGCAAAAGGGGATCCAACCCAGTACCAGCAAGGTGTACCTAATAAAGTGGTCAATCAGTGTATATAAAATGCAATGGTTTGAACAATGCTCAAATGTGTCCCCACCTGCAAATAAACCCACCCCGTGTCAACCCATGCATTTACTGCCCTGTGTTGTGTGTACAATATTCAAGACTTTAGGCTGCATTTATAAGGAGAGGAGATTTATATGCATTTCAAATCAGTGGAGTCCGTTTTGGGAGTGGTCGCTGCGCACACTGCACTTATATATATATACACACACAAATATTAGAAAAATATAAATTAACACACGATTTCTTTATTTTCAACAACCTGTGTTAAATTAGCAACAAAGGCTATCTGCGTTAGATATCCTATTTTAACTCTATAATATGTAAGGACTTGTCCAAGCACCCAGATTGCAACCACATCATTGGCCCAGATTGCATCCATAAGACTTATCCCCGCACCCACAGTGGTCTCTTCCCAGGTCTCCTCTCAGTCAGAATCAGATGAACCCTTTATTCATTCTATACTCTTAAGGCCCAAAACAGTAATGGATAGACTTCAAAATACACACATATACTCTACTTTTACAAATGTCTGCCCATAAACACATATATACACACGTACATTCACATTTGCCCTTACACATAAACATCCTGCCTGACACATGCCCTTGCATGCATACACTTGCTTGCTCTAACACTTTCTCTCCTATCTCATGATCTTTCCTTTTTCTCATTATCTCTCCCCTTTCTTGTTTCTCTCCTACTTTATCTATCCCCTTTTTATTTATATCTCCTATTCTATTTGATTCTCCCTTTTCCCCATTATCTCTTTCATTTTTTTTTTATCTCAGCCCTCCCTAGGAGCGATCATATTTAATAAATTGAAAGATATATGCCTTGAATGTGAAGGGCATATAGTCCAGTCCTTCCTGAGAGCTCAGAGCCCACCATGGAGGTTGATGGAGCCCAATTCACTAATCCCTATGTGATCAGTAAAATAAAAAAATAAAAGTGTTAAAATATATTTTATAAAATGTAAAAATCAAAAAGACCTTAGTGATGTTACTGTGACATCATAGACATCAAGAAATGTAAAAAAAAATGTATGAGCAAGTTCTAAAATTGTCAATGTATCTTCCCACAAATCCTAGCATGGAAAGCGTTAAATACCAGCATTTGAAATACCCTGGTCTGGTTTTCAAAAGTGTATGGTTTGATGGGGTCACTTGAACTGGCCAGCTTTAAATATGTCCCAAAAAACACATGAAGGCAGGATGACATTCTTACAGTCTTACATTTTTTTTTAATGTGCACCTGACAAACAACCTAATAAACCTATGGTTGGCATCACTGTTCTCAGGAGATGTTACTGAACACATATTGGGGAGATATTGATTGACAGTGACATATACCTGGAGCTATAAATTCATACCTGAAGTACAATGTGTGTGAAAAAAAAAACACACACACACACACAAAATAACTACAACATACATTGACAAAGGATGGTGGTAGAATTATTGCATGAAAATAGCTCAAATATTATTGGTTGTCTAGCTTTCAAAAATATATGTTTTGATGGGGTAAATTGAATTGGCTGGCTTCAATGATGTCCCAAAAAAGACATGGGGCTGTATGACCAGATGTCAACATTTCAAACTGAAATGTGTGCACCTCTGAAATGTGGCCTTTTTAGCCACCAAACAAAAGCCCATGCACTGTACACAGGAGATGTTGTTGAACACATATTGGGGCTATAATTTCATACCTGAAGTTTTAAACATATATGGTATGATTGGGATAAATTGAACTGACCGGCTTCAAAGATGTCCCAAATAGAACATAAACCAGATTTGAAAAAAATGGTTATGAAATTGCAATATGTTACTTGTACTTATTGCCCTAACTAAAAAAATAAATACATAAACAAATAAAAACATTGGTTATTTCTAAACTCAGGACAAATATTAGAATCTATTTAGTAGGTTTTTTCATTAGCTTTTATAGATGAGTAAAATATTCTTCAAATAAAAGAAAGTTCTTTATAATTTTATTTTCACCATATTTTATGGTTTTATAGTAAATACAGGATATGATCAAAATAATGTTATCTAAAGAAAACTGCAGAAGCATTAAAACAGCCATTTGCTTTTGCTACTTGCGTAAGCAACTAGGCAGCAATACTTGTTTACTGGGTCAACCTTAGTACCTGGGGGCCTAGGCCTGCCCTGGAATAAAGAGGCAAGTTCCTTGTAAGTGACTTTAGTCCCTATTTTCAAGGAAAAGAGAGGTTAGGAGGCAGATCTCAATTGCGTCATATAGCATTGGTAACTTTGTCTAATTTGTAGCTTGTATTATATCCATGTTGTGCTCCCCAGTTGTTGCACCAGAGAGCATTGTTTCCTGTGGTGCCATTTGGTCTAGGACCGGTGCTTTATGATTACCTTGTATAGGGACATACAAAACAATCAAGTATCTATGTTAGATTAAGAGTCTGCTAATTGGAGGGCTTTGACATAATAGACCAGGGGTGTCCAACCTCATTAAAACTTAAATAATACAAAACGGGGATGGCTGGGTTTTTGTAAGAGCAGGAACATGGCCCTCTTCTCCTTTTGTACCAGTTATTGTATGTGTTTTTTTATGTGAAATTTGTTTTACTGATTGTAACAGCGCTGCGTAATTTGCCGGCACTTTATAAATAAATGTAATGTAATGTTTTGAAATTACAAAATCAATATAAACAGGGGTGTGTGTGGCTGGGGGTAATACACATGGCAGTGGGGGCATCAATAGACAAAAGGGTGGTTGGGCATCACATAAAATAATACTGAAAGGGGGGCTAGCTGGGGGGCATCACATTAACCACTATAAAATGGGTGGGGGATCAATACACAAGGGAGGAGGGTTGGCTGGGGGCAACACATAAATCAATACACATGGGTGTGGTGGCATAAATACACAAAGGGGGCAATACACAAGGTTGTGGGGTGGAACACATCAATCAATACTAAAGGGGGGCATGGCTGGGGCATTAATACACAAGGGGCAAATATATAATGGGGGGTTAATGACCAAGCAGTGTAGAAAATATATTTTTTTATGCTTCATATAGTGGTTTAGCCTGCCCTGGTGTGTGTGGTTGGGTGTTGGTGTGGGAGAGCCTGTCCTGATGTGTGTGTGTTTTGGTGTGGCAGAGCCTGTCCTGCTGTGTGTGTGTTTGGGTGTTGGTGTGGCACAGCCTGTCCTGGTATGTGTGTGTTTGGGTGTCGGTGTGGCAGAGCCTGTCCTGGTGTGCGTGTGTTTGGGTGTCGGTGTGGCAGAGCCTGTCCTGGTGTGTGTGTTTGGGTGTCAGTGTGGCAGAGCCTGTCTTGGTGTGTGTTTGTGTATCGGTGTGGCAGTGCATGTCATGTGTGTTTGGGTGTCGGTGTGGCAGAGCCTGTCCTGGTGTGTGTGTTAGGGTGTTGGTGTGGCAGAGCCTGTCCTGGTATGTGTGTTTTCAGTCATCTGTTTCCTGGCACTTTACTTTCTGTAGGAATAAATGTAACTATTTAATTTTACTTATCCAGAGATAAAACGCCCTCCTGAATTTGTGGTCACTTCAGAGGTCAAGACTTTCTAGGCCCAGAAATCAGTAAGAGGAAAAGTAAAGGTTTTGTTTATTTACTCTTTCAATCTGCATAATTTATTTAAAAGGATTAGTGGCACTAAATTGTGGCTTCAGGCGTCTGTGTATGATGACTTTTTAGTGTACTGATTACTCCCAATCCCATCACATAAGATTCTCTCTTGTATTATCTGCCGAGGACTGAGGTCATCTTTATCCAGTACACATGGATGCAGAGGAGTTAAGATTCTGTCTAGTTTATTTATTTCCATAAAATGGCCACCAAAATCCTCAGCACCTTGCCTCCAGTGTGTGTCAACCAGCTTAAATCCAGCTTGTACCCACAGTGTGCTCCAGCCTTGTGCAGTTTTATTTGGCTAAACTTGTTTTAAATGGTTTGGGGACTGACTTTGTTTTACTGTTTAAGTAATTCAGGATTGATAGAATGACATATAAAAGTTGATCAAAAAAACGTTTCCACTGCTTTTTTCACTATGGCCAAATTAACCCTGTATTAATATGCATTATAAATCTAAAAGGCCATATTTTCTCTCAGTGAGAAATGAGTGCGGCCCACTGACACATACATTTCTGATGAAGTGGCCCACTGCAGAAAACACTTGGACACCCCTGTAATAGACAGTTAAGCGATATATGGCAAAATAGCATGAGTAAATCCTCAATATTATGTACACGAGAGTTATGTTCAACAAGGTTTACACATCTCTAGTTTGCATCAAAACAATGAATGCAGAGCTTCTTTTCTTTTATAGAAGGAGTAGAAATTTCAGCAGCACCAGCAAAGGGATGCATTAACATTTTTGCAAAAGTTTTTTTGTAGAATTAAGTTTGAACAAACTTCCAGATTAGTACTGTCCTACCACACAAGTACCTTATTAATGACGTTCATGGAGGGCTGTAAATTCCATGAGACTCCTATTGTGTTTAGTGCAGAACTGACTCAAATTACTGATGGGTTATAACTTGCCACTCTGGCAATATAATCAATATGTGGTAACATTGTTTGACAAAACTCTGTTTTGACATTCCAGACATGTGTATTTATGCAGAATATAAAGGATAAGCATCTTGTTATTTTTATGTTTCTGCATGGCCGTCTACAGAAATGATTATGGGTGAGGGGGAACAAAATATTAACGCTATGCATGGAGCAGGGAATAGGCAGAATGCCTCTTAATGCAGACACCTATGTATTACGAGTGTGTTTCTGAATATAAGTTAAATGTGAAGCCGAACAGGTAAAAATAAAAGCCTTTTATTTACATCTAAGATGGTTGAATTAAACAGGAATAGCAGAAATATCAATGTGCATAGATAGGAAATTCTAAAGTGGCATGCACGTTCAATCATTGTTAACATTTCTGGCATTCTTTGTCTTCCAGATAAGATTATCCTAGCTCTGCCTGCCTTGCTCATTTGTAAAGTAAAAACTAGATTTTGGATAGGGAATGAACTGAGCCTAAATTACTTTTTTACCTGTATTTTTAGGACTAAAAGGTTTTACGATAAAACCATTTGGGCAGCTAAAGAGTATAACATTTACAAAGCTGTACAATACAGATTAATGCTTCAAAGATTAACTATGTGTGTAACAAATTACATACAAAAATGGTTAGCCCCACCCTTTGTTTTGATTGACAAAGGTAATTAGATTCGGATGTCTCTTACAGCACAGAAACCATAGTTAAAAAAGTAAAGTTACTTTGGAAAAATCATAGGCTTGTTAGGTAGATCAGAGAATCTCCTGTAACGGCATTCCAATCTATGAAATCAGTTGATGTCTGTTCTTTTGCAGCACAGGCCTCAATCAATGTTCCCAACTGGCCGGTAAGTGATGCACTGAAGTAGAGCACAGCAATACTACATAACATCCCTTAAGATACTAAAGTGGATCTGTTACTTTTCCCAAAACATACAAAAAGCAGACACCACAACCTAAAAATCATAAAAGGCATACACATTCAGATTCCCACGTTGCTGCTAGAATAATGACCAATATATGCATAAAGCAAGAATTCAATGCATACCCAGCAAATACCATTTAAAAAACATCTATCTAAAGACATAAGTATTGGGTATTCCATCGCACTATATGCTCATATATTCCTTAGCCCGCCACTATGTCAGTACCCCAAGTTTGGCTAATCCTATCTAATTTGTATGGCTATATTGCTTACCAAGGAGCTGAATCAGTAGAACTGCTTTGCATTTAAATGCAAAATAGATTTTCAAGAAATTTAAATCCTTGGACACCATTAACCCCTTAAGGACAATGGGCGTTCCCTAAACCCATTGAAAACAATGCATTTTGAGCCCGTACATGTACGGTCTTTGTCATTAAGGGGTTAATTAGGCACCTGTGTGCCAGATGGGGCTTGTCATGGTTATCTATCGGATAACATGACACATAGGGTGTGTAAGGGTTAAAAATACCAGCCCTTTGGTTCCTCACTTAACCCTGAAACACTCCACACATACTACCCCAGACTGGTAATACGCTGCCACCACCAAGTTATGTTTTAAGATGACTACAGCTTATGGATGCTTCGGTAATGCCCAGTACTACACTGAACCGATCAAAAATGTATAAACCCAATTTAAGTAAAACGTGATTTATTTTGGCTTTCTCTGGAGGTAGAGTTCAGAGACAGAAACTAGATTAATATGTAGTTTGATCTGATGAATGTCATAGTGCTTAAATACAAAAATTATATGAACAAAGGTGATAACAATTTAGACACAGAGTATAAGATACAGTTTGTAAAAATAAAACAAGGAGAAACACAGAAAAACTATACCAATTATACAAAACCTATATAGACTAAATCTGTTAAGATTGACAGATCCCATTGTGTCTTAAAGATGACCCAAACCCAGCATAGAAGACCATCACCTGAAATTCCATATCATAGGGGAGTTACCACTAAGGGTCACTGAGGCTGAACCTGAAGGAATTTATGGCAGGGCTCTGGTATATAGAAGGTGTCAGTCAGCTTAAAAAGGCGAGCTGTTGGTTGTAAAACACATCTGGCTAGTTAACCATTCCAATGCCGTGAGATGTCGTCATGCCACACATGTAGGGAATGAGCACAATATTGTGCTGATTGCATAGCAAATTAATGGTGTGAGTCGTGATCAGGGCCATCTTTAGGTGCTCAGGTGCCCATTACGGGCCACCCCCATGGTGTCCCTCCCGCATCATTACCCCAGAGTCCCTTTGTCCCCTCCTTCACTGTGCCCCGCAACTTTTTTCCTCCCTCATGTCGTTCAGGTATAGATCAAATAAATATCACATGGAAACACATAATTGCAGATATAGAGAAACTGAATAACACACAAACCCAGCCTTGCAGATACAGATCAACTAAGAATTAATAAACTCTTAGCATTGAAGTTATAAACTTAGCATTTAAGTTATAAACTCAGCATTGAAGTTATAAATCAAATACAAAATGCATGGGAACCAGGCCCGGACTGGCCATCAGGGCATTTGCCCAGTGGGCCGGGTGGCCCAGGGCCGGATTGACGTAGAGGCTGATGGAGCTGCAGCTCCAGGCACCTACCTTAAAATAGGCCCAGTCAGGACCGGACTGACTGGGCCTATGCGGCCTCTACGGCCACATTAACGCAGGGCATAAGGGGCAGCTGCCCCTTAAGCCCGCAGCAACTACCACCGGGTCCGCAACTCTAGGAGGCTCCAGGGCTGGCCTTAGGGGTGTGCGGCCGCACAGGGCTTAAATTAAAACATTGGGGTTTTTTTGTTTTTGTTTTACTTTATTTCACATCCTCCATGTTAAAGTTTTTTAAACTTTAACATGGGGGATGTTAAATAAAGTAAAAAAAAAAACAACAAAAACCCCCCCGATGTTTTAATGTAAACCCTGTGCGGCCGCACACCCTTAAGGCCGGCCCTGGTAGGGGCTGCCCGGCCTCCTAGAGTGGCGGACCCGGTCGCAGTTGTAGCTTACTCCGGCAACAAGGTAAGTAGGGTGAGGGAAGGGGGTGCAGTGAGAAGGGGCAGAGGGGAGAGAGGGGTTAGATAGTGACAAAGGGTGAGAAGGGGTACATATTGAGAAGTGGGGAAGGGGGTACATAGTGATAAGGGCGAATATAGTAAGAAGGGGAGGGGTAGATGGGGAGAGGGGGTAGTGTGAACGCGCACGAGAATGAATGAATAAATGTGTGGATGAATTGTGTGAATGCATATGAGAATTAATGAATTCATGTGTGAATGAAATGCTTGAATGATTTGTGAGACTGCATTAATGAATGTGTTAATGATTTGTGTGAATGAGTGAGTAAGTGTTTGTGTCTTTCATGAATGTTTAAGTGATTTGGGGAAATGCAAAGATGGTACATGAAGGGTGGGCTTTAACAATAAATAAATAAATAAAAATGGGCTGCTCAGTCTTAAATGCCCGGGCCTATTTGTTGTCCCAGTCCGGGCCTGATGGGAACCCTAAATTGCAGACATAGATCACGGGTCACACACCCCAAAGACCAGCCCTGGCACACATAGGATTGCCCTGGAATCCAGATTGCACACATAGGACTTGCCTCAGGACCCAGATTGCATTCACAGGACCTGCCCAGCACCCAGATTGGATGCATAGAACTTGCCATTTTGTTTCCCAAAAAGCATATCTGTGAAATATTATCCCCAAACAGCATATCTGTGAAATATTATCCCCAAACAGCCTACCCATTCCATTTTTGCCTCCAAACAGTTTGTCTGCATCATTTTTTTGCCCCTAAACAGCCTACCAGTATCATATTTGCCCCCAAAAAGCCTCTGTGTGCCATCCTTGCCCCATCTACACATCCACATCCATGCTATCACATACTTATACATACATACAAAATAAACACATACTCATTTATACTCTTCCCAGCACCCCCTTACCTCACCTGCAGCATTCTCTGTGGTGCTCACACACTGTACAAGCAACTTCTCTTTTCACCAGGGGGAAGCAGGAAAGCAGCAAGGTGATAAAAAATAACATGGCATTATCCCAATTGGTTCCTACACTGCCTTTGCGGTACAAGAGAGGTTGCTCACATAGTATGTGAGTAACAAAGACATAAACTGTGGGGCCTTGCGCCCAGGGAGGCTGTCCTTTCTGCCCCGCATAAAGAAGGAGTGGTATAAACCATTCGGTGTGATGTAAAATAATGAGAGGGAAGGTGAACATTGATGGGTAGATGAAATGCAAATGGTGAATAACTAAAAAGGACAAGAGAAAAAATAAGTGACAAAAAGGAAAATAATAAATGAACAGTCCAAGAAAGGATAATTGGTATAAATAGCACATAACATAACAGAGGCTGACAATGCCATTTTCTAAAAATCTATAATGGATTTTTCCAGTGCTACCTAATACTTAAAGTCACACTCGTCTATCTTAGAACTGTAGCACCTTGAGTCATGGCATATTGTCCCAATATCAGTAATAAGAATGTAGTTTTAGGAATGACAATGACAAAGATGTATGAATAAATACACATAAAATTGAATAAAATCAATACTTACTTATCTTTTGCTTTAATCATACAAAACACACAGAAGATAAAGATATCAAAATTCCTTAAGCCAAATCATTTTTAATATGTGTTAATGTAAAGGTGCTATCCCATCTACTATGTTGCATTAAATAATTTTGTTTAATTAATGCAGCATTAATTACATTATGTCAAGTAACCATTCCGGTACTGTTAAATGCAAACCTTATACCTTAGAAGTATTTTTTCATCATGTAAAATTTGGTTTTATTAATCATTTTGCAAGGAGCACTTAATTATCCTGTGACACAAAATACACTGAAAGGTTATTGCCATATAAACTAAAGAAGCTTCCTAAATGTTCTGTAATGTTTTAAACTAATGTCACATAATAAAATGCCACATCCAGTAAAGTTTGTTTTTTGTTTGTTAACATACATACTAAATAGTGCAATTCAAGTTTTGTCTAAGTGTTTAATTCCATATATATTAACATTAACATTATTCAGGTAGATACAGGTAGAAAATAGTTCAGGCTCCATACTGAGCCCTAAATCGCACCAAGGGAAAGTGGTAGGGGCGATGAACAAGAAAACATATGCTAGAGGTATAGTCAGAAAGGCAAAATTTGTGTCTGTGTCATGGATGCCATAAGAATGAAGAGTTTGAAGGAGAAAGAGGTAGTCAACAGCATTGAAGGCTACATAGAGGCCCAAGAGGATTAATACAAATTACCTTTTGTTTAGTGGTTAGGTGATCATTAGCAATTTTGATGAGGTCAGATAATGAGCATACTTGCTAGGAATGACAGCACAAAAGCAGTCTAAAGTAAGCAATGGACCAGTATTTCAAAAGGAAAGAACAACCCTAGAATTAAGAACTGAAACAAGGGCTAGTTATTTGGCAGGCGATCTTACAAACGAGCTTGCTAGGTAGGCTTCAATATAAGGCTCTTTCGGTGCACAGTAGGATAAACAGCATTGGGAGCAGGCTAGGTAGGTTGGCTGGTAGGCATTAAGCAGCATTAAGAAATGGCTGCCCAACTATATCTTAAAAATTTCCAGTGAATTTCATGTGTCCAGGTAGTTAGAATTAACTGGTCTGCTTGAGTGCACAGAAATGTAGATACAGAATCAGGTTCAGGATACAAGTGTTAGGGCTCTAGTGTTTAAATAGGAAACCAGGATTCAGCCTCTGTATATGTCTTTATGTTAACATATTTTAATATACTTTAATGACTAAATTGACATTGTACCTGTCATGTAAAGAACCTCCCTCACAAACTTTCAGTCATTGTTACACATCACAGCTAGTTATAAAATAGTTATGTCACAAACAATATTTGACCTGAATATATCTCTCATCGGTAGCCATGCCGTGCAGAGTGTTTCTTTGTGAAATACTCTGCAAAGCTGCTTGGCATTGCCCATTTCACTGTCAACTTACATTAGCCTGTCTGTCAGTTTAGTGCGCCTCTGCCTAATGTGCCATTGGCAAAGGTGGGCAACAGCAAGTTTTAATTGTCCGATCTTCGATGGCTGCCAACAAATGCCCATGTGCAGCACAACAACCCATAAATTAAAGTTGAAGTGCCTTTTAACCCCCTATATGCCACTCTGCCCCATGATATGCCTTTTAACCCCCTTTATGCAACTCTGCCTCCAGAAATGCCTTTTGACCCCCTATATGCCACTCTACCTCCATAAATAGCCTCCACTCTGGCATATAGGGGTTAAAAGGCATATCATGGGACAGAGTGGCATATAGGGGGTTAAAAGGCATTTCTGGAGGCAGAGGAGCATATAGGGGGTTAAAATGCATTTCTAGAGGCAGAGTGGCATGAAGGGAGTTAAAAGGTATATCATGGGGCATTCTGCCTCCAGAAAAGCCTTACGCCCCCCATATAACACCCCCCTCCTCCTCCCCGACTTACCACTGCTTCTGGTGTCTCTACCTGGATGTCTGCACATTTCTTGAAACTTAACCTCTCCAAAACTGAACTCCTCATCTTCCCTCCCTCCAATGCTAAGATCTCCCCATCTATCTCCCTCAATGTTAATGGTGCTATCATCTCCCCGTCTACTCATGCACGCTGTCTTGGTGTCACCCTTGACTCCGACCTTTCTTCACACCCCATATTCAGTCTGTCTCTAAATAATATATAAAACAATAAATAATAATAAATAATAATAACAAGGACCTTTAAGATATGGAGATTTCCATAGATCATTTTACTTTGGTATAGTATATATTTTCTTTGTCTATTCCTCTTTTATTATAATACTGTTTTGTATGTCTTCATTTTACCATTATTTTTGTATTAAGCACCATGATTATTTTACTTAAATATAAATCAATCACTTATGTATTTGTGCTGTAATTTTGAACTTCTGTGGATAACAAAGAGTACAGTTTGATTAATTTTTACATTTTAAATTTTTTGCCTAATTTGGAGTAGTTCTGGGGGTTACCGATGCCTAGGTAGGTAGTTTGTAAAACCTTAAGCATAACTTGGTGGTGGCAGTAAGCAATGTTTCCTCTAATTTGTTGTAGTTGGTGTGCACAGAAATCTTATGTTGTGTAATTGTTTGCCTGTTACAAAATGTGTGAACTGAATTATTGTGTAAACGTAAACCTGAAAATGTTTCAAGATAATTTTGGCACAGTCTCTCTCTTATGGCTAATCAAACTGTCATCAACCCTAGAGTTGATTCTTTGCTGTGCTACAACTATTTTTCTCCCCATGTAATTCAGGCATAGATCAAATAAACAACATGTGGTAACACAGCATTGCAGGTATAGATCAACTGACTAAGACACACAAACCCAGTATGTGCATGTATAGATTAACCCCTTAACGACCAATGGCATGTCTGGCTTTCTTCGCTCAAGCAGTGTTGCTGCAATGCCTCAATGTCTAGGCATTCAGAAACACTGAACACTGCTCCAGAACCCTGGGTGATCCCTCCCCAGATCCATATACAATAGGGTGGTGGATGCCTGCTTTAAGAGAGCTTAGGACACCAATGGGGTGCCTAGTTTTCAGAAATGTATGGTTTGATAAGGTAAATTTAATTAACCGGCTTCAAAGATGTCCCCAATAGGACATGGGCTCAGATTGACCAGATGTAATTTTTTTTCACCAAAAGAAATGCGCACTTCCCAAATGTGGCCTTTTACCCCCCAAAACAATCTGACAAACCTATGAATGGCTAATATTACTCAGAAGATATTGTTGAACATATATTGGGGTGCTGTTTGGCAGTGACATATACCAGGAGAGTTAAATTCATACTTGACGTACAATGTGTGTGGAAAAAATCAAGAAATTACTACCGCAAAAAGGCTCAAAGAAGTCCCAAATAGAACACATGGGCAGATAACTTTGTATAAATACATACAAGGTCAGCATAAACAGCTCTCTTGTGATCTATTCACCACAGATTGAGACTTGAGGAAAGGATATTTCAGCATCAGCATAGGACGCTAAGAACAATAAGAATATGGAATTCTCTGCCTAAGGATGTTGTATTATCTAACTCTGTGGATATTTTTAAGAAAGGTCTGGATGCTTTTCTAGTTAAGTATAACATAAAGGACTACAACTGTTAAAAGGACAATAGTAGCAAGTTGTTCCAGGGAGTGATCTGATTGCCACTATGGAATCAAGAAGGAATTTCTCCCTTTTGTGGCAGAATTGGTAACTGCCTCAAGTAGGGATCGACTTTAGAGCTTTAGAGGTATGTATGTGTGAAAGGCTGAACTTAATGGACTGAAGTCTTTTTTCAACCTACTATTCCAGGGGTGTCCAAGTTTTTTCTGCAGTGGGCCACTTAATCAGAATTATATACGTGCGAGGGCCGCACTCATTTTTCACTGTGAGAAAATATGGACTTTAATAAGATATGCAGATTAACCCCTTAATGACAATTGCCGGTCCTGGCACGGCACGGAAAAGCATGTGCTTTACGACAATTGACGTGCCAGGACCGGCACGTCTTTAAACGGGTGCAGAAAGCGATCTACTATCGCTTTCTGCACCCAAAAAGCGTTGCTGAATGCCTCGACCTCGAGGCATTCAGCAACGCCGCGATCGGCACGAAGGGGCCATCTCTGGCCCCTCCACGGGGCGTCAACATCCGCCATGCTTTGTATGGCGGCGGACGCCCGTTTTAAAAGCGTTTAGGAGGCGATCGACGATCGCCTCCTAAACTTAAATGGTGTCGCTGGAATGCCTCGATCAGGAGGCATCCAGCGACACCAAACACTAACCTTTTGATGGGCTGTGACCGCTCCGGAGAGCGGTCACAGCCGCAGCTGCCGGCAATCTTCGCCATCAAGGAAGATGGCCGCCGTCCTGTAACAGGAACCACAAATTTTAAAAGTTCGCTAGATAGTCCAGACCATCTAGAGAACTTTGGCTCCACTTGCAGGTTGAATACAGGTACTGCATTCACCATGCAAGTCAATGGAGCCCAGCTTTCTAATCACAGTGTGATTAGTAAAAATAAATTAAAAAATAAAATAAAATTAATAATAATTAGAAAAAAATAGTAAAAAAACAGTAAAATGTAAAAATCATTTCCCACTGATGTCACTATCAGGGGAACCTCCAAGTTGAAAAAAAATGTTAAATTTTAAAAAAAAAAAAATAAAAAAAATATATATATAAAAAATATATTTTTGTGAGCAAGTCCTAAAATTAGCATATTAGCTTAAAACAATTCTCGCATGGAAAGAGTTAAAATACTGGCATATTAAATGCCCGTGGGGTGTCTACTTTTAAAAAATGTATGATTTGATGGGGTAAATTGAATGGGCCAGGTTCAACAACGTCCCAATTAACACGGGGGGAAGGATGGCCACACATCTAATTTCCAATTAGAAAAATGCACACGTACCAAATGTGGCCTTTTAGTTCCCCCAAAAAATGACACACCCATGCATGTGGGGTATCACTGCACTCAGGAGATGTTGCTGAACACATTATGGGGTGTCGTGTGACAGCGGCATATACCAGGAGCTGTAAATTCATACATAAAGTAGGTGTGTGTGGGAAAAATACACACACAAAAATATTACTGCAAACTTTGAAAAAATGCTGGTGGTAAAATATGTGCATGCAAAGAGTTAAAATACCAGCATTTAAAATACCCTGTGGTGTCTAGTTTTGAAAAATATATGGTTTTGTTGGGCACACTGAAATGGCCTGGCTCAAAGATGTACCAAATAGGGCATGGGCAGTGGATCCCAAATGCCAAAGTTCAACATTGAAAAAAGCGCATGCCCCAAATGTGGCCCTTTTGCCCCAAAACAGCCAGGCAAAATCATTCATGTGAGGTATCGCTGTACTCAGGAGATGTTGCTGAACACATATTGGGGTGTTTTGTGATAGTGACATATACGAGAACATTTTAATTCATACCTGAATTAAAATGTGTGTGGAAAACCAAATGCAAAAAAATGACTACCACAAAGTTTGACAAAGACTGGTGGTAGATATGGTGCATGGAAAGAGTTAAAATACTAGCATTTGAAATACCCTGGGGTGTCTAGTTTTCAAAAATATATGGGTTTATTGGGCACACTGAAATGGCCCGGCTCAAAGATGTACCAAATAGGGCATGGGCAGTGGATCCCCAAATGCCAAAGTTCAACATTGAAAAATGCGCATGCCCCAAATGTGGCCCTTTTGCCCCCAAACAGCCAGGCAAAATCATTCATGTGGGGTATCGCTGCGCTCAGGAGATGTTGCTGAACACATATTGGGGTGTTTTGTGATAGTGACATAAACTAGAACATTTTAATTCATACCTGAAGTAAAATGTGTATGACAAAACAAATGCAAAAAAATGACTACCATAAAGTTTGACAAAGACTGGTGGTAGATATGGTGCATGGAAAGAGTTAAAATACTAGCATTTGGAATACCCTGGGCTGTCTAGTTTTCAAAAATATATGACTTGATGGGGTAAATTGCATTGGCCGGGTTCAAAGATACCCGAAATGGCACATGGGGGGAAGAATTACCAGATTTGGAAAAAATGGCTTTGAAATAGCAAAACGCTACCTGTACTTATTGCCCCATAATGGGTAGAAAAAAGCAAAAAAACAAAAACATTGGGTATTTCTAAACTCAGGACAAATAGTAGAATCTATTTAGCAGGTTTTTTCATTACCTTTTATAGATGAGTAAAAGATTTTTCAACTAAAAGTTAGAAACAGTCATTTTTTTCTAAATTTTTCACCATATTTTATAATTTTTTTAATAGTAAATAATATGATACAATCAAAACAATGTCATCTAAAGAAAGCCCTTCTTGTCCTGAAAAAAACAATATCTAATGTGTGTGGGTTCAGTAAACGGGAAAGAAGAAAATTACAGCTAAACACAAGCAGCGCAGAAATGTTAAAAAGGCCATTGTCACAAAGGGTACAAAAAGTAAAATCAGCCTTTGTCTCGAAGGGGTTAAAATAAAGTAAATGACACAAAACCTTTACTTTTCCTCTCACTGATTTCTGGGCCTAGAAAGTTTTGTGACTACAAATTCAGGATTCTGGATAAATAAAAATGAAATAGTTCTATTTATTTTAGGGATGCACTAAAATGAAAATTCTGGACCAAAACTGAAAATTACCCCCCCCACCTTTAAAAATAATAACAAAAATCCCACACTTTTAATAAAAGTAAGTTACACACCAAAATTGTACAAAAAAATTATATATTATGATTGTTAACAGCAATACCCAGATTCCAGCATGTACTGGTTGGCTGGGCATGATAGGAGTGCTGTCAACAATCATATATAAATTAATAGTTATTGTATTTTTTGTCCAATTTTACTGCGTTAACACACCACAATTGGACAAAAAAAAATCAACAATATGACTTGGCATGATAGTAGTGTGATTGCTAACAGCAAACACACTCTTTTTATACCCAGGCAACCAGTAAATGCTGGAACCTAGGCATGATGGGACTGTGATTGCTGTTAGCAGATTGCTGTTAGCAATCACACTCCTATCATCCCAAGTCAGCCAGTACATGCTGGTACAGGGTGGCTGTAAGTGCAGACCCCATACTGCTGGCAGCATCAATACACAAGGGGGCAGCTAGCCAGGTTTCAGTATGTACTAGCTGACTTGGCATGATAGGAGTGTGATTGCTAACAGCAATCACAGTCCCATCATGCCTAGGTTCCAGCACTTACACATCCATGCTATCACACACACAAATTCATTCATTCACAGATTAATTCCTTCAATCACGCATACTCATTCAAACACCCTCCCCCAGCCCCTTACCTGCACTACAGCTCTCGATGCCGCTCACAGACTTCAGCAGGGGGCGTGGCCTCCCGCTTCCTCTGTACAGGACAATAGGCCCTCCCACAAGTAAGCAGCAGGGCTCTTGTGATCCTGGCTGCCGATCTCACGCGGGCCGCACCTCGGGCCGCATGTTGGACGCCCCTGTACTATTCTATACTAATGACCAGATGTCATAATTCCAAGATGAAAAATGCGCACCTACCAAAATGTGGCCTTTTAGCTTCTAAACTTCCAAAAAACTATGCAAACTTGTTAAAATACAAGCTTTTGAAATACACTGTCTAGTTTTCAAAAATATATGGTTTGATGGGGTAAATTAAATTGGCCAGCTTCAGAGATCCAAATAGGGCACTGGGGAAAGCTGCCTGTGAAAATTCCAGGTTGTATTGTGCATGTCCCATGCATGGGTGGTATCACCGTATTCAGATGTTGCTGAACACATATTGGGGTGTTGTTTCGAAATGACATATACCAAGAGCTGTAAATCGATACCTGAAGTACAATGTGTGCAAAAAAAAAATTACTACCACAAACATTGACAAAGGCTGTTGGTAGAATTAGTGCATGGGAAGTTTTAAAATACCAACATTTGAAATACCAACAATTTAAATTGGCCAGCTTCAAAGATGTCCTAAATAGGACTTGGGGGTAGGATTGCAAGCTTTGAAAAAACATAGAATAACTCTACTTGTACTTATTGCCCTGTAACTTCCAAAAACATATGTACAGGTATTTCTAAACTCTTTTTTAATATTGGAATCTATTTAGCAGGTTTAATTTTTGTAGATGAGTAAAAACATTTCAAATAAATGTCAACTTTTCCTCATATTTCAAATTACATAATATGATCAAAATAATGGTATCTAAAGAAAGCTTCTTGTCCTGAAAAAAACAATATATATAACTTGTGTGGGTACAGCAGATGAGTGAAGAAAATTACAGCTGAAAACGAGTTACGCAAAGATTTTAAAACAGCCTTGGTCATTAAGGGTACAAAAAGAAAAAAAGACTCAGTCCTTAAAAAGGTTAAATAAATAGCACATGGAAACATAGTATTGCAGGTATAGAGCAATCGGATAACACACAAACCCAGCCTTGCAAGTATAGATTAACTGAAAAATCACAAGAAAGCCCTGTGCAGGACTGTTTTCTTAATTCCGCTCCTGCTGAATTTCTGACCATTACCGCCTGCTCCCACAAACATTCTGTCACATCTTATGCCTTATACCCCCCCTATATGCCACTGTGCCCCCTGATATGCCTTATACCCCCGATATGCCACTTTGCTCCCCCAGATATGTGTTATACCCCCAGACATGTCACTCTGCCCCCGATATGCCTTTACCCCCCCTGATACACCACTCTGCCCTCCACCAGACTTGCCTCCCATTCTCCAGACTCCCTGGTGTCTAGTGGGGGCAGCCACTAGGATTTATCCAGCAACCAGAAGGTGCCCACAGAAGTCTCAGGAGAACATACATATGAACATCGTGGCTTACACTTTCCCTTGCATCCACACACTTGTTTTCTGTTAGACATACTTACCTTAACATACAACTCATTTAAAACAAAAACACACTCTCTTCTTTTTCTCTTAATTTCTTATAATATCTCCCCTTTCTGACCTTCTTTCCTTTCTTGTTACCTCATTTTATCTATCCAGTTTCTCTTTATCTTTCTTGTTTCTCCACTTCTTTTTTACCCCCTCTTCTCATTATCTCTCCTCCTCTTTCTGTATCCTTTCTATCTCTCCCCTTTCTCCCTACCGCTCCCCTTTTTTTCTATCTCTGCTCTGATATCTAGTCTAAACAGCTTGGTGGAAAATAAATATTATTGTTAACAAGGGAAATCAGGAAACGTTACAAGAAAGATTTACATGTTTTAGCAACACCTTCAACCAACAGTTTATAACATTGAGGGGGGGAAAGCAACTCTATAGAAATATGAATTACATGTTTTATTACAATCTTTGTCTAGCATGTTTATTAAATACATGGCCTGGTAGCCTTACTTAATGTATATTGCAAATTGATTTATGTTTATTATTTTTGAACTTGGTACTACTTCTTGACTACCAAGTTTTCCTCACTGTTGTATAATAAAGCTAATATTTATGTCTTAATAATACATTTAATAAACAAATTACAGTTCGTGTTACTTATTCATTTCCTACAGTACCATATCATGACTGTTTAGCCTTTAGTGTTATTGATAAATGTTTGGAATGTTATAATTTTACCAAGTAAATGTATACCTTTATTATGTCTGTCCCTTGTACTATTTTAAATATGTTTTTTTTGTTTCTGTAAGATGTCATCTTGTCAGAAAACTATAAGAAAATGTCTTTAACTACAAACTCCGACCAACAGTAAGAGTACATTGAAGCTTTTGAAACACATTTAATGCAGAAAATGCCTCTGACATTTGCCAAATGTAATTAAAAGTCCCATGGCCAATTTTACAACATTCATTTCATCTAAGGCAGTGCCAAGCCTTAACTAGAAGTACATGCCATAGGCAGTATGTCTAGTTCTGCACAAACTTATGTAAAGTACTAAGCACATCATGTAGCAACAGAACACATCTAAAAAAAGCCTTTACCCCGGTAAGGGGAAAAAAAGATAGAAAATGGAATTTGCATTCCACCTGCTATTAAATGGAAATGTCGAGTCAAGCAATAACAAGCACATGATAGGTGTCAGAATTCGGTTAGCAAAGGGTTATATAGTGAACGTGCCACAATACATACAGGTTGAGATGCCAAATGAAGAAAGTGAACCCTAATGGCATTAACCACCTAAAATGTGTGACAATGCACAGACACCAACAGTCTTTAATTTCTCATTGAAATAGAAGCTTTGCGTTAAGTTGGTACACAAAAATATGATACTGATTTTCCGAGAGTTGGAGTTTCTTACTTTATGTAAGACTGAAAGTTGGGTGGGATGTGGACAGAAAATGGCAGACTTTCTGAATACACTCTCTTATCACCAGGCTCGAATATGTGGGCTAATTGCAGGCCCTATGCCTGTGTGTTTTTACTTTTCTTACTGAGATCAATCATGCAAACAGCTATTATTTTATGGATGCCTTTTTTTAGTAAAACAATCAAATTTTAAAAAGAAACTGTTTTCAGTCTCCCAATTCACCCTCCCCTAATTGCTTGGGGTTCAAGTTCCAGATGTTTATGTCCTTTTACAACATTTTACACTTTTCATTGAAAAGGTCTGTGTTTGTCTTACAGAGACTTTCCATAATTGTTACAAGGAAAGAGAATGGAGAACTCCTGTAGTCTACAACACTTTTAATGATTTAGGTTATAACCCCTTTCACAAGAATTACCCTCCTATTCTGTTTCGTATTGCATTGGTAAGGTATCTCACATGCTAATAATGTTGGGTTCATTAAATACCTCTGGTTATTACAAATATATAGGTACCATGGCCAGACTTGGGCTAACTAAGAGTCCCTGGCCATTTAAGCTCAGCGTCTGCCAAGTATGTGTAGTCTCTGGCTGGATATACACAGAGGCATTATATGTTTTTATACTCTCGCAGCATTCCCCTGTATAGCCAGCCAACCGCTGCAAACTGCAGTATCAATATGGCTAGTATGAGCCTTATAGGTAATGACACAATCAGAGAAATAACCCATTTTTATTTCTTGGACACTGTTTAAAGATAAACCATTCCTAGTACGTTAACTATATCCTAAAAAGTACGCTGTCAGCCCATAAAATATAATCATGTTATATATCTATTATGAAACCCTAACCAATAACAATAACTCTGGGCATTCTTTGTCCTTTTGTTCCCTGCATGACCCCAGTGCCAGGTTCCTGTATACTTTTTTAATACGGGCTGAGTTACAACCATTACTTCTATCATGCCAGCGCACACAGTGATGGAAAAAAGATGAAGACTGAAGTTCTTCATGTAGACGATTTGACCATTTCAAAAAGAGTATATATTAAATATGTATCAGAGCTGTTCTGCCAAGGTAACTAATTAAATGTGTTCAGTCTACCGAAGAAAATATTTGATAATGTAAAAACCATAAAAGTTTGGAGATAAAAAAATAACATAGTGGTTTATACATCTGCCCCTTAAAACACTTTTTCTGGACAAATTCTGCCTGGCAATAAGAAAGTACTCACCGTACGTTGACCCAGAATTTACAATGTATTTTATTATATATATCTAATTTCATTATTAACATGTATTTTATTTTACTACATATATGTATATATATATATATATATATATATATATATATATATAATGTGTGTTTGATTTTATTTATGAGTTATATAGTGCCTATATTTGGACTTCCAGAAACAAAAGGTAAGGCTCAGCTCAAAGAATCTTGCAATAAAATATGGAATATATAGGGAATGTCCACGTCTAGATGTCATTAAGAAGCTGTATTTGCCATATCTATTGTTAAAACATGTTTTTTCCAGACAGTTTGGTATAATGCAGCTGGGTGCTCCTGAAGCCCCATCCTTTTTGCCTAAAGCTAACATTATTTAGAAGCAGAAACTTAGCCTGGAGGGTTCTAAAATGTTTCTGCCAATCATGTAGCTAGTGGGCGGGGCCCTTTACTAGAAGGAGGGGAGATGACCGTGTGTATGTTCTGCAACCTGAATGAGTAAGAGTGGGCGCTTTTCGTTCATGCTCTCTCTTTACTTAAGGAAATATGAATGGTAAGTTTTCAGATATTCGGTAACCGGTAAATTTGAGGACATGTACATGACAATACATTAATTATATGTACGTGTGTGTGTATATTCCAGGGATTGGAGGATACCTCACCCTGCTTTTTCTGGCTGCGAATATTTCGTTTTCTTTTCAGACTCCAAATACAGGTTAGTCTCTATTTATTTCAGTATTTTGTTTCTTTAAATGTTATTATATATGGCAAATAATAAACATATGTTTTATGTTATAGTGGACGATTTGTACACGCACAATACTTAATTCCGCGTGAATTAACATACGAAGCAACAAAGATCGGTAAAGCAAATATTACACAATGCTTTACTTGTACGGGGCACCGGTTGCATGCTGCTGCGGCTGCCCTCCCCTGAGTATTTTGACTCACCGAAAAAGTTATATATTCATACATACCTTATATTCTACTGCTCGTTTAACCACTTGTGTGCCTGAGCCTGTGTGCCTGTGTACTTCCTTATGTCGTGATCTGTTTCCCACTAAGTTAGTATAAATGCTGTTTTGTCCATTCTTTTTTTTCCTTAGTGGCACCTTTAGTTTCAAATGAAAGAAAAAAGAGTGGAGATATTTCTTTGCAGAAAGATAGGTGATCACATAATACAACATTGCACAGATGGCCATTACTGCCCGAGTTAGGAGACTATTTACTCAACATCATGACCCAACTTGTTGCCCGCCTGTATAGACATATATCCTACACATAAACCTAACCTTTGGCCGATATAGAAGTTTGCGAAAAATGGCAGCTATGCATAAGTCGTATAAAGCAAACATTAGACAGGGCATTTTTAACCGTAATACGCATGTGTATACAAACAGGAATCCTAGTGCATATAATTAAGTCAATTTAAATATATTTGTAGTTTTCGGTCATTAAATATATTTGAAGTGGAGAAAAGCATTGTGTCTTTTATAAATAGGTACAAACCACTTCAATATGCCGCATGCTAATAAACTTTAGCATAAAAGTACATACTGATGGTTATGTATGTTGTGAGTCATATTTTAAAAAAAAAATAGCCAGTGGATATGCATCACTTTGATGGTTATGAATTTTTTGTAATGAAATGTACAGAAGTGCACTGAATGGGGAATATTTTAGAATCTTTTTGGAAAATATAACATTTTGCTACATTTAACCCTGTGCCTATAAACTCTAATACTATTGAACGCAGGATGGATAAAGGGAGGCCAGAATTTTTGCTTTCTTTCATTGTGTCTTGCATAAACTGACTTCATAGGGATATTAGGCAGTATGTATATCCTGACTTTTTTTTGCTTTTCTTTTCTGCCTACATTTCTTTTCTGTCTACATTTCATTTCATTAAGTTACACATGACTATATTTTTGAAGCTAAGTTCCCTGCATAATGTGTTATAGGCAGATATAACTGCTCAATTTGCCTCAGCCTGCCTCCTGGTCTGAATGATTCGAGCCATCCCATGTATTTCGAAAGAGCAATGATATTTACATCATTTTTTTTGCCTGCACCGTGTACTTTCACTTAATTTTGTCCTTAGGAGCCAAGATGAAGGGGGCAAACCAGCCACGTACACTCATAATGCCAGTTTTATGATCTCCCTGCTATAAAACATAAAAAGTGTGAGGGAATGAAAAGGGGTATGTGCCAGTATAGACTTCTTCTCTTTCTATTAAAAGCCTACCCTTCAGCTAAGATATATACCAGTGTGTGTAGGTATGTATATATATATATATATATATATATATATATATATATATTAGATTTTGTATTAGACGTATGAAACAGGAGATATGATATAAATGAAATTTGGAAAATTACATTAAATAGAATTAAATTAGGATTTCCAGTTCACATTCATGCACAAAAACACAGAGGAATTTTTCCTGAGTGCATAGGAACTAACATATATCCAGGATTACACAATAATAATTTCTGGAGATTTCTGTTACTTTATGTTTAACCCGAGCGCATTTCAGTTTCCTTTTCCACATCCTTCCGTGCTACTTTGTTACTATTCCCTTGCCACCCATTCCAAGCTATTGTGAATTACAACTCTAGTCACAGGTTTCGCACAATGGCAGTTATAATTCTCAGCAGCTGGAGTTAAGATTTTGACTCTCCATGCCATGCTAATGTCTGTGGTTACATCAAACCCACCAGATACTGAATGAGAATGATGAGCGTAACATTCCACAGCTAAATACACTGACATTGCCTAATCTTCAAGTATATAATTAGTGATGTTAAGATTAGTTAAGTAATTATATCGTTTAGGGCTGCAACTAACGATTATTTTAATAATCGATTAGTTGGCCGATTAATTTTTCGATTAATCGGATAAAAAAAAACAATGTGCAAATTTTTTGTTTATTTAAAATTTAATGAACTGGATGTTAAAAAACAACTTAAAATTTACATTAACATTCTTATTTTGTTATGATGTAATAAAAAAACAATATGTTCAAATTACAAAAACCCAAACACAATATTTATGAAACAAAATAACCCTAAACATTCTGAAAAGAGGTGGACTATTACTGTTCAAGAAACTTTGCCCCAGCCCTGGCACTTTGCACCCAGCACTTTGCACCCAGCACTTTGCACCCAGCCCTGGCACTTTGCACCCAGCACTTTGCCCCAGCCCTGGCACTTTGCACCCAGCCCTGGCACTTTGCACCCAGCCCTGGCACTTTGCACCCAGCACCCGGCACTTTGCACCCGGCACTTTGCACCCGGCACTTTGCACCCAGCACTTTGCCCCAGCCCTGGCACTTTGCACCCAGAACTTTGCACCCTGGCACTTTGCACCCAGCCCTGGCACTTTGCACCCAGCACTTTGCACTGTGCCCCTGCACCCAGTCTCCAACTCTGCCCTGCACCCAGCCCTGCCCCCACATTCTGCCCTGCCCCCACACTCACACCCTGCACCCACTCTGCCCTGCACCCACACTCACACCCTGCACCCACTCTGCCCTGCACCCACACTCACACCCTGCACCCACTCTGCCCTGCACCCACACTCACACCCTGCACCCACTCTGCCCTGCACCCAGTCTCCAACTCTGCCCTGCACCCAGTCTCCAACTCTGCCCTGCACCCCGTCTCCTGCCCTGCCCCCACACTCACACCCTGCCCTGCATCCCCACCCCCACTCTGCCCTGCACTCAGTCTCCTACCCTGGCCTGCCCCCCCACCCCCACTCTGCCCTGCATCCCCTGAAACCCCACCCCCACCCCCGCGAATCGCTCTGTGCGAATGGAGCCACTCGCACAGAGCGAACTGCTCTGTGCGAACGGAGCCACTCGCACAGAGCGAACCGCTCTGTGCGAACGGAGCCACACGCAACTAAAAGAAGGCGGAGAGTGCAGCGGAAGCGGGGAACGCTCGCGGAGGTAAGTAAAAGGAGCCGAGTGCTCCAACAACGAATCGATCACTCGATTAATCGATAACGGAAATCGTCGACAACAATTTCCGTTATCGATTATTATCGATTTTATCGATTCGTTGTTTCAGCCCTAATATCGTTCGAATCTCTCTTCCACACCGGAATATATTTATTTTACCCACCAACTTTTCTGATGTCCAATAATAAACAGAGCTAGGATTAGAAAGAGCAATGGTAGGGATAGAAACATATACTTAAACAGCAGATAAGAACCAGTGGTCCATCTAGTCTGCCGATAAAAATATAAGGTTGGTCTTAGCACCAGGCATCCCAGGCAGCGGTTAGCTTCTTCCAGGGGCTTTTATAGGTCTCCAAAAGATCCGGGGCTAGAGCCCATGGCAGACTTCTAGATTGTAAGCTCGTTTGAGCAGGGCCCTCTTCACCTGTTGTCTCTGTTAGTCAATCTGTTATATTACATGCTACTTGCTATGTCCTTTCTCCATTGTACAGCGCTATGGAATTTGATGGCGCTATATAAAACAATAAATAATAATAATGTGATAGAAGTGGAATAAAGAAGCTGACATCAAAGTCCCATCATACCTAGGTTCCAGCACTCACACATCCAACCAGTAAATGATGGAACCTAGGCATGATGGGACTCTGATTGCTGTTAGCAATCACACTCCTATCATGCCAAGTCAGCCAGTACATGCTGGTACAGGGTGGCTGTAAATGATGTGCAGACCCCATACTGCTGGCAGCATCAATACACAAGGGGGGCAGCTAGCTAGGTTTCAGCATGTACTGTCTAACTTGGCATGATAGGAGTGTGATTGCTAACAGCAATCACAGTCCCATCATGCCTAGGTTCCAGCACTTACACATCCATGCTATCACACACACACTCATTCATTCATTCATATACTCATTCATTCACAGATTAATTGCCTCAATCACTCATACTCATTCAAACACCCTCCCCACCCCCTTACCTGCACTGCAGCTCCTCGATGCCGCTCACAGACTTCAGCAGAGGGCGCGGCCTCCCTCTGCGTTCTCTGGTACTGCACAGAGGAAGCAGGACTGGAGCAGAGTCATGTGATGTCACATGAACTCTGCTAGGTTCCGCTTCCTCTATGCAGTACAGAAGACCCTCCCACAGGTAAGTAGCAGGGCTCTAGGTGTGGCCCGCGTAAGATTGGTTGCCCTGGCTGCCGATCTTACGCGGGCCGCACCCTCTCTCTCCTCTGCATAGAGAAAAAAAAAACAGACGGGATTTAAAGTCGCATTGCGACTTTATTCCAAATTCGGCAGGAGGGCAACAGGGGGGCCCCTCTTGCCCCCCTGTAGCGACGCCACTTGGTAGAGGGCTTGTGGAGGAGAATGAGGGGCGCTGAGCCGTTGCTAGGCGCCCCTCTCTCTCTTCCGCATCAAAAAAAAAAAGACGGCGTTTAAAAGCCGCCCCCTTTCAAATGGCGCCTATGGCACGAGCCATAGCTGCCATGCCCTAGATACGCCTCTGGTTACATCACTTTCCCTATAATCAGCCACATGTGGATCCTGGATGGAACTGCCTTCCAGATCAGCACTGAAAGTGTTACACTGAATGCTTGGAGCCTTCATCAGCTCTGAAAATTATTCAGTCACATTTGCATACCTCATTTCAAAATGTGAAAGAGGAACACTTTTTTTTTCTCGCGGAACTCACCGATACAAGAAATTGCACTTTACAATGTCTCGCTTGCATCGCCACTTAAAACACGCTTCGTTTTTGTCAGCACAGTCATGCATATTAAAAATAACCAACACATTGAATTGAATTCCCATGAGGCTCAGCCAGATATACTTCTTCCATGAGCATCTTGGGAAGTGCAGCAACAGTAAATCTGCAGATGCTAGCTGTGAACTAACATTCCCATGATTCTTAGCCAGGTGTCCACCATAATGCTGGCTGAGCATCATTGGGAGATTAGTCCACAGCAGCAGAGATTTTTTTAAATTAAAAAAGGCTAATGTTAGTCTCCCTCCCAGGACCCTCACACGTCTGAAGTGACAGACCTCGCGCTTCCTAATGTTGAGCCGACTAGTGGGAGATTGCAATCTCCCAGCTAGTCTGCAGCTGCTGATCGGGCGGCTGTGCGCCTCCCCACAGCTGCACCTAAGGTGAGTACGGATCTCGCCTCACCCTTCCTCTGCCCCTGCAAAGCAGGGAAAGGATAGGCGGGACAGCGGGACGGAGACCCAAAATCGTGACTGTTCCGCCTGAATCAGGACAGTTGGGGGGCAAACATTTGAGCTGAGCTCACCTCTTGTTTCTGGAACACAAAATTGATATACAATGCACTACTTGTGCATCTTGTTTACTATATAAAGACAACTCATGCATTTAAAAAAGCCAAGATGCCAAAGATCTTCCCCATTGTCCTGGAACAGCTAATGTAGCCCTGGTTGTTCTTAGTGGACCCTTCTATGGTAGGTTTTAGTGCCAGCCTGTGTCTTCCTTTCCTCCCAAAGCTTGTTGCTGACATGGGTTGCAAGGGGCAATATGCACTACATTTTTAATTCTAGGACATGACATTGTCCGTAAATTAGCTTTAATGTGCCTTTGGTGTATTAAGGGGCGTGCAAACACAAACTCACATGGTGGCATGGGTATTCTTACATTTTATGCTATAACAGCTTTTGAACACGTCATAGGGCCTCTTGGGGAAATGGATTTGTTTGAGCAGATGAACCCTTGCACCCTACTGTAAATTATGAGTTACTGCATTACTAAAAGCCGGGCAGCAAGAAGTCTTCATCTGTGCTAAATTAGCCATTAACCTGATCCTCCCTTATGGTTCTCAGTTAATCCTAATGATGTTATGGGCCATGATGTAATGTTATATGATGCTCATCTTACCAGTCCCAGTACCGGATGCAAAAGGCCTGCCTGTTTAGGTCTGGGAGGGGGTTTCCACAAATTTGACCACAATTTAAGAGTTGTCAATGCAAAAGGCGATTGTTGACAAAAAGGAATGAGGCTAAAATATTTTTAAAAAACAGTATGTTGAATGAGATATAATGCATGTGTAGGGCTAGGAGAATGTTTAAGTAGATAACTGATAGGGAAAACAAATTATGACAGACAAAAGAGATAACGTGGAATAGAGGCGAGGGTTAGGAAAAAGAGGAAGGTGGGAAGGAAAGGGGTTAAAGGAGCGAATGGTAGGGATAACAGCCGTTTTTAATTTTTAAGAGAAACTTGTAAGGGGGAAATAGCTAAACAGAAAGATGGGAGGTTTAAAACCACAGGTTAGAAATGTAGTTAAAGGTACACTCCAGCATATATATGCTCCTTTAACCCCTTAAGGACTAGGGGTATTTTTTTACACTTAAGCTTTTTAGCTTTTAAGCATAATGTGCCCCATGCATTTAGTTTAGTTTAAGAAGTATCTTTTTATATATATATATAGAGAGAGAGAGAGAAATAAACCATCTCAGAACATGACGGTGATATTAGCAGACGACATAATATTATGCCCTCTTAAAAGAGAGAGATAAATCAGAATCCCCTCTTAGTATTTGCAGTTCCCCACCCCAGCTCCTTAGTCTCACTCATCTCCTGCCTACAACTAGTTCCAGTGATTCCACACTGATTCACATATGCACACACTGTCACATAAACATATAATACATTTTATATTATACATGTATTTATTTCACATACACACATTACGCACCATCACACATAAAATTAATTTTATATTATATATATATATATCACATACACGCCGGTTCACATATACATACCATCACATACACACAAAATAAATTTTATATTATATACTGTATTTGCTCAATTATAAGGCAGCCCTGATTATAAGATGACCCCCCTCCCAAATTTAAATATTCATTTAGGAAAAAAAGAAAAAGCCTGAATATAAGACTACCCTATATGAAAAAAAGTTTTACTAGTAAATACTAATTCACATGTAAACTATTTTTTCATATTTAATATAAAAAAAATGTTTTTATTTCCTTTTATTTGCCACTCTGCCTCCAGTTATGCACATGTGCCCCACAGCTTGCTACTCTGCCACCCAGATATGCCTTTCAACCCCCTATTTGCCACTCTTCCCTCCCTGATATGCCTTATACACCCCTATATGCCACTCTGCCTACAGAAATGCCTTTTAACCCCCTATATGCTACTCTGCCTACAGAAATGCCTTATATCCCCCCATATGCCACCCTGGCTCCTGAAATGACTTTTAACCTCCCATATGCCACTCTGCCTCCAGATGTCATGCTGTCATAGAAGTGCCGGCAGCAGCGGAGGTTGTCTGTGCGCATCCCGCAACGTTCACCGGCTGGGGGTTGCGCACAGACGGCCTCCGCTGCTGCCGGCGGGGCTTCTATGGTGGAGCACCGGAAGGTCATGTGATGCCAGCGCTTCGTCATAGAAGCCCCAGAGAAAGTGGAGGCTGTCTGCGCGCATTACACTGATTCACATATACTTACTCCCACATACACAAAAAAATTTATTTTATATTATTTTATATTAATTATTAGGAAGCCTTGGGACCCATGTGGATTTCAGATTTAAAAATATATTTATATTATAATATATATACAAGCATGTTCATCCTGGGCCTTTAAAAATCCTCTGACATTTTTACCATGACCTACATCTGTACTTGGACAAAAAATATTTTTTGACAATTATATTACACTTTATCACTGCAGGAGGCATATTAATACCTCCAGGAAAATTCTCAAACTTACTTAATAACTCACGCTTTTAAACTTTTCAGTATTGGCTATATCAGAAATGATTATAATATTTTTTATTGCGGATCAAAAGTTTATTTATTTTCATTCTAGTGAACCCATGCTGCTTCTTCCCATGTCAGCACCAAGGAGTCTGTGTACGGTTTGAACTGGATCGATATGAATGTGACTGTACCCGCACTGGATATTATGGAACAAACTGCACAATCCGTAAGTCACATTGTTAACATCTTATCTTCTCTCACAGTTGTTTCCTTTGCTAAAACTCAACAGAACCTCCAGACTAAAGGCCTCAGTGCAGAGCACAACTAAAATAGTGATTATGCAATGGAGTGTGTAAATATTGAAAAGTCTAGCCTCCCTTTAGAAATATAGTGATAGATCACTGATAAAAAAAATCCCAAACTCTCATTTCATTTGTTTTTTTAATCCTAATATTATGTTCAAGGGAGGGGCAGCAGGGGACCAAATTTCCCACTCGGTTGCTCTATTTGGAGATTTTGTGCCACTAACCGAATCCTTTATGTGTATCTTACTTGCATTTCCACATATAGCCGAAATGTTGTTCATAACTGTTCCTTTCTGTGCCCCATTTAAATTATTATATTAAATTATTTTGTGTACTACACTGGATTGTGAACGCTGAGTGTATTTCCTGACCATTGTATCATGAGCAATTTTTTTACTGGGCTACTATGCTGGAACGGTCTACTGGTGTGAATGTTGCCAGCCTCCCCTTGCCAATTTTGCATGCAAACAGCAGGATATAAGATAATTCCAGTTGCACTGTGCTTTTATATAGTACTTTGTGTGAAAGAGAGTCAAAGAAATGACTGCTTAGGCCCATATAAATAATTTAATTCATATTTGTCAGCTGTCCCACATACCTGCCCCACTGTCCTACTTCTGCGGTCAGTGGGAAGCATCGACTGGTTTTGGGAGATCCTAATTTTCATAATGCTATCAGTGCAAGGTGGCTATTTGGGTAAGACGAGTAGTTGTCCATGCCTCCCATCATACTCACTTCTGGGTCTGGCCCAGCTCCAACAGCCCTACAACACAGGTGTCCTGATTTGGACAACTGAAAAGTTGGGAGTCTGCACTCACAATCATATCCTATAGCTCACACAACTCATACATCATTACCCAACCTCAAGTCAAAGGCATCACTGCTTAGATCTGCTTTCCAAGCTCCAGCATCCCAGTACCCAAAACTCCAAATAATCTAACATGACTATGAGCTTGTGGTAACAGTAATGAATCACAAGACTTTAAGGGATTCCAGCCGTCAATTGCACTGTAGGTGGTTACCTCTTAACACTAGACAGAGTGCTGGTATTGTAATCCCCAAGGCTGGATGGGTATGTGGCCCTTATTAATGAAGTGCCTGTTCAGTCCTCAGGTAATACCGTATTTGCATTGGTCACATTATCTCTCTGATTTTTAAATGTTATAGGTGTGTGTTGCAGCTTTGCAACCATTGCATCAATTTAGTATCCACATATGTGGTTTCTCGAAATATTACCTGCTGTGTATCCTTATGATGTAATATTAATTCCATGTGTCATTTACTTCTGTTTAAAAATAATTAAGATTTAGGCAGGTCACTGAATCTCCTCCAGGGTCTGCAGTGCTGTACACTGTGTACTATCTATATCAGACCAGTTATCTGTAAAGTGGCATTTCTGTTACTAATGCTGCTAATACCCAGGGTAGGCAAAGTGTCTGTACAAGGACACCAGTGTCAGCGGCAAGGGTTGTGAAGGTCCATAGAACATCATTAAATTGTCCACTACAGACCCAAGTAAATGTTCACCGTGAGCAATGCCTACCTCTGCTAACACCCTCTCTTGTACTTATTGTTCTTGCTGTTGTTCGGTAGAACTGTGACATCTGGGATCTTTCCATCATGTTTTCTTGACATACATACTATACATATACAAAACAATCACTATGGTGAGAATTCACCCTTGTAACATAAGCTTATGAAAACACATTTTCTGCTATACACACACAAAGCTGCATCTGGACTAAGTATAATATAAGAAGGGCCAGAAGCTATTTCTCTAATCAAGTTTTTTTTATACAGTATTGTGATGTGGTCCACATAACACAATAAGCATTATCATGGTGGCAAATTTATGATGTTCATAGTAATATAGTGGTAGTAAGTTATGCTAGGATACCAGCCATTGCTATTCCCTTTTTGTTTCAGACAAATCACTTTGTTTCTTTATAATGTAACCTAAATCAGATTTCTGTTGATCTTCAAATGTGTGTAAAATGAGAAGTTATTATTATTAGTTTGTGTTTTGGTGGTAACTTCAGTGTAATAACCAGAAACATACAACAGCTGCAGACTTGCAGACACAACATTTTTTTCTTCAGTCTGAGAAAAAGAGAAAACCCAGAGGTAACACATAACACAAAATTGCTGAAAAGACTAGAGCAACAATTGCAGAGTGTGCCTTGAAGTGACACTACAATATATTTAATCTCCCCATCCAGGCCCAACCCAACTATATAGTTAAATTCTGATGACCAGACTAATATTCTTAAAATATAATGTTATACAAATAAACACATTTAGTCCATGCAGAAGCCTACACACTATTTCGATAACATTTAAAAAATTGACTGTGACAGAATGACCTGTCATACAGGAGCCCAAGGTACTCAGAGATGGCTCCAGCCTGGCTGCCAAACAGGCAGGAACTCCATTGTTAAACTAATCCCATTAACAGGATGGCTACCAGGGGGATATTCAGTAGCTAAAGGGGATTAAAGGTTGGGTTGTCTACATGTACCTGTTTATCAATGTTGATTTATGTTAATTAAGTTCTTTGGCTATATCAGTCTATGTGTTACAACAATAAACTGTTCATTCCTGCTGTACTCAGTTCAAGGTAGTTGTGTGTCTACTTATTGGGTACACATAGCAGGGTTCCAAGGTGCGCATGCTGGCTGGTGCTCGAAGTGATTCCGGGGACAACAGGAGGATACATGTGGGTGATCTCTGGGAGTTACTACAGCTCTCTTGGTGAACCCGTTACATTGACATAGCTATTTAGCCTGCTTGGAGCATAATATGCATCCCATCCTGATTACTTTCTGTGCAGATCGTGCAGGTTATTCAGGGAAAGACCCCCAATTTCTCTCATTGTACATTGGTGCTGTCCTCTGTGAGTCTGTGTTTTGTTGAGTGGTTGCTTCTATCCTCATTATAGTCTCTTTTTTGCTGATCATTAATGTTGTCCATTGTCTCTATGAACCAAGCTCAGAACCAGGGACGGCCCGACAATGGAGCCGAGTGGGGCAACCACTCCAGACGGCACTTTTGAAGGGGCGGTACTTTGCCGCCCCAAGCCCTTCTTTTTTTTTAAAGCGAAAGAGAGAGAAAGGGGCGCCGAGTGGTTTTCGGTTACCAAGCTGTCAGTACCCGCTCGGCGCCCCTCTCTCTCTCCTCTGCGTCGAGTCTTCCTGTTCGGTCTCGGTGCCGGCTTGTAATGCTGAGTGCCGGAAGATTTCCGTCTCTCAGCATTACAAGCCGGCACCGAGACCGAACAGGGAGACTCGCCGCAGGACTGCTGAAAGGTAAGTACAGGGGGTGGGGGCGGCAGGGGGGGGGAGAGGAAGGGTAGATAAGGGGGGGGGGGCGTCATTTTAAAATTCGCCCCAGGCGGCATTTTGCCTTGGGCCGGCCCTGCTCAGAACCATGAATTGTCAGCTTTTCCATTCATGTTGGGGAATATGATATGAAAGTGTACATTGTCAGTGACAATTTCCACAAGAGTGCTTTTGCCAATTACAGATGATGCCTGTTTGTATGGCAGCATCAACACTGGCTTAGGAAATGCAACTAACCAACACAAAAAGGAGCTTGAGTGTTGCTTTCATGTGTTGCTCGAGTGACACCAGTCCCAACTAGCTGGATGTCTCTGGATGTCTCTGGATGTAGGTTTTAGTCTTCTGTATTCAAAGATAGAACTTGTGCAAAGTGTTTTGAATCATTTGCAGAGGTTTCTTGGCACAAAAACATATGAATCACACATTTTTGTTGCTTCCATAGTTAGATGTTTTGCCGTAAAGATGTTCTTATTCAGGGCCAAATAAAATCAGCTATATAAACTATAACAATTATTTTTCTGGTGTATGAGTATTTGTGTATGCTACTTTTTTATTGAACTGTTAAGAGGCAACTTTTGGGGCAAGCATCCACTGGATGTACCTTCATCCAAAAACTCTATTTTCCATAAGCACTTCAGTTGTTAGAATTTCTGTATAACTGGATGCATTCCCTTGGTAACCATTAAGGGAACAATAACCAATTTATAGCAATTTACTGAGGGGCTTACGTGCAGTTTTTACAAACAGCTACCAGGGTACAGTTGCAAACAGTGGAATCATATGCAGTGCTTCGGTCGTGCCTCCTGTCCCTTGTGTATGGAAATCTATTTAAAAAAAATATGATGTCCCCAGAGTCTCTGTTCAAAGTATCGATATAGCTTCCAAATTGGCCTGTTTATTGCGATTACATGCTGGTTAAAATGCATAATGTCTGAAACAGGGCTAAACTGGCAATAACTGGGTGACCCTGGCACTTAAAGGCTAGTGGCCCCCTGAAGACCTAGTGCTCTGCACATTCTCTTTTTAGTTTTTGGGACAGATGTATAATATTTTTTCTTTCCTGCCGTGCTGAGTTCTAATAAAAAATAATTTTAATTTGTAACCATATCTATTCATCTATATATAGAGATGCTAAGTGCTAGAAAAAAAAAGAATGCATGCCAAGTAAATTGTAACAGTAGGTGTTTAAGGTGTAGAAAAATAACTGGATGCTTAGCTCAACATTTTATCTTTTTTTCCCTTCTATTTGCTTTACATGCCATGTAGTAGATGCTTGCGTTTATCTTATTCATTTTATCTCTCAGCTGAATTGTGGACTAGAGTTCTGGAATACCTGCGTCCAAGTCCTGGATTTTATCACTACATTTTAACCCGGTATAAGTGGTTTTGGAATTTAATCAATGCGACTTTCATACGAGATACAATTATGAGACTTGTTCTTAAAGGTAAGCGCATACTGTGCTTTGTATTTTTTACGTACTGTTTGAAAATTTTGCATGCTGCTTACATTTCTTTTAATCATTTCCTTTTAAATACGTTGCTTTATTGTTTCATGAAACTCATTGTGTTTTATTTTAGTGCGATCCAATTTGATACCTAGCCCCCCAACATATAACTCTGCATATGGATATATTAGCTGGGAGGCATATTCAAATGTCAGCTACTATACACGAATTCTTCCTCCTATTGCAGATGACTGTCCAACACCAATGGGAACAAAAGGTAAGCTGGGTAAACATGTACATTATTTTTGTTTTTGTATACTTCTATTTTTAACCGTTACTATGACAGCTATGTAGAATATATATAGCAGATATGGACTGAAAAGAAAAATATTTTTTAGCAATGTATTTTGCCTATCAGTCCTTGATGGACTAGCAGCTTTTTCATCTCTCCAGTGGAAGCCTGCACTTACCTGTAAACACAAAGCATTTATCTTCAGAGGAAGTCTTGCTAAACGCTAAACAAAAAGTTTCTGTTGCATACATTGCATTTCACAATTATTTTGTAAGTTGTGGTAGTAAAGATTGGAAAGACAAACTCTATTAGCATTGTTTAAAAAAGGATATAAGTAATGTCAAATGAACAGCAACATGTGTTTTTTTTTATTTTTATATAGCGCCATCAAATTCCGCAGAGCTGTGTATATATACCGTATTTGCCCGAATATAGGCCGCACTCCCCCCCCCCACTTTAAGTCTTTAAAGTGGGAGTGTGGCCTATATTCGGGGTCTAGTCTGCACTGGTAAGTCTAGGGGAGGGGTGCACATCTCGGGGGGACACACAGAGTGGCAGCATATCTCGGGGGGGGGCCCAGAGTGGCAGCATGTCTCGTTGGGACACACAGAGTGGCAGAATATCCCGGGGGGGGGACACAGAGTGGCAGCATATCTCGGGGGGGAGGCACAGAGTGGCAGCATATCTTGGGGGGGCAGAGTGGCAGCATATCTCGGGGGGGGACACAGAGTGGCAGCATATCTCGGGGTGGGACACACAGAGTGGCAGCATGTCTCGGGGGGGGGCAGAGTGGAAAAATCACCTAACTTTTAGGGTGCGGTCTATATTCAGGTGCGGCCTATACTCGAGCCAATACGGTGTGTATATATATATATATATATATATATATACATACATATATATATATACTCAAACAACTGCACCATCTAGGTACACTAGACAGATTGATTTATGGATTCTATTCAAATAAATATATTGATTTATTTTCAAAACGCATACTACATCGAACTGTTTAATTGTATTATACAGTATGCTAAATACTTGCTTTTAAAATATAATTTTTCTTTGGGGACAATTCCAGGGACAAATATGCACCAGGGACTAAAACCTCAGGCTATGTCTTTTTTTTTAATTCAGGAAAAATACAACTCCCTGATGCAAACTTTATAGTGGAGACATTTCTGAAAAGAGAACGCTTTATTCCAGACCCTCAGGGCAGCAATCTTATGTTTGCCTTCTTTGCTCAGCATTTTACCCACCAGTTCTTTAAAACATATGGAAGGATGGGACGTGGCTTCACTAAAGGATTAGGTCATGGGGTAAGTTACATAATGGAGTGCAGAAAACCATCATTTGTTTTTGTGAAAGCACATAAAAGAGATTATTTTTATAAACATGTATTTCCTGAAGTAAGGAATACAGGAGTCGGGAGTAGCCAGAGCAAAACTAACAACAGTTGTGACATTTCTACAGCCCAATACAAGGAGACCAAAATAAGCTCCTGGTTCTCCCTTGCTCCTCCAACAATCTTCAGTCTTTTCTCTAAGCAATTTTTAGCCATTTTAAGGAAATCTGTCCACTTAACGGCTTTTATGACAGTATCAATTGAAATTAGCTTTTTTTCTATTGTGTAATAGTTTTGGACCCTACTTTATGTCTATCTTCAGGAGGGTATGATCCCGTGACAAAGGCAAGACTAGCATTTTAATTAGTTTCAGCCATAAAGTCCTCAGACACACTTACATCTACGTCATCCTACGCCTACAAAGGCTTCCAGAACTTTCAGCATACCAGGGAATTCTCCATACTTTGCCCAACGGCACCGAAAATCAGAGCTGATTATGGGTCTCCAGATCACTGTGTTTATTCTCCTGGCAGAAGAGCTGCATATTGCCCCAACCCCTGTCCTGGCCAGGCCACTTAATCGGACCTCATTTATTTCTAAACCCTGTCAATTCATCTGCGTTGCCTTTCCTTTAGTCCTGCTTCCTTAACACTGACACACACCCTTCCTGTCTCCTGTAAGCAATGATCTGATGGGCTAGTCCTGGGATGTTTCTAGCTATGCCAATCAGCCTCGGCCAGAGGGAGTGATAACTTAACAAAAGATGAGGAATATTGTAATGAGTAGGAATAATAATGAGAATCATTCAAGTTAAGTTAAGATAGCTCTTACAATTGTATAATTATATATATTAGAGTTTATGCAACTGGACTGCTGTTTCCAGAGAAGTGATGATTAAAATCTTTTTTGACATAGCTAGTAGGTTCACAGTTCTCTCAAATCTGTCTTCATATAAAAACATACACAGATTCAGATGTACATGAATATCCTAATATAAAAGGGTATATTCGCCAATTTAAGGTTAACTTTCTCCTTGTTACCTGTCCCAAGCAGGTCCACTTCGTCACCAACTCAAGTAATCGATAACAAACTATTTGTGTATTATTACCTAATTATCATAGTAAATTAATTTATTCTGATGACTAAACACAAACCAAATTATTTGTCCAGGTAATTATAATTTGACCCATGCATTTGGTAAATTGTGTTTCTATAATATATTGACAAAGCTTGTCCTGGAACGGTAAAGTGAACTGTATACTAACAAGCTATTAAAGTGGTTACATTAATATATCTGCAATTTGTAGGGAAACCGATCTACATTGTTTTCAATATTTATACAAGGATTGTGATGAGTTATATTCCCGCAAGCTGTTTGTCTAAGATGTATATTTTTTGTATTAATATTCATATTACAAAAATATAATATTGGAATGAATCCATTCGTTTGGGATTTATCAAAATGACTCGGCATACTTTTTCCATGTAGTTTGCATGACCAGTGAACATTTTCTTGGCTATGACTACATTTTCAACACAGTTAGGATCCAACCAATAAAAATGTAATTAATTTATATTATGACACTTACAATTTTCATACCGATAGAACCTTAAGTCACTGTCCCTCTTTGAATCCTATATTAAAAAGGCATTAAAACATACTGGCTTTGAAAATCTAAACTATGATATGCAATTTGAAACCGCCTCAGTCTAATTTCCGTTGTAAAAGAGAGCCTGCAATCCTTAGTTTCTTATTTCCCCACACACAATAATAGTAATTTATCCATTAGCAGTAACATTGACATTGGAACTTGAAGAGTAATAGATTTAAATAAATTTTAAGGCAAAATATATTCATGATATTTCTTATTCCTTTCAAGATGAAAGGTTCTTTTTTTTAGATCTTTAATCAAACCATTATGATTATTATGTATAATTTTCTTAAAGTCGAAAATAATCTTAATTCTCAAATACTCTCTTTTTTCTTTATTGGTCCAGTCAAAGGAATATAAATCCTTCAAAGGTTTTAATTGATCCAAATTTAAACAAGGATGTATAATTTATGTCATTTTGGAATGGTTATTTTCTCTGACTATAAAACAGCATGTCTTTTCTTAATAAAAACTCATTCCCAGATTTTTACAGACCTCACTGTAAGGCATCCACCTATTTGCTGAAAGGATATTCCAGGTCCAAGTGTTTTAAAATTAGAAGAAATCTTGCATATACAAACATTTACAAAAAGAGTCACCTCCCCACAAAGAAAGGGTTTATAAACAAAAATGATTACAGCTCTTATACATTCAAATGTTATGGATTTGAGTAATATATTTTTTAATATTAAATAAGGTATGGGCTGTTATGCCACAAATACTAATAGTTTCTCTTCCATAGGTTGACCTAAGCCACATATATGGAGATACTTTGGAACGTCAGCATATGCTTAGACTGTTCAAAGATGGAAAGCTGAAATATCAGGTAAGAAAAATAAACTGACTTATATTTCTCTTTAACATATAAATAGAAATATTGCATACAGTTTGTTGTCCAGGACTCATCTTGATTAAATCACAAAATGATCTATTAAAGAAATATTAAATGTAAAATAACACATAGTACCCATTGTCCCTGATGTTATCACTGGTATCACAATTTTTCTGTATTAAGATAAAACTATGTTTCTTCGTGGATTTGTTTGTGCTTCAGATAATAAATGGAGATATGTATCCACCAACAGTGGTTGAAGCACCAGTCCACATGATATATCCCGACAATGTTCCCAAAGAGAAGCAATATGCAGTCGGGCAAGAGGTATTTGGCCTTCTACCTGGACTAATGATGTATGCAACTCTTTGGCTTCGGGAACATAACAGAGTATGTGATATTTTAAAAAAAGAACATCCCACATGGAGCGATGAGCAGCTGTTTCAAACAACAAGGCTTGTTCTGATAGGTGAGTAGGTAAATGTGAGAACAATATAATGTATCAATGGAACTTACAATATGAGGAAACACAAGGGTCTATTCATTAAGCGGTTTAATGCATTTGCAGGCTATCACTGGCAAATCAACTTTTAGATTCCCTAAAATGCGAGTTGTTTGGGTAGACTTCCCGGGTGTGTGGTGGAGCAGGCAGGTAAATGAATAAACCTGAATGAGAATATTGCCCAGATATACCCCTCCTCGCCGTGTCCCCTGCTCAGAGGGATGGGTGGTTAAATGTAATAAAAATACCTTAGGTGAGGCACAGTGATATTATGTTGTATAGTCTTACACATTTGGTTATATAATCCACTCGCCATTTTGAATAGGAGCGAATACAAATCAAGTTCCCCAAGGTCAACAAAGAACAAAGAGTCAGATGCATTAACAGGAATGAAAAGAAAAAAAAAATAGCTACAAAATGTAACTAATGGGTGCATGTTTATGTTTAATCTGGTGAGTAAAAATGTGCTGTGTAAGCATATGGCTGATCATAAAGGAACTCTTATGCCAGCTCTCTTTAAGTTGCCATCTACAGCAAGCTTCAACAAGTTCAGCCATATACATAATGAAAATGATAGCAGTTATACATAGCAGCTATAATGACAGAGGTAGGCTTTCCTTGCCACATTTCTTATTGGACTATAACTAATATCAATTGCATTTTGCCTTTTACCTGTGATCAGTTGAGGTCCCCTGTCACACTTAAAGAAACCCTCTCCCTCCAATGTTCTTACCTCACAGGATGGGGCTTGGTAATCCGTGCTTGTTTACAAGAAAAATAATAATAAATAATTGGGAACAAGACAAGTGGGGTAATTTTTGTATAACTCCTTACAGGGCCCCATGGTCCTAAATCAGCTAACAACCTTAGGACATATTATATCCTACGGATGTTGTGCTATTTGATGTAATAGCACGTTCTTTGGTCTTTTCACTGAAGGGTGATATTTCTCCAACAGTATTGCACAAAGAGTTAAAGCTCCGTGCTAGGGACTCTATTGGTCACCTGCAGGGACCTCCTCTGGCATCAACCAATTGGTTGATGCTAGAGGAGGCCCCTGCCGGCGCAAAATAGAGTCGCTCTTATGGACCTTTAACTTCTGATGACAAAACTCTGCCTGGGAAGACCATTGGTCTCCCCACTCCAGGAGTTAAAGGTCCGTACGAGCGACTCTATTGGTTGTTCGTATGGACCTTTAACTCCTGGAGCAGGAAGACCAATAGTCTCCCCAGTGGGGAGTTTCACCGTCAGGAGTTAAAGGTCTGTACGAGTGACTCTATTGGTCGCCGGCAGGGAGCTCCTCTGGCAGACCAATAGAGTCCCTCGTACGAACCTTTAACTCTTGGAGCTTGAAGACCAGTGATCTCCCCAGGCCACATTAGGAGTTAAAGGTCTGTACGAGCGTCTCTATTGGTCGCTCACAAGGACCTTTAACTCCTGGAGTGGGGAGACCAGTGGTCGCTGTCTGGAGTTAAAGGCCCGTACAAGCAACTTTATTGGTCGCCAGCAGGGGGGCTCATCTGCCATCAAAAAAATTAGTTTGTATGATTAAAATGAAAAAAAAAAAACGTACACGTACATATAAATTACACACAGCTTGAGCCAGTGGGGAAGTGATTCTGCTTTTTATTTCTTGCTCTAAATATGGGCATTTGCATAATTTAGTTAATTGTACCACAATTCAAAGTTAGCAGTTTACCCTCATTTGAGTCATTAATTAGTCATCCACCACAGTGCCAAGCATCTAAATATTATGTCCTCCCTACCATGCTGGAGCTGTGGGTTAAGGATCAAGGGGAATAGTAAAAGTCCAGGACCATGCGCTTCCTTACACAATCCAATGCTTTAGAGTAGGGCTGAAACAACTAATCGATAAAATCGATAATAATCGATAGTGAAAATCGTTGTGAACGATTTTCATTATCAATTAATCAAATCGATTTTTATCGATTATAAAAAGAGGTTTTTTTCAGAGCAAATGCTCTGAAAAACTCCTCTCCTTATATAATCCGACCTCAAACAGAGATCAGATTATAATACTAGAATCCAGATCCCCCGCCACGCTGCAGGGGACCTGGATTCCCCTCACTGTTGGCCGGTCTCTCACTTCCGTCTCTCTCCCCCCTCCATACACCCCTCTGACTCCTCCCCCCTCCCATACATCACTCTGCCTCTCTCCCGACTCGTTACTGACAGGCACTTTCACTGCAGCCTCAGCGTAAGTGAAGGGCAGTAACAGAGGCTGGCAGTGCGCATCGTGCAGACCCCCACCGGCTGACAGAGAATCATCCTCTCTGTCAGCCAGTGGGGGTCTGCATCACACAGACAGCCTCCGTTACTCACCTTCACTTACGCTGAGGCTTCTATGAAGCTGCAGTGAAAGTGCCTGTCAGTAACGGAGCTGGGTAGAGAGGCAGAGCGGTGTATGGGAGGGGGGAGGAGTCAGAGGGGTGTCTTGTGAACCTGGTGTCTTGTGAACCTCCGTTGCTGAAAGGAGGCAGAGTGGAGTATGGGGGGGGAGCCAAAGTGGTGTATGGGAGGAGCCAGAGTGGTGTATGGGAGGGGGAGGAGCCAGAGTGGATTATGGGAGGGGGGAGGAGGCAAAGTGGTATATGGGAGGGGGGAGGAGGCAGAGTGGAGTATGGGAGGGGGAGGAGGCAGAGTGGATTATGGGAGGGGGGAGGAGGCAAAGTGGTATATGGGAGGGGGGAGGAGGCAGAGTGGAGTATGGGAGGGGGGAGGAGGCAGAGTGGAGTATGGGAGGGAGGAGGAGGCAGAGTGGAGTATGGGAGGGGGGAGGAGGCAGAGTGGAGTATGGGAGGGGGAGGAGGCAAAGTGGTATATGGGAGGGGGGAGGAGGCAGAGTGGAGTATGGGAGGGGGGAGGAGGCAGAAGGGGAGTATGGGAGGGGGGAGGAGCCAGAGTGGTGTATGGGAGGGGGAGGAGCCAGAGTGGTGTATGAGTGAGTTATAGTGGTGTATGGGGGGTATTATGAATTTCAGGGCATATAGGGGTATAAGGCATATCGATATTAGGCATATCAGGGGGGGCATAAAACATATCTGGGGGTAAAAGGTATATCAGGGGGCTCAGTTGCATATCACTGGCATATAAGGAGTATAAGGCATATCAGGGCCACAGTGGCATATCAGGGGGCACAGTGGAATCTGGCATATAAGCGGTATAAGGCATATATGGGGGCAGAGTGGCAAGCTGGGGGTCAGATGTGCATAACCGGGGGCAGTTTGGTAAATAAAAAAAAATTTAAACAAGGCTTTCTTCTCATAGTTTTTATTAAATATGAAAAATAGTTAACATATGAATTAATATTTACTAATAACTGCATTAAAACCTAGTTTGAGAAACACTGTGTTTGGGTTCTTGTAGCTTTTATTATTATGTCAGTAAAATAAGAAGGTGAATAGAGAGAGAGGCCATTGCAATAAAGAGATGAAAGTGTAAATTGTACGTTTTTTATTACATTATTTTAAATTGAAAAAAAAATGCATTTTTTTATCCGATTAATCGAAAAAATAATCGGCCAACTAATCGATTATTAAAATAATCGTTAGTTGCAGCCCTACTTTAAAGGTATGGTACAAAAATGGATTGGTGATCCACAGATCCACAGGCCAAGAGGACCTGAGGAGATGCAGGAGGGAGGCTAAAGAAATGTCTGAAGACATTTGTTGCTCTAAGTCAGAGTGAGTAAAGCTATTAAGGGTAAGGATCCAGTCAGTGGCAAAGCGATAATTGGCTGCTAAGTTCTAATCAAGCAAATTTTGGTGTGGATATTGAAGTTAAATCAGGGCAATTCTGTCTTTTTTTATTTTGCCATAGGAACTGTCGCAAACGTTTATTGTGCATTAGAAGGTCTCATTCCTTTAACCCCTTAAGGACCGGGCTCATTTTTCGTTTTGTACCCTGTGGGACCGAGGCTGTTTTGACACTTTTGTGGTGCTTGTGTTCAGCTGTAATTTTCTCCTCACCCATTTAGTGTACCCACATAAGTTATATATTGTTTTTTTCAGGACAAGATGGGCTTTCTTCAGATACCATTATTTTGATCGTATCATCTTATTTACTATAAAAAAAATAAAAAAAACATGGTGAAAAATTGAAAAAAAAACACATTTTATGACTTTTATTTGAAAAATCTTTTACTCACCTAAAAAACGCCAAAAGGTAAAGAAATAAACACCAGATAGTGAAACGTGAAAGTAAAATATTAAAAAGGTACTTCCTCACTGTACTGCTGCAGCCCGCAATAACACTCCTCTTAGTGTTCAACAGAAAGCAACCCAAAATTAGGCGCGCATGTACATATGTGGGAAAAAAATAAACAATAATAGTGCAATAATGTAAGATTCAAAGTGCTGTATGTGCGTGTATTATATGCACTCACAAAATTACAGATGGTCAAGGCTCTTCAGAATAAAATTCTTTCTTTATTTCTTCTTATTACTAAAAAAATTGATAAAAAGAGAACGGCCAATAGTGCAATATATTCCTGTGGTTGTTATAGGAAAAAAAATGCACTTACAAGATGGTAGATATTTTCAGGCACTTCAACTGAAAGTCCGAAGTTTAAAATCAATGAAGTCCAAAACAGTAAATAGTCCTCGTAGGTAGTCCTCAACGCGTTTCGCCTATCGGCTTCCTCAGGAGAACAGTTTCTTTCCGAAAATTTCATGATGTTCGTGGGTGTAGAACGTCTATTTATGTATTTTGTGTCCGTGTTCCGTGTTCCGTCTTTACTTCCGGGTTTGACGTCAGCGCGCTGTTCCCGGGCAACGACGGGAACAGCGCGCTGACGTCAAACCCGGAAGTAAAGACGGAACACGGAACACGGACACAAAATACATAAATAGACGTTCTACACCCACGAACATCATGAAATTTTCGGAAAGAAACTGTTCTCCTGAGGAAGCCGATAGGCGAAACGCGTTGAGGACTACCTACGAGGACTATTTACTGTTTTGGACTTCATTGATTTTAAACTTCGGACTTTCAGTTGAAGTGCCTGAAAATATCTACCATCTTGTAAGTGCATTTTTTTTCCTATAACAACCACAGGAATATATTGCACTATTGGCCGTTCTCTTTTTATCAATTTTTTTAGTAATAAGAAGAAATAAAGAAAGAATTTTATTCTGAAGAGCCTTGACCATCTGTAATTTTGTGAGTGCATATAATACACGCACATACAGCACTTTGAATCTTACATTATTGCACTATTATTGTTTATTTTTTTCCCACATATGTACATGCGCGCCTAATTTTGGGTTACTCACCTAAAAAAGCAAGTAAAAAAACTAGCTAAATAGATTCTACTACTTGTCCTGAGTTTAGAAATACCCAATGTTTTTATGTTTTTTTGCTGTTTTTTGTAAGTTATAGGGCAATAAGTACAAGCAGCGTTTTATGATTTCCAAATCTTTTTTAACAAATCTGGTCAGTCTGCCTCCATCTCCTCTTTGGAACATCTTTGAAGCCGGTTAACTCAATTTAACCCATTCAAACCATATATTTTTGAAAACTAGACACCCCAGGGTATTCCAAATGCTGTTATTTTAACCCTTTCCATGCACCAATTATACAACTACACTTTGTCAAACTTTGTAATAGTAATTTTTTTTAATTTTTTTTCCACACAAATTGTACTTTAGTTATAGATATACAGGTGCTGGTATATGTCACTGTCAAACAACACCCCAATGTGTGTTCAGCAACATCTCCTGAGTACAGCGATACCCCACATGCATGGGTTTGTCAGATTGTTTGGCTGGTAAAAGGCTACTTTTGGGGCATGCGTAATTCAGGTGGTCATTTGGTCATTGTGCCTCCCTCTCCTCTTTGGAATATCTTTGAAGCCGGTTAACTCAATTTAACCCATTCAAACCATATATTTTTGAAAACTAGACACCCCAGGGTATTCCAAATGCTGTTATTTTAACCCTTTCCATGCACCAATTATAGAACTACACTTTGTCAAACTTTGTAATAGTAATTTTTTTTATTTTTTTTTCCACACAAATTGTACTTTAGTTATAGATATACAGGTCCTGGTATATGCCACTGTCAAACAACACCCCAATGTGTGTTCAGGAACATCTCCTGAGTGCAGTGATACCCGACATGCATGGGTTTGTCGGGTTGTTTCAGATTTAAAATGCCACATTTGGGAAGTGCGCTTTTTTTCTCCATTTTGGTCAGTCTGTACCTATGCCCTATCTTTGAGCTAGGCCCCTCCAATTTACCCCATCAGCCATTTTTTTTATATATTAGACACCCCTTGGGTATTTGAAGTGCTTTTATTTTAACTCTTTGTTGAGATTTTTGAGAAATTTTAGCACTTGCTCAAAATAATAAACTTTATTTTTTTATTTTATTTTATTTTTTTAATACTTTTTTTATATTTTTTTTTACACATTTTGCTGGTACTGGATGGTTCATCTAGTGACATCACTGCATAATTATTTTTAAATGTTAGCACATTTTTTTTTTATTTTTTTTTCCATTTTTTATTTATTTTTATTTTTTTTGAATATTTTACTAATCACATAGTGATTAGAAAGCTGGGCTCCATTGACTTGCATGGTTGAATGCAGTACCTGTATTCAACCAGCAAGTGGAGCCAGTTCTCTAGAGGGTCTGGAGACCCTCTAGCGAACTTTTTCGTCTTTATTGTTTTATTTCCCGGGCCGCCGCCATCTTGCTTGATGGCGAAGATCACCGGCAGCGGCGGCTGTGACCGCTCTCCGGAGCGGTCACAGCCCACCCAGAGGTAAGTGTTTGGTGTCGCTGGATGCCTCCTGATCGAGGCATTCCAGCGACACCATTTAAGTTTAGGAGGCGATCGTTGATCGCCTCCTAAACGCTTTTAAAACGGGCGTCCGCCGCCATACAATGTATGGCGGCTGTTGACGCCCGGGGGAGGGGCCAGACATGGCCCCCGATGCCGATCTCGGCCTTGCTGAATGCCTCGACATCGAGGCATTGCAGCAAGGCCGTTTAAGCGAAGAAAGTGATCCTTGATCACTTTCTAAGCTTATTTAATTTTTTGACGGTTCAGGACCGTCAAAGGTCATTTAGTGACCTTCTTGTTATGACGGTCCTGAACCGGCAAAGGTCGCGAAGGGGTTAAGGTGATAGGTAACATTTGGATTGGATAGAGCAGTTTGGGGGAAATGACCAATTTATACAGGCGACTGCGACCAGTGCAGGATAGATAACATTGAGCAGCTTTTAAAGGAATTTGCCATTTGATGTAATAGTGGGTAAAGTTCAATTTATAGAGTTGGGCTAAATTTGTTATTTTTGATAGAATAGCAGTGAGTCAATTTGAATGTTCCATTATATGACCCATTGGGGTCAGATAAGAACAGTAAAAGATTATTCGCAAAAGTGGCAATAATGCGGATCAATGGTTCAATGGGCAAATTAAAAAAATATAGCTGATAACGGGCATCCCTGGTGAGTACCTCCAAGGGGAAATCAATGAGAGTTTAAATTGTTAATTGTGACATGTGCTGAAGGGGAATGATCTCTAAACATATGTGTGAAGGGTAAGCCAAAAATGATGGAATTTAAAGAAACTAATAAGGTAGGGCCAAGAAATCAAAGGCTTTGTCTGTGTAATTTGTATAGTATAGATAATGGCCAAAATGAAACTTCTGATATTTTGTGTTGAGTTTCGTTTATTTTTTTTAAGATGTAGTCAAGTGCCTATTTTGCCAAATATTCTGGTTTTAAAGTGAAATAGGTCTGTAAGAGGAAAGTAGGGTATGGTCACTATGTATAAAGGAACCAAAAATGTATGGGGCGCAGGTACATATAGAGGGAAAAAAAGAAACAACACAATATAGTGTAGATGGTATGTCCAATAAAGTGATCAAGTGATATGTTGCACTCACAAATAAAGAAGGTGATTCCAACCCATCAGCATGGGCTATGTAAAATCTTTAATATTCTTCATATGAAAATCTAGAAAACAAACTAAAAATGGTGCAGTATCTCAAGGTAAAATACAGATGTATCAATAAGAATGCACTCACAATTTTTCATGCACAAAAGTGCATATGCAGGCGTTTGGTATAAAAGTCCACCAAAAGGTAGGATGTGATGAAGTCCAATTGAGTCTATCAACGCGTTTCGCCCCTTGGGCTTCTTCAGGAGATCAATTGGTGAAAATATCGGCAATAATCAGCAATCTGTGAATGGTTCCGTGTTCAATTTAATTAATTTATTCATTTATTCATTTATAATCCATCATTACCGTATTTGCTCGATTATAAGACGACCCTGATTATAAGACGACCCCCCAAAATCTGATTAACTTATGAAAAAAAGAAAAAGCCTGAATATAAGACGACCCTATAGGAAAAAAGTTTTACCAGTAAATGTTAGTTCATGTAAACTATGTGAACAATTGTTTGTTAATAAAAGCTATGATTGAGAAAAATATTTTGTTTTTATTTCCTTTTTTTTTTTCAAAAATGCCCCCCCAGTTATGCACATCTACCCCCAGGCTTGCCACTCTGCCCCAGAAATGCCTTATACCCCATATATGCCACTGTGCCCCATGATATGCCTTTTAACCCTCTAAATGCCACTGTGCCCCATGATACGCCTTTTAACCCTCTATATGCCACTGTGCCCCATGATATGCCTTTTGACTCCGTTTGTGCCACTCTGCCTCCAGAAATGCCTTATACCCCTATATGCCACTCTGGCATTTAGGGGGTTAAAAGGCATATTATGGGGCACAGTGGCATATAGGGAGGTAAAAGGCATTTAAGGAGGCAGAGTGGCATTAAAGGGGTTAAAAGGCATTTCACAGGGCACTCTGCCTACAGAAATGCCTTACACCCCCCATTTAACACTCCCCCTCCCTCCTCCAAACTTACCGGTGCTTCTGAGTTGGGGGCGGGCGCATAACACAGGAGGATCTAGGTCCCCTGCATCTGAGCCCCCGGTGCTTAGTCCGGGCAGCATGAAGAGCTCCACGCGAATCACGTAGAGCTCTACACGCTGCCCGGACTAAGCACCGGGGACTCAGAAGCACCGGTAAATTGGAGGGGGGGGGCATAACACATGAGGATCCAGGTCCCCTGCATCTGGGTCCCCAGTGCTTAGTCCGGGAAGCGTGTAGAGCTCTACGCGATTGTATCGTGTAGAGCTCTACACGCAGCCCGGACTAAGCACCGGGGACTCAGAAGCACCGGTAAGTTGGGGGGACATAACACAGGAGGATCCAGGTCCCCTGCATCGCTGCGGGGGATCTGGATCTTAGTCTCATAATCAGACCTATTTGAGGTCTGATTATAAGACGACCCTGATTATAAGACGGGTATTTTCAGAGCATTTGCTCTGGAAAAAACCTCGTCTTATAATCGAGCAAATACGGTATTATCAACACACAATTTAAACACATCACACACAATTAAATTAATTGATTTATTTATATTAATATAAATTAATTCATTATTTCATCATCACATGATCACTTTATTCAACATATTTATTAATACATATGTATTCATTTAATACAATTTCAACACATCACTTTATATATAGACACATTTATTATTAACATGCATACTTAAAATCCAATCAATTATGTATATATCTTGATCTCATATAAAGCAATTATTCAATGGATATATTCCAGCGGACATTACATCCGTTATAACATCCGTTAATTGCAGTCATCCACAGTCCTATACAATCAATATACATATTTAACGGACTTTACATTGTCAGCAGTTTTATATAACACATTTGTAGGTTACACTTTCTAGTTAAATATCCGGTACGATTACGGTACGATCTATGTTCTCTTGTAGATACACACACATACACAACTGTAGAACATATGGTGGATATTCCTGTCCTTTCTTCGGTTCTCCTTTTCGTCTCTTTTCTTCGTCTCTTTTTCATTTCTTTAGTATAGTAACTGCGATCATTCCCTCGAGGCTGATTTCTTTTTTGAATGACTCATTCTCTTTCCTTGATCACCGAGAGGCGCACTTTGAAGATCCTCCCGTATACAGGCTAGACAGTCTTCGTTTTTCACCTACAACTTTATTAACAAACGAGAGAACAATCAGAGAATACAGACGATACGTGATGACATCAAGGGAAAAGGTCAACACGCGACGACACATACGGAAACGGCTATAAAAGAACAGACAGAGGGAACGGAACCATTCACAGATTGCTGATTATTGCCGATGTTTTCACCAATTGATCTCCTGAAGAAGCCCATGGGGCGAAACGCATTGATAGACTCAATTGGACTTCATCACATCCTACCTTTTGGTGGACTTTTATACCAAACGCCTGCATATGCACTTTTGTGCATGAAAAATTGTGAGTGCATTCTTATTGATACATCTGTATTTTACCTTGAGATACTGCACCATTTTTAGTTTGTTTTCTAGATTTTCATATGAAGAATAATAAAGATTTTACATAGTCCATGCTGATTTGTGAGTGCAACATATCACTTGATCACTATATTGGACATACCATCTACACTATATTGTGTTGTTTCTTTTTTTCCCTCTATATGTACCTGCGCCCCATACGTTTTTGGTTCGTTTATACTTTTACACTTTGAGGAAGAGTGTTGTTTGGGGAGCTGCGGTCCATTTTTGGGAAGTATTATTTAATATATTAATTTACTTATTATTCACCACATCCCACCATAACAGCACGTATTTCTGGTTTATTCACGGTGTCATTTATGGTCACTATGTGGCTTGGGAAGGGCTATGATGCGGGAGGCAGTAAACTCACTGGGGGGAACCTCACCAGCCAAGAAACCATTGTAAACATCTGCAAGATGTGTCGGTAGGTATGTCGATAATGTTTTCTAGCATTCTGTGCCTAGGCCGTCTGGGCCCTGGGTTTTACCATTTGAAAGGGATCTGGGGGGAACCAAGTTTTTTCCTATTATTAGGAGATAGTTTGGGAAGTTTAGCCTTTTGAAAGATCTCAAGGATAATATCAGGATTTATGGATTCCGCTTTATAAAAATCCTGAAAGTAAATAGCAAATAGTTGGGTAATACTCTTGGGGTCAGATATCGTGGACAGGGAAGTGTCTTTAATTATGATATGCCCTCTTAGAATCGGTAAATGGTTAATCGGTTATGTATAAATACATACATACATACATATGTATCCTTACATACATCCCAGAAGGGGCTGCCCAAAACAAGTCCATGTCCTAAATGTTCACAATTGTCTACAACATAATCTTTCCATTTAGTAATTAAGCATGATCGAAATACCTCTAAGTGATAAAGATAATTTGTTGTTTGGCCAATTTGGGTGCCAATAAGTCTATGTAGGAACATATCAGGAATTTAAAGGTAGTCTAATCTAGAGAAGGAATCATGTGAATGAGAGTAAACTTTAAATTGTTTATCAATTGGATTAGTGTTTCACCAAGTATCCCTCAAGTGAATGTGCTCCAGCAAAGGCAAAGAGAAGAATCCACCCGAATAGGTCGTCGGTTTGGACATGTCTAATTACGTATTGGCTACGAGATTAAAATCCCCACCCAAAATAATGCTGATATTTCCACCTCAAGGGCGGATAGTTTAGCTAAGATTGTGTGTTTATCAGAGTTTGGGGCATATAGACATCTACAAAAGTAAAATTTTCATTTATAAATTAAACTTTGAGGATAGTACATATACCCTCTGGGACCTGAATCACAGACTCCACAACGAATGGCAACCTGTTTGTAACGATAATGGAAGTGTCTCTGGATTTTTTGGTGTACATAGCTGAATATAAACCAAAAGTGAACATGTGCAAAGAATGTGAACACAAATATTAGAAGTAACAAATGTAACTAAATACTTTCTTGGTGAACTGCAGCCTCCCACTGATGCACTGCTCCCAAAAACCCAAACCAGCAAAAGCAAAGAGGGGATGGCACAGGGACACCAAGACAACTTGAAAAACAATAAGTAATACACAAAGTGCAATTCATAAAATAAATGTATGATAAATGAAATAGAAAATAGTTGCACTCACAAACAGATGGGTAGGAAAACGCCCAATATGAGAAAAAAATTAAACTTTCTTCTTTACTAATTACTTTAATAAAAACACAAAAGTACCACCAATGGTATATTATCTAAGAACCATATGCATACCCCACCTAAAGTGTACACTTACAGAAGCCACGCTGAAACAAGTGTGGATAAAATGCAGGCAAGATAAAAGGAGAAGTCCAATACAAACAAATCAATGCAATATCCTAAGTGTTTCTCCCACAAGAATAGCCTTCTTCAGGAGAAAATGTACTGGCATCCTTCAACAATAGTAACATAGTAACATAGTAACATAGTTCATAAGGTTGAAAAAAGACCAAAGTCCATCAAGTTCAACCTATATACATATTGTGTCCCTACTGTGTTGATCCAGATCAATGCTTGATCCAGTCAAGAATTGATTTGTTGGTATTGGACTTCTGGTTTTATCTTGCCTGCATTTCATCAAGGTTGCTTTGATCTACAGGTTGTGGTCCCCTAGAATGCCATAGGAATTGCAAAGGTGTGTCATAAAGTCATAACAAACATGTCCATGGGAAGGCACTTTTTTTCCCCTTGTGACGGAACCCTCCATCACTGGGGCCCCTGGAGAGGCCTAGATGTGGGTAGAATAACTATAAGATATGTTCACTCTGAAATGGCGCACGTACGGTAGCTTTTCAGCTCCCTTTGCGCTGTGATGTGTAAATCCACCGGTGCTCATGGAGATGCTTGGGGTCACTTAGTCGGGGCACGGGAAGAGGACCAGCAGGCCTTGGTAAATATCATGCCAAGTCAGCTTCACAATGAACTTTTTCAGGTACAGCAGTGTTGAAACCCAAATCCTCCGCGGATGGCAGTGTGGAAGAGCAACCTCCACTCCACGGCTGGTACTGGAAACGTGTCCTTGACTCCCGGGGATCGTAATTAAGTTAACCCCTTCGCGACCTTTGCCGGTTCAGGACCGTCATGACATGAAGGTCACTAAATGACCTTTGACGGTCCTGAACCGTCAAAAAGTAAAATAAGCTTAGAAAGTGATCAACGATGTCGAGGCATTCAGTAACGCCGAGATCGGCATCGGGGGCCATGTCTGGCCCCTCCCCGAGGCGGACGCCCGTTTTAAAAGCGTTTAGGAGGCGATCAACGACACCAAACACTTACCTCTGGGTGGGCTGTGACCGCTCCGGAGAGCGGTCACAGCCGCAGCTGCCGGTGTTCTTCGCCATCAACAAGATGGCGGCCGCCCTGTAAAAGAAACAAACAAGTTTTTAAAGTTCGCTAGATGGTCTAGAGAACTCTGGCTCCACTTGCAGGTTGAATACAGGTACTGCATTCAACCATGCAAGTCAATGGAGCCCAGCTTTCTAATCACAATGTGATTAGTAAAATATAAAAAAAAAAATGGAAAAAAAAAATATGGAAAAAATTAAAAGTGCTAACATTTAAAAATAATTATGCAGTGATGTCACTAGATGAACCATCCAGCAAAATGTGTAAAAAATATATAAAAAAAAAAAGTATTAAAAAAATAAAATAAAAAAATCAAGTTTATTATTTTGAGCAAGTGCTAAAATTTCTCAAAAATCTCAACAAAGAGTTAAAATAAAAGCACTTCAAATACCCAAGGGGTGTCTAATATAAAAAAAAATGGCCGATGGGGTAAATTGGAGTGGCTGAGCTCAAAGATAGGGCATAGGTACAGACTTTCCAAAATGGACAAAAAAAGCGCACTTCCCAAATGTGGCATTTTAAATCTCAAACAACACGACAAATCCATGCATGTCGGGTATCACTGCACTCAGGAGATGTTCCTGAACACACATTGGGGTGTTGTTTGACAGTGGCATATACCAGGACCTGTATATCTATAACTAAAGTACAATTTGTGTGAAAAAAAAAAAAAAATTAGTATTACAAAGTTTGACAAAGTGTAGTTGTATAATTGGTGCATGGAAAGGGTTAAAATAACAGCATTTGGAATACCCTGGGGTGTCTAGTTTTCAAAAATATATGGTTTGAATGGGTTAAATTGAGTTAACCGGCTTCAAAGATGTTCCAAAGAGGAGATGGAGGCAGAATGACCAGATTTGTTAAAAAAGATTTGGAAATCATAAAACGCTGCTTGTACTTATTGCCCTATAACTTACAAAAAACAGCAAAAAAACTTAAAAACATTGGGTATTTCTAAACTCAGGACAAGTAGTAGAATCTATTTAGCTAGTTTTTTTACTTGCTTTTTTAGGTGAGTAAAAGATTTTTCAAATAAAAGTCATAAAATGTGTTTTTTTTTCAATTTTTCACCATGTTTTTTTTATTTTTTTTATAGTAAATAAGATGATACGATCAAAATAATGGTATCTGAAGAAAGCCCATCTTGTCCTGAAAAAAAAATATATAACTTATGTGGGTACACTAAATGGGTGAGGAGAAAATTACAGCTGAACACAAGCACCACAAAAGTATTAAAACAGCCTCGGTCCCACAGGGTACAAAACGAAAAATGAGCCCGGTCCTTAAGGGGTTAATAGCTTAAAAAAATCTGAGTTGTACATGCTATTCTGTTGATAAGTGTTATGAACAGCTGATATTTCACTCTTGGCTGTATATGGCTGACCATTAAATTGGAACAAGAGGAGCTATTCAAAGAAGCTTGTTTTTTTGTTGTCACAGCAAATAGACTTTTCTAGCAGCTGGAACACTGTTCTTGGAATGTCTTCAAGCATTTCTGGGGGCTAGAACACTTTCCATACACTGTTTTGGCGGAAAAAACACTTTGCCTCTTGTGTGTTCATGGTGTTCTGGCAGTCAAAACACTATGCCTGCAGCATGTTCTATCTGTTTCAACAGCCTGAACTCTGTCTATGGAATGTATTGGAGTTGTTCCTACAGTCAGAAAACAATGCCTGTCTGGAATGTATTCCTAAACAATGTTCTGGCTGCTGATGGAGCTGGAATACTCAAGAAGCATAATGTTCCAGAACTGGTAAACACACACTGCATACATGGTGCTGGCTCGTGGCACAGTGTCCTACTATGACTGCAGCCAATGTTACGGCTTTCAGATCAACTGGAATACCTTCCAGGAATAGTGATCATGTTTCTGGAACAACTGTGATGGTTTTCACTTAGTCCGCTAGAGATATCTAAAAATAAATGCAGAGGTACTTGGCCAAACAGGGTTTTGAATAAACATATGCAGTATGTATAGGTTAAAAATATGAATGTTTGTATTAAAAACTCACCTTATATGATTGTATACCATAGGACCGTTTTTTTTTCTTTTGTTCCTAGCATTGTCATCATCACAGTTAGCATCAGTAAATTAATTTATTTAAGCTACTTATAACTTCTTTTTTTGCTTTTCAGTTGCAGTAGTTATTTTTGAGGTATTTAGTTTAAAGCATCATTGCTAAGGGATAAGAATCAGCGTGTGGCAGAGCCAGTGTTATCTATTTAGTTTTCTGTCCAATTGTCCTTATCTATCCTCCCATTACAATATTTGTTCCTATACTTATAATGTGGTGGCTTGTTACATAGTGATGGATGTGGAAACTCGATGATTTCTCTAATCAAAAAACAATAGTAATGTTTGAGGCATGATCCTCAAAAATGAGACTGTAAAATTAATAATCTCATTCTGGGAGGTTGTGGCAATCATATTTGATATACACCACACTCAAAGTGGGCTATAGAATCAAATTTTCTTTGTATTTTTTTTTTTTTTTATATTAGATCATTTGCCGTTCAATGCTGCCTATCTTTGCTCAAAGATAAACAATTGATCATAAAATAACATGCTGTTTTATGTGTGCAGGTGAGACTATCAAAATAGTAATTGAAGATTATGTGCAACATCTTAGCGGTTATTATTTAAAGCTGAAGTTTGATCCAGAACTACTGTTTGGAGTTCAGTTTCAGTACCGCAATCGGATTGCTGTGGAGTTCAATCAGTTATATCACTGGCATCCGCTAATGCCAGACTCCTTTCAAATTATGAAAGAAAATTACAACTACAGCAACTTTGTGTACAACACTTCGATCCTTGCAGACTATGGAGTAGAAGCCTTGGTGGAATCCTTTTCAAAACAAAAGGCTGGCAAGGTAAGACAATCAATATGATTGAATACTGTATCTATAATGTTATTAATAAGATTGTAGTGTAAAACAAACTGCAAGGTGTGTGAAAATATAGTAGAATTGTTTTTAAAAGTTTAAACAAGTATTTAAAAAAATACATACAGTTGCTCTTTAAACACTTTTGTGTTATTTTTTCAGAAACCTCAATAATGAAAGGGGAACTCCCACCATTTTTTAATACTGGCTACCCGGAGCCTTCCCTTGCAGGACACGGCCAGGACTGCACACTGACGTCAGCAGGCGGTCCCGCTGATGTCGGTGGGCGGTCCCGCTGATGTCGGTGGGCGGTCCCGCTGATGTCGGTGGGCGGTCCCGCTGATGTCGGTGGGCGGTCCTGCTGACATGGGGGGAGTGTCAAGAGCCCGCTCCCGCAACCCGGAGGATTCGGGTCTTGACCCGGAGAACCAGAGGAGCAGCGCTCACCCGGCAATCTCTGGGTCAAACCCGGACAGTTCCCTTTTACTTTTCTAAAATATTCTGCTGATTTCATTTTTTTAATAACGAAAGTTATGGTGGGTAAAGGTGATGGAAAACCCTTCCACCAGTGGATATAAGGTGATCATTGTTGACCTTATTTTCATGCGCCTACCCAGAATCCCTTGTGGTTGTGGCAGCATCATGAGATTTCTAAGGGAAAAAATAAGCCTTCTGGCTTGTCTGGTGTTTGTAGATGAATGTTTAATAATGCTTCTACTACCCCATTCATTTTTTTAACCCCTTAATGACAATTGCCGGTTCCGTCATGTCTTTAAACGGGTGCAGAAAGCGATCTACGTTCGCTTTCTGCACCCAAACGGTGTTGCTGTAATGCCTCGACCTCGAGGCATTCAGCAACGCCACGATCGGCACTAGGGGCCATCTCTGGCCCCTCACCGGGCCGTCCACATCCGCCCGTTTTAAATGGTGTCGCTGGAATGCCTTGATCAGGAGGCATCCAGCGACACCAAACACTTACCCCAGGATGGACTGTGACTGCTCCGGAGAGCGGTCACAGCCGCCGCTGCCGGTAATCTTCACCATCGGCAAGATGGAGACCATCCTGAAAAAAAAAAAATAAAGATGAAAAAGTTCGCTAGATGGTCTCCAGACCCTCTAGAGAACTCTGGCTCCACTTGCAGGTTGAATACAGGTACTGTATTCAACCATGCAAGTCAATGGAGCCCAGCTTTCTAATCACAGTGTGATTAGTAAAAATAAATTAAAAAATAAAATAAAATTAATAATAATTAGAAAAAAATAGTAAAAAAAACCAGTAAAATGTAAAATTAATTTCCCACTGATGTCACTATGAGGGGAACCTTCAAGTTGAAAAAAAATGTTAAAATTTTTTTTTAAAAAGGCAAACAAAAAATATATATAAAAAATTTATTTTTGTGAGCAAGTCCTAAAATTAGCACATTAGCTTAAAACAATTCTCGCATGGAAAGAGTTAAAATACTGGCATATTAAATGCCCATGGGGTGTCTACTTTAAAAAAAATGTATGATTTGATGGGGTAAATTGAATTGGCCGGGTTCAACAATGTCCCAATTAACACGGGGGGAAGGATGGCCACACATCTAATTTTCCTTGTGGGGTATCACTGTACTCAGGAGATGTTGCTAAACACATATTGGGGTGTCGTGTGACAGTGGCATATACCAGGAGCTGTAAATTCATACATAACATAGGTGTGTGGGGGAAATATACACACAAAAGAATACTACTGCAAACTTTGAAAAAATTCTGGTGGTAAAATGTGTGCATGCAAAGAGTTAAAATACCAGCATTTAAAATACCCTGGGTTTTTTTTTTCCATGGGAAAGGGGTGAGAATATCCTCCCCATCTGAGATCATGTGGTGGGAGTGCGTGATGACGTAGGTACGTGACGCGACGTCCTGCGTCAGTGATGGTGTATTGGGAGGAGAGGGTTAGAGCAGGCTGAGGGTGCGGCTGGAGACCAGGGAAGCCGGAGAGCAGGAGGACCGGGGAGCCGGAGGACCTGGCGAGCCGGAAGACCCGGCAAGCCGGAGACCGGAGAGCCGGATAAATCTTGCCCCCAGCCAAAACGGAGCAGAATGAAGTAGAGCCGAAAGTGCCGATCATACGGTCTAACACGGCACTCAAAGGTAACTTACCAGGGGTACATCGGCCGCAGCTAAAGCAGAAATCGGCACTATTGCAATGATCCAACGTAGTGAAAGAATTTCAGCAAGCTAAGTAAAAGACTTTTTGATTCTCTCTTTATAAACAATGTTCAATAAGTCGTTGCAAAGAACATATTGATACTTGCTGTGCTGGGATTCATTACTAAAGTTTATCAACAAACAAAACTTATAATATATAAGGCATTTCTATTGCTGTAAAAGAGTTTGAAAACTATGCTGTTGCCAAAGAAAAGACTGATCCTTATGGAACCTATGATTTTGCTGATATATATTAACATATGAGACTGAACTGTACCTTTCCATCTAGTGAAAGCTAATTTTAATTTTAATTTTTTTTTTTTTTTTATATAAAGAAAGATCATTAAGCAACGCTTATTGCTGGAACACCTTAAAGAGAGACGTATTAACTCCTTAAATGCCCCTGCTAGTAATTAAGACTCTCTGCTCGCACATTTTTCACCACTCCGCCCAACATAAAGATCTGATACACCCTCTGCTCATATATTGAATCTCTAAAACATTTATATATAGTCCTTTAAACAAGCTATGTTTGGAGACCAGTATTAGTCTTGATAACTATAAAATTTATCTGAAAGATCCACCTCTATGTTCAGTATCTATTAAATGTTTATTAAGAGGACGAAGAAATAGAAATATTAAACCGGTAGCTAAATCTTGCATATCTTTGGGTCTCTGAAGAACGTGGACAATATTTAAAATAAAGATAAGAATCAGATAACGGAAAAATCCTTAGAAAAATCAAAATCAATTAATTCGGTCTATGCAGCTAAATCTCCTAACATTACAAAAAAATTTCAAATAACGATTCATTAACCATTTTAGAAGGAACTATTATGGATGATACTTTAAGTGTCTCCTTTGCTGATACTCCCCAGACATGTGCAGTCTTAAATACCACTCAATTATATGACAAATTAAGCAAAGAAATGAGAGAAAATACCATGATTTTAAAACAAGATATATTACAAATATCGGGCAATTTGGAAGTTCAACTTGATGTAATTAAACAACTTCAAGAACAACTACAAGTAATGGAAAAGGAGAACTCGGAGTTGAAACAAAACTTGACTCTACTGGAAAAAAAAATGTGGAAATAGAGGACAGATCAAGAAGGAAAAACATAAGACTTAGAGGAGTTCCCGAATCAATGTCAAAACAAGATTTGGAATATTACTTGATAGAACTTATTCAGCAATATATAAAACCAGAATATCTAAGAAGCTTTCCATTTGAGAGATTTCATAGAACATACAAGTCAAAAGACCCAAGATTCGCTGATGCTCCTAGAGATCTGTTAATTCGTTTCAACAATTACTATATAAAGGACCTATTTGTTAGAGAATATAAGAGAAGCCCACCTCAGGATGGGAAATATCAAAATCTTCAAATCCTTTCAGATGTCTCATTGGCTACAAGACAAAATAGGAGAAGATTCAATGACTGCATTATTCAATTAAAAGAAATGAACATTCAATTTAAATGGAGCTTTCCGACAAAATTAATAGTAACATATAAGGGAGAAATTTTTTCTTTCTCAGACCCCAAGGACCTGCAGATGACAATAATTGAATGGAAAAATGTTTAAGATGTTGTTTTTTTTTTTATTTTTTTTTTTTACATATCTAATCTATTAGGAATATATAGATTATATTTATTAACGATAATTTATTAATTTAATTTTTACTGTTTAATGCTTTAATCTTAGTTCACTCACTTAATTATTTATTCATTAGAATTTACATTCAGCTCTTTAAGAACACAATTTTAAACTTCAGTCTTACTGAGAGTTCACCGATTCAATTTTACACAATTTATTATTCACAAACACAATTCAACACTTCTAGTCTATTAATAATATATTGATTCTCATAATATTGATGAATCACAGATTTAAATTTGTTTTCTTCATTTATATATACATAATTTGTTTTTCGTTTCTTCACATCACAATTTTAATTTTATACACTTAGCTTTATAAGGAATACACAGATTTCCTTCACTAATTACAGATATACACTAATGACAATTCATAATCTACACTTCACTTTTTTTTCTCTCTCTCTCTTTATTACCATATTAAACTATTCACACATTTAGCTATATCAAACACATTACAGAAATACACACTACAGATATTTCACAGAATTATTTTTTTTTCTCTTTATTTATCTATCTATTCCTTTTTTGTATTATATTATAATTATAATTACTTTATACCATTTACAATGTTAAAGACATTACAGATATATATATCTTTTTATTTATTTATTTTCTTCTTTTTCTCCTTTCATTTTCCCTCTCTATATGGAAGTTTATGTGGTGAATTCATGTAATTATGGCATAGATTAGATAATTTTATGTCCTCTCCTCCCAATGCCTACACACATATGCGTCTTATAAACATAACATGAGACACAAACCGCATAAACATAATTTATATGCGGATAGAATAATTGAGTTGAATGAATGTATAAATGTGCGATCACGAGGAGGAATTCTTACTTGGGGAGACTTTGGAGTGAGTGGAGAGAGAACAACAAACAGGAATGGCTATTAGATTAGCCTCAATAAATGCTTGTGGTCTAAACTCTCCACATAAGCGGGGATTTTTATATGATCTATTATTAAAAGAAAAAATTGACATCTGCTTTATCCAAGAGACTCATTGGAATAAAGCATCAGCTAAATTTTGGAAATATAAAAAATATGCGCATCGATTTACTTCTTCTTTAGATACAGCAAAAAAAAGAGGCGTTACTATTTTAGTGGGTGATGGGATAAAATTTGAATATCTTCATCACGAAGAAGATTATGAAGGTAGATATCTGATCATTATTGGAAAACTTGACGATGTAATATATACTTTGGTGAATTTATATTTACCAAATACTTTGCCAGTTATATGATATAACTGGGGAGATATGAATTGTGTCCAAGATTATAGATTGGATAAAAGTATAAAGCCTGGAACTATAGTAGATTCTAGAATAAAATCATCGTCTGTCGCTTTTTCAAAATTTTTGCGTGAGAACGATCTATATGATCCCTGGTGAGTACAAAATCCAAATGAAAAAGATTCTACATTTTATTCCGCAGTACATCACTCGTACTCAAGAATAGATTAATTTCTAATAGATGGCAACACTTTAAAAATATGTAAAACTTCCCTTATTGGTGATATAGTCTGGTCAGATCATGCACCAGTCTTTCTTTCTATCCGTAACGATCAAAATAATAAACCTAGAACAAAATGGCGGCTGAACGAATCCTTGTTGAGTTCAAAAGAAAATAAAATTGAATTAAATACATTTGCTCAAAATTTTTTGAGTGAAAATGATACTAAGGACGTGTTAGATGCTATATTATGGTGTGCTATGAAAGCCACTTTACGAGGTTATTTGATCAAACTAGGATCCCAGATTAAAAACAAAAGAGGATCAGACCTAGCAGACCTCTACATAAAGCTTGCACAATTAGAAAAAACAAATCAAATAAATCCAATAACTACTATGACAGATCAAATAAAAGAAATACAAATATCTATTAAAGACAAATTAAGAGAAAAAAACAATAAAGCCCTAACAATACTTTAACAAAAGTGGTGTTACGGAAATAATAGGGTAGGAACTAACTTAACTAATAGACTAAAACAAAAAAATCTTAAAACACGAATAAATAAAATTGTAATAAACAATAAAGCTTTTTTATCACCCTATGATATTAGCGAGGCTTTCAAGAGCTATTATAGCTCACTTTATAATCTTTCAGAATCAACTAAAACTAAACCTGAAATGGGAGAATTTTTAGCTAGTTTAAATCTTCCAAAAATATCTAAGGAAGCACTAACTCGGCTAAATAAACCAGTAAATTTAATGGAAATTAAAGATATTATCCGAAATTTAAAAAAAGCAAAGGCCCCAGGTCCGGATGGATATTCAGCTATATTCTATCAGACATTGGAGCAGACGATTTCTCCTTTACTCCTGAGAGTATTTTCGGGTATAAACCAAAAAAATAAATTTCCATTAGAGATGCTTCAAGCCACAATATCACCCATACAAAAGCCCGGGAAAGACCCTACTAGTGTGAAAAATTATAGGCCAATTTCACTGATTAATCTAGATATAAAAATCTTCTCTAAAATACTTGCTGAAAGATTAAAGAAGGAGTTACCCGATTTTATCCATCCAGACCAAGCAGTCTTTATTACAGGAAGAAACGGAGAAGACAACACCCGAAACATTTTTAACCTTATTTATGAGGTACGTTATAGATCAACCCCAACAATATTTTTGGCCTTAGATGCAGAGAAGGCTTTCGATCGGGTTAGCTGGTCATTTTTAGAAGAATCTTTAAGAACTTTTGGCATAGTGAGTTCCTTCTTTAACAATACAATGGCTCTATATAATTCTCCCCAAGCTAAAGTATCTGGAAGATACTTGGATTCTAATTATTTTGATATAAAAAACGGAACTCGACAAGGATGTCCACTAGCACCATTATTGTACACATTAACAATAGAACCATTTGCCGCAATGGTGCGTATGTCTAATGAGATTGAGGGAATAAAAGTACATTTTCAGAACTATAAAGTTACACTATACGCAGATGATGTCCTTTTAACCCTTACATCCCCACATACTTCAATTCCTGCTCTGCTTAAAATTATTACGGAATATGGTTTTTATTCAAATTATAAGATTAATATATCTAAAACACAAATAATAACTGTCAATCTTGAAGAGGACCAATTAAGGTGTCTAAAAGACAATTTAGCCTTTGATTGGGGGAAAACTATATAGATTATCTTGGTATTAAATTTATGACAGATTTTGACAGAATTATAAATACTAATTATGAAAATTTAGCTAAGATTTAAAAGAACAATTTACAGAGTGGGCTAAAATAGAGCTATCATGGATGGGGAGAATAAATGTCCTGAAAGCCTATGTGCTACCAAAATTAATCTACTTATTTAGAACAATTCCCTTACAGATTCAAATTTCTATTATACGTAGATTTGATAAAATATTCTCAGAATTTGTATGGTATAACAAGAAATATAGAATTTCGCTACAGATATTGAAAAGAAAGATAACTCATGATGGACTAAATTATCCAAATCTGTTAGAAATATACGAATCGTGTATGTTTTCCCACCTTTATGCTTGGAAAACAAAAAAAGAAAAAACTTAGGATGGTACAATTATGAGAAGTGGTCTTGCAACAACATAGAACCGTTGATGTTATACTGGGTGTCTCCAGGGAAACTAAAAAACTTAAATATTGCAAATCCTATTGTGATAGGGATTCTCAAAATATCTTCTAGAATTAGAAGAAAATTTATAGCAGATCTCTTCCTCTACTCCTTTGGAAATCCTACAGCTAGAAATTAGTGATATAAATTTTAATTCTTGGTTGGAGGTGGGAATAAAAAAGATAATAGACATTAAGGCTTCAGAACATTTAATGGGATTTGAAGATCTTCAACTTGAATATGGGTTGACGAGCAAAGAAAAGTTTACGTATTTGAGGCTAAAAAGTTATTTGAAATCCAAACAAGTTGTTCCACCCATAGTAACGGATAGACTATTAGAAGCCAATTATAAGACTAAACTCCTCTCAAAAATCATAAATATGCTAGATAAAGAAAAAACGTTAGATAAGTCTAGTACTATAGTAAAATGGGAATCTGAACTAGGAAAGATCATAGATCAACAAACTTGGTTTACTGCTTGGTCTTCCTCAAGAAAAGCAATACATTGTATTAATCTCCAGGAACTAAATTTTAAGATTCTTCACCGATGGTATCTAGTGCCTTCTAAGCTACATAAAATGTATAAAACCACATCCGATCGATGTTGGAGATGCTATAAATTGAAAGGAACTTTGATACACATTTGGTGGGACTGTGAGAAACTTGGGACACTCAAACAAAAAACAGAAAATCTACTAAAAGAATTGTTTGGCCTAGAAATTGTTCTCTCTCCATTAACATTTCTTTTTCATTTAGAATTTCCCTATAAATTAAAAACCCAAAGAGAGATCTAAGTATTAACATTTTACTGGCAGTCAAGATATGTATAGCTAGGGAGTGGAAGCAACCAAATAATTTGATATGGAATAATATCATTACACAAATAAACTATCAGTGTAAAATGAAGAAATATTTCTTCACAATGTCAAAAAATCTGACACTGTATGAGAAAATATGGGCTCCGTGGATAACTTCGCAAACAAACTAAATTAGATAAGGAGAGCGACTACAAGTCCTAGCCTATTATCCTCACACCAACGATCCACTCGTTTTTTGGGGGTTTTTTTTTAACAACATCTCATGTGTCGACTCCTTTTAGGTGAGACACACGATTGCAAATAATCCCTCCTACCAATGACGTGATCTAGGAATATGACGTATGAATGATGAATGAATGAAAGTAGTTTCACAATAGGAACAACAATTTAGATTTGGATTATCGTAATGTAAATCTGATGTATCACTGTTGTGACTTACTACTTAATTTGTTAATAAAATATTTTAAAAAAAAAAAAATACCCTGGGGTGTCTAGTTTTCAAAAATATATGGTTTTGTTGGGCACACTGAAATGGCCCGGCTCAAAGATGTACCAAATAGGGCATGGGCAGTGGATCCCCAAATACCAAAGTTCAACATTGAAAAATGCGCATGCCCCAAATGTGGCCCTTTTGCCCCCAAACAGCCAGGCAAAATCATTCATGTGAGGTATCACTGTACTCAGGAGATGTTGCTAAACACATATTGGGGTGTTTTATGATAGTGACATATACCAGAACCTTTTAATTCATACCTGAAGTAAAATGTGTGTGAAAAAACAAATGCAAAAAAAATTACTACCATAAAGTTTGACAAAGGCTGTTGGTAGAATTAGTGCTTGGAAAGGGTTAAAATACTAGCATTTGGAATACCCTGGGCTGTCTAGTTTTTAAAAATATATGACTTGATGGGGTAAATTGCATTGGCCGGCTTCAAAGATACCCGAAATGGCACATGGGGGGAAGAATTACCAGATTTGGAAAAAATGGCTTTGAAATAGCAAAACGCTACCTGTACTAATTGCCCCATAATGTGTAGAAAAAAGCAAAAAAACATAAAACTCAGTATTTCTAAACTCAGGACAAATAGTAGAATCTATTTAGCAGGTTTTTTCATTACCTTTTATAGATGAGTAAAAGATTTTTCAACTAAAAGTTAGAAACAGTCATTTTTTTCAAAATTTTTCCCCACATTTTATACTTTTTTTAATAGTAAATAATATGATACAATCAAAACAATGTCATCTAAAGAAAGCCCTTCTTGTCCTGAAAAAACTATATCTAATGTGTGTGGGTTCAGTAAACGGGAAAGAAGAAAATTACAGCTAAACACGAGCAGCGCAGAAATGTTAAAACAGCCATTGTCACGAAGGGTACAAAAAGTAAAATCAGCCTTTGTCACAAAGGGGTTAAAAACCATCCTTAGTTTTTCTGTAATATAATGTTTTCAGGCAGCTGTGTATTTTATCCACAGATAAAAAAGGTTCGTTGGAACAGTGTAAGAATAAAACCGGTAATTGTACCTACAGTACTCTTGAAAATTTAGTGCTAAAAAGCATTAATATCTCTTAACTAAACTATGCTTTATTGTTTGTTTTTTCCTTGCCAGATTAAATAGTTCATAGTCATGTGACATAATGGGAGGCTACTGAAAGGTTCCCCTAGAAGCAGAAAATATTAATATTCTTATATATTATTTGATAAGGGCACTAAATTACATACTGTCCTAATTTTATTTATGTAACTTCTATAGCAATTAGCTAATGTTTTCTTGGATTTTTCCTGTTTTGTGAAGAAAAACGAACGCAACTTTAATGCGCTGAGTGGGTTTCTTCATGCTGTTCACTGCAGAAATCTTAGAGATTCAGAGATTTTGACAAATTAATCAATTAATTATACCTATAGTAGCAGGTGTGTGTTTAGGCCCAAGGCATCTGTTTGACAGATTGTCCTGTTGGACAGTCTAGCTCCTCAGTGTGCATCTTTTCAATGTGATACAAGGGAGATCTCTGATCTCCCTTGTATCACATTGAAAAGGGAGATCTCTGATCTCCCCAAACTGACCAAACCATTTATACAGTGGAGGACTGTGTCTAACTAGCGCTGCTTCCATAGCATGCTGTATCCATTGCTGCACATATGTTATCATATTCCAATGCTCAGCAGTAAGGACAGCAGTTGGCTGTGGAGGGGCATCTAGAGGCATTGGCCCATGTTAAAAGTATTGTCTTGCAGTTAAGAAGGTTTAGGGGTTCCAAAAATAAAAAAAATAGAAAAACCTTGGCAGGCATTAACCCAAATAATAATAATAAATTAAACTTAACCCAGTTCCCCAATGCAAACCATTCACTGTCCCCTCCTCAGAATACATTTCTATAGAATCAAATTATTCATCATACCTGTTAAAGAAGACAAAATGCTACAGAATATCAAGTCAATTTAAATTCTTAACTTTCATGGATATTCACCAAGAATTCGGCAGCTAGCTTCTTCTCAAGGAGAGATGGTATTGTAATTGTAATGGCTAAGAAGTCTGGAGTAACAGCATCTCCAAAACGGCAGCACTTGTGGGGTGTTCCTGGTCTGCAGTGGTCAGTACCTATCAAAAGTGGTCCAAGGAAGGAAAAGCGGTGAACCGGCGACAGGGTCATGAGCGGCCAAGGCTCATTGATGCACGTGGGGGCAAAGGCTGACCCGTGTGGTCAAATTCAACAGATGAGCTACTGTAGCTCAAATTGCGGAAAAAGTTAATGCTGGTTCTGCTTAGACACAGACCAGTCAGGGTACCCATGCTGACCCCTGTGCACTGCCGAAGGCATCTACAATGGGCACGTGAGCATAAGAACTGGACCACGGAGCAATGGAAGAAGGTGGGCTCCACCTCGCAACTTACAGGACTTAAAGGATCTGCTGCCAATGTCTTGGTGCCAGATACCACTGCACATCTTCAGAGGTCTAGTGGAGTTCATACCTCAACGGGTCAGTGCTGTTTTGGCGACAAAAGGGGACCTACAAAATATTAGGCAGGTTGTCATTATGGCTGATCACTATATAAATAAGATATGATGATATTAATAATAATAATATATGGTTGTTAATTCCATTCTGTGGTACACTGTATAAAGTGACATAGTGACTCCACACATAGGTATTGTGAGCAAACCCAATACCAAATGTTATATTTGACACTGTCTCATGTGTATCTGTCATTTGTCATCTGTCACTGGTATGCCTCTGTATTGTTAGTGTCTTCTCTGCCAAGCAGCTACTCTGGTCATTTGCTAGTACATCTGTTTGTTTTCCGTATAAGGACCTGCATAGTCTCTTATTAGTTCTGGTTACAGTTGGATACTCTCGATATAATGTGCCATGAAGACAAAGACCATAATGTTCAGTTTTGTCAATATTATGCCTTTCAAAGGCAACCTGCACGGTTGTGATATAATTATTGTTTTTGTTCTGTTTAGATAGGAGGGGGTGCAAATATTCACCCACATCTTTTGAAAGTTGCTGTAGGAGTTATCGAGGAATCCAGAAAACTCAGAGTGCAACCATTTAATGAGTATCGAAAGAGGTTTAACTTAAAGGCTTACAAATCATTCCAGGATTTTACAGGTAAATGCCTCGAGTTACTTATTATATTGAAAGTCATATCTACAGAGTTTTAGAACCACACGTATTACATATTAAATAACCTTATGACCCTGAATGCCACATAAATTATTTTAACAATTACAGAGGTGGCAGGAGTACTGTTCAATATATTGCTGTGCCTTCATAGCATACATAGAATTATTGCATATCTGAATAAAATATAAACATACTCACTTACGCGTGAGCTGAGCTTCAACAGCAGCTCCTCTATACACTAATAGTTTGGATTCTGTTGAGTTTGAAACTTCTACCATAAAGGTGTGTTAAGTTCAACAGCTTTCCAGTTGCATACATCGTCTTTTGTATTGTTGGTGGGCACTGTCAAAAAAGAAACAGCAGTATAGTTTGCAGTCCAGTGTGTTACCTTGTTTGATTTATAGGCAGTTTGACCAGTCCTGGGCCAAATCACTTATGCCTGAGAAATTTGTCAAGCGGGAACCCTTTTTCAACTTGATTTGCAACTCTGTGAAAATGCAAATCTCTGTGCTTTCTGAAACTGAAGGTTGGCTTAAAATCAGTAGGTCAAGTTGAATCTAGAATTTTTTCTGTTTAAGCCAACTCGATTGATTCAACAAAACCAATAGTGCGCTGAAAAGACTAGTATCTTGGTAGCTGTGGAAGCAGTAAAGTATTATATATATATTATAGGTATGCCCGTTCTGTTTGTTAATGAAGTTACTGTATATGTTTAGGCTGAAACTTTAAAAGGTTAAACCAGAAATAATTACAGGTATGTGGCATCAAAATAATGAATGCCCTGCACAATGTACTTTTTATCGCTGGCTAACTAGGGTGACCACATGTCCCGGATTGCCTGCAATGGGACTTTAAATCCCAGGTCCAGGGCAGCCTCAATCCAGGACAATGCATTGTCCCCGAATTTAATAGCCGTCTTTTATTTATTTTTGACACGGAGGAGAGAGAGGGGCACTGTGCGGTCGCTCATGAAGTTTTCAGCAACCGCTCGGAGCCCCTCAGTCTCCTCAACTCGGTCGCTGTACCGGCATGTCATGCTGAGCATTGAAGCAGCGCGCACTGCGGCAGAGCAGGGAGACATTGGCTTTCTGGAAGGTAAGTGAACTACAAAGTGGAGAGAAGGGAGGGAGAGGGGGTAGATAGTGAGAGGAGAGGGGTAGAGAGTGAGAAGGGAGGGAGACGGGGTAGAAAGGGGGAGAGGGGGTAGTAAAAATATTGAAGTAAATAAAAAGTGAGAATGAGTGAGAATTAATGAATTAGTTTGCGGATGAATTTTGTGAATGAGTGAGAGTATGAATTAACGTGTGGATGAATTGTCTGAATGAGGGAGAGAATTAATTAATTTGTGAGAATGCATTAATGAATATGTGTAAATGATTTGTGTGAATGAGTGAAAGAATAAATGATTGTGTGAATGAATGTGTGAATTAGTGAGTGACTGTAAAAGTGTGTGTTTCAGATATGTATAATTGATTTGTGGAAAGGCAAAGATGGCACAAGCAGGGTGTATGAGCCTTGGGGACCAATATGGCACAGTCAGGGTGTTTATGGGACAAGGATGGCACAGGCTGGGCTGTTTGTGGCAAGATGGTAAGTCCTATGTGTGTTATCTGGATGCTGGTCAGGCTCTATGTGGGCAGTGTGGACACCAGCACTGGCTTTGGGTTGTGCAACCTATGATCTATGCCTGTAATTTAGGGGGTTTTATCTATACCTTTAATGCTGAGTTTTTATGTGAATTCCAATTGATCTATACCTGCAAAGCTGGGGTTGTGTGTTATTCTGTTGGTCCATATCTGCTATGCTATATTTCCATACATGATTTATGTATGATCAATACCAGAAAAGCTGTTTCCATTTGTTTATTTGATCTATACCCTCAGTGCTGAGTTTACATGTGATTTCCAGTTGTTGCCAAGGTTTAGACATTAATGGCTGTGTGTTGAGTTATTTTGAGGGGACAGCAAATTTACACTGTTATACAGGCTGTACACTCACTACTTTACATTGTAGCAGAGGGTCATTTCTTCAGTGTTGTCACATGAAGATATAATATTTACAAAAATGTGAGGGGTATACTCACTTTTGTGAGACACTGTATGTATATATATATATATATATATATATATATATAAGGGGTAGTAGAAGTATTATTAAACACTCATCTACAGACACCAGACAAGCCAGAAGGCTTGTTTTTCCCTCAGAAATCTCATGGTGTTTTGACAACCACAAAGGATTCTGGGTAGGCGCATGCAAATAAGGTTAACAATTATCACCTTTGCCTCTATATCCACTTTATACATGGATCCCTTGAATGTACCTTTTACCCACCATTCATTGATTCCCTTGAATGTACCTTTTACCCACCATAACGTATGTAATGGTATTTCTTAGCTACCCCAAGCCTCAACTTTTAAGCCAGTATCACAACCTCATGCTGACGAGTCCCATGAAGGACGAAACAGCTGTCCATGAGTGGTGATCTGGCTGTTGTACCTCTTCCCGAGTTTTGTCTAAAGGCTGTCTTGTACAGCGGGCAATTATTTTCAAGGGATCCATGTATAAAGTGGATATAGAGGCAAAGGAGATAATTGTTAACCTTATTTGCATGCGCCTACCCAGAATCCTTTGTGGTTGTCAAAACACCATGAGATTTCTGAGGGAAAAACAAGCTTTCTGGCTTGTCTGGTGTCTGTAGATGAGTGTTTAATAATACTTCTACTACCTCTTAAATTTAAGTGGAAGGGTTTCCATCATCTTTTACCCACCATAACTTATGTAATGGTATATATATATATATACACAGTGGGGCAAAAAAGTATTTAGTCAGCCACCAATTGTGCAAGTTCTACTACTTACAAAGATGAGAGAGGCCTGTAATTCACCATAGGTACACTTCAACTATGAGAGACAGAATGAGACAACAAAGTCCATAAATCACATTATCTGATTTTTAAAGAATTTATTTGCAAATTATGGTGGAAAATAAGTATTTGGTCAATAACAAAAGTTCATACCAATACTTTGTTATATACCCTTTGTTGGCAATGACAGAGGTCAAACGTTTTCTGTAAGTCTTCACAAGGTTTTCACACACTGTTGCTGGTATTTTGGACCATTCCTCCATGCAGATCTCCTCTAGAGCAGTGATGTTTTGGGGCTGTCGCTGGGCAACACGGACTTTCAACTCCCTCCAAAGATTATCTATGGGGTTGAGATCTGGAGACTGGCTAGGCCACTCCAGGACCTTGAAATGCTTCTTACGAAGCCACTCCTTTGTTGCCCGGGCGGTGTGTTTGGGATCATTGTCATGCTGAAAGACCCAGCCACATTTTATCTTCAATGCCCTTGCTGATGGAAGGAGGTTTTCACTCAAAATCTCACGATACATGGCCCCATTCATTCTTTCCTTTACACGGAAAACAGCCCCAAAGCAGGATGTTTCCACCCCCATGCTTCACCGTAGGTATGGTGTTCTTTGGATGCAACTCAGCATTCTTTCTCCTCCAAACACGACGAGTTGAGTTTCTACCAAAAAGTTCTACCTTGGTTTCATCTGACCATATGTCATTCGCCCAATCCTCTTCTGGATCGTCCAAATGCTCTCTAGCAAACTTTAGACGGGCCCGGACATGTACTGGCTTAAGCAGGGGGACACGTCTGGCACGGCATGATTTGAGTCCCTGGCGGTGTAGTGTGTTACTGATGGTAGCCTTTGTTACTTTGGTCCCAGCTCTCTGCAGGTCATTCACTAAGTCCCCCCGTGTGGTTCTGGGATTTTTCTGTGAGATCCAGATATCTTGCTTGTTTTAAGGTGACCAAATACTTATTTTACCGTGGAATTTACCAATGAATTCATTAGAAATCCTACAATGTGATTTCCTGTATTCTTTCCCCCCCATTCTGTCTCTCATAGTTTAAGTGTACCTATGGTGAAAATTACAGGCCTCTCTCATCTTTTTATTTTTTCAAAATCGAGTTTTATTGTGGGTTTTTCAAAATTTCAAAAGGAGGAGGAAAGAGGACGGGGTACAGAAGAAAAATAGGGGAGAGGGGGAGTAGGGGCAGGGGAGGGAAACACAGAACCATCCATAGCAGTCAGTGTACAGAACAAGACATTGCACATCATACAGTTATAGAGGCAAAATGATGAAAGTAAAAGGCATGCATCCAAGGAGCAAATGAGACGCAACAAAGAACTAGACGAGGCGGCTCGGGGGCTGGACCGCGAGGAAACAAGGCACAATGCGGAAGCGACGCGGAAGGAAGCCTAAAAGGCGCCCCGGGCCACATAAGCGAGCCAGTGGAACCACGTGGCCGTGTATCTCTCTCTCTGCTTCAATGAGACAGCAGTGAGATCCTCAATGATCCTAATCTCCTCCACGCGGGACACCCAATCCCGAAGCGACGGGGACCTAGTTTGCTTCCAGAATAAGGGAATGAGGCTCTTAGCAGCATCCAATAAATGGCGAACAACAGAAGTCTTGTAGCTAGCGACCGAGTGTGCAGTGTGATGTAACAGCATGGGCATGGCCCGAAACGGCGGGGGGGAATCAGAGAGCTCGGAGAGCACCCGGTGAACGTCTGACCAAAAGCCCCTAACGCCGGGGCAATCCCACCAGATGTGGAGCAATGAACCCTCGTCCTCCCCACATCGCCAGCATCTATCAGGGGTATTGGGGAACATAAGGTGGAGCCGCTGGGGCGTCCGATATCTCTCATCTTTTTAAGTGGGAGAACTTGCACAATTGGTGGCTGACTAAATACTTTTTTGCCCCACTGTATATACCGGTGTGAGTGATCTCATGCGCTTCATAGTGTGTCCCTGAATGGCAGAAATAAAATGTGGTCACCCTATGGCTAACAGAGCCCTTTGACCAACCTCATTTGATGCCGTTCTCAAAATAATCAAACATGATCTGTAAAACAGCTAGATAGTGCTGTATTGCTTCACAGGTTTTTAGCTCATATTTTAGGTATGTTTTGTTTCCTTGAAAGTTTAATTTTAATGTTTCTTCAAATAACATTATTTTGAAAATATTGAAAGTTAATAATCCTATAGACATTTTAAACAAGTTTTGTACTTTAGCTATGTATCCCATAAGCTTTACTTACTTTTATGTAATACATTCTCTTCAAGTTTATCACCAAACTACTGTATGTTCTTTTGGATCTATAGATTACATAAAATTCATAGTTCGGCTCAAAAATTCCGGGTTCCATACATTTTGTTTTAATTGTGTAAATATGCTATATGTTTGGTACGACCCGCAATAGCTGATACGAAACTTATCTGATTACAGGGGAAGAAACTATTTCAAAGCACCTAGAGTCCATCTATGGCGATATAGATGCACTGGAATTCTACCCTGGGCTTTTACTGGAAAAGACTCTGCCAAAATCTATTTTTGGTGAAAGTATGATTGAAATAGGAGCACCATTTTCACTTAAAGGACTTATGGGAAATCCGATATGTTCTCCAGAATACTGGAAGCCAAGCACTTTTGGTGGTGAAACTGGGTTTAATATTGTAAAAACAGCTTCACTTAAGAAGCTTGTATGCCTTAATGTAAAGCAGTGTCCATTTGTTTCTTTTCATGTACCAGATCCTGAAAATGGAGAAACTAAATTTTCTACTATTAAAATACCAGATGAACTGTAATTTGTGGTATATGGTTTTATATTCTGTGCTGGAAGTGGTGAAAACGTTCTTCTATATACAAGCTGTTTGAAACCTTGTCTTTATTCTTACCGTATTGAAACAACAACTTTCCACAGTACATTGACATATTAACACTTGGTTTATTATCTTGATTCCATGTGGACAACCTAATTCATTTGAATTTACAGCAGTAGAGGAAACACATGTGCTAGGAGCACGTGAATGGATAAAGGTAGTATGGACCTTGAGTCTGAATATTAAATCCATGATGGAATATTTGGCAAATTGGCATCATAATCCTTCTCCATTGTGGACTGAAAACATTACTATTTCACATAACACAAACAGTATTGGATATTGAGCCAAGTGTTGCTTTTGTTGACCCTGTTGCATTCCTACCACATAAAAAAAACACTTATCATGTGACTGTTAATGGTGTGGAACCCCCAGAAACTGGGGTCCCTGAAATCCTCCAATTTCTAGTGTCTCTTGGCATTGCATGCAACATTCATGTTTGTGAGCCAATCTAGTGCGGTTAAATACTTAAGCAACCCAATATCTGGCAACAAACCTATTCTATAGTAGATATTAGACCTGGCATCGCACAGACCCCATTCAAAATTGCCACACACTCCTACTAGAGCATAAAACCCATCTGGACAAACCCATTTTTACATGCAATATGGGAAGGCTCACATATGAGCGCCTGTAATGATTGGTTGATGCCAGAGGCGGTCCCTGCAAGCGACCAATAGGCTCACTCGCACTGCCCTGTAACCCCTGACGGCGAACCTATGGATTTCAACTTCCGTCAACTCATGCGATGCCGCGAAGATAAGGTATGCTAGATGGGGAAGGGTCCAGGGAGATTAGTAGACAAAGACGATCACAAAGATTCTTCGTGTTGTGTGTCTTCTTCGTCTACGTTTTACCACCACTATCTTCTCTTCTTCATGTCTTCGGAACGAAAACGCACTCTTCATGTTCGTTTTCATGTTCGCCCGAAGACGAATGCACAAGTCTATTCTATAGTATAGGTAATTAAAACAAAAGGAGGGTTGAAAAGAGGGAGTAGTAGCCAATTGTAGCACTAATTAAGGCTAAGTGGTTTCAGCATGGAAATGAGGATGTATAAATAAAACAAACAGAGCAGTGGGTGGGTATGGGGAAGGAGGGAGAGTTAGTGCTTAGCTTGAGATGGTAGTAAGCAGGCTGTTTCTTATGGTGCCAGAAAGCTACAAGAGGAAAAAGAGAGATAATTAACAGAGAGAAAGTTTAAAAGGGGTATGAGTTATGTCTGTAGGAGACCAGAGGGGGAGGAGATCAGGAAAAAAGAATGTACAAAAATGTAAATACCAAAGGTAATCTCCAAAATACCTATCTGGTACATATACAGGTAAGCATGCTTTGCTTGTAGATCTGGAATAGTGGTCAAAATGAGCTTGAATATATTTTTCTTCACCCTCCATTTTCCTCTTCCTTCTTTAATCTGCTATCTTCAGTCTTCTCCTTAGCCATAACCCAGCAGCAAAGCCCGGCAAAATGATGGTGCTTCTGGTGACATCCTCTCCCTGATCCTCCAATAGAGGAAGAGGATGTCACAGAAAACAATGCCAACATAACCCAAAATGCCAAGTTTAGAAACTCTTTAAATGGGCATGTTCCAATTTGTACCATGTAACTTTGTATTTTGTAAGCAAATCACAAATGTTATTTAGCATTAATAACAAGCAACCACAAACCATAACAAGTTGCAGAAGATCAGTCAGTTACCGCCCAGTGATTACTATGTGGTAATATCCTGGGCATGTAACTTCTACACATATATATATATATACATATATACAGTGCCCTCCACTGATATTGGCACCCTTGGTAAATATGACCAAAGAATGCTGTGAAAAAGTGTCCACAATTGGAAACCCGTTTTATCCACAGAAAAAAACAACCAAAAAGTTATCAAGTTAAATCAAGATACTTACATTAAGTTATGGGTGTAAAAAAACCTGTTTTTTTTCTGTATGTTCCAATATATTTTTCATACTATATTTCAATTATACAAATAAAAGTGGTATCACAAGTTCTATCTAGCCTTAAAAAGAGACTTACACAGTGTAAAAGGGAATCATTTCCTCAAGTCCCTTCTTGTAGAGCCAGCACTTAAGATTTAAGGTGTGCTCCCCTTAACGTCACACAAAAACTAATTGCATACAAAGTGATCTGTGCGCTAGTTCAAATCTATAAATGGACTGGATAAAATATGTAGTATGCTAAAGCACATAAAAAGTTATATTAAATATTTAACTAAAAAAATAACATTTTAGATACATAACACCAAAGTACACTGAATAAACAAACATGCATTCATAAATCAGCTTTTAAACAAAACATAAGCCACTTATTCAAAAAGTTGCAGATGCTAATAAACGCAACATTTTCGTGTGTTCACTTAAACCTACATACAATGTTATAAAAGAATGCTGTACACACCAATCCACACCTTACTTCTTTCTTCATTGATACAAACTGAGTTTACTTTACTCATTGAAATCTGACAGTGACATCAACAGAGGGGGCCCCCGTGTGCCCCCCCCCAATTTTTTTTGTGCAGCCCCCAGGGAGCGGGAGTAGAGAGAGGGGCACCAAGCGGTTGCTCACAAATAAATTTTCAGCAACTGCTCTGCGTCCCTCATTCTCCTCCGCGAGGCCTCTGTCTCGGGCGCAGTGCCAGTGCTTCATGCTGACTGACAGAATATGATGTCATATCCCAGTTCTTAGCAGTGAAGCTGGGTGCACCGTGGCAGAGCATTGAAACAGAGGCCTTGCGCTCCCACCATAGGATTTCAGCAAGGTAAGTGAACAAAGGCGAAGGGGGGGGTAGATAGTGAGAAAGGCGAGGGTAGTAAGAATATTGGGAAAAAATAGTAAGAATGAGAGTTAATTGAATTAATTGGTAGATGCATTCTATGAATCAGTGAGAGTGTGAATTAATGTGTGGATGGATTGTGTGAATGAATGGGAGAATGAATGTGTGGATGGATTGTGTGAATGAGTGAGAGAATTAATGGATTGTGTGGATGAATTGCTTGAATGATTTATGATTTGCCCCCCTAGATAATTCCTTGCCCCACCAGTAAATTTGGACCCCTCAACTATAGGACCAAGTGGCACAGTGCCATCTAAACGTATGGCCACACTGGGCAGTTCCCCAAGTGCCATATGTTCTGGGGGCCACGTGGTCAATAACATTGCTGCCAGCCAAGGAAACGCTTGCCCAGAGTCCAATGTTTCAATATAAAATATATTGGCCAAAGGGTCTAATATTCATATATATATATATATGTCCTGATGAAAGTCTGAAAATAAAAGACTGAAACGTTGACTTGTAACACAGAGCTTTGAGAGATTTATTGAAACCAAGTCCCATGAGTGCCGGCAACTATTTTTGGAATCTATATGCATTACTGCTTCAGTTACCAGGGACCGGGCAGAATAATTAAGGTTGGTGTGCAATTGTACTTTTTTATATATATATACTTTTTTATATATATATTATTAGTGTATATGTAGCATTTTATACTTACCTTTTCCTTATACCTTCTACTATTCAGAATTTTAAAGTGCACCACACTGGTATTATTTCCCATTAAAATCATATAATTATAGTAAAAGAAACCTAACTAGAAAGCTAAAACAGTATTTTCTGTCTTACTCACTCATGCTCTCTCACACTCTCAATGTCTTTCTATCTTGTCCCCATTTGCTGAAGTGCCTCGAGAGTGAAGACTGAACAAAGGGGTGGAGCTTTGGGGCACACCCGTTCCCCTGATTGGATGAACAGGGAGGTCTCTTTCTCCGAGAATCTGTCTGCAATATTGGGGCATCTTGGAATACTTCAGTAAAAGAGCCTCTCTGTTCCTCCAATCAGGAAAATTGTTGTTCCCATAAACTCTGCACTTTTGCAGAAGTGCACCAGGAACGAAGACTGAACACACGGGGACAAGCGGAAAACAGCGGATAAGATAGGGAGACATGAGAGTAAGAAAGAACAGGACTGCCTCGGGAGTGAAGACTGAACTCACAAGGACAAGTGGAAGACAGAAGAAAGAAGACAGAACAAGGAGATACAAGAGAACAAGCAGAGCCACATAAAAAGGGGACAGGGGCAAAGAAGGGATCTGTGGATAAGATAGGTGGACACTGAAAATATCTAAAACCCGACGTTGTCCTGATTATAGGCCACACATGGTACATAGAATAGTCATCATGGCATTTATAAGCAAACATTTTTAACTATACCGAATATTGGTTACATTATGCATTAACCTGGAACCAGCATGTTTTTTTAATCTGGATTATGGATCAGTTTGTTCAGGTAATATCGGATTGATTTCTATGTAATAACATTTTACACTTCTAATAGCCCGTACATGTAGGGGCTTTGTCATTAAGGGGATAAAGAGCAAACAATAATGCAATTCATACATTTGTCCAGGGCTTCATAAAATCTGAAATATATTACCTTTATATACAATGAGCATCAAATACATCACATTAGTAAAATACACTAAGCAGGGTAAGGAACTATGGCTGCATTTTAGTCTATAAAAACAATTAAAATTTATGTTGCTTTTTAAATGTAACATCCATTGAAATGCTATGCACTAACACTGTAGCTCTTAAACTCACTCTATGACATCATCCACATCACAATTATTGTTTCATAAGACTACGGTCTCAAATATTTCATGTTTACATCTACTATGAAGGCATCTCTAAAAGTTTTTGGCACTTCAAAAAGTGAAGAAATGAATAATCACCCAATGCGTTCATATTTGTGCCAAAATTCCATGTTTTATTCATAACAGCTGTTATTGAAAATGAATACATACTATGACATCTTTAATAGTTGTATAGGATAAAAAAACACTCTAGTTTAATAAAACCAATTACACATTTATTGATCATTTTATCAATCTAAACAATATGTAGTCTTAAATATTAGGTCAAAAGGTAAACCGTATTCTAATTTAGATATGTTGTCAAGGAATTGTATTGTATACGCATTTCGTTATGCTTAGTCTATTTCTAAGTCGCTGTCATTGCTATAGCATTCAATGGTTGGATCACAAATAGAAGAGCGCACAACATCCTTTTCTGGTAGTAAACCACATTCGTGCAAGAATGCTTCAAGGTCAACAGCAAAGAAATCATCACCAAGTTGGTCTGTTATCCGAACAAAATTTCCTATTAATTCTCCTGCTTTATACACAAGCAATGCTGGAAGGGCATTCTCTGAGAATTTAGTGCTCGTGCCAAGAAGTGAACTTTTTACTCTACAAAATTTGACTCCAGGATATTCATTGGCCAGACAGATGATGCTGCCATTCATTGATTCAGAGCCACGGACATCGTCCTCATAAATAAGAATCATCACAAGAGTATTCTTATGTTCCTTATCAACGGTATCCAGAAATTCTTCACCGCTGCTAATATCGAAGACATATTTGAATAGTTGTGAGTGGCATAGCTGTTTCTTCATCTCCTCTATTCTTTGTTTTCTATATTGTTGTAAAAAGTCCTCATCATCTTCATCACTTCGCATGTTGTATTCCAGCATAGTTGTCTGCAATACAGTAATAAGGTCAGGAACCAAGTATCATGCACTTTTTTTTTTTTTTTTACAATTATGTATTTTAGCATGAATTATTTTTTTCAATTCAACTTGTAGCTCATCTCAATAAATGTTATTTTTTAGAAATACATACAAAGATATACAAGTAAGGTAACAATACATGTGTACTGTATCCATGGTCTCTATTAGCCAAGGTCTAGGCCTGCAACTAACAATTATTTTCCTAATCGATTAGTTGGCAGATAATTTTTTCGATCTCCCAGATATGCCTTATACCCCCAGATATGCCACTCCGCCCTCCCCAGATATGCCATATTTCCCCTTTATGCCTTATACCCCCTGATATGCCACTGTGCCCTCTAATAGGCCTTATACCCCCCATATGCCATAGGGCCCTCTGTATGCCTTATAACCCAGATATGCCACTCTGTCCCCGGATATGCCTTATACCCCTGATACACTGTTCCCCCCTGATATGCCTTATAACCCCCAATATGCCCCCCAGATATGCCTTATATCCCAGATATGCCCCTCAAATATGCCTTATAACCCCCTATATGCCACTGTGCCAGCTGATATGCCTTATACCCCCAGATATGCCACTGTGCCCCTGATATATCACCCCCCGACTTACTCCCCGTGCTCCAGACTCCTTGGTGTCTAGTAGGGGCAGCCGGCGAACGTCTGCCCAATGCGCGTAGACAACCTCTGCTGCTGGCCCGTAGTGGAGGTTGTCTGCACTCATCTCACAGGTACCCACCAACTGCCAAAGAGGAAGATCCAGGTCCAGTGCAGCGCTGCGGGGATCCTCCTCTCTGTCTCAGGTAGCCGGCGAATGTTGCGCAATGCGCGCAGACAACATCCACTGTGCTGGCCGATACTCCCACCGGGGCTTCTATGGTGGAGCACCGGAAGGTCACGTCACGCTGGTGCTCCATCATAGAAGCCCTGGACAGTAGCAGAGCGTCACACAGACACGCGCCGGCTGTCAGAGAAGATGATCCAGGTCCCCTGCAACGCTGCGGGGGACCTGGATCTTAGTGTTATTATCCGACCACTATCTGATGGCGGATTATAAAACAAAGGGTATTTTTCAGCATTTGCCCTGAAAAAACCCATATCTTATATTCGATAAAATCAATTCAACTAATCGATAATGAAATTCGTTGGCAACAATTTTCATTATCAATTGTTATCTATTTTATTGATTAGTTTATACATAGCAAAGACAGAAGTGATTTTTTGGGGTCAAATGGCCCGTTTTAGAGAGAAAAGTTCAGCTCATCAAGTCTGCCCATTTTTGCTGATGTAGAGGCTCAGACTTAATCAGTCCTCACCTTGTCTTAGATTCAGGATAACCATATGCTTATCGCATGCATTTTTAAGTTATTTAACTGAATTAGCATCTAGGAGGCAGTTCCATTTATCTATCACCCTCTCTGTAAAGTAAAGTTTCCTTACATCTAAGCCTCTGACCATTTAGTTTTAAATTATTACACATCTTGTTCTCCTCCTTTAATATTCCTCATGTACTTTGTTAAATCCTTTAAGTATTTTAATGTTTGTTACACCCCCCCTCTCTCATCTTTCCACCAAGCTATACAGATTAAGATCCCTTTTTTTCCATAATAATTCTATCTAGCAAACCATTTATTATTTCAGTGGCCTTTCTCTGAACTCTCTCCACTAGTCAACATTCTTCTAGAGATTAGGTCTCCAGAAATGTACACAATACTACAAGTGAAGTCTGTCCAGAGATCCATAAAGTAGCAGAACCAACTCGCTCTTTACACTACCAATGCCTGTAGCTATATCTATCATCAATTAAACACTACACAGAGCATGGGTTAAAGAAGAAAGTCACTGTCTTAAATATTTTCCTTGGTAGTAGGGGAAGATAATATTGGGCATTATTTTTGTGATTACTTCAGTTGGTGTAAATTTGGTCATTAATTAGTTTTAGCTTCCAAATGGTAGGATTAATTTTGCAGAAGGGAAGGAATGAACATTTAAAATAACATAATACCATTTTTGTTACAGTGAAGGAAAAAATTGTTTGATCCCCTGCTGATTTTGTACGTTTGCCCACTGACATGGTAGGTTTATTTGAACAGTGAGAGACAGAAGAACAAAGAAAAAATCCAGAGTAACGCATTTCAAATACATTATAAAATTGATTTGCATGAAATAAGTATTTGATCCCTTATCAATCAGCAAGATGTTTGGCTTCCAGGTGTCTTTTATGCAGGTAACAAAGGGAATGCTCCTAATCTCAGCTTGTTACCTGTATAAAAGACACCTGTCCACAGAAGCAATCAATCAGATTCCAAACTCTCCACCATGGCCAAGACTAAAGAGCTGTCCAAGGATGTCAGGGACAAGATTGTAGAGCTTGGCAATCAGTCTGGGGCTCCATGCAAAATCTCACCCGGTGGAGTTTCAATGATCATGAGAACAGTGAGGAATCAGCCTGAACTACACAGGAGGATCTTGTCAATAATCTCAAGGCAGCTGGGACCATAGTCCCCAAGAAAAAAAAATTGGTAACACACTGAAGGACCGAAATCCTGCAGCGCCCCAAAGGTACCCCTGCTCAAGAAAGCACATGAACAGGCCCGTCTGAAGTTTGCCAATGAACATCTGAATGATTCAGAGGAGAACTGGGTGAAAGTTTTGTGGTCAGATGAGACCAAAATCAAACTATTTGGCATCAACTCAACTCGCCATGTTCGTGGAAAGCTGCCTATGACCCCAGAACCATCCCCACCATCAAACATGGAGGTGGAAACATTATGCTTTTGGGTGTTAAGGGGACAGGACAACTTTACCTCATCAAAGGGGCGATGGATGTACTGTCAATCTTGGGTGAGAGCCTCCTTCCCTCAGCCAGGGCATTGAAAATGGGTTGTGGATGGATATTCCAGCATGACGATGACCCAAAACACACAGCCAAGGCAACAAAGGAGTGGCTCAAGAAGAAACACATTAAGATCCTGAAGTGGCCTAGCCAGTCTCCAGACCTTAATCTCATAGAAAGGTGAGGAGTGGGACAAAATCCTTCCTGAGATGTGTGCAAACCTGGTGGCCAACTACAAGAAACCTGACCTCTGTGATTGGCAACAGGGGTTTTGACACCAAGTAATAAGTCATGTTTTGCAAAGGGGTCAAATACTTATTTCAATTTATAACTTATTTGAAATGCGTTATTCTGGATTTTTGTTGTTGTTATTCTGTCTCTCACTGTTCAAATAAACCTACCATTAAAATTATAGACTGATCATGTCTTTGTCAGTGGGCAAACGTACAAAATAAGCAGGGGATCAAATATTTTTTTCCTTCACTGTAGATATACACAATTGTAAAATGTAGGATTTGGAAGAGTGGTAGGTTTGATTTAACACTTGAAAACACAGCAAGCAGAAACAATAAACACATGAATATGATAAATGTGGAATATTAGCAATATCTTTATAGAGCTACATTATTTAAAGCAATTACACAGCTGATTCACAGACTACCATGTAAAAGCAATGGAACGATCAGTGCTGTGAACTGAGTTGAAGCCAAGAGCAAGATGACATAGGTCACATCAGGGCTAGATAACAGACAAGTCATATACTAAAATATTATTTAAAAACATAGGAAAAAAATCCTATTTTCCAAGGCAACCTTTTATTCAGAGCTGTTCTTAGCACAAATCACCTGGGGACTCCATTCTTTGCCCAAAGCTGCAACAATTATTACACACGTTAAATGCTTGCCAAGGGCCAGGGTAATTGGCAGTATCTTTTTTTTTTTTTTTTTTTTAGAAGAGCATAATATTCAGACCTTTCTTTTTTCATTTATTAAGGTCATACACATAATACAGGCCAGGCACAATTCTGTCAGTGGTGAGTGTATATTCCCTCCTTTTTTGTAACTCCTTGTTTCGTTTGAGTATTTTTACTTTATATTAATTACCTTGATTATATTATTATATTTGAGTATGTATTTTTTGTTTTGTGTATAATTGTGATTATTATTTGTTCTTGTCCTTTTAAGGGATTTTTAACTAGTAAATTACATGTTTAGTGTATTTGATCATTTAACATTGTATTTTCTCTTTTAATAAACACTCATTTCCTTTTTTTTTTTTTAAATAACCACAGTTAGAAACAAAAATATTGCAAAAGGCATTAATCAAGTTAATCACTGGTTGCATGAATAAAACAGACCTGGAGTAAAGTAGATAAGAAGATTGAGACTTGGCATAAAACAGTAATATTAAAATAAATAAGTTTTGTTAACATTGATTTCTGTTATTTAATAACTGTTAGAAGGCTATTCAGGACCACACAAGTAGTCCAGCTGGAATGCAGGCCTTAACTTGTTTTAATATAAATAAAACATTTTTAAAAAGTGAATCACTAATTATATGACTTTTCAAGTTGGTTATCAGTCTGAGTTTCATATTCTGACATTAGAGATTCATATTTTGCACCTAAAAATAATAAAAGAGTAATCAAATAATGGCCAATCTTATGTCATTGGGTATTTTATATCAAACACCAACCAGATTAAAAGAGAGGGGAAAAAAAGTGAAAACAATGTACCAACTCTGAGAGAACACAAGGAGATTGGCAGTAAAGAGGAAAGAGTTGGTAACTTTGCTGGTGCAAGAATTATAAAATAAACATGAAGAAACCACAGATCAGGTAGCAGGCCTGACCTCAAAACATGTCACAGCTTGTTAGCAGCTTTACATGTGAAGAGTCACGACAAATCTCAGGTTTTTCTCTGTATGTTAACCCCTTCGCGACCTTTGCCGGTTCAGGACCGTCATGACATGAAGGTCACTAAATGACCTTTGACGGTCCTGAACCGTCAAAAAGTAAAATAAGCTTAGAAAGTGATCAACGATCACTTTCTTCGCTTAAACGGCGTTACTGTAATGCCTCGATGTCGAGGCATTCAGTAACGCCGAGATCGGCATCGCAGGCCATGTCTGGCCCCTCCCCGAGGCGTCAACAACCGCCATACATTGTATGGCGGCGGACGCCCGTTTTAAAAGCGTTTAGGAGGCGATCAACGATCGCCTCCTAAACCTAAATGGTGTCGCTGGAATGCCTCGATCAGGAGGCATCCAGCGACACCAAACACTTACCTCTGGGTGGGCTGTGACCGCTCCGGAGAGCGGTCACAGCCGCAGCTGCCGGTGTTCTTCGCCATCAACAAGATGGCGGCCGCCCTGTAAAAGCAACAAACAAGTTTTTAAAGTTCGCTAGATGGTCTAGAGAACTCTGGCTCCACTTGCAGGTTGAATACAGGTACTGCATTCAACCATGCAAGTCAATGGAGCCCAGCTTTCTAATCACAATGTGATTAGTAAAATATTAAAAAAAAAAAAAAAAAAAAAAAAATATATGGAAAAAATTAAAAGTGCTAACATTTAAAAATAATTATGCAGTGATGTCACTAGATGAACCATCCAGCAAAATGTGTAAAAAAAAAATATAAAAAAAAAAGTATTAAAAAAATAAAATAAAAAAATAAAGTTTATTATTTTGAGCAAGTGCTAAAATTTCTCAAAAATCAAAGAGTTAAAATAAAAGCACTTCAAATACCCAAGGGGTGTCTAATATATAAAAAAATGGCTGATGGGGTAAATTGGAGTGGCTGAGCTCAAAGATAGGGCATAGGTACAGACTTTCCAAAATGGACAAAAAAAGCGCACTTCCCAAATGTGGCATTTTAAATCTCAAACAACACGACAAATCCATGCATGTTGGGTATCACTGCACTCAGGAGATGTTCCTGAACACACATTGGGGTGTTGTTTGACAGTGGCATATACCAGGACCTGTATATCTATAACTAAAGTACAATTTGTGTGAAAAAAAATTACTATTACAAAGTTTGACAAAGTGTAGTTGTATAATTGGTGCATGGAAAGGGTTAAAATAACAGCATTTGGAATACCCTGGGGTGTCTAGTTTTCAAAAATATATGGTTTGAATGGGTTAAATTGAGTTAACCGGCTTCAAAGATGTTCCAAAGAGGAGATGGAGGCAGAATGACCAGATTTGTTAAAAAAGATTTGGAAATCATAAAACGCTGCTTGTACTTATTGCCCTATAACTTACAAAAAACAGCAAAAAAACATAAAAACATTGGGTATTTCTAAACTCAGGACAAGTAGTAGAATCTATTTAGCTAGTTTTTTTACTTGCTTTTTTAGGTGAGTAAAAGATTTTTCAAATAAAAGTCATAAAATGTGGTTTTTTTTCAATTTTTCACCATGTTTTTTTTATTTTTTTTTATAGTAAATAAGATGATACGATCAAAATAATGGTATCTGAAGAAAGCCCATCTTGTCCTGAAAAAAAAATATATAACTTATGTGGGTACACTAAATGGGTGAGGAGAAAATTACAGCTGAACACAAGCACCACAAAAGTATTAAAACAGCCTCGGTCCCACAGGGTACAAAACGAAAAATGAGCCCGGTCCTTAAGGGGTTAAGGCTGTGCAAGACTGACCACAAACAAATATGGGTGGTGAGGAAGAGTTGGATGAAGAGGGGATAGGAATGTATACATTTGGCAAACAACTGTAAAACTAAATAATCACACAAGAATAAATACATATTTGGTGTTTTCTGATAAATTCCGCATAAAGATTAACCCCTTAAGGACCGGGCTCATTTTTCGTTTTGTACCCTGTGGGACCGAGGCTGTTTTGACACTTTTGTGGTGCTTGTGTTCAGCTGTAATTTTCTCCTCACCCATTTAGTGTACCCACATAAGTTATATATTGTTTGTTTCAGGACAAGATGGGCTTTCTTCAGATACCATTATTTTGATCGTATCATCTTATTTACTATAAAAAAAAATAAAAAAACATGGTGAAAAGTTGAAAAAAAAACACATTTTATGACTTTTATTTGAAAAATCTTTTACTCACCTAAAAAAGCAAGTAAAAAAACTAGCTAAATAGATTCTACTACTTGTCCTGAGTTTAGAAATACCCAATGTTTTTATGTTTTTTTGCTGTTTTTTGTAAGTTATAGGGCAATAAGTACAAGCAGCGTTTTATGATTTCCAAATCTTTTTTAACAAATCTGGTCAGTCTGCCTCCATCTCCTCTTTGGAACATCTTTGAAGCCGGTTAACTCAATTTAACCCATTCAAACCATATATTTTTGAAAACAAGACACCCCAGGGTATTCCAAATGCTGTTATTTTAACCCTTTCCATGCACCAATTATACAACTACACTTTGTCAAACTTTGTAATAGTAATTTTTTTTATTTTTTTTTCCACACAAATTGTACTTTAGTTATAGATATACAGGTGCTGGTATATGTCACTGTCAAACAACACCCCAATATGTGTTCAGCAACATCTCCTGAGTACAGCGATACCCCACATGCATGGGTTTGTCAGATTGTTTGGCTGGTAAAAGGCTACTTTTGGGGCATGCGTAATTCAGGTGGTCATTTGGTCATTGTGCCTCCCTCTCCTCTTTGGAATATCTTTGAAGCCGGTTAACTCAATTTAACCCATTCAAACCATATATTTTTGAAAACTAGACACCCCAGGGTATTCCAAATGCTGTTATTTTAACCCTTTCCATGCACCAATTATAGAACTACACTTTGTCAAACTTTGTAATAGTAATTATTTATTTATTTTTTTCACACAAATTGTACTTTAGTTATAGATATACAGGTCCTGGTATATGCCACTGTCAAACAACACGCCAATGTGTGTTCAGGAACATCTCCTGAGTGCAGTGATACCCGACATGCATGGGTTTGTCGGGTTGTTTCAGATTTAAAATGCCACATTTGGGAAGTGCGCTTTTTTTCGCCATTTTGGTCAGTCTGTACCTATGCCCTATCTTTGAGCTAGGCCACTCCAATTTACCCCATCAGCCATTTTTTTTATATATTAGACACCCCTTGGGTATTTGAAGTGCTTTTATTTTAACTCTTTGTTGAGATTTTTGAGAAATTTTAGCACTTGCTCAAAATAATAAACTTTATTTTTTAATTTTATTTTATTTTTTTAATACTTTTTTTATATTTTTTTTTACACATTTTGCTGGTACTGGATGGTTCATCTAGTGACATCACTGCATAATTATTTTTAAATGTTAGCACATTTTTTTTAAAATTTTTTTTCCATTTTTTATTTATTTTTATTTTTTTGAATATTTTACTAATCACATAGTGATTAGAAAGCTGGGCTCCATTGACTTGCATGGTTGAATGCAGTACCTGTATTCAACCAGCAAGTGGAGCCAGTTCTCTAGAGGGTCTGGAGACCCTCTAGCGAACTTTTTCGTCTTTATTGTTTTATTTCCCGGGCCGCCGCCATCTTGCTTGATGGCGAAGATCACCGGCAGCGGCGGCTGTGACCGCTCTCCGGAGTGGTCACAGCCCACCCAGAGGTAAGTGTTTGGTGTCGCTGGATGCCTCCTGATCGAGGCATTCCAGCGACACCATTTAAGTTTAGGAGGCGATCGTTGATCGCCTCCTAAACGCTTTTAAAACGGGCGTCCGCCGCCATACAATGTATGGCGGCTGTTGACGCCCCGGGGAGGGGCCAGACATGGCCCCCGATGCCGATCTCGGCCTTGCTGAATGCCTCGACATCGAGGCATTGCAGCAAGGCCGTTTAAGCGAAGAAAGTGATCCTTGATCACTTTCTAAGCTTATTTAATTTTTTGACGGTTCAGGACCGTCAAAGGTCATTTAGTGACCTTCTTGTTATGACGGTCCTGAACCGGCAAAGGTCGCGAAGGGGTTAAAATATCAAGTAACAAATGTTGATAGATGCATGCTGTATCATTGTATATACACTGGTAAACTAGATACATGTATTAGGAACACAACAATCTCCCAGGGATTACTGATCCAAATCCAAAGAAACAAAGTATATTTTTTTCCAAAAGAAAAATGTGTCAAAAGACTACCTCATACCCAGGTTTCATCAAGGGTCATTCAATCCAAAGTAATTTAATATGCATTCCTTGCTAGTGGGTCAATTTAACAGAAAGGCAATGCATTCTTTGAAAATAAAATATATTCCCCAACTCTTATCACAAATATATCTTGCGTATGCATTGGTATACAAGCTGGCATACTATTAAATTTACATTTATATGGCTTCACCACACACTAATGTAAGATAAAACCACCTCACACAGGTTATAGCTTTATTTATTTAAATAACTGCCAAAATGGGCCACTTATTTAGTTATTTTGACCCTTACGAAAAATTACTGCAGTTTTTCTGAAGTAATATTGCAGTTTTTTGGACATGAAAAAACTGCAATACTGCACTTTTACTGCAGTATTACTGCATTTGTACTTCACTGTACTGCAGTATTACTGCACATTTACCGCACTTTTTTTTTTATATTGCAAACCTGCAGTTGTACTTCAATGTACTGTAGCTTTATTGCATTTGTACTTCCGTACAAAAATAACTGCAGTAAAACTGCAGTACAGTGAAGTACAAATGCAGTACAACTGCAGTAAATGTGCAGTAATACTGCAGTAAAACTGCAGTATTGCAGTTTTTTCATGTCCAAAAAACTGCAGTATTACTTCAGAAAAACTGCAGTAATTTTTTTGTAAGGGGACTGCTCCCTCTTCCAGGCTTAAACAAAATACCACAACGAAGGCTATAATAATTCAAGTGAACCAAAATCATATAACTGTGTGTCATCAGTTTAAGCAGACTGTTTGTCTATTATTCTGACTTAGGTGGAGACCATATCAAATTTAGTTACCAATGTATGAAAAAATCCAGGTCATTCCAAAGGGTTCATCAAGTTATCTGCCAGTTTTACATAATCACACTACACTGTGATATTAGAAACATTTACAACAGGCTAAAGAATATATACTACCTTTCCGTGTATTTTTTCTTCAAGCTCTTTCTGTTTTTGCTTGTCCTTTTGTTCATCAAGCTGAGACTTACAAGTCACTGATAACTTTTTAATAAGTTGCTCCATTTCTTTTTGTTGCTCTTGATTTTGCTCTGTTTCCAACTGTTTATAACGACGCCAATCATGAAGGACTCCTTTAGGACCTTAAATACAGATGAACCAAAACACAAAAAAATGATATGCAATACTAAAATATATGTTTGTAACAGTTTACAGAGTTGGACATGTCACCTATGTTTTTCTAAGGATGAATCTGTTATGCTTCCCTTTCAAAAAATACAGCAATATATATTTTCTCAAACACATTTCAACTTTCACTCTGTATGTCTTGTGTTTACAGCACAAAAGAGAAAAGGGAGAGAGAGCGAGCGAGCGAGAAAAGGGAGAGAGAGCGAGCGAGCGAGAAAAGGGAGAGAGAGCGAGCGAGCGAGAAAAGGGAGAGAGAGCGAGCGAGCGAGAAAAGGGAGAGAGAGCGAGCGAGCGAGAAAAGGGAGAGAGAGCGAGCGAGAAAAGGGAGAGCGAGCGAGCGAGAAAAGGGAGAGCGAGCGAGCGAGAAAAGGGAGAGCGAGCGAGCGAGAAAAGGGAGTGCGAGCGAGCGAGAAAAGGGAGAGAGCGAGCGAGAAAAGGGAGAGAGAGCGAGCGAGCGAGCAAAGGGAGAGCGAGCGAGCGAGCAAAGGGAGAGCGAGCGAGCGAGCAAAGGGAGAGCGAGCGAGCAAAGGGAGAGCGAGCGAGCAAAGGGAGAGCGAGCGAGCAAAGGGAGAGAGCGAGCGAGCAAAGGGAGAGAGCGAGCGAGCAAAGGGAGAGAGCGAGCGAGAAAAGGGAGAGAGCGAGCGAGAAAAGGGAGAGAGCGAGCGAGAAAAGGGAGAGAGCGAGCGAGAAAAGGGAGAGAGCGAGCGAGAAAAGGGAGAGAGCGAGCGAGAAAAGGGAGAGAGAGAGCGAGCGAGAAAAGGGAGAGAGAGAGCGAGCGAGAAAAGGGAGAGAGAGAGCGAGCGAGAAAAGGGAGAGAGCGAGCGAGCGAGAAAAGGGAGAGAGAGCGAGCGAGAAAAGGGAGAGAGAGAGCGAGCGAGAAAAGGGAGAGAGAGAGCGAGCGAGAAAAGGGAGAGAGAGCGAGAAAAGGGAGAGAGAGCGAGAGAAAAGGGAGAGAGAGCGAGCGAGAAAAGGGAGAGAGAGCGAGCGAGAAAAGGGAGAGAGAGCGAGCGAGAAAAGGGAGAGAGAGCGAGCGAGAAAAGGGAGAGAAAGGGAGAGAGAGAAAAGGGAGAGAGAGCGAGAGAGAGAAAAGGGAGAGAGAGCGAGTGAGAAAAGGGAGAGAGAGCGAGAGAGAGAAAAGGGAGAGAGAGACAGCGAGCGAGAAAAGGGAGAGAGCGAGCGAGAAAAGGGAGAGAGAGAGCGAGCGAGAAAAGGGAGAGAGAGAGCGAGCGAGAAAAGGGAGAGAGCGAGCGAGCGAGAAAAGGGAGAGAGAGCGAGCGAGAAAAGGGAGAGAGAGCGAGCGAGAAAAGGGAGAGAGAGAGCGAGCGAGAAAAGGGAGAGAGAGAGCGAGCGAGAAAAGGGAGAGAGAGCGAGAAAAGGGAGAGAGAGCGAGCGAGAAAAGGGAGAGAGAGCGAGCGAGAAAAGGGAGAGAGAGCGAGCGAGAAAAGGGAGAGAGAGCGAGCGAGAAAAGGGAGAGAGAGCGAGCGAGAAAAGGGAGAGAGAGCGAGCGAGAAAAGGGAGAGAGAGCGAGAGAGAAAAGGGAGAGAGAGCGAGAGAGAGAAAAGGGAGAGAGAGCGAGAGAGAGAAAAGGGAGAGAGAGCGAGTGAGAAAAGGGAGAGAGAGCGAGAGAGAGAAAAGGGAGAGAGAGACAGCGAGCGAGAAAAGGGAGAGAGTGAGAGAGAGAGAGCGAGAAAAAAAGTGGGAGCGAAAAAAAGAGGGAAAGTGTGTACATTGTAATGACGAGTATTTACGCTAGTTGGGGGGTGGGGGGATGAAAGAAAACCAAAGTGTTAAAAAGTCTTTATCAGTAGATATACAGTATATGTACACTTGGGCTCTAAGGTCTGAATAATCAATCACTGTTTTTGTTCGATCACTTTTAAATTAGTTGATATTTATCACTCATGAATATGCTTTTTTACACCGATACAAATCAAACGTGTCTCTTTTTGTTAAATTGGCATTTATATGAATATCCTCTTGACACACCACTTGGTGCTTCTATTAGTGCTCCTGTTAGGGCCTTTGAAGAAGGGCATCAATTGAAATATGTTTCTTTTTGTGTTGATTTTCACAAGAATAAACAGAACAGCAGGAGAGAAAGAAAGGAGGAAGTGATATTTGCATAAACTCAAAACACCTGCACATACAGATTGTGTGTCAGAATACACTCCCAGGGTGTATCTGGTAAATCCACATCAAGAGGAATATAGATACTGAACCCTCAGCCTGCATATGCCACACGCAAAGGGATGTGTAGAGGTGTAAAGAAGTAAAGTGAGTTGAGGTGTCACTCTATGGGGTTCCCGGTCTCAGTAAGCGATTGAATGATTAAGATGAGGTGAACTACAGCCCAGTGACCCAAGTAGCTGAATGGCTGGTACTGGTCTGAAGCTTACTTAACCAACTCCTTCACTGCTCTAGTCTCCTCTACCCTGTCCACCCAGTCCCTAATTGTTGGAGTCATATACATTTTTCAGTATAAGAGTACTAGTTTTGCAGCATTAAAAAGGTGAACAGTGACTGAAATATCTATTCTAACGGTCAAAGGAGCTCAATGAAGTAATTTGGGTTAAAGTGTTCTCCTGAGTGCTGAAAAGAGTTGAATATTTCAATGGGGAAAGTACAACGTACGCTATATAGTTTTTTAAACCAAATCATTTTCATCCAGAGCAAGACCTAAAATAAACCACACCTTCAGAAGACCAGTATATCAAGCTAACATGTTTATGGAATACAACAGCATCCGCATCCACAATTTAAGCCCAAATGAACCAGAATCTTCCTACCCAGTGTCATGGTTCCACTACATGCCAGGACTGTCTGCCTTATGCTAGTTATTGTTATGTGCATTAGCACCCTTTGGTGGTCACTCTAACAGGTTTTGGGATCTCTGGTTACAGTTTGATGGTGTCAGCTGGGCCTCGTTGACCTCATCAGCTGGTGCAACCCAGCCCTGTGACTTTGTCATTGGCCCCTGAACTAACAGCAGCATCTGGTCCATATCATGCTGTGGGCCTCGGCGCCCTGTCCGAGAGCCATTTGGACTTTGCTATTCATCTGTCCTAGTCACATCAGAGTCCTTGGTATCCCCTGCATCTTGGTCCTCCCTGACTTCCTTGCCCTGGTCGTGACACCCAGTAAGCAAAAGCATTTTTAAAGACAACCGGCGAAATGCAGTGGGAGAGTATTGCCTCTACACCACATCTTCCTTGACAAAAAGTTAAGCCTACATGCTTAGCATTGGGCAAGTAATAGAGAAATTTCAAAGTAGAAGCCTGGAAAAAAAATCTGTTGACTAAGTTTTGGTTGTAATTGCTGTCACATGAGAGGCTAATACCATTGTGTGTAAAAATGTCAACATGGTGGAGGATATATTTAGGTGTGGGGATGTTTTGCATGCTCTGGAGTTGGTGACTTGCAAAACTACATATGACCAAAGAGAACTACGACTCTATTTTGCAGAGGCATGGCATCTTTTTCCCACCACAATCACTAGACCTAGACACCACTGACATTTTTGTAAACGCTTGAAAAGGAAAAAAGTGGAACACTCTCGGAGCTGCTCTAAAGAAGTGCTAGATTAATGGATTGCATAATTCTGCAAACACTTATTGACCAGACAGTTTTAAAATAGCCATTAAGGCAAATGGAGGTCATACCGAATAGGTTTTTTGATTTTAATTATGTACTGACAATGTACTGAGAAATTGCCTACCGACTGTTTATGGGAAACTTACACATTGTGCTTCTGTGGTGTTCTGTCTGGATATTTGAACAGATGCATGGATAACAATTTATAACAACAGTCAATGTTCTCAAAAATGTTCACATTTTGTGTATTAGCTTAAAAGAGACACTGCAACCAAGCGGACTGGTTTCCGAATGGATAGTCAGGATTATGCAGAATCGCCCTAAATTGCTAAATGCAATGCAGGAGATGCATTTGGCTGAATGCATCCTTCAGCACGTGATGTACTTGCCTCAAATCAGATCCAACATTGGCTCTAAACCCTAGGACAGGGGCGTCCAAATGCGGCCCGCGGCACCTCGAGGTGTGGCCCTACGTGAGATCGGCAGCCAGTGCAACCAGGATCACAAGAGCCCTGCTACTTGCCTGTGGGAGGGTCTTTTGTACTGCACAGAGGAAGCGGAACCCAGCAGAGTTCACGTGACATCACATGACTCTGCTCCAGTCCTGCTTCCTCTGTGCAGTACAAGAGAACGCAGAGGGAGGCCGTGCCCCCTGCTGAAGTTTGTGAGCGGCATCGAGAGAGCTGCAGTGCAGGTAAGGTGGTGGGGGAGGTTGTTTGAATGAGTATGCGTGATTGAGGGAATTAATCTGTAAATGAATGAGTATATGAATGAATGAGTGTGTGATAGTATGGATGTGTAAGTGCTGGAACCTAGGCATGATGGGACTGTGATCGCTGTTAGCAATCACACTCCTATCATGCCAAGTCAGCCAGTACATGCTGAAACCTGGTTAGCTGCCCCCCTTGTGTATTGATGCTGCCAGCAGTTTGGAGTCTGCACATCACTTACAGCCACCCTGTACCAGCATGTACTGGATGACTTGGCATGATAGGAGTGTGATTGCTAGCAGCAATCACAGTCCCATCATGCCTAGGTTCCAGCATTTACTGGTTGCCTGGGTATAAAAGGAGCTGTTAGCAATCACACCCCTATCATGCCAAGTCATATTGTTTAATTTTTTTGTCCAATTGTGGTGTGTTAATTACTTTTAATAAAAATGTGGTTAACACACCAAAATTGGACAAAAAATACAATAACAATATTAATTTACATATGATTGTTGACAGCAACCACACTCCTATCATGCCCAGCCAACCAGTACATGATGGAATCTGGGTATGCCTGAGATTGATGTTATTTATATATATATATATATATATATATATATATATATATATATATAACATTGTTATTAACATTTGTGTACAATTTTGGTGTGTAACTTACTTTTATTAACAGTGTGGGATTTTGTTATTTTTAAATGTGGGGGAGTCGTTTTCGGTTTCGGCTAAGTGAACAGCTGCAAATTCTGAATGCATATTGAAGTACTCCCAGTGTATTAGTGTTACTCACAGAGTACATTGTTATGCATTTGTCTCCGGTCTCTTTAACAAAGGAATACATTATGCAAAAACTTTAAATTGCATGATAAGCTTTTGCACTATTCATATCAAGACTGGGTGGTTCTTAAAGGCGGTTGCAGTTATGTTCATTCCATGTTACCTGTATTGATCACACCCTCCTCTCTATCCCCATCAGAGTGTCTGATAGAGCCATTTTGCGTTTTGCGATCCTGCTCGCTGTCCTCGTCATCACTACTGCTGCTGTAGTAATACTGACACTTCTCTCCCAATAATTTATCGTCAAGGGTGGTCATTATGTCCTGAGAAACGCACACAAACAATACATTATATCTATAGCAAGCAGAGGGAACCTGTATTCGTGCACACATATTTACAGTTCATACACAGACTACACAGATTTATTTTACATAGCGATATGGATTCCCCTAAAAAAAAAAGCCAGCATGCACGTGCAACGCCTTCACAATACCCAGTAAATGATACATATCGTATTATGTACTCTAGATACGACCAACGACTATATTATTGTGCATACACACAGTACACTGTAGATCATCAGAATAAAAGACCCAGAAACATACCAAGCGTTCCACGGAGAGAATACCAGCACAATGACAGCACTACGCAACCGCGCGCCTCATTGGTTAATTCCGATACAGAAATTTGTTTCGTGGCCGTCCATTGGTTGCAATGTTCTACTTCCTGTTTACAAGGGTTTGCCCGGTTTACCAGTAATTTGACGTCATCGAAAAATCTTTGGTTAAACTGGTTGGCTGTCTCAGTAACGTAACCTTAGTCTTTGTGTAAAACAACAGGAAAACACATATACTTATGGTAGGGAGCGATTATGTAATCAGCTACTGTGAGATGTAATTTTTTTAGGGCTGGGGTTCCGAGGTGTACAGATTCAGTCTTTAGCTATATGAACTACATCCCTCAACACCCTATTTTAATGATTTTTTTCTTAAACTATTTTTGGCCATATACAGTGAGCATACATACGGTGTGTACATTTTTAGGGATGTAGACATAAAAAAACTATTTATCTCCGGATTATTTATTGTTTGTATTGCTTTTGTGAGTAAACCTTTAGAATTCCACATATACTCGAAACTAAATGTTTATATGGATTTTTATTTGATTATAAATTGTGATTGAGGGTATTTCACTCCCTTTTTTGTAATTCAGCGGTTTGATTTCCTTTTTAGTGTCCTGACGCAAAGTATATATTTGGGGTTTATTTAAGGGCAAATAGAGTTATAGTTTTTATATGCATACATATAAAACAATATTTGCTCTGAGATATAAGAAATTTTGGTTTTTTTGTACAATCTTGCTAATGATTTCTTTTACGGGATAGACTGCATATTAAACCAATTATGTTTGAAACAAGCTTGCTTGGAAATGTAGCTGCTGTGGCCTCTCCTCAAGTGGCCTCCTTAACTTATAAGGAGGCCACTTGGGGAGAGGCCACAGGAGCTATATTTCCAAGCTCTGTATGAATATCCCATATTTAATTTGAAGCCCTCATCTCCTGCTGTTACCCCTATTTTCCACCTGGTATGACTATCCCATATTTCATTTGAACTCTTCATCTCCTGCTATTACCCCTGTATTCCACCTGGTATGAATATCCCATATTTCATTTGAAGCCCTCATCTCCTGCTGTTACCCCTGTTTTCCACCTGGTATGACTATCCCATATTTCATTTGAACCCTTCATCTCCTGCTGTTACCCCTGTTTTCCACCTGGTATGATTATCCCATATTTCATTTGAACTCTTCATCTCCTGCTGTTACCCCTCTTTTCCACCTGGTATTTCTCTATCCTGCCTGTCTCCATACCCTGCTGCTATCATAGGGTTATATTTGGTGCCCTCTAGTCTACCTTAATTGCATTTGTTAGCCCCCTGTATTCAGATTGAAATAGATTAAATAACACGATACCTTCACTTTTCCTCACATTGAGTTTTGTCCTTTGCAGTGACTAGAAATTCAGGAGGGGGTTTTATCATCGAGATAAATAAAAATTACAAAGTTCTATTTATCCCTACAGTAAGTAAAGTGCCAGGAAACAGATAACCAAATACACACCAGGACAGGCTCTGCCACACCGACACCCAAACACACAAACCAGGACAGGCTCTGCCACACTGACACCCAGACAAACAAACCAGGACAGGCTCTGTCACCGACACCCAAACACACACACACCAGGACAGGCTCTGCCACCCACACCCAAACACACACACCAGGACAGGCTCTGCCTCACCAACAGCCAAACACACACACACCAGGACAGGCTCTGCCACCGACACCCAAACACACACACACCAGGACAGGCTCTGCCACACTGACACCCAGACAAACACACCAGGACAGGCTCTGCCACCGACACCCAAACACACACACACCAGGACAGGCTCTGCCACCGACACCCAAACACACACACCAGGACAGGCTCTGCCTCACCAACAGCCAAACACACACACACACCAGGACAGGCTCTGCCACCGACACCCAAACACACACACACCAGGACAGGCTCTGCCACCGACACCCAAACACACACACCAGGACAGGCTCTGCCTCACCAACAGCCAAACACACACACACACCAGGACAGGCTCTGCCACACCGACACCCAAACACACACACACCAGGACAGGCTCTGCCACCGACAACCAAACACACACACACCAGGACAGGCTCTGCCACACTGACACCCAGACAAACACACCAGGACAGGCTCTGCCACCGACACCCAAACACACGCACCAGGACAGGCTCTGCCACCGACACCCAAACACACACACCAGGACAGGCTCTGCCTCACCAACAGCCAAACACACACACACACACCAGGACAGGCTCTGACACCCAAACACACACACTAGGCAAGGCTCTGCCACACTGACACCCAGACAAACACCCCAGGACAGACTCTGCCATACTGACACCCAGACACACACACCAGGACAGGCTCTGCCATACTGACACCCAGACACACACACCAGGACAGACTCTACCACAGTGACCCCCAAACACACACACACACACACACCAGGACAGGCTCAGCCACATCAGGATGGGATAAGCTACTAAGAGCATAAAAAAATGCTTTCCACATTGCTGCTTGTTGTGTGTTTGCCCCCTTTGTGTATCTGTGCCCCCATCCAGGCCCCTTTGTGCATTTTGCCCCAACACACCCCTGTGATGCCCCCAGCCAGCCCCCCTCCCTTGTGTTTTGATGCCCCCCTTTTGTACTGGTTAATTGTAATGCCCCCCATACCCATGTGTATTACCCCCCCCTTTGTGTATAGATTGTCCTAACCACCCTGTTGTGTAGTTATGTCCCCAGCCACCCTCTAGGGGCATGAATATGTCTCTCCATGACTCCATCCATCCGTCTATCACCTCAATTATTTATTTATTTTAAAATACTTACTTTTTCTGCTGGCTTTCTTCCAGTGACGTGCTCTTCTCCTTTGAGATCTTCTCCTTGTCACGCGGTGACGAGCAACTGTTCTGCGTGAGCCCGCCCCCTTGAGCGTCACCGCGCATCTTCAAGGGGGCCGGCTGTTTTACAGCTGTTTTAAAACCGGTAGCAAAGTGCCGCCTGGGGCAATTGCCCCAGTCTGCTCCATGGTAGGCCGGCCCTGCATCTGCCTCCTGTATGCAATCACCTTATCTGACCACTTGTGAGGAAGCCCTATATATTCCTAGACCTCACTTGGAAACAAGCTTGCTTGGAAATGTGGCTGCTGTGGCCTCTCCCCCAATGGCCTCCTTATAAGTGGCTATGTAAGGTTTAAACGGGAGGGAAACGACATACCAGTTACCACTGCAGAAAGCGGCTACAACACCATCGGAAGCAGATCAATACATCCCCATCCAAGCAGCCCCCTCCTATTGTCTCACTTCCCCCTCAGCCACCTACTAGATTGTAAGCTCACAAGAGCTGGGCCCTCTTCTTTGTACCAGTTTGTTATTTTATGTGTTTTTGTATGTGAAATTGTTCTACTGACTGTAACAGCGCTGTGGAATCTGCCGGTGCTTTATAAATAAATGTAATGTTCAGCAACATAACCCAAGTACAGTGATACCAGGCATACATAGGTATTTACGTTTTGAAGTTACACTGCTCAACTTCATACTATACAAAATGTGATTGTTTTATATTTATAGTTGTATAGTACATCGTGTTTTGGATATACCGTATTGGCTCGAATATAGGCCGCACTTTTTCCCCCCACTTTAAGTCTTTAAAGTGGGGGTGCGGCCTATAATCGGGGTCTAGCGCCCGACGCCCGGGACATGCAGTTCCGGGCGCCGGGCAGGCAGCAGGCTTAGGATACAGATCCCCCGCAGCAGTGCAGGGGACCCGTATCCTACTCTCTGATACGCTCAGACAGCCTCCCCTGCCAGCACTTCCCACGGGGGGAGTGCTGGCACGGGAGATTGTCTAAGCGCATCGTGCAGACGTTCACCAGCAGCGGTGAACGTCCGCACGATGCGTTTTACCTCTGCCCCCAAGACTTACCAGAGCAGACTCCCGGGTGTCTTGCGGGGCCGGCGGGGGACACCTACGCAATACGCGTATACAACTTTCGGTGCCGGCACATCCGCTGAGTCCCGGCACCGGAAGTTGTATACGCGTATTGCGTAGATGTCCCCCGCCGGCCCCGCAAGACACCCGGGAGTCTGCTCTGGTAAGTCGGGAGGGGGGGCAGAGTGGCAGCATATCTCGGGGGGGAGGAGGAGGAGGATAGTGGCAGCATATCTCGGGGGGAGGAGTAGGAGGACAGTGGCAGCATATCTCGGGGGGGGACAGAGTGGCAGCATATCTCAGGTGGGGGAGAGTGGCAGCATATCTATTAAAAAAAAATTTTCTTTAAAAAAGCACCAAACTTTTAGGGTGCGGCCTATACACGGGGGCGGCCTATATCCGAGCCAATACGGTATTTACTTTGTTTTCATTTAATTTTTTTTCTATACAAGATTTTATCAAGGGAAAAACTTATTTCAATGCATGGATCTGGAACCCTACACTTTGGTCAGGAAGCAAGGCCCTTACCACAGTATGTGTGATCCTTGCGGCAACTATGTATTCTGGTCTAAGGTGGATGATCCCTGCCAAACAATACAGGAGCAGGTTGCCATATAGGCAAATAGTTTCAGCTCGCTTGGCTCAGTTGCAATTCATGGACTAACTTTTAATTAGCCATACTAAATTGTTCTTTCCACTAGCCAGAACAGAAATGTTTTTTTTTCATTCTGGCTACAGGAACATATGTCCTCCTAGATTAGATTAGTCACTTCTTCTGTCATCTGTTCCAGCAGTTGGATCACAATAAATGTCATAAATTTGAATGTCCTTTTCCAGTAACTGGAACGTAACAGCTATTCCTACTTTTTTTTAACAAAACCTGTAGTATATTAAAGGTGCTGCTTCATCCATTTTTAGTAACATTTTGTGTATTTCATTTTTTTTGTTCGGAATACTGTTTGTATTCCAATATAAATCCATCTTAACTATTATGGCCTCTTGGAGTACTTCTGCAAAAGGGGCAAAACAGCCTTCCACAAAACAGCCTCTCCCACATCCTCCCAATCAGGGGAGTGTGCCTGTAGGCTACACACTTTAACTAAAGTGCTCAGAGAGGCCTGGTTAATGGAGCTGGGAGAGCTGGCTGAAGAAAGAACACAGAAGAACAAGAAGAGAGAAGAAGCTGAGCTGTGGGAAACGGTCTGCAGAGAAGGTAAGAAGACATTGAGAGCCAATTTCGCTCATAAATACCGATCTGAAGTTGCTGGCTAAGATACTTGCGCTTAGGCTCCAGCCCCTGATTCCCTCCCTTGTCCACCTTGACCAGGTTGGCTTTGTTCCTGGTAGGGAGGCACGGGATAATACGATTCGTCTACTTAATCTCATGTTTTGCTATCTATGGACACGGAAAAGGCCTTTGACAGGGTGGCCTGGCCCTTCTTATTTGCGGTGTTGGCTAAGGCGGGTCTTGGGCCCATTTACTTGTCCCTTGTTAGGTCCCTGTACACCAATCCGTCGGCCCAGGTTAGGGTGAATGGTGTCCTGTCGGGCCGGGTCGCCCTGTCGAATGGCACCCGTCAGGGATGCCCCCTGTCCCCTTTATTATTCATATTGTCCATGGAGCCGTTGCTTACTGCTATACATCTTAACCCCAACATCTTGGGCTTGCGGATAGAGGGCGTTGATCATAAAGTTTTGGCCTATGCAGATGATGTGCTCTGCTTCTTACAAGATCCACCTACGTCCATTTCCCACCTGCTCGCTGAATTGCGTGCATTCCAGACCCTTTTTAATTATAAGATAAACCTTCAAAAATCAGACGTCCTGGGGCTTCATGTAGACGAATCGATTCACGCCCGCTGTACTACTTCCTTTCCCTTTCATTGGCGTTCCGATAATATTAAATATCTGGGTCTTTTTATTTCCCCTGACCTTTCCGAACTCGCCTCTCTTAATTTCATCAGGCTTCTCCGCTCCATTGATTCCGATTTGAAGAGATGGTCGTTCCCCCATCTCTCCTGGTTTGGTCGAATGGGGGTCCTTAAAATGAATGTCCTCCCTAGGTTACTCTATCCCATCCAGACCCTCCCCATTTTCTTATCGAGGTTGTTCTTTAGGGCCTGCCATAGGCTTTTTACTGGATATGTTTGGAGGGGTAGGGCCCCTCGGCTCTCTTATTCTCATTTGACTAGACCGAAGTTGTCAGGGGGTGTGCGGCTCCCTAATATTGAGCTTTATTGGAAGGCCTCCCATCTCCGGCGGCTTGTCGAGTGGTCCATCTTTGCGCCTAAACTCTGGGTTGCTATGGAGCGTTCGATTTTTTACCAACATATCTCCGTTATACCTTGGGTCCCTGAGCCGCTATGCCTCCCGCTCATCCCACGTCACCCTACCGTTTCGCCTACCTTGAGGGTTCTTAAGAGAGTCCTCTCCAGGGGTCATCTCCTTACACATCCTGGTCCCCTCACGCCCATCTCACATAACCCGGCTTTTGTCCCAGGTTTGTCTCTTGCATACTTGAGGATATTGTTGCCTGCCGGGACTTATGTGCTCCGGCATCATCATTTCCTCGCGGGTTCCTCTTTGCGCCCGCTTCTTGACCTTTGCAAACTCCGTCCTGTTCCCAAACACTTTAATTTCTTTTATATCCAACTTAGGCATTTTGTTTCAGGCTTGCTCCGAGATCCCCGGGTGCTGCGTCCTCTCACGACCTTTGAATCTCTGTGTGATGTTGGCAAGGAGACCCCACATCTCCTGTCCCTCTTGTATTCAGCCCTGCTGGACACCACTTGTAAGACCAAACCGTGTTACTATAGTTTCTGGGAGAATGAGCTGGGGCTTCAGTTCTCGGATCAGGAGTGGGGCAACATTGCTTACCTTACTCATAAGGGGTCCATTTCTAGTAAGACGCAAGATCTGGCGTTTAAGATTGTACAGGGTCCCAGCGGAACTCCATAAGTTCTTGCCTCAGGTTTCTGCGCTGTGTTGGTGCTGCGAGACGTCCGCGGGTTCCTATGTTCACATTTGGTGGGACTGTCCCTTGGTACGTCCATTCTGGTCTGTGGTATTTGCGATTATCAAAGAGGTTTGTGACCCTGACTACCAGTTGACGCCTCAGCTGGTTCTCTTACAGGCCCCTCCTATCCCGATTGGTCGCTATAAGCGTTTCCTGACCCTACACTTTCTGAACGCAGCCAGGGCCCTGATTCCTCAGCTCTGGAAATCACATTCCACACCTCCGATTAGGCTATGGTTGCAGAAGATTAACTTTCTTTGTCATATGGAGTCCCTGGTTATGGCTTCTAAGGGCTTGTCGCATAAGCATGAACTGCGCTGGTTTCATTGGAAGACCTTCCTCCTGTCTCCGCAGTTTCCTACCATAGTGGGTGTGGATGCCCCGCCGTCTCTCTGAGTGCTCTGCTCTCCCTACCTCGCACACTCCACTACACTTGGTTACTTACCCCCTTATTGCTTTCGACTTTTTCTTTCATTTTTGACATTACTGTCGATGCCGCTCACGTTTTGACGTTTGATGGTGTTATGATTTCTTATTGTTTTGTTTTTTGGTCATTTTCGTTTGTTTTGATCGTTACCTCACATTCTGTGCTTCCACGTGCTGAGGCGGTATGCACATGATTATTGCCAGTACTTCCTTGATTCTCACAGACCTTTGCATACACTGCTCTTGCTTTCTCAATTGAACCGCATATTGTGCTAATTACCTGGTGACACTCTGTCGCTATGGATATGGGTACTCTGTATTACATGCCTTTCTGCCTATGGTCTTTTAATGTGGTTTCAAGTCATGTTTTGTATATCTCTGTATGACTGTACCTGTGTTCCTCGTACGCTCATTCACTTTGTGACTGTGTGCCGTTATGGTTCTCTTTGCAATAAACGGAATTAAAAAAAAAAAAAAAAAAAGGAAGACATTGAGAGAAAGTGTGAATGAGAATGTGAGAGAGCGTGAGCGACAACAAATATAGTTTCTGAATTTCGTACGAACTAAAAAGACAGGAAACTGAATCTGTTGTCCCAAAACAAATTGGACCTAATACTAAATGAAAAATGTCAATTGTTTTTGTTCCATTTGCACAAGTCAATTAGGAATATACAACAGCTATCCCTGGTTTACATTTTTATAAAAAAATGAATACATTTAAAGGTATTTTTAATTGTAAAATTGTTTTTCCCCCAGTAGATGGTGCCCTTTCTGTATCGAAGTCCCATCACCAGAATAATAAGTAATCTCTTTCATTCCTGCAGTAGACCTGGGCATTCAGTTTTGTACAACTTTAAATGCTAACAAAATATGCTATCTTCATTAACCCCTCAAGGACCAAGGCTGTTTTAACACTTTTGCAGTGCTCTTGTTTAGCTGTAATTTTCTTATCTCTCATTAAGTGAACCCACACAAGTTATATATTGGTTTTTTTTATAACAAGAAGGGCTTTCTTGTTTTGAGCATATCATCTAATTGAAAAAACTAAATAGTTATAGGGCAATATGAGATCTTTGAAGCTGTCCAATACAAACCATATATTTTTGAGAACTAGACACCCCAAGGTATTTCAAATTCTGTCATTTTAACCCTTTCCATGCACTAATGCTAGTTTATTTTTACACCCACAAAAATTGTCATTCAGGTAAAAAAATGACAGCCCCTGGTATGTGTCACTTCCAAACACCTCAACATTTCAGTCTTTATTTGACTTTCATCAGGGCACACCTGTGTCCTGATGAAAGTCAAATAAAGACTAAAATGTTGACCTGCAAAAGAGGAATCTGTATTTATTGGAAAAAGACCTAGAGTGCTGGTAACTATCTATAGACTGTGTGTATATATATATATATAATTACTAATCATATTGTGATTAGAAAGCTGGGCTCCATTGACTTGCATGGTTGAATGCAGTACCTGTATTCAACCTTAAGTTGAAGCACAGAGATCTCAAGAGAGTCTGAAGAGACCCTCTTCGAAAATTGTTTATTTTTTAAAGGGCACCACCATCTTGTGAGGCAAAATCTCCTATTGTTGGCTGCACAACCCTAGATGCCCACTCGGGGGAGTGCAGTCACCCTGCACCAGGCCCTGTCCAACTCCGCTACTGTGCAATAACTCCATCTTTGGGCATTCTGGGTCATTACAGTCGTCTGTATCGACCCCGTTCGTGACAGCTATTAGTTTTTTGGGGGGGTTAGAGTGCTTGGGATTTATTTTTCTCACACTATTAGCTTTTTCTCCCTTGTGGATTCCAGTATTAACCCCTGCTATACTATGGAAGACTTAAGCTAGAAAAACAACAGAAAACTAATACAGAAAAAAAAATATTCACCCAAAACAAACACGGGAACGGGCAAATATTTGTAGAATTAGAATAGAATACGATGATGTTTTTCCCTGAAGAACACGAAGACTTTTACTTCATACACATTTGCTAGCGATTATACTACCACAATACATATATATGATAGTTCATAACATATATATATATATATATACACACACACACACAGAGAAAAATAAAATTTCTTACTTTGTTGCCTTTATGTTTGTGTGAGTGTAAATAAAAGACATTTTTTCAGTGCTTGACTGATTATTTTATTATACACAATATATTATACATGCAAACTTACATATGTTGACAGAACAAGTAATTTTCAAGTAGCCTCATCTTCCTAAGAACGAAGTTTTTGAAGCTGCCATCATTAGTCTATGTATCTACCTTAACACAAGTATTCATTGTGGCTCAGTTAAGAAACTTGATCTGTTTTATTTAACTATTGCCCTGGGAAAAAAACATTTTATGTACGCTTCTTGTGTATGCTCAGTAGCACAGCAACAGTGGATTACATGTATGCTATCTGAATGCTGATGTTTTACTAGCATGCATGCAATTGCTTCTCAACTGGCTGCTGTTCATTTGTGCTCAGCTCTCATTGATGCTTCCTGCTTACACTTCCTGGTTCTGATAGAAGCAGCAGGAGAAGAGTTAAGATTACAAAGAATGTTCATTTTGTAACTCCAATAACTAGAGAATGCATGCATAAATTAGCATGTGGTAGAAATCATTATACTGTATGCAAAATGCACTTAAAGAACAAAAGATTAGTTTCTGAAGTGTTTCTTAATTTTTACCACACTCTGTACTACCTTATTTTAACAGAGAGAGAGAAAAAAATTGTGCTGCTCTTTTAATTCCAAGGAGGTGCCTGGGCTTTCACTACCCTCAGGATCGGCATTGGGGAGGTGGGGTGTTTTTTGCAGTTGCAGGTTTTGGATCTGCGGACGGTTCAGGAAGGCCATCTAAAAGTAAAAAAGTTCCCCCAATTAGCGTCAATTGTAAAATAAAGCTATCTTTCCATCTATAGTGAAGTGAAAAAGCTCTGTATAAGAGTAGAAAGGACACAGGACTGATAGAGGAAAGATTAAGGGCAAAAAAACTTGGCTTAAGAGAAGGAGGGACATTGAAAGAAAGCTATTTAATGGTTAGATGTAGAGGAGAGAGGAAAAGAAAAGGAAGCACTAAGTAATGTAAGACCCAAAATGTATCTAAATGTTTCAAAATTACAAAATGGAAAGAATGTGATACATTTTAAATACAATGGGAACACAAATGTTTATGTACTAGATCCAAACTAATCTGGGAAGTTGGTGTAAATTCTGGTGGTAGCGTTGCTTTTATTCACCAAATTTGTTAAGAAATAGGTTCGGTGTTGCATTTATTTTGTATGCAGATTAATATGTAAGGAAGCAGGAAGATTCCACTTTCATGTCACTAAAGCATAAATGAACTAGTTGATTTGTAAGCCTGTAACAAAGATTGCAGAATTTTTTTGATTCGTAGTGGTAAAGCCACAGCAGCCTTTTGAATCAGCTAAAGAACATGCCATTAATTCACACCAGTGTCCATGCCACAGACTTGGACATTGCATGTTGCATTCTCATCTAGCATCCATAAAAACAAACTGAGTTGCCATGAAGTCACAAATTACATATGTCATTGTCCAATCGTCATAAGTACTAAAAAAAAAAAAAAGGTAACAGCACCTTAGCTTTGCTTGCTTAAATGTCTTCACTGTATTAACATCTACAACTTCTCCTGAAAGGCTTTTCCTTGCATCCACTACCCTTCCTGTAAAGTAATATTTCCTGATGTTACCTTTAAACCTTTGCCCCTCTATCTTAAGACTTTGTCTTCTTGTTGTGTGTAGTATTTATCCTTTTAAATAAACTCTCTTCCTTAATAATGTTGATTCCCTTTAAGCATCTTTCTTTCATGCTATATATGTTTAGATCCTTTAACCTTTCATGGTAAGTTTTATCCTGTAATACATGAACCATTTTAGAAGCCCTTCTCTAAACTTTCTCCAACATATCTATATCCTTTTGGAGATACGGTCTCCAGTACTGTACTCAATACTCCAAGTGAGGTCTCACCAGTGCTCTGTACAATGGCATCACCACTTCCCTCTTTCTACTGCTAATACCTCTCCCTATACAACCAAGTATTCTGCTAGCATTACCTGCTACTCTGTTGCATTGTCTGCCTACCTTAAAATGCTCTAAAAATTCCTAAATCCCTTTCCTCACATGTTGAGGTTAGGACAGTATCAACTACTCTATACTCTGCACTTGGGATTTTATGCCCTACATGCATTACTTTGCATTTATCCACATTAAATGCCAGTTGCCACAGCGCTGTCAGACCCGGCGGGGACCACCTACCTCGCTGCGGGGTCCGTCCGCCCGGACCACGATCCCCGTCGGCCGGCCTCCTCGCGACGTAGCCGCATGGTCCCAGGACCGTGTGCCACGCCGAGTCTCGGGGCCCGCGTCGCGGGAACCGTCAGGCAGGAGGTCTACTCCCGTGGCAGGCCGCGCTCCCGGCCTCGCAGTCTGCGTGCACGGAGTGCCGCACAAGCGCCGCGCTCTCGGAGAGGAGGGGGTGGGGCTTAGCCCCGTGATGCAACCTCCCTCTCCACAGCCACCAGAGGGAGGGGGAGGAGATAGACACTGCTCTGTCTACCTCCCCTCAGGTGTAGCACTAAGGGTGGGAGGGGATCAGGTGAGAGGGGTGGATAACTCATTACCTGCCCCTATATAATCCCCACAAGCCTCTGCACCAATGCTTCTTTGTTAAGCTACCTCATAGCGTATAACCTGTCTGTATTCCTTGAATCCCTGGTATCCTGACTATTTGGCTTTCGTCCCACGTTTATTCTGTCTGCTGCCTGCCTTGATCTTTGGACCGTGACCCCGACTCTTCTATTGGATTTGCCCCTCTTTGTACTTCGTACTGGACTTTGTGTAGTGGTGCCTGCGCCACGCTCCGCACCCCCCCACCTGACAAGCGCTGACCATTTTTCCAGTTTACCTAAATCTTTTGCCATTTGGCTTATCCAGGGATAAAGGAGCCAACTACAGTCCTTCTCACAACAACCAGGCAGTGTGAGAGCCTGTAGCTCTGTCTCTGCAGTTATTTGTAAACTATAAAGAAAAGCTTTCGAGAGTTTTCCTCTCTTTCTCGGTTCTGAAGCAATACCTGAGGAAGAGAGGAAAACTTTTGAAAGCTTGCATTTTAAGTATTATGTTAAACCAATAAAAAGGGATCATTGCATACTCCAATACTCCAGTATTTTGGCATCTTACTTATATATAGCTTTTTCAGCGGCATGATTTAGTGGTGGAACTTATTCGTTATTAGACAGCCATCTTGACTGTGGTGTCTTATGTGCCCCCCTATATATTGTTCCTAGAGTCCCCACTGACTTTATTCATAGTAAATTAACACAGTTTGACAAAGTTTGTATTTTCTTGCCCTAAAGGACCACGTTAAAGACCTTCTGAAGTAACTAATAGGGCCCTGAACATTTTGTCAACATTAATTTAACTAGGGACATTTTGGAACAAATAAATGAGCTCAGAAATGGAGATACACAGCTATAAGAAAGAATTGTGGTGGTGATCTTAAAACAATTAAAATATCTAAAAATCAACTAGCCACAGTGAGCTACTCCTGCAGGTCGGCTCTACATCATACATCATGTGCTTTGTGAACTGTTTGTTCAAAAGTTTGCATAGGATATTGTTATTCAGCCAGTTGAAAAAATTGAAAACTTTAACTGCCTGCAACTTGCCAGTTTAGTAGATAAAATTATGATGACATACGACAAACTTTAACAGTGAAAACCTACACAGTATTCTCGAATTAGTATTATCACTTTAAAAAAGCATTTTTAAAACAAACTACACACTAGCTGTGAATATGCCTTTTTTTAATGGTAACCGACTACCAACCGACGATAAGTATATCACGCACAATGAAAAGTGTTACATTGAACACATCTGCACAGAAAATAGCTGAGGGGTGGGCAAGCCCCCATACATTTGTAGATGGATACCATGAACATTTAAAAGGACTTCTAAGCTATCATATACATTAAAGTGCATATGATGGCTGGAGTGTCCATTTAAGTCAGTTTTTGTTTTTCACAATCCAGAATTGAGAGCACGCACAAAATAAATTATTTTAAGATGACTGTTTCCAGAAAAATACGCTAAGAGCAGAATGTAATTTAAACGTTATGAAATATTTACTAGCTATGAAAAAGTATAAAATTGCTACAGAAATCTACTCAACCTTGATACATTTAAAGTCGATTTGTGTATTTAGTTTCTGTTTTTCCCCAAAAAAAACCTTTTATTTTTATCCCCCAGGGCGGAGATGGCAGTTGCATTTTCCTCCTCATCCTTTTTTCTGCACAGATCTCCAATTTTCTCAGCTACGTAGCTGCAAGCTGGAAAATAGAAGTGCTACAATATTAACCGCTTCGTGACAACAGCTGTTTTAACATTTCTGTTGTTTATCTGTAATTTTCTTAGATCTCATTTACTGAACCCACAAAAGTTATATATTGGTTTTTTTTTTTCAGGACAAGAAGAGCGTTCTTCAGATACCATTATTTTGATCATATAATTTACTATACAAAATATGAAATATGGTGAAAAAAAAGGTATCTTTTCTTACTTTTATTTGAAAAATCATTTAGTCATCAGCAGCTAATGAAAAAACCTGCTAAATAGATTCTACTATTTGTCCTGAATTTATCAGTGTTTTCATGGTTTTTTTTTTGCAGGCTGCCGGACATTTTTTTCAAAATTAGTAATTTGTGTCATTTGGGACATCTTTCAAGCCGGTCAATTCAATTTACCCCCATCAAACCATATATTTTTGAAAACTACACACCCCAGGGTATTTCAAATGCTAGTATTTTAACTTTTTCCATGCGCTAATTCTACCACCAGCCTTTGTAAAACTTTGTGGTAGTATTTTTAGTGTGTGATTTTTTTTTCACACACATCATAATTGAGGTATACATTTTATAGCTCCTGGTATATGTCACTTCCAAACAACATTACAATTTGTGTTCAGCAGCATCTCCTGAGTACAGTGATACCACCCATGCATACGTTTTCCTAGCTGTTTCGGGGCCAAAGGGCCACATCTGGGAGGTGCGCATGTTCAAACATTTGGTGATCCTGTCCCCATGTCCTATTTGGGATATCTGTGAAGCCGGCCAATTCAATTTGCCTAATGAAACCATATAGTTTTGAAAACTAGACACCCCAGGGTATTTCAAATCCAGTTTTTAACTCATTCTATGCACACATTTTACTATCGGTGTTTGTCAAAAAAAAAATTTTCTCACACACATTCTACTTTAGGTTTGAATTTACAGCTCTGTCAAACATATAGACACATAGTTACATAGTTACACAGGCTGAAAAAAGACATGCGTCCATCAAGTTCAGCCTCTCCCATATCTAGTAATTGCTGTTGATCCAAAAGAAGGCAAAAACATCTAGTTTGTAGCTCTTTCCAATTTTGCAACAAACTAGGGAAAAAAATCCTTCTTCACCTAAACATGTGTTCAGCAACATCTACTGAGTACAGTGATACCACCCATAGGTTTTTATTTTTAATATTGACATCTGGTCAGTTTGCGCTTATGCCAATTCAATTTACCCCATCAAACCATACATTTTAAAAAAAAACTAGACATGGGTACTTCAAATGCTGGTATTTTAACTTTTTTCATGGCAGTATTTTTGGAAGTTACAGCACCAATTTCAGGACTTGCCCATACAAATATATATATATATATATATATATATATATATATATATTTTACGTTTTTGGACATATTTTCTTTGATTTTATTTATTCACTTTTCACTTATTCAATTTTTTTTTTCATTCTTTTTCACTGATTGCATACTGATTAGTGAGCTGGGCTCCATTGACCTGCAGTACCTGTAGTCAACCTCCAAAGTTCTCAGGAGGGTCTGGAGAGATCCTCTGGGAACTTTTTTATTCACCACCAGTATGCCTTTAGCAGTTGGCCGTTTGAAACGCTCCTAAGGCCGATCACACGGGGCCACTGACATTTTTTTTGTGTTCCCAAATGCCTCTATGTAGAGGCACTTCAGCAACACTGGGTGCCACTATAATTGAAAGGCATTTAGCCTTTCATTATGGTGAATACAACAGCTCCTAGGATCGCATGTGTCCCCTGCATTTTTATTGGTGTAGATGCCTCGATGTCGAGGCATTGCAGCAACACCAGCTAAGCAAAGAGAGCTATCCTTGTTTAACTCCATGACGTGCTAGGCACGCCAATTGTCATTAAGAGGATGCATTTTTGTGACGTGTCTGGCTTGTCAATTATCATCAAGGGGATGCATTTTCGTGATGTGTCTGGCACGTCAATTGTCGTCAAGGGGTTAATAAAGCAAGGGAGTGCTGGAAACATTCAGGAGCAATTCCAGCCAGGTGGCCCAGTAATACAGCAGCCAAAAACACACTTGGAAGACAACAATGCTCCTTGTTGACGATTTTGTTTTATCTATACCCATTGACAGAATAGGAATGTAAAAAACACATAAATGGAACAAAGAATGGATACAGTGAATGAGTAGATTCTTTCTTAGAGACCCTGCTTTTCTACTGGCTGTATTTGGAATTCCAAGTAAAAAACACAATAAAGATTCAGGTAGTGGCCAAAAGACTTTAAAGGAGAGTAGCCCAGGGGCCAATTGCCGCCCCCTTGCCAGCCTTCCCCTGTTAATAAGTGGTGCTTACTGTTCGCACCAGAGACTCCGAGAAAAATTCTGCTTCTCCAGGTCTCTGGGCAGGCGGCGAAAAACTTTAGGTTGCTGGAGAGGCATTGTGACAGGTTCCACTCTCCGCCCATTTCCACCTTAAACAGCGGGGTGTTATGCAGCCTCAACGGGAATGCCACCGACGACAGTGGGGGCATCTGGGTTGCCGAGCCATAAAGTTTTCAGGTATGTATGTTTTATATGTGTCTTATTAGAGATATGTAAAGACGTCCTTCTATTGCTTAATGTGTGGGATTGATTGAACTTGTGCTTTGGCTAACCAAGACTTTGCCTAGTCAAGTATACAAGTCTACACATAGACCATTATTTATTTATATAGTTACAATCACATATTTTCCAACTGCCCCATTATTCACAAAACAATGCTACTGTCCCACACTATATGACCTCCCCTGACTGGCCCAGCTCCCACGTGGCCACCTTACAACATTGAAGCTGAGCTCTGCAAGGTGGCTGGATGAGGATGAGTACAGTAGGTGAGGTGGTCTAACCCCCACCTCATCTCTAACCATGCCCCCAAACAAAGGTGGTCCAATTTGGACACCTGAAATGTGGGGCATTATGCAGTTTTTAGACATTAAATATACCGTAATCATGCATTGATATAAATGGAACGAAAACCTATTAACATAAATTAACTATACTTTAAGTCATTCATAATGATGGATTACAAACCATTTGCTGTCAGTTATAAACAAGAACTGTAAACAAAAAATGTAGGGTCACATACAATTTCAAGACCTCAGATGTCCCTTCTTCAGAGTTACTACATTTGCTTTCTATTTGCTGGTCACCATAGTGGCAAGGCAACATAATTATATCCGGTCACTTTTAGTGTATCAAATGGGCAATAGAGTCTTTTTTTAACAATCAGTGAAGAAAACTGTGTTTGCTTTGGAAAATACTTTTCAGACAGCAACATTCATAACAAGTAATGCATGAGAAGAGCATGACTGAATAGAATTGAGTATAAGAGGGGATTAAACTAATACTAAAACATTATGTTGCTCATTATGTTGAGTGCAGAAGTGGAACAAAATTGCATTTTAACCCCTTCGATTCCATGTAGTGGTTATGCCTCCTCTGTTCTGCACACTTCTAAGTTAGTGTGTTGCAGAATGTTTCTTGTTCCAAGCACTAATTGCTACTCTTTTAAGGTGTTGGGTCTTACTCTGCCTTCACACAGATGTGAAGGGACAGAGCTTTACTTTATTTATAAATATAGGGAATGGCAAGGAGGATGTCCATAAAATGGGGTGTGAATTAATAAATGCTTTCTATTTAATTGGTATTGTATGAGTGCATTGTGAGTAAATAGAAGCTTTAAGTTTGATATATTGGTGTTAAGCGGTTACAAAATGTTTGATATTTAGGATACATTTGTCAATATGCAGAAAGTATGTCCCTGGCATTAATGTTCATTTGCAAATATATTAAAAAGTTATACTTGCAAACCAACCATGAACTAACAATAATATTCACCTACCTTTCAGTATCAATCAGACCATCTTGCTTAATATGTTCTTCTTTTTTATAAAAAAAAAAGCAAAAGATACCTTTTCCTTCCAGAACAAATACAGGTAATTTGTTGACTACCTGCCGTGTGCCAGCGAAAGCTATACTCTCAAGGGATATAAGTATCAGATGTTGGTAGGAGGATCTGAACAGAGGACAAATAAGGTTTGAAAATCATCAGTGACATCTGCACTATTTGCAGCACGTACTCAAAGGGATAATTATGTTGCACAGTCACCATGAGAAGACGACCCCGATTATAAGACGAGGGGTATTTTTCAGAGCATTTGCTCTGAAAAAAATCTCGTCTTATAATCAAGCAAATACGGTAATAATGGGTGTTATAGGTTCACCATACCCAAGGCTGGCTACCCCTGTTTGAGGGCTGAGGAATCACAAGTCAGCACCCTCATACAGATAGCTCCTGCTACCCAAGGACTGTTCCTTGGGTAGCAGGAGCTATCTGTATCTTACCATCTGATTTTACCATATGAATTGTGGTCTGTCTGTACAGACCACAATTCATATGGTAAAATCAGAACATCCTTTATTGGGATTGACATCAATTTAAATAGCTCATTAACACAAAGCTAACAGAGGCATGTAGCAAATAGGTACACAACCCAACCCCAAATCCTTTTAACTCTTCTAGGAAATGGGATTATCTTTATTTTGCTGCCAGGCTGGTGCCTACCTTGGATACCCTGTGGAGAGGAGTCTGTTTTAGTCAATAGGTGGCACAACGCATCAGGGAAGGCTGCGCCGGTAAAAGTCACCAGGCTGCCCGGGTTGGAGTTCCATGTGAGGGATACCTTTTGACGGTAGCTAGGTCCTGATGGTATTCCTGGCAGCCTGGCCCTATGACACCTACATAATACTTGACCCATGTGATAATCTGCCAGAATGAATCCAAAGGAATGTAGAAATCACAAATCCCTGGTCCATGAGCCCCTCTGCAAACCACCCTGTCACAGTGGGTAACTTGACTGATCCATTTTTGGCAGTCCTCAAGGCATTAATCTGTATCGGTATATCACTATACATTGTTCATACTGGAATGCTGACATTAGCAAAGTACTGTCCTTAACGCTTGTCAGGTAAAGCATATTGGAGTAACCCACTCTTGGATGCCCAGCCACTGCACAATGCATTGCTGTTCCCACCTGGTATCGGAGCTACAGCCTTTCGATGTAGTGGCAGTTATTGGAAATATGGGCTTGTTTTATTTTTGCTTCAGTTAGGTGGAGAGGAATCAGTGTGCTTCCTGCAACATCTGAAATGTAGTGCTAATATTGCTGTTTCTTATGAAACCAAGGGTGACATCAATGAAACTCTTCCAAAAGAGGAACATATAACCTGATTTTGCAATAAATATATAATTTTTAGTTTAGTTTAATGACATGCAAGGCAAGGCTGAAAAAGCCCACTTTTTACTTTACTATTGCCTCTGTTCTTGACAAAACCAAGTGAAACCTTGAATCCATCAATAACTGTAAACGTTTTCTTTTTATTCTCTCTTTCTCCCAAACACTCTCAATATTCTGTGGTATTTCTAAGTAGTAGACTTGGGCACCTGCCAACTCCTCGTGTTCTTCTTCGTTGGGAAAAAAAATTCTTCGTATTCCACTAATATTTGCCTGTTCCTGTGTTCGGTTCGGGCGAATATTCGTGTTCGAATATGCAATGCCAGAGGAGGCCCCTACAGATGACCAATAGAGTTGCTCGCACGGACCTTTAACATCTGACGGCGAACCTACGGATTTCCGCTCCTGCTAACCCCTGCAATGCTGCGTAGATCAGGTAGGCTAGATGGGGAAGGGACCAGGAAATTTAGTAAACGGAGACAAATACGAAGATTCTTGGTTTTGTGTGTCTTCGTATACATTTTGTTACCGCCATGTTCATTTCTTCAGTATTCGGGCTGAACAAGGAAAACGCACCCTTCGTGTTCGTTTTCATGTTCGCCGGAATACGAATGCACAAGTCTACTAATCAGACAGTTATTTCTCACCGTTTTAAAAAAGTATCAGGGAAAAAAGTTTCACTCATCTTAAAAAAAAAGGACATAAAGTTGTGCTCTCCAGTCCAGGCAAACTCTTGTGGGAAAACACAGTTTTTTTCCACATCTGAGTTATCTAAGATGTACAGTATATGTTATAGGTCCAGGTTGTCCATTTTTTTTCTGCAGTGGGCCACTTCATCAGGAATGCACTGACATTGATCGCTAATAATAGGTCAGGTTGAATTAATGAATGAATGAGTGAGTGAGTGAATGTTATAGTGAGTGTTTAGGGACAGAGGTGGCACAGGCAGGCTGCTTAAGAGGCAGAGGTGACACAAGCAGGCAGCTTCAGGGGCAGAGGAGGCACAGGCTGGGTGCTTCAGGGGCAGAGGCCTACCATATCAATGCCTGGCTTAGTATATAGTGATGGGGGTTATGCTGCACTACCTTCAATGTCTATAGTGATTAGAGTTACGCTATACCACCATCAATGTCTGGCTCATTATATAGTGATGGGGTTACGCTGTACCATATCTGTTTAGTAAATGTTATTTATTTAAACTTATTTTTTTCAGATTTCTAGTGTTCTTTTTTCCAATTGACATATAGTTTACAAATTTGGGAAATACATATTCTTGCCAACATAATTTTTTTGTGTGTGTCATTACATTTTAAAGTGGCAGGGGGTACCACATACAGCATCTGCCCTGGGTGTCAAATACTCTGGGTACGCCCCTGCTCTGTAACCAATAATTATAGCAATTTCAAAATTTATTAAAAATCATTTTAATAAAATCTGCTTCATAGATATACTTAGATTTATAGAGAACACACTTAACGAGTCCAAAATATATAATTATCATACTCAGGTCCTTTCTGTCCTCCCTTTGGTTATAGGAATAGGCACACACAGGGGTGGTGGTAGTCTGACAGTGACTCGATTTTAATATGCTCCAACTTGCAAATAAACTGTTTTACTAATAGTCACCAATACACTAATACACTTGGTGCAATCTCCATTGTTTAAAATAATACTTGCACTTCCTTGGTTGAAGTGGCATAACCCATCCATCAATTGGACTACCGGCTCCTTGACTTTTTCTTTTCACTTCTGGACTACTCTTTGTCTTGCCACCACATGAACAACTCTTCTGTGCCGACACAGCTGAAGGGATTCCAGTTGTACCCCTTGCTTATGTAGCTTTTGCAAAAGGAACAGATAAACTACCTCCCCATCAGAGTTATGCCTGTGCCATCAATATCCCCCTAGGGCACCTATTCACTATGGACTTCGTTACTGTTTGTGAGAACCTGAATTATGTGTCCTGAAGGAATAGACAACAACCTGGCTCCACCTCTCCTGTTGGCAATTCATTGTGAGGAAGAAGGATGTGGGTTACATCCCTGTGTGGCTTACTGTAAATTAAATGCCATAACCATCAAGAATAGATATCCATTGCCATTGGTATTGGAGATGGTGGATTGTATCAGCACAGCCCATATCTATTCCAAGATTGACCTTAGAGGATCTTACAATCTGGTGAGAGTTAGAAAGGACAATGAACGGAAGACAGTAATACCCTTCGTACGCTATAATGCTCCAGCCACCTTTGAGTACTTTCTTAATGACATTTTCCATGACTATCTGGATGTTTCCATGTTTGTAAATCTTGATGATATCTTATATTTTCACCTTCCCTGAAGTAACATCCCATTCATATGTATAAAGTGCTCTCACTTGTCATTGTTTCATAACATATCTACATATCTTTCAGGTGTGCTGCAACCTCAACACACGGACCACAAACGTGCATTAACAATGCACATAATAATAATAAAGTGTTGCCCAAATGTAATAAATTTGCCCAATGTGATAAAAAAAGAAAAATATATACTTAAATGTAAACTGAAGATTCACTTAACCCAGGAACATGTATACACAAAAGACAAAAAAAAAATACACACAAATAGTGCAATATTGCAAAGTAATTTAAATACAGCCAGTGCTGTATACTGGGGTCTGGGCACCGGCTGTATTTAAATCACTCTCTACAACACTCTATTAGAAGTACAATGCAGACCAAGGTTGTACTCCAGCACCCAGTTATAAACCAGTTGACAAAGTATAGCTATCCACGTTCCATTTACGACTCACCTGTCCTACTAAAAAAAAAGTGTCCTCGATATATTGGACCTTTTACTATCCTACAATTGAGTGGTTAAACTGCCGTCTGCTTTTTGTTGCCTGACACCTCGTGCCCCAGTTATTGTTAATGGTGAAGAAGAACACAAGGTGCAGGATATTATGGATTCTAGGTACTGAAGAGCCATTTGGAATACCTTATTCATTGGAAGGGCTTTAGTGTTGCTGACCACTTATGGGAACCTACACAGAATCTTCACACTCCCTCCAAGATTTGTGCATTCCATACATGTTGTCCTGGTGTGTCCCCAGAGGATCCATCTAGAGGGGAGCCTGTAAGGCACATACTTCACAGCCCGGCTCCCGTATGTCACTCTGGAAGAGGGGACGCGAGCGTACAATATCGTGCCACTTCTCTCACATCAGCCTTCAGTTGCCACCTCTGCACCCTGATGCCTTCAAACTCTGTTCAGTTGATTAGGACACAGGTCAAAGGAGCTAAACCTATATTAAATAAGAGGGTAGACAAGGAACACCTCTGTCTCACACACTTTTCCAATCAGGTCCGATGAGAGTCTAAACCATTAATACTGATCCTTGTCACCAGATCTGTATAGAGCTACTAAATATTTAAACTTTAGAGTTCCCTCCAAACCAGGCCATGCTACCCAATTTATGAACTTTTCCAATCACGGCTGCCCAACATGGTGTCATCTGCCGCCTGCCTAATAAAACGAATGCTATTATTGTGCCTAACCCCACCACCGGGTGACAGCCCCTGACAAACCCCTTTGAGCTAAGTATCGTTAGGAGCCAATCTGCCAATATCCTTAACAAAAACATAACCGGTTCATCAGAGTTATAAGCCTGTATGCTGACAGCATAACTGGGTCCCTACCTTGTTTAGGTAATAAAACTTTTCTCCCTGTTGTAAGGGATCTATCCCTGTTCCTCCCAGGCCAAGTTGCTCAAAGCGGTTGTTTGCGTCAACTGCTCTGAGAAGCTTGGAGGAAAGAAGATTTTAGTCCACTGACAAAGGGCAAGGTACACCTCAGAGCAACTTGGCTTGGGGAGACCAATGTCTTTGGTGCCAGGATTTTAAAAGAGCAACTCTATTGGTCGCCAGCAGGGGGCTAATCCGGCAACAACCAATAAAGAGCAGCTCTAATTTAATCTAATAAACATTGAGGATGACATATACTTGTCCAGTTGGACAAAGTAAGGCCACTTCTGTTACAAGAGTCGACTTTCTGCTCACACTGAATAGGCAATGTATTTACCTTCCTACCTTCACCTCGTCATTGGTGTGTGGACTGCATTAAATGACATCATATCCCGGAGCTCTGTGTCTTATCTCATGCAGTCTATGGGGGCTATGCTAAATCAGCACAGCTTCCAAAGAGTAAATGGGCTGAGATCAAACATCTCCCCTGTTAACCAGCCCATTGAGCAGTGAGATAGTGCCGCCCTGTGGATCTCCTGCCCTAGGCCTAGTCCAAGATACGTCAAAGTACCACACGCAACACTATCCAGCAGTGTTTTTCCCCCTCATCATGCACATTTTGGGTCACAATGGGAGCAGTGGGGCATATAGAAAGGTCCAATGGGAGTGTCTTTAGCTTTAAACCCAGCCAAGTGTGTTCAATAATTTCCACCATGACAAGGTTTTTATAGGTATAGTAATTATGTAAATTTTCTTTATTGCACATTGGACATTTATGGCGTCAGTCGTACACAACAGTATTTAATTTTATAATCCAAGGTATAATCTTTAAAATGACAGCTACATGTCGTACGTAGCTTGCACAAAAGGGACAACTATGTACTGCACAATAGTGGAGTAGTTGAGCCTATAGGCAACAATCTCACCTCTTTCCCTTGGATTTCTCACGTGATAAAATACACTGGTGTAAAGCTGCGTATAGGATTGTCATCTACATGTAACATGAGCAAAAAACTCCTAAAACTGTCAATAGTCCTCTGACGGGGGGCCCCTGACCCCTTACATTTGGGAACGCAAACTAAACAGGCCTTTTAAATCACACACTTAACATGGAACTTTCTTTCATTAACCCCTTCAGTCCCCTATGGACATACCGGTACATCCAAAAAACGCATCCCAAGCATCCCCTATGGACGTACCAGTACATCCTACCCTTCTTGCAGTGGCACGGACACATCCCTGCCGCTACACGGGAGATCAGGCTGTTGTTCGACAGCCTGGACTCCCCGCTGACAGCAGAAACCAGCATCGCCGGCTTTCTGCTGTTCGATCTAATGTAACAGCTTCTGGCACAAAAGCCGGAAAACTGTTACATTTTTAAACGCCGATCGGGCATTCCCTTCCAGGTCACGTCACTGCTGATGTCACCCGGAAGGTCATCAGAGGCACAGACGCTGTGATCTCTATGCAAGTCTCTGGGGGGATCGCAGGGATGCTTCTCACCCTCCTCCCATGCTGAAAAATGAAACAGAGAAAAAGAAGGGTTAGTGATTTAAAAAAAAAAAAACACTAAAATAATACAAAATAATAATAAAAAAAACAATAAAAAGAGCTGTCATTGTGACATCACTGGCATTAATAACATGTTCAAGAGGTCCCTAAGAGGACCTCTAACATTTAAAAAAAATATATATAAAAAATAAAAAAAATAAAACGAAATATATAAAAAAGAAAATAATAACAAAAAATAAAAAACCCTTATATCCCATTGCCCTAACACAACATCTACTGTCAGGTTCCACCCTTCACAGCCTGCCTTCAGCCCTGCCAGTGGGCTACCTGCCATCAGCCCTTCCAGTGGGCTACCTGCCGTCTGCCCTGCAAGTGGGCTTCCTGCCGTACGCCCCGCCAGTGGACTCCCAAGCCGAGTCCCTGGAAGTGGGCTTCCTGCCGTACGAACCACCAGTGGACTCCCAAGCCAAGTGTCCTGCCAGTGGGCTTCCTGCCGTGCGCCCCGCCATTGGGCTTCCTGCCAAAGAGACTTCTTACCTTGTACTTACTTGTCCTGCCAGTTACCTCAATATAGACTATATATCAGTATTCTGTCTGTGGTGTCTTCCTTTGCGCCAGTCTGTATCTTACCTCATCTAGAGGCAAAGGGTCGTGACATCTACCCAGTATACCCCTCCTGCCCCCGTTCACAACCCCGAAAGCCGTTAAGCCATAAGCATAAAAATTCAACGAACAATGTACACCTTATAGTATATTCCCTATAAGTGCTAAGGAGTCAGAGGGACAATTTTTTAAAAATTTTGTTTTTTTCTAATTTTCGCCCATTTTTACTAGATTTCTCATTCTAAATTTTCAGCTAATCATCCAGCTATGGTATCAAAAGAAAGCTCTATCGCTCCTTGAAAAAATGATATATAGTTAACATGGGTACACTATTCATAGGAAAAGAGAATAATCGCTGAACTGACAAAAATGGCAAAATTGCTCCGGGGCTTGAGGTAACAAAAACCCCTGGGATTGAAGGGGTCAATATGAAAATACTACATAATTAAAGTGTATAGATTTCAGAGCAGATAGCAGAAACAGATGCCTCAGTGTTTTGAAAGTTTGAAGCAGTTTCTGAACAAAATGTTTATTTAGACTATAGTACCTATAACCTGCAAATTGTTCAGACATTTAAAATGTCCCTGTCTTTGTCATGGAAATAACAAAACAGTTAAAATAGTTCAATTAAACTGTTTGAAACAATAGCACATCATGTTTCAAGATATAATATTTAAGTATTCCATTTGTTAGAAATTGAATTTAGCCTGTATAAACCTTTGAAGGTGCCACTTTTGTTCTGATGGTTATAGAACACTTTTAGATCAATAAAAATTGTCAACTGGATGAAAAGTCAACTTTTTTTTTATCATGAAGGTGTTTGCAAATTCAACACAACTTTTTTGTCTTCATGAAACTTCCTGCAGGAACACTGATACGTGAAAGTACTGCCAAATCTCTATATATATCAGTGTCATGCTGGCCTAAGGCAGGGGTTTGGCATTGGAAGGGTTAACCTAGCCAGATGTGTTTTACAGCCAACAACTTGCCCTCTTAAGCCACTTAGACTGACAGACACCTTTTACATACCAGAGCCCTGCCATACATTCATTCAGGTTCAGCTTCAGTGGCCATTAGTGGTGCCTCCCCTATGATATGGAATTTAAGGTGATGTCTTCTATGCTGGGTTTGGGTCATCTTCAGGACAAAATTAGATCTGTCTATCTTAACAGATGTATGTTAAGACTATATGCGTGTGTGATACTAAGGGCTAGGCCCAGGACATCTCTCTGTGACACAGGAGGGGCGGAACATCTCACAGGGGATAAAATTGAGAACCTCTCTGAGAACCTCTCCTGGAACCTGTACGGATTTGGAACATCACAGAAAATCATCAACAAACTCAACAAGGACATTGAGGTTCCTGCAGATGACCTATATGGGTTTCGTATAATTAGTTTTTTTTGTGTTTTTCCTTGCTTTATTTTTAAGGGGGTAGTTGAAGCATTATTAATAAATTCTCCGTTTATTAAAAGGTATGAAAGCAAAATACAGACATGTCAGCAGTAGCATACAGACATACAATAACAATGGTCTATGCACAGTCAATGGCATCAGGCCGATATCAAAAGAGAGGCAAGTACGAGTGCAGCTCAAGTATAAGTGTCACAGTACAGCGTATAACACGTGCCCCAGTACACATAAGAAGCGTGACTAGGTATCGTATCGGAAAAATACAATACAACATACGAGGAAGTCACCAGCGCTTACAAAGGTACATAGGCGGTGTGCAAACATGACATTTGAGTAGCAGATAGGAGAATGAGCACATAACTCAAATACAAACTGAAACGGAGAAAACAATAAAAAACAAAAATGGGAAGTTCCGTCCGGCGGAGAACCAGAAGACGAAGGAGCAGAACACATGTCCTAAAGAAGACTCATACAGAAGACTCGTAAGGTAAGCGTTACAAGGCAAGGTAAGGGAAGCGGTCCAAACCAAACTGTATGTATGGAGATTATAAAACATAGCATGCGAGAGGCCAAAGGAAATATAGTACGTAACGTAAGGTTAGCAGAACCTAATCCAGAGAGCAACCCCCTAGCATGGCAGTAGAGGAAGAGGAGGCCAGAAAAGAATTCCACGGCAACCACTTCAACCCATGTTTATACGCCGAACCCCTCGAGGAGTGCACTAGTTCCTCCATTTGCTGAACGAAATTCACCCGACTCAACCACGCAGAAAGAGGGGGGGCCTTAGCCTGCTTCCAGAATCTAGGGATCACGGACTTCGCCGCATCAAGGAGATGGATAGAGAGGGAACGTTTATATGTTCCAATGGGGGAATCATTGATATGGAGAAGTACACTAGCGGGAGTAAAAGTGAAATCGGTAACTTCCACATGTTTTATAATCCGAATAATAACCTCCCAGAAGGGCCTCACCAAAGGACACTCCCACCACAAATGGAGGTAAGTCCCCTCAGGGGAGCCGCACCTCCAACAATCGGGTGGAACCTGCGGCAAAAAACGGTGGAGCACCGCTGGGACCCTAAACCAACGTGTCAGCAATTTATAGGCGGACTCCTGCACCCTACTGGAGGTAGAGCAACAATGGGTCAAAGCAATAGCCTTATCCCATTCAGCCGCCTCCATCGTCAAGCCCAGGTCGCCCTCCCAGAGACTTAAATAATATGGCTTAGTGGAGGTTTGAGCATCTATAAAGATTTTATACAGCCGGGACAGGAGATGAGAGGAGCTGGCGGGATCTTCACAGATGAGTCCGAAAGGCGTCAGAGGCCTGTCCATCGAGCAAAGCGGGGCGACAGAGGAAACAAAATGCTTAAGCTGGTGGTAGAGAAACTGAAGCCGAAAGGTCGGATGCACGTCTGGCAGGAGGTCCGTAAGGGGAAGAAAGCGCCCCCCCCTCAATAGCCTAGAAACCCTAAGGACCCTGTCACCTGGTAAAAGAAACGGGCGGGTAACCGTACCAGTCATTGCAGCTGGGAAGGCTGGGTTAAAGGACAGTGGTAGGAGAGGACTAGGAAAGGCAGTGAGATTGTATTTACGCTGCGCTCGTTTCAGAACCGTGAGGGTGGATCCTATGGTGGGATGCGGACGCACAAGAGGGACCCAAAACTTCTCCGCCACCCAAGGCACGACCGAGATGGGAATATCAAAGAAAGAGGCCTCCAGCTGCACCCAGAGCGCAGGGGCACCATGCGTTCATTCCACCACCCTCCGCAAGTGCGAGGATACCCAGTACCCCTCTATATCCGGCAAGCCCATACCCCCCGCAGATTTAAATCTAGTCAAGTAGTGGTACGCCAATCTGGGTGATGTGTCGGACCAGATATACGCCGGGGACCAGCGGCAGACACCCGCCGGCGTCCCTCCGGGAATATTTTCATCCCCCGGCACTTCTGCACTCGGAGCCGGAGGGGCCTGTCATGGTGCCGACCCCCACGTGCTCTCAATCTACGGAGGGCTGCCCTTCCCCGCAACGCACGGACGATCCACCTGAACTCACCTCGCGTGACTGGCGCCACATCTTTTCGTCGCTGCCGACGAAGGACGACTTCAGCCTCCTGGTTGCCGAGGTGAAGGAGACGGTTCGCATCGAGGTTACGGCCATGCGGGCGGACATTTCGCGCCTCGATACGAGGCTCTCTGCTACTGAGGCCCGGGCGCGGGATGCAGACCGCCGGTTTGCTGCCTTCCAAAGGTCCTGCTCCTCGCAACTCGCTACGCTGTTCTCCCACCTGGAGGACCTTGACAACCGGGGCCGGAGGTCCAACATTAGAGTGCGGGGCTTACCGGAGGGCGAACGGCCTGAGGACCTCAAGCGCATCCTACACTCCCTCTTCTCCTAGATTTTGGGCAGGCCCGACGGCCCCGATGACAAGCCCATCAAGTTCGACCGGGCTCATAGGGCCCTGAGGTATGGAGGGGGCCCCGGGGATCCTCCCAGAGACATAATTTGCTGCCTCCATAGCTACGCGCTCAAGGAGGAGATTATGGCGAAGGCGAGGGCCCAACGTTTTTGGTCCTTTGAGGGCCATAAGATTTCCCTATATCAGGACCTCTCCCGATATACGCTCCAGGCCAGGAGGGCACTCCGCCCGGTTACAGCGATGCTGCAGGAGCGCAAGATCGCCTACCGCTGGGGGCACCCCTTCGCCCTAGTGGCACGCAACGGTGCTACGACGGCCACGGTGCGGACCCCCGCGGACGTACCGCCGTTTCTTCGGGCCCTGGACCTGCCGGCGATCGAGACGGACGACTGGCTCAACAGGGACCCGGGACCCGCGGGGCAGGAGGTGACCGACGCACGAGCTCCGCTCGACGCGGTGGTGAGGATCGTCCCCGACCACCGGAGGATTGATGGGCCCTGCTCTCTAGCCGCTCCTGCTGCGAGGCGCTCGAAGCTGGCTGGACTTTGTTTTCGGGTCTTTGCTTTGCCGCTCTGTGGGTGCCAGCCTGCCCGTCGTGACCGCCGCCGCGGTCGATTGTGGGACTCTCCTTGCCGGGCCTCGCCGTGTTTAGGACGCTGCCCGCCATGTGTTCCCATGGCCCACGTGAGCCAACGTTTTGCTTGCCTTTTTGTTTTGTGATATTTCCTTTTTTTGTTTGTTTGTTTGTTTTGTTTTGTGTTTTTTGTTTTTCTTGTGTGTGTGTTCTATTTCGGGCCTGCCGCTACTGTTGTCCGGGGGATCCAGGCGTTTTGCTGGGTTTCGTCTGGTTTTTGACTCCCCTCCCCCTCTATTGACACGAATGGCTGTATAGGCCTCTGGACAGTTATGCTTTCCTATAGTCTCTAACCTGAGCTTTCTCTGCACACACTCACTCACTCACTCCTCTGTATGGTTCCGTATATTATTTATATATATATATATATATAATTTTATTTATTTATTTATTTATTTATTTTTCTCACCGCCGGGGTGCCACTATGCTCTGCTGGACCCTCTGGCCCATTACGGTTAGATTTATCGGTTTGTTCGTTTCATGTACCATGTCGACCTATGCTCTGCACACTTGATGCTGTTTTCTGGTCTGTTAATATTGTACCACTTTCTATACTCACAAGCATCACGGTGTATGCTTTCATTATTCTTGCTGGCGTTATAATGTCCGCGATTGTTCTACTGTGCGGGTGGTGTGTTCCTCGCACACTACTTTATTTGTTACTCACCGTTGCGTTGTTGCTGCTGCAACGTTCACTTCTTTGTCTCCTAGCCTCACTTGCCCCGCGGGGCTTTGGTGTCACCACACTCGATACTGGTGGTCCTGTCTTCCTCGGATGAGGCGCAGGTTTCCTACCAGTACGCGACACTCTCCCTACTACTCCTTTACTCTCTCCCCTGCCCTTGTTTTCATCCTCTCCTACTTTTCCTCCTTCCTGTCGCTCTTATTTCCTCCCCTTTCCCCTTTCCCCCTTTCTCTGGGAGGCCGGGTCTCATCCTCACATAGATGGCCTGTCGTCCGACTCCGTTGACCCTTTACTCGGTAAACGCCAAGGGCCTTAATCTCCCTGAGAAGCGGTCAAGGGCTCTCAGGGAATTTCGCTCCCATAGGGCCTCGGTAGTTTTTGTGCAGGAGACGCACTTTAAAGAGGGACAGGCCCCTGGCCTCCGGGACAGGCATTTCCCCACCGACTTTTTTAGCAACAATCCAGAGGCCAAGGCCAAGGGGACTGCAGTCCTGTTCGCTAGATCGGTGCCTTTTGAGCTTAAGGGCACTCTCCTGGATGAATCCGGTAGATACACTGTCGTGAAGGGTCTTATTTCTGGGGTCATGTACACATTCGCCAGCATATACCTCCCTAATAGGAGCCAACACACCGCCCTCCGCTCCTTTCGGTCTCTACTCTCTGAGTTTAGTGAAGGCGTACTGCTAGTCGGTGGCGACTTGAATGTTCCTCTGGTTTCTCGCTTCGATACCTCCTCTGGTACCTGTAGTACCCCGGAGAACCAGTTGCGCTCCATGCGTAAATCCCTAGCGGAGCTCCGCCTGGTCGATGGTTGGCGTGCCCTAAACCCGGAGGCCCGCGACTACACTTTCTATTCCGCACCTCATAACCGGTATTCCCGGATTGTTTACATTTTCCTCTCCCAGTCCCATCTTGACCTCTTATTATCTTGCACGATTTTGCCGATGACTTGGTCGGACCATTCTCCTGTCTGCTTATCTCTTACTTCGCCTCTATCTAAGCCTGGGGAGTGGACGTGGAGACTCAATGACTCCTTTTTGCTAGATGAGACTCTGGTGGCTCAGACGGGGTTAGAGCTAGAGCGGTACTTTAGCGAGAACTCTACGCAGGAGACGCCCCCTCTGGTTGTCTGGGAGGCTCACAAATGTGTGATTCGGGGATTTTTTATACGGCATGGGGCGCAGCGAAAGAGGGCTGGCGCCCAGGAGATAGAGCGCCTCACCTCACGCATCGCGCACCTGGAATCCATTCATAAACACACCCTCTCTGATGCTTCGTACGGCGAGCTGTCCTCCCTAAGGGGCCAACTTGCAGACGTTTTGAACTCTCGTTTCCGGCGGACTTCGCTGTACAATCGTCGTTTTTTTCAGGAGCATGGCAACAAGTGTGGTAGGCTCCTGGCGCGGACGCTGAATCCGCATAAAAGGCTCACACATATACATAGGATTAAGACCGCTGCTGGCGCGGTGTCCCCCTTTCCCTCCAAAATAGTGGAGGCGTTCCACGCCTACTACACATCCCTCTATAATATCCGCCAACCGGGGCCCCCTTTAGGCTCGCCGTCCAGGCACGAATTGCTCCATCGGTATCTCTCCCGTCACATTAAGCGCAAACTCGCTCCTGACGAGGCGGCCTCGCTCGAGGAGCCGATCTCTGCTGAGGAGCTCTCCGCAGCGCTGAAGGTTTCCCAGAGTGGGAAGTGCCCGGGTCCGGACGGGTTGCCTTTGGGGTACTATAGGACTTTTTCGGAGAGGCTCCTTCCCCATTTCCTTAGGGCTGTCAATTCCATTCAAGAGGGCCATAGGTTTCCCCCCCAGACATTGGCGGCCACAGTTACGGTGCTGCTTAAGGAGGGCAAGGACCCCTGCCTCTGTCAGAGCTACAGGCCCATCTCATTGCTGAATGCCGACCTTAAGCTCCTTGCCAAGACCGTTGCGCTGCGACTGGCTCGTTCCCCGCCGCGAGGCCCGTGATAACACTATTCGCCTTTTCAATATCGTCCACAGGGCGCGGGCGGAGGCTCGCCACATTCTGCTCCTGTCCACTGATGCGGAAAAGGCGTTCGACAGGGTGGACTGGGCGTTTCTGCACGCCACTCTGCACCACCAGGGGCTGGGTGCTGCCATGTTGAAGTGGGTTTCGGCCCTTTATGACTCCCCCACGGCCCGCGTCCGGGTCAATGGAGTTCTATCACCCCCGGTCTCGATTGGGAATGGCACGAGGCAGGGTTGTCCCTTATCCCCTCTGTTGTTCGTTCTCACCTTGGAGCCCTTCCTTGAAGCCATCCGCTCCAATCCCGATATATTAGGCTTTAGTGATGGGGGCGTGCACCACAAGGTGGCCGGCTATGTGGATGACCTCCTCTTTGTGGTCGATCGCCCGGTAGTTTCCTTGCCCAACATTTTGGAGGAATTTCGCTCTTATGGGGAGCTCTCGAATCTGAAAATTAATTTCTCTAAATCTGAAATACTGAACATTTCGGTGCCCTCGCCTCAGGTCCCGCACCTTGCCTCTAGCTTTTCCTTTCGCTGGTGTCCGGGGCAGATGAAGTATTTAGGGGTCTGGCTGACATCTGACCCTGCCCATCTCTTTCGTGCTAACTTTGCCCCTTTACTGCTCAGACTGGCGGAGGACCTTAAGCGGTGGTCGCCTCTCTTCCTCTCGTGGATGGGACGGGTCAACGTAGTGAAAATGAACTTGCTGCCCCGGGTCCTGTATCTATTCCAGACTTTGCCAATTCGGATACCCCGAGGTTTCTTTGTTTCTCTCCGTCGCGCAGTCGCGGGTTTCGTTTGGGGGGGGCAGGAGCCCTAGGCAGAAGTTTTCGCAGCTGGTCCGCTCCAAATCCAGGGGAGGGCTCGCGCTGCCGGACTTCCATAAATATTATCAGGCCACCCAGCTCCTCCGGATCATAGATTGGAACATCTCGCCTGCGCACGCCAAACCTTGGGTGGCTCTAGAGTTGGGCTCCGAGCGGGGTAGGGTGTTGCACGCGGTCTGGGGCCCCGGGACGGGCCGCGGAGTAGGCGCACACCCCTTTATCTCTGTGACTTTGGCGGTGTGGAGGGCGGTGGGCCGGGGTGCCCCGTTCTCTTCGTCGCCTTCGCCTTTGTTGCCCCTGTGGGACAACCCGGACTTTGCTCCGGGGCGAACCTGGGGCGACTGAGGGTTCCTGGGGCTGCCCTTACCTGTTCGTATTCAGGGGCTCCTGAGGGGTGGTCGTGTTTTGCCCTTGGAGGTGTTGCTCACGGGCGCTAGCCCTACGTGGCTGGAGCGCTTTACCCATCATCAAGTGACGCACTATATTACTCACCTTCCTAATCGGCACTTCCTGCACAGGGACCCGACTCGCTTTGAAACCTGGTGTGTTGGGGATCGCCCGCCGGAGGGGGCTGTCTCCTTGCTCTACTCGCTCCTTCTGGATTCTGCACAGGCCTCGAGGCCATCTTTCTGCCGGGTCTGGGAATCCCAATGTGACGTGCTCCTTACGGATGCGGACTGGGAGAGGATCTTTCTCTTTACACACAAGAGCTCCAGGGCTTCTAAAACCCAGGAGACGAACTACAAACTTCTTTCACGTTGGTATCGGACGCCCCAGCGGCTCCACCTTATGTTCCCCAATACCCCTGATAGATGCTGGCGATGTGGGGAGGACGAGGGTTCATTGCTCCACATCTGGTGGGATTGCCCCGGCGTTAGGGGCTTTTGGTCAGACGTTCACCGGGTGCTCTCCGAGCTCTCTGATTCCCCCCCGCCGTTTCGGGCCATGCCCATGCTGTTACATCACACTGCACACTCGGTCGCTAGCTACAAGACATCTGTTGTTCGCCATTTATTGGATGCTGCTAAGAGCCTCATTCCCTTATTCTGGAAGCAAACTAGGTCCCCGTCGCTTCGGGATTGGGTGTCCCGCGTGGAGGAGATTAGGATCATTGAGGATCTCACTGCTGTCTCATTGAAGCAGAGAGAGAGATACACGGCCACGTGGTTCCACTGGCTCGCTTATGTGGCCCGGGGCGCCTTTTAGGCTTCCTTCCGCGTCGCTTCCGCATTGTGCCTTGTTTCCTCGCGGTCCAGCCCCCGAGCCGCCTCGTCTAGTTCTTTGTTGCGTCTCATTTGCTCCTTGGATGCATGCCTTTTACTTTCATCATTTTGCCTCTATAACTGTATGATGTGCAATGTCTTGTTCTGTACACTGGCTGCTATGGATGGTTCCCTCCCCTGCCCCTACTCCCCCTCTCCCCTATTTTTCTTCTGTACCCCGTCCTCTTTCCTCCTCCTTTTGAAATTTTGAAAAACCCTCAATAAAACTCGATTTCGAAAAAAAAAAAAAATAAATAAAAAAAAGGCCCTAGGAACAAAAATGGGAAGAGATTGGATCAAATACAATAAACGCGGTAGAAAGTTCATTTTAAGGACCCCCATCTTACCGAACCACGAGATATGTTTATAGGACCATTTCCGCAAGTCTGCGGAGCATGAGGTCAAAAGAGGCAAAAAATTGTAAGTAAACAGGTCAGCGGGGTCCGCCGTGATATCAATCCCCAAATACTTAATGCGGTCGGCCGACCAGCGGAACGGATGGCCATGGGCGAGAAGGGAGCTAAGGGCGGGAGGGACGTTAATACCAAGAATTTCTGATTTCTGCAAATGAATTTTATAATTAGAAATGGAAGAAAAAACGTCAAGTTCGGAAGTGACCTGCGTAATGGAAATGCCAGGATCAGTGACAACACACAACATATCATCGGCATAGATGGCCAGTTTGTGCTCCATCCCCCGTACTGTGACCCCCTTAATCAAGGAATTAAAACGTATGGCATTGGCCAGTGGTTCTAACGTAAGAATAAACAGGAGTGGGGACAAAGGGCATCCCTGCCGCGTGCCATTGGAGAGCATGATCGTGTCCGACAGGGTCCCATTAACATGGACCCGTGCCGAAGAACGTGTGTACAGAGCCCTAATCTGTTGAATGAAGCCGGGACCAAGTCCCACAGCCTCAAGGAGTTTAAACAAAAACGGCCAAGACACTCTATCGAACGCTTTTTCAGCGTCCATAGAGATCAGCAATAGGGGAGTGTCCTGATGCCTAGCCAAAGTAATTGGATTTAGAACTTTAATGACATTGTCTCTAGCATCCCGCCCAGGCACGAACCCTACCTGATCCTTGTGTATCAGTTTAGGAATAAACGGTTGCAGCCTCAAAGCAAGGACCTTCGCCAGGAGCTTCAAGTCGGTGTTAATGAGTGAGATTGGCCTGTAACTGCTACAGAGCTCAGGATCCTTCCCCGGCTTGGGAAGAACCGTGACGTGGGCAGTGTTAGACTGGAAATCCAAAGGAGTACCCCCGGCCATCGCACCGAAGAGAGAAAGCAGACGTGGCCCGAGAATGGGCAAAAATTTCTGGTAATAAAGGGGAGTGAACCCATCCGGGCCAGGGCACTTCCCCCTTGGCATGGACTTGAGTGCGCCAGACAACTCCTCCAGCGTTATAGGAGCGTCCAAGTCAAGCTGCGCGTCCCGCGGGAGTTTACAACGAAGATGTTTCGCCAAGTAGGCGTCGGAAAGATCCGACAGGGATGAATGCGTGGCCCGATCGGGAGGCAAATTATAGAGAGTAGTGTAAAAATCATGAAAGCATTTTGCAATCTCACTAGTTTCATGGTGGAGGACGCCCCCGGAGTCCCGCACCTTAGGAATAAAGGTGGCGGTCCTCTTCGCCCGCAGTGCCCGAGCTAGTAACTTCCCAGGCTTATCGCCCAATTCATAGAAGAGACTCCTGGTGGCCAAAAACTGCCTCTTTACTCTAGAGTCAAGAAGATCCGAGAGACGGCTCCTAAGAGAGGTCAGTTGAGCCAGGAGAGCCGGGTCCAAGGAGAACTTATGCCGGATTTCAAGGTCTGCAATTTGTCTTGCCACCGATACAATAGACAATTGGTCCGCCCTTTTGAGCTTAGCCCCCAACTGAATGAAATGACCCCTAATGACAGCCTTATGGGCCTCCCAAAGTGTCGGGATCGGAGTACCCTCCAAGTCATTTTCAGAAAAATAAAGTTTAAGATGATTGGAAAAGTCAGCCACGTGAGCGGGGTTATCCAGCAAATTCTCATTAAGACGCCAGCACCATTGCCTTTTAGGAGCGTGGGGTAATCGGAGAACAAGGTGAATGGACGCATGGTCGCTAAGAGTCTGGGAGCCTATAGAGGTGGACCGCAGATAGGAGAGATGTTTATGGGAGATAAAAAGAGTGTCTATACGCGTATACCTGTCATGTAAAGAAGAATAAAACGTATAGTCTCGGGGTGGTCGGGTGTTGGGATCTCCAGGAGTCCGCCAGCTGATTCACGAGTAACATACGCTTAACGCGCTTGATTTTCGAATAGGAGATGTGCGACCTGCCTACAGAGCAATCAAGACGTGGGTCCAGCACCATGTTGAGGTCGCCCCCAAAAATGGTGAGACCCTCCTGATAGTCTGCCAACCTCGAGAGTATTTTCACCAAAAACGGGACCTGATCCCTGTTGGGGGCATAAACAGTGGCCAAAGTGACCCTATGTAAGCCAATATAACCCTTGAGAAATAAGGCCCTGCCCTCCTGTTCCCTCCAAATGTCGGTACATTGAAACAGAACAGATTTATGGAAGAGAATCGCAACCCCTTTAGTCTTGGAGGAGGGCGAACTTGCAAAATAAGCGGAGTGGAAATATTTATTTGTTAACGTGAATTGTTTAGAGGAGAGGAAATGTGTTTCCTGGAGGAACGCTATATGAGTATGAGAAGACTGTAAAGTATAAAGCAGTTTGGACCGCTGTTGAGGTTTATTAAGACCCCTAACATTTAGGGATGTAACCTTGAGTGAGTCTAGAGACATAGCACAATGTCAGAAAGGCTAAAACAGGAAAATGTCATCATATAGAACATGTAGCATATGGTTCTCCACCGGGGAAGGAGCGGGTAACATAATATAGACAAACGAAACCCAAGAAACAAAATCCAACCTGGGCAAAAACTAAGCCCGATGCCTAAGCATCCAATTGTGAGCCAAAGGACCAAGAACATGGTCAGTAACCCAACCCATGCCCAGAGAAGGCAAGGAGGGCAGGCTCTGGTGGGGGTATGTGTGGGTGCAGAACAGAAAGAGGCAACAGAGCACTCAAAAGTAGCATAATACAGAAAACGCAGTGTATGAGGAGCATGATGGTACCTGCAGCCTCTCCGGTAGGCACCAGAAGGCGCCACTGTGGCATTAAAGCAGTGCGAGCAGTAATGCCCCCTTAAAGGGGGTATAGACATGGGGAAGGGGGGGACATCCCAAGTATAATGTGTGTAGTGTAGTATGAGAACTGGACAAACCAGTGAGTATGAGTGCAAGTATGGGCAGGCGCATGTCCTAAATAGAGCCCACCTGGTGCCAGGGACCACAGATCCCAATGAGAGACATATGGCCCTAAGGAGCCGAGGAGGCAAGCTAACAAAACCGGGACTCGCGAGGAGAGGCGCATAGCCCCGAACTGGGTAGCCGGAGGTGGCATATCATAAATGTGTGAGATAGTGTAACGTGTGTACATAGCGCAACGTGTGTGTGAGGAGCATGTAAGACAGCACATGGGGGAAAGACATTCAAAGGAGGCAGATCTCCTGCAGCACCGGAGTGTCTCGGTATCATACCGCATGGCATAAATCAGACAACTAAATAAAAACGAGTCGGAAAAACAAAATACATAGCGCGCGGTAAAATAAACAGTAACAAGAAACCAAAAAAGAAAGAGAGAAAATGGGCATCGAGGTGGCAGCCGACGGCACAGAGGAAAGTACACATACCGTCTAGTACATCAACCACCAGGATGTGGAGAGTCATAAATCCACAGGTGCTAAAGATGTCCCAAGGGCGACGATGAGCGGACTCAGTGAAGACAAAAGGCGACAAAGTGCACCCCAAATCCAGAAGGTGAGTAGAAATTGCAGCAACTCCACGGGAAAGACGAGAAGGTATCCAGACGAGAATCACGGACGCGGTGTCTTTTGACGCTTGTGTCTCCTCGGCTTGGGAGACCATTCCAGCGAGGGATCTCGCAGAGGCTGTGGCATTTCGAAGGAAGATTCCCAATCCGGGACATGGATTGTAGGGAGACCAAGGGCATCCAGGAACGCCGGCACGTCTGAGATCTGACGAACGATGTGAGTAGCAGAGTCCCGGCGAACAATAAGGGCAAATGGAAAGCCCCATTGGTACGGTATGGAAGCTTCCCGTAGAACCGTAGTCAGGGGTTTCAGGATCCTCCGATTTTGCAATGTGATAGGAGACAAGTCGGGAAACAAAGATATGTCAGAATCCTGCCATTTGAGGATCGTGCGAGAACGGCACTTGCGCATGATCTGATCCTTAAGAGGATAGTCGTGCAGACGACATATAACATCTCTCGGGGGACCCCCGGAGTCTCCTCTAGGACGCAAAGCTCTGTGAGCCCGATCAAGCTTTACCGGGGTATCCGGGGGCCACTGAAGCAAATCATTAAATAAATGCTGCAAAGCGGGAGCAATGTCTTCAGGCGCTACTGATTCTGGTAGGCCTCTAACCCGGATATTATTCCTCCGGCCCCTGTTATCTAGATCCTCCAGCCTCCGTGAGAGGAGTTTAATCGTTTCGGTTTGGGAGGAAAAGTGTTGCGAGAGGAGATCTACCGTGCCCATAATGCGCACATTATCCTCTTCCGTAGCCGCTACTCGTTCTCCCAACTGCCGAATATCCGAACGAATTGCAGACAGGGTCTCTCTCATACCTTGTGCAGCTTTTTCGATCAGTGGTATCATTTCGTCTTTCGTCGGCAGGAGCTTCAACACTTGACGAATAGCTGGATCCTCTGCAGGAGACAGTTCAGAAGCATTATCATCCACGCCGTCCTCGTGGGAGCTGGCGGGAGAAGGCGCCATCTTGGAGGCAGAATCGCCATACTCCGGGTCAGACAGACCCTGAAAATATTTCTTGACCGAGGTATGTGGCCCCTTTTCTTTCAGCGGTTGTGTTCTAGGGGTGCCAGGCAGTCCCCATGGTAGAAAAAACGAAGAAGAATCGCACTGGTAGCGTAATATAACGGAGAGAAACTGCAGAGCTCAAAGCCTAGGCAGCCATTCCGTTGAGCAGCAAGCCACGCCCCCATTGAAGCATTATTAAACACTCATCTACAGACACCAGACAAGCCAGAAGGCTTTTTTTCCCCTCAGAAATCTAATGGTGCTGCCATAACCACAATGGATTCTGGGTAGGCACATGCAAATAGGGTCAACAATGAACACCTTTTGCCTCTATATCCACTTTATACATGGAACCCTTGAAAGTAATTGCTCGCTGTACAAGACAGCCTTTAGACAAAACTCGAGTATGAGGTGCAGTAGCCAGATCACCACTCATGGACAGCTGTTTCATCCTTAATGGGACTTGTCAGCATGAGGTTGTGATACTGGCTTAATACTTGAGGCTTGGGGAGGCACGAGAAATACCAATAACAAAAGTTATGGTGGGTAAAGGTGATGGAAAACCCTTAAGGGGGTATTAGAAGCATTAGTAAACACTCATCTACAGACACTAGACAAGCCAGAAGGCTTGATTTTTCTCTTAGAAATCTCATGGTGCTGCCAAAACCACAAGGGAATGTGGGTATTTGCACCATAACTTTTGTTATTGCTTTATTTTTACAAACTGTGTTGTATACTGTGTGTCTAAATTGTTATCACCTTTGTTCATATTTTTGTACATAAGCACTGTAGTGATGCCCGGATCATGAACAAATCATTCATTTGATCCGATTCTTTTTAGTGATCCGGATGAATTGGTTCAGTAGACTGAACAATTCATTTGTAGCAGTGCCAGTTCAGTCTGTGAATCATGCAGCTGTAACCTGATCCTAGAGTGAGTCATCTGCAGAGCACTCAGACACAGACTCTGGGGTCAGGTTACAGCTCATTAATTCACAGAAGAACGATGACTCATAGAGTCAGAGAGTCGTTCAAAGATTCGAATGATCCGAAAATTTGAATGATCCGAAGATTCAAACGATCCGAAGATTCAAATGATTTGAATCTTACAGGGATCCGGATTTTACAGGGATTCGAATCATTCAGAGAATATTACTGATACCATACTTTTATAAATAAATACATTAATAATGTTCACTGCCCCCAGGATTTAGATTCCCCTGAGTTTGCCCCCCTTTACCTATAACTGCACCTTCAGTTAACTGTATTAAATTAATTAAATTAACCCTCAGTCATCAGCATAAAATTAACCCTTATACCCCATAAACCATAACTGCCCCTAAATTAATCCTAAATCCCCCATCAACCATAACTGCCCCTCAATTAACCCTAAACACCCCATCAACCATAACTGCCCCTGAAATTAACCGTAAAGACCCCATCAACCATAACGGCCCCTGAAAGTAACCCTAAAGACCCCATTAACCATAACGGCCCCTGAAATTAACCCTAAATACTCCATTAACCATAACTGCCCCTAAATTAATTGCATGTTCTCCAGATAAATTACCTTAATTACCATAAATTGGTATGGTTGATGGGGTCTTTAGTGTTAATTTAGGGGCAGTTATGGTTAATGGGGTGTTTAGGGTTCATTTTAGGGGCAGTCATGGTTGATGGGTTGTTAAGGGTTAATTTTAGGGCCAGTCATGGTTGATGGGGTGTTAAGGGTTAATTTTAGGGGCAGTCATGGTTGATGGGGTGTTAAGGGTTAATTTAATGGTGAGGGTTAATTTAATTAATTTAATAAAGTTAGCTTAAGGTGTTGTTGCAGGTAAAGGGGAATGTAAATCCTGGGGGCAGTGATTATTAATGTATTTATTTATAAAAGCATGGTGATATTATCTGAATGATTCGAATCCCAATGAAGGCAGAGAGTCGTTCAAAGATCCGGATCTTACAGTGATCCGGATCTTACAGTGATCCGGATCTTACAGTGAAGATCCTGTAAGATCCGAATCTTTGAACGACTCTCTGCCTTTATTGACATCACTCGAGTAGGCAGGCAGGAGGGTTCATTGCCTAACGAAAGGGGTGGGGCCAATCGTTAGTGTGCCTGCACGGAGTTACTGGAAAACAGTAACTCCTGTGAGTCACACTGAGTGATCCGAAGATTCGGATCATGAATCGGATCATTTCAGTGAACGAGTCGAAATGATCCGATTCACTTTAATGATCCGAACTTCCCATCACTAAAGCACTGTGACATTCGTCAGAATAAACTATTTATTAATCGAGTTTCCGTCTCTGTGCTCTAACCAAACTCTCCCTTCCGAGAAAGATGGAATAAACCACATTACTTAATAGTTTTACTTAAATTTGGTTTTATACGTTTTTAATCGGTTCAGTGTGGTACCGGTGTTACCAAGCGTCCATAAGCTGGAGTCATCTTAAAAATATAACTTGGTGGTGATAGAGTATTACCACCCCGGAGAGCGGTCACAACCGCCACTGCGAGTGATTTTGCCATTCGCAAGATGGTGGCCGTCATGTAAAAAAAAAAACAAAGTTGGAAAAGTTTGCCAGAGGGTCTCCAGACCCTCTAGAGAACTCTGGCTCCACTTGCAGGTTGAATACAGGTACTGCATTCAACCATGCAAGTCAATGGAGCCCAGCTTTCTAATCACTATGTGATTAGTAAAATATTTTTTTTTAAAAATCAAATACCCAAGGGGTGTCTAATTTAAAAAAAAAAATGATGGGGTAAATTGGAGTGGCCAGGCTCAAAGATAGGGCATAAAAACAGACTGACCAAAATGGGGAAAAAAGCACACTTCCCAAATGTGGCCTTTTAACCCCAAAAACCAGACAAACCCATACATGGGTGGCATAACTATACTCGGGAGATGTTGCTGAACATACATTGGGGTGTTCTTTGATAGTGATGTATACCTGAAGCTCTAAATTTATACCCGAAGTAGTAAAAAAAATTACTACCACAAACTGTGGCAAAGGCTGGTGGTAGAATGTCATGCATGGAAATACTACCATTTGAAATACCTTGGGGTGTCTACTTTTAAAAAATATATGGTTTGATGGGGTAAATTGAATTAGCCGGCTTCAAAGATGGTCCTATTAGGACATGGGGGAAATAGGACCAAATGTAAAAGTTCCAAGTTAAAAAATGGGCACTTCCTAAATGTGGCGTTTTACCTCCCAAACAACCCGACAAATCCATGCATTGTGTTGCTGAACACATATTGGGGTGTTGTTTGATAGTAATGTATAACAGTGTTTTAGTGATAACAAAAACCACAAAATAAATTACTACCACAAAGTTTGAAAAAGGGTGGTAGTAGAATTAGTGCATGGAAAGGGTTAAAATACCTTGAGGTGTATATATGGTTTTATGGGGTAAATTGCATTGGCCGGCTTCAAAAATACCCGGAATAGGACATGGGGCAGAATGACCAGCTTTGGGGAAAAAAAATGGTTTTAAAATAGAAAAACACTACTTGTACTTAATGCCCAATAACTTGCAAAAAAATAAAAAAAAAGCAAAAAAACATTGGGTATTTCTAAACTCAGGACAAATAGTAGAATCTGTTTAGCAGTTTTTTATGAGCTTTTTTCTGGTAAAAGTCAGAAAATGTTTTTTTTTTCATTTTCTCATCATATATTATTATTAAAATTATCAAAACAATGGTATCTGAAGAAAGCCCTGCTTCTCCGGAAAAAAAAACAAAACAAAATATAACTTGTGTGGGTACCCTAAATGAGTGAGGAGAAAAGTACATCTACACACGAGCACCGCAAAAGTGTTATAACGGCCTCGGTCCCAAAGGGTACAAAAGGTAAAACACAGCCTGGTCCTTAAGGGGTTAACATATTTTACAATAGATTTGGTTTTTTTCAGCACAACATTCATGTTCGCTTTGTTAATAAATGAAAGATCCAATACATACTGCAGGTTTTCAAACGTTTTAATATAAAACTTTAATTGAAGATAACTGTTGTAACACAGTTAGACCTGAAACAAAACTTACATATATATTTTTCTTTTTGTACAAACAACAGAATATAATTGAATAATTCCAGATCAAAGATGGAATGCAGTATTTTTTTTAGGCTAGATCATGCATGATTGTCATTGCCTTTATAAGCAGACTCTATGTATACGGTTTAAAAGTAATTAAAAAAAATGTTAGAGCTCTATTGAAACAACACAAAAACAAAAGATGCAGTCCATTCTTACAAATGTAAGACAAATTCATTAAATTAAAAAAAAACAAAAAACAGAAGATTAAAGGGACACTCCAGCCATTATTTTTATTGATTGATTAGTTTTCTATACCTTGTAAACGCATTTACCCCAGAGCCTAGGAGAAGGCTGGCTGAACACAAAACATGCACTCTACTTACCACCACCCATGCGCAAACTTTCCAGGTGCTCTAAGGAAACCCTCTGTCTGCATACACAGAAACGTCATCCACTGATTTCAATGGGAGCTGTTTTGAAAGTGTCACAAAAACTAGACCTTGGATGAGGCATTGTGTTGCAATTCTGGAGCATTTCAAGAATGTATATTAAATTAATAAAAACCTTACCATGCAATCTTTATTGGTAGGACTACATAAGAGGTACTGGAGTGTCCCTTAAAAGAAACAGATTTGTTTAAAATCACAATCATTGAAAGAATATATTTTCCTGTACCTTCTGCTCATTCTTTAACTAGTCCAGAGAGGAAATAAACACACATATATCAATATTTTGTGAGCACCAAATATTCTATTAATGACCAATTACTGCATCATGTGTTAAAAAAAATATGCAGTGCTTCATGTTAATCAACAGCATGGCTACTATTACACCTCACAGTCTATGGTTGCCATATTGACCATGTTGTCCAGGACACACAGAAGGAAATCAATTACTTAATCAAGTTTATACATCCCCTACTGCAGGACAGTGCTTTCTTGTTTGAAGGGGTAGCAAGAGACAAAGAGGTATGGGGCCATGTTTGAGGTGGTCACATTGGATCTACACTGGATGTCTGTGTTGCAGCGGATCTTCATTGATTTTACATCTCCCTAACTTAGTTAGGGGAGATCAGATGATTTCCTCAACCGGCCTCACAGCCTGCAAAAGGGGGACAATAATGAAGCTCCCTTTGACAGTGCACCAAATCATGACTGTTGGGGGGTATGCAGCTGCTGAAGTGTTTAACGTTAAATACAGATTTAGTTACATTTGAGTAAAATTTTGTATCTAACATTTAAACTTAAACGTTTTAGAATATATAACACATATATAAAAAATATTTTTTTTTCCCAACTAGCATAATGTGCCCAAAGCCACTCTTAGATGATAAAGTATATTTTAAAAACAACTGAGCCCCTTTTGCTCTAAAGGGGAACTCCCACCAATTTTCATTACTAGTATCAGATTAAAAATGTTTTCAAAAATAGTGCTGTATTTTTAAAAAAAACATCTTTAGATTTTGTGAAATATAATCTTTTCAGGCATCTGTATGTAAGCTATTTGTATATGTTCTGTGTTATCTTCCTAATCCACTCCTTATCATACCGTGTGTATTTAACAGTAAAACAGCTCATTGATAATCACTCGGTGGGACACTCTAATTAAAGAAACTCTATGGAGGAAGGGACTACTTAGCATTACCATTAATAATCAGCTCAGTGTGGTGTCTGAACAGGGAAAGTCACCCAAAATATCAAATGACTGACAACAACGGCAGCTTCCAGGCTGTTGCAACATAATGAGATCTAAACAGTCCCCCTCCCCCAATAATGATCTACATTACTGTACACAGCACTGTATGTTGAGAGGAATATTAATATAATGTAAACTAAGAACAAGTAATCCATCTCTATAAAATGTTCACAGCATAAGGGCCAGTTTCACAGGGCCCACTTTGCACCACAAGACCTGCATAATCCATATCAGAATAGTAAATTGTTTTGTTGTAAGTTTCTTCATCCACACTATTTGGTGTTCTTCTAATTTGCATTTTTATTAAAACTAAATAACGTGCTATAAAACTAAAATGAGAAAAGGGCAAATTGTGGTTCAACAACGACCTAGCAAAAATGATGTGGTCATTGGAGGAATGGTTGGGATTTAATAGTAAATACCAGAATTTCTGTTTTTTTCCTTTTCTTAACTTGACACAACTGGTAAATTGCAATTGGTATATATGTGAGTCGGACATTTTGACCATACTGGATTTGACTGCACTCAACATTTAGAGAATAGACCCTATACTTTTAATACATATACATGTAGTAACCTTAAAATGTAAAAAGGTGTTGTCCACTTATTCACAATAAAGTGCAAGACTAGCTCAGCTTGTCCTGTGCCAAGTCTTGGCTCAGGAGGATCTGAAATATTAGCTCATACGTGCTATTACAGAGGGAAAACTATTTGAGTAATCCAGCCCTTATAAAAACATTGTTATAGCTAAATGCAGCATTATAGTACATACATTATTCTTCATCATTTTGAATGATCAAAACCTTCACAGAAATAATGTTTTAATCATATAAAATGCTGCCTTGTTCATATTTTTACCAAAAATCGTGACAACAGTGGCTCTGTACCGACTCATAAGTTGTTCCCAAACAAACTCAAAGCTTCCTAAAAGTGTGTGAGTAAACAGTAAGTTCATTTTTATCTAAGTAGAATGACACCTTTAATCACACTTCCAGAACAGCTCTAAAAAGAAAAACATATTTCCAAACACAGAAAGGTATCATTATAATACTTACAAAAAATACACTATGATGTCCAGTTTATGCAGCCAAAGTTTGATAACTTGTGTCAAACAAATTCAGTCACTCACATACCAAAGAGTACAGTGGAAACAAGAGATGTTTACAAGGACTGCACACCATGCTTTTACTGTCAGAGGTGTGTGAGGCTTTAGCGGATCAGTGCATTTCTTAAAAGGCTGGCACAGAAAGAAAAATAAGAAAAAAAAATGTATGTAGTGTAACTGTAGTTGAAACAAATGGTTTTCTTATCACACAAGATATGCACCAAAGAAAGTCCTGTCATCTACTCTAACATCAACCAGTTGGATGTGACTTACATTTACCTTCAGCATATCTCTTGCTCTCAGATAGAACAGTCCTCCTAGATAGATTGTTTGGTATTCATCACTGTCTTTAAGTGACCTTGTTCCAGTAAGAAGTGACTCTGGAACAGGGTAATTGGCACTGATCTTTAAGATTGTCTGTTTCACATATTCTAATTTTCGAAGACCGTCTGCACGAAAGGACACTTGAGAATATAGAAAATAATATCCTGTTTTTGGAATGTGCAGCGATCGGTTATTATATGTCATTCCATGTTTGGTGAATGCCAGTCCACGACTGTCTTCCCACTTCAGAGTGTCCACCTTGGAATTTGAATCTTGTTTGGTACCTGTAACAATTTACAATTTGACATATTTGCATAATTATTATATAAGAGGCATTTCCGATGCAATGTAAGTTTTGAGCAAACATTTACACTTAGACTTGTTATGCCAGTGTTTTTGACATGATTTTAATGATGAGATGTATGTAGTTGACATGATTTGTTTAGTTTAATGATGACAGCATTTAAGTCAACACTCAATCTCTGACAGAATACCTAGACCAAGATGAATATTTCCAACATTACTTTTGTACATACACTGGCTGCATGGAAACTATTTTTTAAATTTCTCTTTGGCCAGATGGCGCCTTTAACATAGGGTGTACAAGGTAGGTCCAGAAATATTTGGACACTGGCACAAGTTTTTTGTTATTTCGTCAGTTTACCAAAATAAATTCAAATTACAGTTAACCCCTTTACGACAAAGCCCATACATGTACAAGCTGCTTTCAAATACCTGCAATTGCCGTGACCAACACAGCTTAGGAAGCAATCCGCAATCACTCACCTAAGTGCAATTGGTGTTGCTGTAATGCCTCGATATTGAGCCCTTCAGCAACCCAACCCCTCCTACCCAGATCGCCTTGTGATTGCTCCAAAGAGCAACTACAAGCGCCATCAGTGGGTGACAGACTGACAGAATTATCTAGCTACACAGGTACTACATTCAACCATGCAAGTCAATTGAGCCCAGCTCACTAAACACAATGTGATTAGTAAAATGTACTGACGAATTGCACACCTCCCAAATGTGGCCTATTATCCTGCAAACAGCCCAACAAACCCATGCATGGGTTTGGAAATGCCCAATGTTTTAATGGGTTGTTGCTTTTTTTTTATAGGGGAATTAGTACAAATAGCATACTGCCATATGGTCATTCTGCTCCATGTGCTATGTTTGGGACACTTTGGGAAGCCAGGCAGTTCAACTTACCCTCATCAAACCATATATTTTTGAAAACTAGACACCCCAGGATATTGCAAGTGCTGGTATTTTAACTATTTCCATGCAGACGTGTCATACCTGTCAAATGAGCTTTAGGTTCTTCCGCCAGATAAAAAGTTTTCCCGCCTACAATGAAAATAAAAAATTGACATGGAGGACACATTTGTTTGCACGGTCTAAATTATTAAAAGATTGTTAATTATTGCATTGCTTACCTGAAGTTGTATATTTCAACTCACTAATTTTTGCACTTGAAATCTGCAAAAAAACGATAAGCAAAGAACTGAATTCAGGCAGGGTGTTTTTTTAATTCTTACCTTACCAGGCACCCTTAACAAGAAGATAATATATTAAAAGTATGTGTTTTCCATGACTTTGCTTTTAACATTGAAAATGAAAAATATTAGACATTTCTTTCTCTTGCTTGCCAACTAAATATAATATTAGAGTTCCAATTTATGGATAGCTATGTACACTTACATTTTCAGTTTTTTTTGTCTTATTTCTTGTTTGTTTCACAATAAAAAATATTTTGCATCTTCAAAGTGGTAGCCATGTTGTGTAAATCAAATGATACAAACCCCCAACAAATCCATTTTAATTCCAGGTTGCAATGCAACAAAGTGGGAAAAATGGCAAGGGGTGTTTTGCAAGGCACTGTATTCAGCCATAATTCACCCCCTCCCATTTAGTTTAACCACTCAAATTACACATTGTTTTGTTTTTTTTTTACCTCAGAACAAGTAAGGCTTTCTTTTGAAAGCACATATAATATTATATACCATATATCAGCCATAACATTATGACCGCTGATAGGTGAAGTGATCCTCTAGATTAGGGCTGCAACTAACGATTATTTTCATTGATTATTTTTTCGATTAATCGGATAAAAAAATTAATGTATATTTTTCATTTATTTAAAATAATTTAATAAACAAATGATGTTAAATACAAACAGCAGAATAAAAAAACTTTGATAAAATGCATTTCTTGTCTTTATTTCCCAACCAGCACCCCCCATTTATGCACATTTGAGCTTGCCACGCTGCCTCCCAGACATGTCACTCCACTCTACTCCCAGATATGCCACTGTGGCCCCTGATAGGCCTTATACCTGCTGATACACCACTCCATCCTCCCCAGACATGCCACGCTGCCCTCCCCACAAATGCCACTCCATTCTACCCCCAGATATGCCACTGTGGCCCCAGATATGCCTTATACACCCTGATACACCACTCCATCCTCCCCAGAAATGCCACACTGCCCTCCCCACATATGCCTTATATACCCTATATGCCTTATACCCCCAGATATGTCTCTCTGTCCTCCCCAGATATGCCTTATACCCCCCAGATATCTCATAGTCCCCTCATAGAGTCACAGACTCGTTCGCATCACACTGACACCATACTTTTATAAATATGTACTGGGTTAATCTTCACTGCCCCCAGGATTTAGATTCCCCTTAGTTTGCCCCCCTTTTACCTCTAACTGCACCTTAAGTTAACTTTATTAAATTAACCCTCAGTCCTCATCATTAAATTAACCCTAAACACCCCATTAACCACAACTGCCCCAAATTAACCCTAAACATCCCATTAACCACTGCTGTCCCTAAATTAACCCTAAACACTCCATTAACCACCGCTGCCCCTAAATTAACCCTAAACACCCCATTAACCATAACTGCCCCTAAATTAACCCTAAACACCCCATTAACCATAACTGCCCCTAAATTAACCCCCACCTCCCCTAACTTTCAGTAGCCCAAATATTAATATTATACTTACAGTTAGATGAGTGTCACAGCCATGTGGTTCTGGGAGAAGATGTCACAGTGATTACAGGGAGGGACTGGTAAGTTGGAACTGCTGATGTAAGTCACTGAAACGGATTATATAATGAGGGGTATTTTTCAGAGCGTTTGCTCTGAAAAAACCCTCATTTTATAATCAATAAATATTGATTCAACTAATCGATAATGAAATTCATTGCCAACGATTTTCATTATCGATTATTATCGATACAGCCCTACTCTAGATTGTAAGCTTCTTTGAGCAGGGCCCTCCTCGCCTGTTGTTTCTGTAAATCAAATTGTTATGTTACATACTACTTGTTACGTCCTGTCTACCCATTGTACAGCGCTACGGAATTTCATGGCGCTATATAAACCAATAAATAATAATAATAAATTGCAATAGATCAAAGTGAATTAAGGCGCTTCCAGCACTTCCGCTGGGGCTTCTATGATAGAGCACCGGCATCACATGACCTTCCAGTGTGAATTTACAGCTCCTGGTATATGTCACGGTCAAACACCCCACTATGTGTTCAGCAACATCATTTGATTACAGTGATAGCACCCATGCATGGGTTTGTCTTGTTGTTTGGGGGCTAAAAAGGTCACATTTGGGAAGTGCGCTTTTTTCCCCATTGTCGGGCACCTGACCTACCTCGGCGGCCGTGTAGGGTCCCACCGCGAGCTGCATCCGCCTACAGACACCTGAACCTCTGTACGGGGACCACAAGGTTGCAGAGTGGGCCGCATCCCCGGCCTCTAGTAAACCGCACCCCGCGGAAGATGGACGCGACCACAATGCTGATGGCGGGGGGCGTGTCCAACTACCCGGTGACATAGCTTCAAGGCAAGAGGTAGGCAGAAGGCGGGGAATAGGAATAACAGACAGATCCACTCTAAGGGTGGATAATGAGGGGGAGCAGTCAAGACCTGGCAGGGCTATAAAACCCCCAGCACTGTTCAGTCAGTGCTGGCTTGTTAACTAAGCGGTGCCCCGTCACTGTATCCTGATTGCCTGAATTTTGCTATTCCTTGCACCTATATTGTTTGTGGATTTCCTGGCTATTTTCACCTCGGCTTGTTTATTGGACTACATGATTATCTACTACCCTTGAACTTGGCTATGTTTATATGGACTCTTGTGTATTTCTAAAACCCCTGACCACGGCTTGTATTATTTGTATTGCTTCCAGTATACGCCTGACTTTTGTGGAATAAATAACTTTGTGAACCACTACGGAATCTCCTGTGTTTGGTATCTCACTGCGCTGTGCTCAGTTCCCCTACCTCCTGACACCCATTCAGTCTGTGCCTATGCCCTATGTTTAAACCCGACCACTCTAATTTACCCCATTAAACCCCTTGGTTTTTATTTTAACTCTTTCCGTGTCAGGATTTTGGAGAAGATACAGGGTTCATTTTAGCACTTAATAAATACACTTTATTTAGCTCATAATAATACACTTTATTTTTTTATTATTATTTTTGGACTTTTTCTTTTGCTGGAACTGGATGGTTCCTCTGATGGTGACGTCACTGCATAATTATTTCAGTGGCGGTTGTGACCTCCCTCTCTCTGGAGCGCTCACAGCGCCTCCTAAACTCTCTCGTCTTTTAGGACGGGTGTCCTGTGTATGGCGGATGTTGACACCCCTGGGAGGGGCCAGAAATGGTCCCTGATGCCGATCTTGGTGTTGGTTGACAACAAGGCATTACAGCAACACCATTTAAGCGAAGAAAGTGATCGTAGATCACTTTCTAAGATTGTTAAATGCCCTGACGTGCCAGGCAAATCATTGGTCGTTAACTGACTAATTTTGCGCGACGTCTCTGACCCATCATAGGTTGTTAAGGAGTTAATCATATACTTAAATGTTATTTGTTTCACACCCAGAAGTCACAACCCTACATTAGGAATCTTCCAACTGAAACATATCACAATGGAACAAATATTGTAATTGAATTCAGAGGGAACTTATTCCCCCAAAAAAATATATATGAATTTTGGTAATCAATAATAAATGAAGTAAATCAGATAAATTACAAAGGTTATGCTATTCTAGGGAAGGAATTTTATTCTTTACTGTGTACTAATTTCCATGTAAGAAAAAAGAATCAAATTATGATCTCCAATATTTCAATGATGAAAACTGTTTTCCATATCAGATTAACCCTATAATTAAAAACTAAGTAAAATCAAGGTTTTAAATAGGAAGTATAATTGAATCTTTCAATTAATCCACTGGGAAATAAAGTATTCAATTGGTAAATCCAGCCATATTCCCATTTGACTAATTGCAGATTAGAGCCACACCAGAACTGCATACCGGCAAGCCATGCTCACCCAGTCCCTGCAAGCTGATTTAGTCTGACTGTGAGGATATGATGTAATTTCCCAGTGGTCAGAAGCAACCAGCTTGTGAGGGCATTATAGGAGCGGAAGAGCTGTTGAGGAGGTGACACAAAAAAAGTGTCACCTGTGTGTGTATCTGTATCTAACTGTAAGTAAGTATGTTAGTGTGTAAGTGTGTGTGTGTAAGTATTTTGCGGCTGGCTCCTAGAGCCCAAATTTTTGGAACCTGCACATCTAATAAGGTGTATCTTTTAAACATGCTAGAAAGCTCAAATAATGTCTTGTGGCACTGCACCTTTAATAATAATACAATCCAAAATGTGTAATTGCACAGTTGCATAATAGTACCTAAAAATATGTTTCTTACATCTTGTAGCTGTAAAGTGCATAAAAAGGAAAATTTGAGAGAATATTGATTAGTGAACATATTACCGGTAATAATTTTAGCTTATTTGCGTAGAATCCAAAAATATATATGTGTACAAATGCAATGCTCACCCAAACCTGCAATTATATTAATGGGACACTCCACACACTTGAATGCATATGATCTCTGAGTTGTCTGTTTTCTTGGTGTCCCTCCTACAGAATCCCCATATACATTCACCTCTAACCACAGCCTCCAGCGCTGGCTACAAGCAGCCAATCACTGAAGAGGTGATAAGCTTCAGCTTTAGAGTTGCAGCTTCTCCTAATACATGTTTTTTGTTGCAGGTTTACTGAATGCATATTAAAGTGCTTAAATTTTGATTTGTGGTTTAGGATGCTGAATTGGGACACTGCAGTGTTTCTTAAAGACGCAGACTGTTGTAGGACCATTTCTCTAAAGGATGCAGAAGTTTCTATTGACTCCACTGCACCCTAGTGGAGAGTTGCAGCTTGTGCTGTTCCCTCTATATATGATAAACTTTCCAAAGATACGGTACATTAAAAGCCCGTTTATCCCTCTAGTCACAAGTGAGATGTACATTTCCTATTGCTTAAAAGTTATCACCACAGGTCGTCCTCCTTATCAAGCGTGTATTTATACAATACTCTTGTAAATGTCACCCTTTTAAAATCAGAAACTGTGTCTGAGACAAAACATAATATGACTTTTAATTACCTTCTCTTCTTTATGCGATAGATAACCCCCAACCATTTGATAAACAGAGAGCGCAGTTAAAATGCACAGTCCCAGCAGACAGCAGCTAACGGCCCACTGAAGTCTCCTAATGCTCCTGTCCTGCATGGATCGCTCCGTTGATTTGTAACTATACATCTCTTCCTCTCCATGTCGCATATCTATATTAATTTCCATGTCGCCGTGTATTCCCTTGGGCAAACAGGTAGGGTCTCCACAGTCATGCTGCCTTCTTTCTGGCTATAAATAAAGGGGATGTTTGAGCTCCCTCCCTTTCTTAGCTGGGAGTGTTCCGCCTACACGATACCGGGACATTCTCTGTCAGCATGCACTGTGTTCAGTCGGCTGGGCTCAGGAAAGTCCCGAAACGTGGTATCAAACGGGGTGATAAAGACATGGATTGGTTAAGAAAGCTTTAAAAGGCGGACTAGGGATTTAGGACCGGCAAACCGTTGACGTTAGGAAAGTAAATGTAGAGAGGGAAATTTGCTCAATGGTTTTGCAGGGTTCGTTGTAACTTTTAACTCTTGGTCTAAAGTATTTCATATTGTTGCACTCACTGGTGGAATTTACAGTGAATAAGTCTCACTTAACCATTTGAGTGCCAGGGGTCAGTTAGACTGAAAGTTTAAAATTAGTATGATATTATTATAGGTGTATATATACCTATTCAAGAATGCAGACACACACGGGTCTTTGCAATAAGACACCTTATATTTTATTTTTACACATTGGCATATTTGGGTGCTATAGCTGCAGATAGGATGCATATTCCAGCGCATTGAATGTAAAAATCATTATTGGATCTGAAAAAAAATCACGTTAACGTGTTTTCAAATAATTCTATAATGAACTCAATAAGTGGCCCTTTGTATACTTATGAATTTAGTGATACAGTTTTCATCGCTTTTCATCATATTCCTGTGTGGAATGATCGATAAAATCTGATCGTAGCTTGTCTTATCCTAAAAAAATGTTGTGGAGCTTTTAGACATGTGGGCAATGACTGAACTGTATCTTTGAAATGAAAATCTAACCACTTAGCTACAGGTTCCAGAAGACTCCCCTCTGTAGAGACAACAGGTCTCCCCTGTGGACTTTTGCACCTTTATACACTTTGGGCAATTATATATAATTGGACATTTCTGATATAAAGTCAACAAAAACTCATGTGTTGCTTCATCAATCACCCTAGCCCATGTACCACATACAAATATATGTTGTCACTTTAGTGCAGGGGTGGGCAATTAATTTTCCCATGGGGCCACATGAGAAATTGGAATGGTTTTAGAGGGCCAGACCTCTACAAACTACAAACTCCGAAGCCTTGTCCATTTTGTTAACTTATGTGCTGTTTAATAAAGTTATTCAAGCCTACGTCATTGGTAGAGGTGCTTGAATAAGTAAGGCCTGAATAACTATTAGCACAGCACAGAAGTGAACAAAATGAACAAGGCTTCGGAGTGCATACCGTATTTTTCGCTCTATAAGACGCACCTGCTGATAAGACGCACCTAGATTTTAGAGGAGAAAAAAAAGGAAAAAATATTTTGAGCTAAAAAATGGGCTAAAATATTTATTACAATAACTGAATAAGCTATGAACACAGTAAGACACACGCAGTAAGACACACACAGACACAGTAAGACACACACAGACACAGTGAGACACACACAGACACAGTGAGACACACACAGACACAGTAAGACACACACAGACACAGTGAGACACACACAGACACAGTGAGACACACACAGACACAGTAAGATACACACAGACACAGTGAGACACACACAGACACAGTAAGACACACACAGACACAGTGAGACACACACAGACACAGTAAGACACACACAGACACAGTGAGACACACACAGACACAGTAAGACACACACAGACACAGTAAGACACACACAGACACAGTGAGACACACACAGACACAGTGAGACACACACAGACACAGTGAGACACACACAGACACAGTAAGACACACACAGACACAGTAAGACACACACAGACACAGTGAGACACACACAGACACAGTAAGATACACACACACACAGTAAGACACACAAACACAGTAAGACACACACACACAGTAAGACCTCCCTCCCTAACCCCCCTTCTCAGTATCTCCCCTCTAACTCCCTAACCCCCCCTTCTCAGTATCTCCCCTCTAACTCCCTAACCCCCCCTTCTCAGGATCTCCCCCCCCGCCCCGGTCACTTACCTTAAACTCCTGTGTTGGAAGCGTGAGGCGTTTGTCTCGGGTGCCGGCGCTTCACTGCTGATCGCCGGCGTCTGACGTCATATGCCGGCGCCCAGCGTAAAGCGCCGGCACCCGAGACAAACGCTTCCAACACAGGAGTTTAAGGTAAGTGACCGGGGCGGGGGGGGACACCGGACTCATTGGTGAGTCACCAGGACACTCTTTGCGGGCCGGTCCGAGCTATTCAGCGGGCCGGATGTGGCCCGCGGGCCGTGCTTTGCCCAGGTCTGCTTTAGTGGAAGGTTCATTTGCCCCTTTTTCATAAACTGATGCATCCAATAATGGTCCTATTATATCCTGATGATACATTTCATATGACATTACACCTGTTACGTTATCACCTGTTCGTATGATGATGTTTGGGTCGATAGATGGGGTTTTAACTGCATGTAAATTTGCCTGAGGGAAATTACGTTGCCTTATTCACCGCAATGCGGCCCAGAAACTGACAGAGACCCCCCATGTCCCGGCCAGATCCCCTAGCTGAACCACTGGCATCAGGCAGAGCGCCACTGGCCTCTGCTTACCCCTTCTTGTGTCCCTCAAACCGGAGCCAATCAGCCCCTCACCAGCCAGTCTGGCTACCCCAGCCATCATACCTTTGTCCCTGGATTTATTGTGTGAGATTGTTGACCCGGGAGGGCTGGATGGGACATTGGTCTCCACACCCAGGATTCCCAAACCCCTAGCATGGATGCCCCAGCTAAAGCGCTGGCATTGAGGCAGAGCGCCGCCAAGCTCTGCCCACCCCTTCCCTTTGTTCCCAAGCCTGACCACAGCTACCAAGGATGGTCTAGTCAGGCAGCCCCAGAGTTTGTGGTGCCCCTGGATTTTACCAATGCAGCGGAAGTGAAGCTCTTGGGGCATTGGCTTTATCCTTGCATTGTTGCCTAGAGGCGGTGATTTCTATGCATCCTGTAACCCCACCAGAAGGGTTGTGAACAGGAGAGAGGCAGGTCAGCATCTCTCCCCAGCAGATGGAGTATACAGGAGGTGATGCATGTGGCTTTCCTCCCCTTGCAGTGGATCATACAAACATATCATCAGGGGACATGCAGGCAGAGTGGACTATGGGGACCACCATGCAGGCAGAGTGGACTATGGTGACCACCTGCAGTCCCCAGAGGTACAGGGCAGTCAGCTCAGAACCCCATATGGAAAGGACCCCAGCCTCTCTGTCTTCTCCCAGTGGCTGAGAGGACTCCAGGGAGAAGGCACATTTTGCCCTTCTTCCCAGTGACAGTTACATTATTTGGGAGAAGCAGAGTGCGGCTGGGTGAGTACTGCTTTTGTTAAACAAATGTTAAACAAATGTTTTGGGAGTACCATCTTGTGGCTGGCAGTGGTGGTCCAGATCTACAGACTGATTTTGGAGTCAAACCGTCTGGAGATAAGTGTATGATGGAACTGTCTGTCACTGGGGTTCTTGGAGAGGACTGAAAGCAAGCCTGCTTCCCACAGATTAAGGACCCTGTCTCCCTGCCCCAGTGACTGGGACTGTTGTCCTCGCCTGGGACCCGAACTCCCCAGTCTTCAAGTGAACCCCAGTACTGGTTAGTGGGACAGGTGCCTCTTGCAAGCACAGCTCTGTCGCTCCTCAACTCTAGGAGTGACAGAGCTGTGCTCTCTGACTGAACTGGTTGCAGACCCGAACTCCCCAGTCTTCAAGTAAACCCCAGTACTGGTTAGTGGGACAGGTGCCTCTTGCAAGCACAGCTCTGTCACTCCTCAACTCTAGGAGTGACAGAGCTGTGCTCTCTGACTGAACTGGTTGCAGACCCGGTTGGGTCTGGACCCAGTTCAGTCTTCTTTTTAAAGGGGAGATATGTGACAGAACTTCATTGCTGGGCCAGACAGAGAGTTGCAGTCTCGTGGACACTTGCCCACATTCAGTCTGGGCATTTGGGCCATGGTTCCTCCTGTGGGGAAGATGTGGGGGTCACTTGTAAAGATACAGGTTGAAATGTACAAAGACTATCTGCTCACACCATGGGAGGCCCCTTCCATAGTCATTGTTTCCCTGCACCTTAAGTTAGTTTTTAAATTGTTCTAGTTAAGTCTTGTTAATCTTGTGTGATGTAATTCAATTATGTACTGATGTGATTGAGCCTTTTTGTTCTGTTGTTGTCTTGATGTTTCTGTAGATAAATATGCTATATTCTGTTCAATAAAATGTTCAGTCTTGCTGTACTCAATTGAAGGTAGTTGTGTCTACTTATTGGGTACAAAGGGTTCCAAAGTGTGTATGTTGATTGGTGCTGGAAGTGATTTCGGGGACAACAGGAGGATACATCTGGGTGATCTCTGGGAGTGACTACAGCTCTCTTGGTGAACCTGTTACAAAAACTTTTAGATTTTTGAAAAGTCACCTATTCTAAAATGAGAATATCTGTAAAGGAGTCACTATCATACTGGTGTCATTTAAACGGAGGCCAGGAGTATTGGGATTATTTCAAAGATTGTATTAGGCTGGTAAGTAAGAGAAAAAAATTAATGAATCCACTGTGGTACTCCTCAGAAGTTAGCATTTTGTAAATATAAAGAAAAACATATAGACCTGGGGGTGGCTGTAGATGTGATTTATATGGACTTTGCTAAGGCATTTGATACGGTTCCGCATAAAAGGCTACTGTATAAATTAACAGAAATAGGCTTAGGGGCAAATGTCTGTATGTGGGTCAGAAATTGGCTAAAAGATAGAATGCAGAGGGTTGTTGTGAATGGATGTTTCTCAGCCTGTACGCAGGTATTAAGCGGGGTGCCTCAGGGGTCTGTCCTCGGTCCTCTTCTTTTTAATTTATTTATAAATCATCTCCCAAGCTGCATTGAGAGCCATGTCACCGTTTTTGCTGATGACACAAAATTAGGCCGGGAAATTCAGACTAATCTTGATGTTTCTTCTTTGCAGGAAGATTTAGACAGAGTTGGGGACTGGGCGTGCAAGTGGCAGATAAGGTTCAATATAGAGAAATGCAAAGTTATGCATTAAGGTAAAACTACTGTATTTGCTCGATTATAAGACGACCCCCTAAAATCTAAATATTAATTTAGGAAAAAAACAAAAAGCCTGAATATAAGACTACCCTATAGGAAAAACGTTTTACTAGTAAATATTAATTCATGTAAACAATATTTTCATATTTAATAAAAGCTATGATTGAGAAAAATATATATTTTTTTATTTCCTTTTATTTGCCAACCTGCCCCTCCAGTTATGCACCTCTGCCCCCAGAAATGCCTTATACCCCCTATTTCCCACTCTGCCCCATGATGTGCCTTTTAATCCCCTATATGCCAGAGTGGCATATCATGGGGCAGAGTGGCATATAGGGGGTTAAAAGGCATTTCTGGAGGTATATATATATATATAACTGCTAACAGCAATCACACTCCTATCAAGCCAAGGCAGCCAGTACATGCTGGAACCCGGGGATGATAAGAGTCTGAGTACAGCCTCCCTATGCCATGCTACCACCACCACCCTCTTACACATCCATACTAACACACACTCATTCACAAACATTTAAATACTCATTCATTCCATTAATCAACCCTCCCCCACCCCCTTACTGAACTGCAGATCTCTCACTCGAAGACTTCTGCAGGGGCCCGGCTGTGCGAGCAACTTCTCTGGCCCCGCCCCCAGAGGAAGGAGGGGGGAGGCAGAGTTATGTGACACTCTTCTAGCTTCCTGTTCTCCTGCTGCTCGCGACCAAAGCCTGGTAAGCAGCATGGCCCCAGCGGACATTTTGAGGTCTGATTAGAAGACGACCTCGATTATAAGACGAGGGGTATTTTTCAGAGCATTTGCTCTGAAAAAAACCTTGTCTTATAATCGAGCAAATACGGTAATAAAAATGCAACCTATTCTTTAAATGGAATATCCTTGGGGGAAACTACCAATGAGAAGGATTTAGGAATAACGGTTGACAAAATAAGGTTTTGGCATGCATAAAAAGAGGTATTGATTCAAGGGAGGAGGATATTATCTTGCCTCTTTACAGTTCATTGGTAAGACCTCACCTTGAATATGCGGTACAATTCTGGGCACCGGTCCTTAAAAAGGACATTACGGAATTAGAAAAAGTGCAAAGGAGGGCTACGAAATTAATAAGGGGATTGGGAGATACTAGTTATGAAGAGAGACTAAAAAAGTTAAAATTATATACGCTAGAAAAACAGCGTCTCAGAGGGGATATGAGAACAGTATATAAATATATGCAGGGCCAATATAAAGAGCTCTTCAGTGACCTGTTCATTAACAGAAATATACAAAGAACAAGAGTTCACCCTCTGAGACTGGAAGAGCGCAGGTTTCATAGACGACAAAGGAAGGGATTGTTTACAGTGAGGACAATAAAGGTATGGAATTCACTTCCAAGGGAGGTGGTGTTATCCAATACATTAGAAATCTTCAAAAGGGGCCTCAATATTTTCTTAGAAAGGCATGACATACAGGGATATAAATAGAATAACATTAATATTTTAGAGCTTCTTGATCCAAGGAGAAATCTGATTGCCTCTTGGAGTAGAGAAGGAATTTTTTTCCCCTGATTCAGATCAGAAATTGAAGTAGCTTAATTAGGGTTTTTTTGCCTTCTTTTGGATCAAGTATAGGAAGGTTAGGTAGAAGGGTTGAACTTGATGGACTTAGGTCTTTTTTCAATCTTATGAACTATGTAACAAAATGAGGAAGAGAGACAGAGCTATAAGATTAGGCAGAAAGTGGCAATGCAAGTTATAATAGCTGCTAAAGCAAATTCAAAAGAGAGAACTTGCCCAGTCTGTTAAAATGGGAGATAAAATGTTTTTTACATATATAAATTAAAAAGGAAAGCTAAACAAGGAGTAGTTAGAACAAAACAAAAGAAGTAAGGTATGTAGAAGAGGATAAAGGTCTAGTTGACTGCATCAATGACTATATCTGCTCAGTTTTTACAGATGACAATGAAGGAAAAACACCTCAGGGAAAAAGACATTTGATACATCTGAGTTTATCGAGGCATAGGTTCTACTCCAGTTGTCTAGGGTAAAGACAAATAAGTTGATGGGTCCTGATGGGATCCACCTGAAGTTATTAAAAAAAGCTTGGTGGTGTACTAGCAAAACCGTTAACAGGAGTAGTCCAAGAAGATTGGAATTTAGCGAATGTTGTGCCAATTCACAAGTAGGTAGGAGTCGGGCAACTACAGGCCAGTCTTACATCTGTAGTGGGGAAATTAATGAAAACTTAAATGTTAACCCTTACACGTCTGTTGACAGCGGTTCTGTGATGTACCTGGTACTTCATCCATAAAAAATGCCCCCATGTCGCCACAGTTGTGGGGGGCACTTCTGCCGCTGTCTGCCCAGGTGTCCACAGAAGAAATTCGCAAAAGGAAAGGGGGTTGTGTGTTAATTCCCCTGCTGTCTGATCGCATTTTGGGGATTAATACCTGTTTTGTACGGGTCTCTCCTGCTGCTGGTATGCCTGGAAGCCCAGGCAGACCAGCAACAGCAAAAAAAGCCCCTACAAGCCCTTTGATCACTCCTACAGGACTCATCAAAGAGGCTCCTCCCCGCAATTGCCGGTTTACAGGCGATTATGTGTTCAGCAACATCTCCTGAGTACAGTGATGCCACCCAGGGATGGACTGAGACCATCCATGGCCCCGGGCAACGAAAAAAAAAGGCATGGACCCCCTGTGGTGATGCCCCTCCTTTAGATACACCCTTTTGACCATACCCCTTTCTGATTAATTCCCTCCCCATGGTTACACCCCCTTATATCTATTTTTCAGTTTTTGTCGTAATGAAAAAAGATAACTTTTAAACAGTGTAACCATGTTTTAATTTGTGGTTTTCACATAAGTATAATTTTAAATAAGACAGGAGGCTCCTATTATGCTTTAACTTTTCTTTACTACTCGGATAGCAGCAAATATATAAAGCAATCAAATATGAAATAAAAAAACTCAAAATCATAGATACTGGTGATAGGTAACAGGTAATTACGATAGTGTAACATTCCACCCTTCGCAGCCTGGAATACACACACATCCTTGTGCTGCTCATTTCTGTCAGCATCCACTAGTGGACGCCCTTGTCACTCTGAACCACTCAGAGTGATCATCATGTACAGCTGCACCTTGTTGCCTGATCAAGCCCGACTATTTAAACCTGCCCAGCCCTTCAGTCAGGGCCTTTGCATTGATGTTAGTGAACTGTTTTGCTTTGGCCCTGTGTACCTGTTCCTGACTTCTATTTGTCTTCCTGAGTTCCTGATCTTGACTTGTCCCTGCCTTGAGCCCTGCAAAGAGGGCTACCTGTCCTGTGCGCCCCATCCAAAGGGCTTCCAGCTCAGAGACTTACCATATATATATATGTGTTGTTCTTAACAACATGTGCAATGTATCTTATCTACATATTCTGTCTGTGGTTTATTTCCTGCGCCTGTCTGTAACAACCCCAAGTCATCATGCATCACGGGGTACAGGCGGAGCCCCTTGTATCCCCTGCACCTGGGCTCCTACCAGACCTGTTCACCCGGTTCGTGACAGATAGCCAATCACGTAACACCACAGGCTGTAACAGTCGACACCACAGCTTGGAAATCTTCTTTACAAGTACAATCTGATATATATTAAGAAGTTAGCTTTTTGTGTAAAAAGTTCCCTCAGGTAATTGTCTAATTACTCTTTCTTATAATTTCACTGCTTAGGTGTGCAACCCTTTCTCATTTTCTCTATCAAATATATTTTATTTTAATATGAATGTTACTATATTATTTACCTTACTAATCATTTTTTTTTGGTTGAGGTTTGCGGTGTCTCTCGCTACCCTCGTTTCTCTTTTTCTAATATACCTACTAGTTAGCGTCCATTAGTGTATTCATTTCAATTTTCCCGAGTTCCCGTTGCTGCTCCGTCACCATTGTTTTGGAGTCAGTTTCCCCTCTCTGGATTAGATTCTGTGGTACTCTCTTGCCACCTTGAGGAGGTTTTTCAGTTTACAACCTAACTTTACCTCATATTTCACTTACTACAAATTATAAAGTTACCCTATTCTATTTAATAAAAATCTACTGATACCTTTTAGGTTACCCCTTTAAATTTACCTCAAATTTATCCCTCCTTCATATTTTGCATAATCTAATACTAAATATGACATCTAAAGAGTCTTTCCACTCCTCTAATGAGGAACTAGCGTATGCTGTGGAGATTATCCCTGATGAACAAATCAAGGAAATGTTGGACTGTCAGTCAGCATATATACATATATACATACATATATACATAATATGTACCGTATTTGCTGGATTATAAAACGACCCTGATTATAAAACGACCCCCCAAAATCAAAATATTAATTTAGGAAAAAAACAAAAAGCCTGAATATAAGACTACCCTATAGGAAAAACGTTTTACTAGTAAATATTAATTAATGTCAACTATTTTTTCATATTTAATAAAAGCTATGATTGAGAAAAATATATATTTTTTATTTCCTTTTATTTGCCAACCTTATACCCCTATATGCCACTCTGGCATATAGGGGGTTAAAAGGCATATCATGGGGCTGAGTGGCATATAGGGGGTTAAAATGCATATCATGGGGCTGAGTGGCATATAGGGGGTTAAAATGCATTTCTGGAGGTATAGCAATCACACTCCTATGAAGCCAAGGCAGCCAGTACATGCTGGAACCTGGGGATGATAGTAGTGTGATTACAGCCTCCCTATGCCATGCTACCACCACCACCCCCCTTACACATCCATGCTATCACACACACACACTCATTCACAAACATTTAAATACTCATTCATTCCATTAATCACACATACTTCACACATTAATCACAAAAACCCTCCCCCACTCCCTTACCTGAACTGCAGATCTCCCACTCGCAGACTCCTGCAGGGGCCCGGCTGTGCGAGCAACTTCTCTGGCCCCGCCCCCAGAGGAAGGAGGGGGAGGCAGAGTTATGTGAGGACTGTGCTAGCTTCCTGTTCTCCTGCAGCTAGTAGGAGCGCTGCTCACGACCAAAGCCCGGTAAGCAGCCTGGCCCCAGCAGAATGAGGTCTGATTAGAAAACGACCTCGATTATAAGACGAGGGGTATTTTTCAGAGCATTTGCTCTGGAAAAAACCTTGTCTTATAATCGAGCAAATACGGTACTTATCTCTTTGAACTAAAGACTGTGATTGAAATATGATTTCAAAATAACAGCTGAACTGGCACTTTCTTTAATATTAGCCCCTGCTGCTAATATATATTAATATTAGACCCTACTGCCAATATATATTACTATTAGCCCCTGCTGCCTATATATATATATATATATATATATATAAATAAAACGGGTTCACCAAGAGAGCTGTAGTAACTCCCAGAGATCCCCCACATGTATCCTCCTGTTGTCCCCGGAATCACTTCCAGCACCAACCAGCATGCACACCTTGGAACCCTGCTATGTGTACCCAATAAGTAGACACACAACTACCTTGAATTGAGTACAGCAGGAATGAACAGTTTATTGATGTAAAACATAGACTCATATAGCCACAGAACTTCATTAACATAAATTAACATTGATAAACAGGTACATGTAGACAACCCAACCTTTAATCCCCTTTAGCTACTGAATATCCCCTGGCAGCCATCCTGTTAATGGGATTAGTTTACACAATGGAGTTCCTGCCTGTGCAATCTCTGTTTGGCAGCCAGGCTGGAGCCATCTCTGACTACCTTGGGGCCTTGTATGACAGGTCATTCTGTCACAATATATAAATATTAGACCATGTTTCCGATATATATTAATATTAGTCCCTGCTGTCAATATACCGTATTTGCTCGATTATAAGACGAGTTTTTTTCAGAGCAAATGCTCTGAAAAATACCCCTCGTCTTCTAATCGGGGTCGTCTTCTAATCAGACCTCAAATAGAGGTTTGATTATGAGACTAAGATCCAGATCCCCCGCACCGCTGCAGGGGACCTGGATCCTCCTGTCTCCCCCCCACACACACTTACCGGTGCTTCCTGCTGTATTGCCGGGGCAGCGGGTTGACGTCTACGCGATGCGCGTAGACAACGTCCGCAGCAGCCGGAAGGAGGTGTGGCTAGCAGCGGGGGTTGTCTGCGTCCGTCGCGGATACCTTCCCCGACTGTCAGAGATCAGAGTTCCCCGCACCGGTGCGGGGAACTCTGATCTCTGACAGCCGGGGAAGGTATCCGCGACGGACGCAGACAAACCCCTGCTGCCAACTCCACCTCCTTCCGGCTGCAGCGGCAATACAGCAGGAAATTGGAAGCACCGGTAAGTGTGTGTGTGTGTGTGTGCGTGTGTGTGTTAAATGGGGACATAGGGCATTTCTGGAATGCCTTATACCCCTATATGCCACTCTGGCACTTAGGGGGTTAAAAGGCATATTATGGGGCAGAGTGGCATATAGGGAGGTATAAGGCATTTCAGGAGGCAGAGTGGCGTTAAGGGGGCATTTAATAGAGCACTCTGCCTCCTGAAATGCCTTATACCTCCCTATATGCCACTCTGCCCCATAATATGCCTTTTAACCCCCTAAATGCCAGAGTGGCATATAGGGGTATAAGGCATTTCTGGAGGCAGAGTGCTCTATACAATGCCTTTTAACTCCCTTAATGCCAGTCTGCCTCCTGGAATGCCTTATACCTCCCTATATGCCACTCTGCCCCATAATATGCATTTTAACCCCCTAAATGCCAGAATGGGATATAGGGGTATAAGGCATTTCTGGAGGCAGAGTGGCACATAGGGGGTCAAAAGGCATACCATGGGGCACAGTGGCATATAGAGGGTTTAAAGGCATATCATGGGCCACAGTGCCATATTGGTGTGGCAAGCCTGGGGGCAGATGTGCGTAACTGGGGGACAGGTTGGAAAATACAAGGAAATAAAAACAAAAAAATATTTTTCTCAATCATAGCTTTTATTTAAAAAAAATAGAATGAATTAACATTTACTGGTAAAACTTTTTTCCTTTAGGGTCGTCTTATATTCAGGCTTTTTGTTTTTTTTCCTAAGTTAATATTCAGATTTAGGGGGGTCGTCTTATAATCAGGGTCGTCTTATAATCGAGCAAATACGGTATATAAATATTAGCCCCTGCTACCTATATATATATATATATATATATAAATATTCAGACAATTCATCCACACATTCATTAATTCATTCTCTCACTCATTCACACAGTTCATCCACACATTATTTTATTTCATTCTCTCACTCATTCACCCCTCTCCCCCCTTTCTCACTATGTACTCCCTCTCCCTCCTTTCTCACTATCTACCCCCTCTCCCTCCCTTCTCACTATTTACCTTCTCTCCTCCCTTTCTCATTATCTACCCCTCCCCCCCTTTGTAGTTCACTTACCTTCCAGAAGTCCTGCGGTGGGATCGCGAGGCATCTGTCTCCCTGCTCTGCCGCGGCGCGCACTGCTTCACTGCTGAAAGCCGGAATATGACGTCATATTCCAGCACTCAGCATGACATGCCAGTACAGCGACCGAGCTAGAGGCCTCACGGAGGAGAGTGGGGGGCGCCGAACGGTTGCTGAAAACTTAATGAGCGACCGCTCTGCGCGCCTCTCTCTCCTCAGTCCGTGCATGATAGGTCAGTCCGCCCCTGATATCAACCATGCATGGGTTTGCCTGACTGGGGGCAAAAGGGCCACATTTGGAGCATGCACATTTTTCAATGTTGAACTTTGACATTTGGTGATCCTGTGCCTATGCCTTATCTGGTACTCGTACTTTTCTTGTTAAATTTTGTTGGAATGATTCTGTTGTATGTATTTTTTCAATCACTTCCTCTTTTACTGTGTTTAGGAACGTTTTAATTGTAGATTGTGTTGGGGTGGATCAAACATACTCTTAGGTTTGAACCTTGTTCCCATAGTTTCAGTTTGATGTTGATTACCTTGCTTGTTCGTATAAAAAAATTCTTTTAACCTCATAGTCCGACCAAATTGATATAATTCCACTTGAAGATCAAATATATTCATATTCCGTGTTGGAACAAATGAAAGACCCTTAGCCAACAGGTTCTGTTCCTCATTATTCAAGACACGACTAGAGAGATTATATATAGGCATTATCTCCTGCGTGGGGGGCGTCCCTTGCCCCTGATGTTTGGATGTCCTCTGACTTCTCCTCGTACGTCGTCTTCTTTTCTTTGACTTCTGGTCTGTATGCCTTCCAGAATTCCTGTTGTCGATGTCTCTAAAAAATTATTTCTATATGGAGTAATTAGCTCTGTTTCTGATGCTGATTCTGCCGATGTAATATCAATTGTGGATATTTTTGGTTTTATAATTCTCCCACGTGGTCTAAATGGTTTTCCTCTCTCTCCTGATAACCATTTGTAGACTCTATGTTCTTGGTAATCTGCCTTGACTTTTTCCATTTTTTGTCACTTGAATTTAACTAATTCACTTTTGTAACGTGCAGCTTCTTCTGTTATTTTTACGGCAGTAGCTATACCCTCTGAAGATGTTAATATTGTTGCCTGTTGTATCTCAAGCTCAGATATTCGTTGTTTTATGCTCATTAAATCAGATTTTACATCTTTAATAATAATCAGCATTAAATCCAGGGAGCACTTGTTTAATACTGCAGTCCAGTCTTTACATACTTGAGGTTTCATTCGACCAATGGTGGGTATATTACTAACACGAAAACCCCTAGGGATTTGTTTAGATTTATAATAATCAGATAGAAATAATCCATGTAGATCCAAATCAATTTCTCTTTTCTTTAAACGTAATAGCTGTGCACCCACATCTTTGCTGTTCATGTTCATTGGTAAATCCAGACTAGTTGTATCCCATAGTATATTATGTGCTTCATCTTCCGTAAAATACAATGTATCAGCTTGTGTAGCTAATGCTCCTGCTTGTTGCAAAAAGTCTTCCATTTGCATATCTGTTTATATAAGGTTCCAGCAGTAATCTCCAATCAGTAAATGCTGAGAAAAATATGCCTCTCCTTAAATCAACAATGTGTGTGTAGAAAAGTCCTGTGTATCAAATAAATAAATAAATAAATAAATATTGTGGGGGTGCTAATTGTTTAAGGAGCTGTTACTCCTATAGATACAAAGTCCAAAATTAACAATTGCACACCAATCACCACTTTTTTAGCCCGGTGCCAAGTAGCTGCAAACAGCAAATCATATAACATCCAAAAACAGTTACCGGCACTCCAGGGACTTCTTTAAATAATCACTCCAGAAACTGCAGTTTCCTAATCAACGTTTCAGTCTGTTTATTAGACTTTCATCAGGACATATCAAAAAAGCAGTGTAAAACATATTTATAGCAAGAAATATCATTAACAAGACCTACCACACCTGTAGTGCTCGAGGTATTCAGACCCGGCGTGTACCATTCCCTGATACGCATGTGCATAATATCAGCAGTGCTTCCGGGTCTCAGACACACTGTCTGAGATCCGGATCGTCATAGCAACGTTTACATTCAATCTGCATAATACGTGACTCCTATGCCAGTAAGTAAACCTCTTATTTGTGCCTTTGTATTTGTGTATATAATGCTGTACTCCTGTATACAGGATCAGCAGTGATACATTTGTAAATAAATATACATAAAAAGACAGAGTTATAATGATTAAACAATGTTATAAAAAATAGTGGATGTATGTATTATAGAATAAATAGATGTGTGTGTATTATGATTATATATGTGTAGATTAACAATATATTATCTTGGATCTGCAATCTGATCTCTAAAGTGTTGTAACAACTCGTACATTTTAACTGCAACTAATCTGCATACTATGTATCTACTGTGCAGATCTGTGAATCCCTTAATTATACTTTGGTGTGTGTATTTAAAGTACATCTTTAAACCTGGCCAATTTAATGTGCCTAATAAAACAATATATTTTTTGACACCCCAGGGTATTTCAAATGCTGGTATTGTAACTCGTTTTCACACAAATGCACACATTTTTCCACCAGCCTTTGTCAAATTTTACAGTAGTATTTTTTTGTGTGTATTTTTCCCACACATGTTGTACTTCAGCATCTCCTGAATACAGTGATACCACCCATGCATGGGTTTGTCAGGTTGTTTGGGGGCTAAAAGTTCCACATTTGGGTAATGTGCATTTTTCAAATTGAAATGTTGACATTGAAAATTCTGCCCCCTATGTTAATTGGGACTTTGTTGAACAGGGCCAATTAAATTTACCCCATCAAATCATACATTTTTTTAAACAAGACATCCCATGGGCATTTAACATGCCAGTATTTTAACTCTTTCCATGCGAGAATTGTTTGAAGATATAGCGCTAATTTTAGGACTTGATCATAAAAATAAACTTATATATATATATATATATATATATAAAAATGTCTTATTTATTTTTTTCTTTTACATTTTTTGGAACTGGTGGTGACATTAGTGGAGAATTCATTTTTTAATTTTTAAAACAATTTTATTATTATTTTTTTACATTTATTTTACTAATCACATTGTGATTACAGAACTGGGCTCCATTAACTTGCATGGTGTCACACCGACATTCGCTCATGTTTTACCCCTACCACAAATGTAACGGCTGTTTTACGTCTGTATTTGTGGGAGGGGTCTCAGGGAGTATTTATACCCCCTTCAAAGCATTTTGTTAGCACTTTTCCCCACTTTACTCTTTCTGCTTCCCTCAGACTCAATTTTTTCTGTTCCTATGCCTGTTCTTTCTCCTTTACGAGAGGTAGGCCCCTGTCCTACCTACAAAGGGGGGCGTCTAGGCACATTTCAGATCCGCTGGATGTTTGCCCATATTTTACCTCTACCACAAATTAAGTTTAACACCTGGGCACGTCATGCAAAAACATCCAGTTAGCGAGAATTGACATGCCAGGACCGTCATGGCTTTAAACGGGTGGAGAAAGTGATCTACATTCGCTTTCTGCACCAAAATGGTGTTGCTGTAATGCCTCGATGACGGTATCAGAGGCCATCAGACACCAAACACCCACCCCAGGACGCGCTGTGACCGCTCCGGAGAGTGGTCACAACCGCCACTGCGAGATTTGGCCACTCGCAAGATGGGGATGCGTAAATAAATGTTAAAAAAAATAGTTAAAAAATATATTTAAAAAAAAAACGGTAACATGTAAAAATTATTTCCCAATGATGTCACCATCAGGGGGACCTTCCAGTTCCTAAAAAAAAAAAGCCAACAAAAATAAATAAATATATATATATACAGTATCTCAAAAAAGTGAGTATACCCCTCACATTTTTGTAAATATTTTATTATATATTTTCATGTGACAACACTGAAGAAATAACAATCTGCTACAATGTGGTGAGTGTACATCCTGTACAACAGTGTAAATCTGCGGTCCCCTCAAAATAACTCAACACACAGCCATTAATGTCTAAACCGTGGCAACAAAAGTGAGCAGGAGGCTTTATATTTTGCACTTTTAACGCCCTCCAAGCAGTGCCAGGAAGGATGAAGACGAAAATAAAAGATCTGAAGCGCAACCTTCACGGACAACTCTCCACAAAGCTAAGAAGAACCTTAGAGACGTCCCAATAGGAAGCGTGCAGCCGGTGGTCTAGAAGACCGAATGCCGTGCAGCACAATAGGCCTGACACATCCCCTGAAACAGTCAAAGCCATCAGCGACAGATGGTCCTGAAGAACGAGGCAGATGCACTTCATTGGTTGATGGCAGAGGAGGCCCCTGCCGGCGTCCAATAGAGTTTCTCGTACAGACCTTTAAAATTCTGGCGCCAAAGCTGCTGCATAGTGCGTACCACGTTAACCCCGTATTAACCCCTTATACAAAAAAACAGCAAAAAACTAAGTAAAAAACCAAACATGAAGAATGTACAGGAATATTCGCCCGAACCGAACACAGGAACGGGCGAATATTCGTGGAATACGAAGATTTTTTCCCCCAACGAAGACGAACACGAAGAGTTGGCCGGCGCCCAAGTCTAGTCATTAGATTGTAGTGGATCTCTATGAATATATACATGTATGAGAAGTCATGGTAATTTTGGCATATTTCACCCTCTTGAACAGATATAGATTTTTACAATGATTTTTTTTTTTAGTTTATTATGTTTTTAAATGTATACTATAGCCTTATTTTCATGTTAAATATGTATTGGAGGGCCAAGCATACCATATAGTGAAAATTGGTATCATGAACCTGGTAAGCAGGTCAGGTAGGAGCCCAGTCGCAGGGGATACAAGGGGTTCTGTCTGTACCCCATGATGCGTGACGGCTAGAGGGATGATACAGACAGGCGCAATGAAACATAGCACAGGCAGAATACTTGGTAAGGTACTGTATTAAAGAAAGTGACAGGAACAAAAAGTACAGGCGGTAAGTCTCTAGGCAGGAAGCCCACTGGCAGGGCGGACGGCAGGATGCCCACTGGCAGGGTGTAGCTTAGCCTGTCCGGTGTGTGTCAGAGCCTGTTCTGGTGTGTGTGTTTGGGTGACCTGCCCCCGTTCACAACCCCCAAACCCGTTAAGCCATAGGCATAAAAATTATACAAAAAATGTACACCTTATAGTATGTTCCCTGGTGCTGGGAAAGTATGGAAAATCTATATAAATTAGGTATTTCTGAAATCAGGACACCTGAATTGATAAACTTGGAGGGGATTTTCCATCACTTTACCTAATTTTGTGAGGATTCAGAGGGAATTTTTTTTCTAATTTTCTCTAGTTTTTACTAAATTTATCATTCAAAATATTCAGCTAATCATCCAACTATGGTATCAAAAGAAAGCTCAATCTCTCCTTGAAAAAACAATATGTAGTTTACATGGGTACACTATTCACAGGAAAAGAGAATAATCTCTGAACCGACATAGCGCAAAAATGGCAAAATTGCTCGTATTAGGCTGATTTTAAAGTTTAACCCCTTAACGACAATTGCCGGTCCTGGCACGACACGGAAAAGCATGTGCTTTACGACAATTGACGTGCCAGGACCGGCACGTCTTTAAACAGGTGCAGAAAGCGATCTGTTTTCGCTTTCTGCACCCAAAAAACGTTGGCCCCTCCACGGGGCGTCAACATCCGCCATACTTTGTATGGCGGCGGACGCCCGTTTTAAAAGCGTTTAGGAGGCGATCGACGATCGCCTCCTAAACTTAAATGGTGTCGCTGGAATGCCTCGATCAGGAGGCATCCAGCGACACCAAACACTTACCTCTGGGTGGGTGGATGTACCAAATAGGGCATGGGCAGTGGATCCCCAAATGCCAAAGTTCAACATTGAAAAATGCGCATGGCCCAAATGTGGCCCTTTTGCCCCAAAACGGCCAGGCAAAATCATTCATGTGAGGTATCGCTGTACTCAGGAGATGTTGCTGAACACATATTGGGGTGTTTTGTGATAGTGACATATACGAGAACTTTTTAATTCATACCTGAAGTAAAATGTGTGTGGAAAACCAAATGCAAAAAAATGACTACCACAAAGTTTGACAAAGACTGGTGGTAGATATGGTGCATGGAAAGAGTTAAAATACTAGCATTTGAAATACCCTGGGGTGTCTAGTTTTCAAAAATATATGGGTTTATTGGGCACACTGAAATGGCCCGACTCAAAGATGTACCAAATAGGGCATAGGCAGTGGATCCCCAAATGCCAAAGTTCAACATTGAAAAATGCGCATGCCCCAAATGTGGCCCTTTTGCCCCCAAACAGCCAGGCAAAATCATTCATGTGAGGTATCGCTGTACTCAGGAGATGTTGCTGAACACATATTGGGGTGTTTTGTGATAGTGACATAAACGAGAACCTTTTAATTCATACCTGAAGTAAAATGTGTGTGACAAAACAAATGCAAAAAAATGACTACCACAAAGTTTGACAAAAACTGGTGGTAGATATGGTGCATGGAAATAGTTAAAATACTAGCATTTGGAATACCCTGGGCTGTCTAGTTTTCAAAAATATATGATTTGATGGGGTAAATTGCATTGGCCGGGTTCAAAGATACCCGAAATGGCACATGGGGGGAAGAATTACCAGATTTGGAAAAAATGGCTTTGAAATAGCAAAACGCTACCTGTACTTATTGCCCCATAATGTGTAGAAAAAAGCAAAAAAACATAAAAACATTGGGTATTTCTAAACTCAGGACAAATAGTAGAATCTATTTAGCAGGTTTTTTCATTACCTTTTATAGATGAGTAAAAGATTTTTCAACTAAAAGTTAGAAACAGTCATTTTTTTCTAAATTTTTCACCATATTTTATACTTTTTTTAGTAGTAAATAATATGATAAAATCAAAACAATGTCATATAAAGAAAGCCCTTCTTGTCCTGAAAAAAACAATATCTAATGTGTGTGGGTTCAGTAAACGGGAAAGAAGAAAATTACAGCTAAACACAAGCAGCGCAGAAATGTTAAAAAGGCCATTGTCACGAAGGGTACAAAAAGTAAAATCAGCCTTTGTCACGAAGGGGTTAAAGAATAAATAAAGACATGCTATTCAAAAATTATGATGCAATTTATTGAGCCAAATGCTTTAAAACATACATTCATCATTAGGGATACATATCCAGGCTAAATTTATCATAAGGCACACTAGATACTTTATACTACAATTTCTTCTCATATTTCATATCCTTAGTTATAACCCTTATTCCAAGACATAATGTATATGTAAGGACACAAATAATATTTGGGCATAGAGGAGCCTTGAACGGCACGTTACCCTGATATAAATATTACGCCCTACACAATATATTCAATAAATATCAAATATTTAATTAATTTATTGATAAATAAACGTTTAAGATAAGTCTATACCTATGTTTATATATATATATATATATATATATATATATATATGCAAAGATTAAAAAAAAAGAAATACATTAAAAGAAACTGGTCACTTTAGTGATACATAATATGTTTTTGATTACTTGGGGGAGGAAGAGGTTATGAAACAATTTTCATTTTTAAAATATTTTGCATTGCTGGTAGCATACATCAAAATCAGAATTTTACCTTGCAGATGGTGCCCAATGACATACAAAACTTTGAGCATGTCCTGCGCCATCAAAGCCCCCAACAACAGCCTTTGTAATGCCTTACTGAGAAGAGAGTTTGGATGAAACATTTAATCACACAGTTATCAATATCTAAGGTAGATTGACAAAGCCCTGACAAAGAAATCTGATTAAACAATTGTTTATGTTTTGTGACATGGTAAGGTTTATTTATGTGTGTGTAGATACTAAAATTACATCTGATAACATATTATTTGTGTTGATAATTATAAGGTAATAGTCATTCTGTCCAAATCTGTTCAATTTCGTATTATGCTAGTTAACTTTTTGAAAGAAGTGAATGGCGATGACCTGTGGGGAGAAACAGTGTGATTTGTTTATTTTTTTAAATTATATTACATTATTTAAAGTTTTCATATAACATAAAAGCTCCAAACAAGTTATTATCTGTTAATTGGTCTTTATTTATCCAATGAGCATGGCTTGTTTGAATGGAAATATTGTCAGATACATTTAGTTCTATCTGCAGGCTGAAGTGTTGGTCTCTGAAGATCTTGTAGTTTGTGCTGCAGTTGTGTTCTTTGATTAAAGTGTGTAATACAGTGTGCACCATCTTTCCATTCACATTAAGACCTGTCTTTAAATCTTCTTCTTCTTCTAAGCAATTTTTTATAACAAAGTGAAGGTGACAATAGACATAATATAGGCCTTCCGTCACAATGGTCAGATGTCCATTTTGATATTTTATCCCTTTCAAAATGCCGTCTCTATTCCACTTAAGTGTTTTGGAATTTCCACCGACTGCCACTGAGGGGAAAAGAAAGGGTGAAACAAACCATTAAATCATGTCTTTAGTAGTTCGCTATTGCTATCTAAAATGTTGAGAATTTGACCATGGAGTTGAAGTGATCTTTTACATGTGATCATTACAGAAAAAAAGATTATGGTATAAATGACAGAGAACAAGTTATTAGAAATTGAACTTCAATGAAAAGTAGATGATCCTAAAGTTCTGTCCATGGGTGCATGCATTTTTTTCAAGCAAAGAGATATGTAAAACGATTACAGCCCATCCTTGCATCCATGTTTTGGAATCCGGAATTGGAAGATCAGCTTACCTCACTGTTACCTCAAATCGTCCTGCAGACAGATAGACAGGGAACCAGCATGACAGCCTATGTGAATGTTAATATCGTGCGCTGAGTTTGCGTCTTTGGAAGGCAACTCATGTAGTGTTTTTTGTAAGCTCACATTTTTTATCTATTGACTATGTATTAAATATTCCCCCTTTTCAGCTTGAAGCATCATTCTTGAATATCTTTGGTGTAGTATGAGGTTCTCATTTGGGCTATATTAGCACTATTATATGCATAACTTTTAATAAATGCATTCACATCATCCTAATTAGAATTTGTGTACTCAGGTTGCACTATATGTTAATTTTTTCTGTCTTTTATATAAATCTGTCACCTTAGAAGTGACTATAAGAAGATTCCATACACAGTCCTGTGAAAGAGAAAGTACACCCTCTTTCTATGGTTTTACATATCAGGATATAATAACAAACATCTGTTCCTTAGCAGGTCTAAAAATTGGGTAAATAAATGAACCTCAGATGAACAACAACAAATGACATTACACAATGTCTTGATTTATTCAAAAAAATAAAGCCAAAATGGAGAAGCCATGTGTGAAAAACTAAGTTCACCTTATGATTCAATAGCTTGTAGACCCACCTTTAGCAGCAATAACTTGAATTAATCATTTTCTGTATGACTTTATCAGTCTCACATCATTGTAGAGGAATTTTGGCCCACTCTTCATTACAATGTTGCTTCAGTTCATTGAGGTTTGTGAGGCATTTGTTTATGCACAGCTCTCTAAAGGTCCTCAATCGGGTTGAGGTCTGGACTTTGACTGGGCCACTGCAACACCTTGATTCTTTTTCAGCCATACTGTTGTAGATTTGCTGGTGTGCTTGGGATCATTGTCCTGTTGGATGACCCAATTTTGGCCAAGCTTTAGCTGTCAGACAGATGGCCTCACATTTGACTCTAAAATACTTTGGTATAGAGAGGAGTTCATGGTCGACTGCAAGGTTGCCAGGTCCTGTGGTTGCAAAACAAGCCAACATAATCACCCCTCCACCTCCATGCTTGACAGTAGGTATGAGGTGTTTGTACTGATATGCTGTGTTATCGCCAAACATAGCACTGTTCATTATAGCCAAACATCTCCACCTTGGTCTTGCCTGTCCAAAGGGCATTGTTCCATAAGTCTTGTGATTTATTCAGTTGCAACTTTGCAAACCTAACGCTTGCTACCATGTTCTTTTTTAGAGATAAGAGGCTTCCTCTTGTCAATCCTACCAAACAAAACAGCCTTTTCAGTCATTTTCTTTTTGTACTGTTGTGAACTTTAACATTTAACATGCTAACTGAGGCTTGTAGAGTCTGAGATGTAACTAGTCTTTTGCTGGTCTGACCTTGGGGTGAATTTGCTGGGGCGTCCACTCCTGGGAAGATTGGCAACTGTCTTGAATGTTATAACCCTTCCCAGTCTGATAGGCATCAACAATTGCATCTCTAAGATCATTATTAATTAGGTTATAAAGTCTGACCAGGATGTAGCTTCTCTCCATAATGATTTGGATAAACTAGTGGACTGGGCAAATAAGTGGCAGATGAGATTCAATATAGATAAGTGTAAGGTAATGCACAACCTACTAAACTATTGCTGATGTCTTTCCGCCTTGACATCGTGTTAACACACACGTGAATGCTTTAGAGCTACTAAACTTTTCATAGAGGTGGTCACATTTGCTGATGATCAAGTAGTCAAGGCTATTTGATTAGCAGCACTTAACATTTTAATTCCTAAGCAGTTAGGGTGTACTTAGTTTTTCACACATGACTTTTCCATGTTGGCTTTATTTGTGTTGAATAAATTATGGCACAAAGTAATATGTTATGTTGTTATATTAATTAATTATTAATAAGTTATGTGTTCTTATTCATCTGAAGTTGTATTTAAATAACTTTTATACTTCCTAAGGAACAGATGAGTGTTATGTCCTGATATGTAACACAATAGAAATCAAAGAGGATGTACTTTCTTTTTCACACAACTGGTATATTATATCTCTTTGTACACTTCTCCAGGCACATTGTGGTGTGTTAAGTAAATTATATTGTTTTCACTGACATTAAAATTATTTGCTCACCCACTGTATTTGCATATATTGTGGCTGTTTGGTTAACTTGAGTGTTTTGAAAGAGAACACTTTAAGTATGGTTGGAGCAAATTTTATTGGTGCTTATTTTATGACCTAAACAGGGTAAAGTTGGTTGAGAGGCACAAATAGGCATCTTCCATCTGTGCATTTGCTGGTGTGCCGAAGGCCAGTGTGGGCATGTTTACCTACTTTATATGTAGAATGGATGTATTTACATATTTACTAAATGCATACTTTAAAGTATAGTATGTTTTTAGAACAGCATTCATTGAAACGGTTTGCATTGGTGCTAAATAATGGTTATTGTGGGAAGGACAAGTTGTTAGATAAAATATGCTGTTTAGAAGCAGACCTTTTGGTGTCATTAGTTCTATCAAGCTTATTAAGCTAATTGTATTCATTGCTCTCCAGAATGCCACAGGCACCTACAATATTACAATGTATTAAAAAAAAGCCTTGTCATAAAAATGCTTGGGTGCAACACATATCATTAATAAGATTATAATTTGTTAGGTTAATCTTTGCCCCCCCTGTTGCCCCCCTGCTAAATTTGGATCCCGTCTTTCTTTCTTTTTTTTTATTTATTTTTAAACGCCGAGGAGAGAGAGGGTGCGGCCCGAGTAAGATCGGCAGCCAAGGCAACCGATCTTACGCGGGCCGCACCTCGAGCCCGGCTACTTACCTGTGGGAGGGTCTTCTGTACTGCAAAGAGGAAGCGGAACCTAGCAGAGTTCACGTGACATCACATGACTCTGCTCCAGTCCCGCTTCCTCTGTGCTTTACCAGAGAACACAGAGGGAGGCCGCGCCCTCTGCTGAAGTCTGTGAGCGGCATCAAGGAGCTGCAGTGCAGGTAAGGGGGTGGGGAGGGAGTTTGAATGAGAATGTATGATTGAGGGAATGAATCTGTGAATGAAGTGTGTGATAGCATGGATGTGTAAGTGCTGGAACCTAGGCATGATGGGACTGTGATTGCTGTTAGCAATCACACTCCTATCATGCTAAGTCAGCCAGTACATGCTGAAACCTATCTAGCTGCCCCCCTTGTCTATGGATGCTGCCAGCAGTATGGGGTCTGCACATCACTTACAGCCATCCTGTACCAGCATGTACTGGCTGACTTGGCATGATAGGAGTGTGATTGCTAACAGCAATCACAGTCCCATCATGCCCAGGTTTCAGCATTTACTGGTTGGATGTGTAAGTGCTGGAACCTAGGCATGATGGGACTTTGATTGCTGTTAGCAATCACACTCCTATCATGCCAAGTCAGCCAGTACATGCTAAAACCTAGCTAGCTGCCCCCCTTGTGTATTGATGCTGCCAGCAGTATGGGGTCTGCACATCACTTACAGCCACCCTGTACCAGCATGTACTGGCTGACCTGGCATGATAGGAGTGTGATTGCTAACAGCAATCACAGCAAGCACAGTCCCATCATGCCTAGGTACCAGCATTTACTGGTTGCCTGGGTATGATAGGAGTGTGATTGCTGTGTGGGCAGTGTGGACGGCAGGGCCGGCTTTGGGGTGCGCAACCTGTGATCTATGAATGTAATTTAGGGGGTTTTAAATATACCTTTTAATGCCGTGTTTTTATGTGAATTCCAATTGATCTTTACCTGCAAAGCTGGGTTTTTGCGTTATTCTGTAGATCCATATCTATATATTTCCATACATTATTTATGTATACCTGCAAATACAGTGTTTGTATGTCTTATTCAGTTGATTAATACCTGCAATGCTGTTTCCATGTATTTATTTGATCTATACCTGCGATGCTACGTTTCATATATTATTATTGTATACCTGCAAATACAGGATTTGTATGTCTGATTCTGTTTATTTGATATATATCTTCAGTGCTGAGATCACAGGTGAATTTCAGTTGATCTATCCATGCAAAGCTTGGTTTGTGTGTTAATGTGTTGATCTATACCTGCTATCGGCAACTGGGGCTAATATTAATATATATGGGCAGCAGGGGCAAAAACACTAAGGGGGGTATAAACGACAATGCAGTGTGAAAAATCCATCCTGATGCAGACGTCTGTGACGTGGATTGTGTCCTGCTGTTTGTGTGTTTTTGGTTATCAGTGTAGCAGAGCCTGTCCTCGGGTGTGTGTGTATAGGTGTTGGTGTGGCAGAGCCTGTCCTGGTGTGTGTTTAGTTGTCAGTGTGGCAGAGCCTGTCCTAGGGTGTGTGTTTGGGTGTCAGTGTGTCAGAGCCTGTCTGTGTGTGTGTGTGTGTTTGGATGTGGGTGTGGAAGAGCCTGCCCTGATGTGTGTGTTCAGTTGTCAGTGTGGCAGAGCCTGTCCTGGTGTGTGTGGGTGTCTGTGTGGCAGAGCCTGTCCTGGTGTGTGTGTGTGTGTTTGGATGTGGCAAAGCCTGTCCTGATGTGTGTGGGTGTCTGTGTGGCAGAGCCTGTCCTGGTGTGTGTGTGTTTTTGGATGTGGGTGTGGCAGAGCCTGTCCTGATGTGTGTGGGTGTCTGTGTGGCAGAGCCTGTCCTGGTGTGTGTGTGTATGTTTGGTTGTCGGTGTCGCAGAGCCTGTCCTGGTATGTGTGTGTCTGAGTGTTGGTGTGACAGAGCCTGTGTTGGTGTGTGTGTCTGGGTGTCAGTGTGTCAGAGCCTGTCCTGGTGTGTGTGTGTGTTTGGATGTGGGTGTGGCAGAGCCTGTCCTGATGTGTGTGTGTGTGTGTGTGTGTTTTTGGTTGTCGGTGTGGCAGAGCCTGTCCTGGTGTGTGTGTCTGGGTGTCGGTGTGGCAGAGCCTGTCCTGGTGTGTGTGTCTGGGTGTTGGTGTGACAGAGCCTGTCCTGGTGTGTGTGTCTGGGTGTCGGTGTGACAGAGCCTGTGTTGGTGTGTGTGTTTGGTCATCTGTTCCTGGCACTTAACTTACAGTAGGAATTATTTAATTTATATTTATCCAGAGATAAAATGCCCTCCTGAAGTTGTAGTGACTTCAGGGGACAAAACGTTCAAGGCCCTGAAATTATTTAGTGGAAAAGTTATTTATTGTGTTATAATATTTATTTCAAGGATTAGTTGCACTCAATTGTGGCTTCAGGCTTCCCATGTTGAATGATCAAGTATTATTTTAGCCCAATAACAAAAGTATAATTCCATAGCACATTATTTTTGGAAATTATGAATGCCCCCCCAGTTTGAATGTGATATCTTGTGTGCCCCCCCTATATATTGTTTCTAGAGTCGCCACTGATTATACTTACAATGAAGTTGTGCTGTGACAGTTGCCCGATAATACTGATGTATCTTGTTGTCTGAAAAACATCAAAAAAGATAAACTTTGTTGGATAGAAGTTGCATGCATCCTGGTGGGAGAAGGATAAAGTAAAGTTTAAAGGGACACTCCAGTCATCATATGCAAATGATAGGTGAATGGTCTCTTTAAATTTTTATGTGGTCTGTTTTACAAATACATGGGGGGATTCTGCAATGCATTTGTTTCTTTCTCCACCCCAGACAAATGCCCTACAGGAGATGTGTGACGGACCGACCTCTCCGCCAAGAGCAACTTCTCCCTTCAGGACAATTATTCCCCGCAATCTGTAGGCAATATCCCCAAGCAAAGTAAAGGGATATCGCTATCCAGTACCCAAATAACCAAGCAAGACTAGTGTTTAGGTACAACAAGAGGAGAACTGATTTATTTTAGACACAGACAGCTGAATATATCCAGCAAAACACACATTAACATAAAAGAAGATATTGGGATACAAACCACCCCCTTAATCTGCATCCCAGAGGCAACAGGGCAGTAAATGGATTAACAATACAAAAGGATAAAGATGCCACTAAAATAAGGAATACACATTGTCTTGATTAGATTATCTCCCAGACCTTAGTGTGCTGTGTGTAAACGGTTAGGAAATAATAAAATACATTTTTATTAATAACACACAAATGGATAACATAGCACTCTTTACCAGGGCCCATAGTCTGTAGTAAGGAGGCTGGCACTCAGTCCTCTCCAGGAGCCCATGGCACGGAGGCTTCCGTGACAAGATGCATTTGACCAACTGCATATCCCTGCACATGATGTACTCACATTGACTCAGATCCAGCTCAGGCTCTGCTGAACACTGCATTCAGGAGTCTGTTTAGACCCCAGTGCGCATGTGTAAAGTCTTCCCATTAATTTAAATGGGAGCACTTGTCTGCCACAAATTTACTGCTTAATCAGCATTATTAATTATTAACATGGTAACAGTAACAACGATTGAAAAAAGACCTAAGCCCATCAAGTTCAACCCTTCTACCTATCCTCCCGGCTTTTGGTCCAAAAAACCCCAATTTCGCTATTAATCAGGTTTTACCAATTAGGGAGAAAAATATTCCTTTGTGAATGCAAAAATAAATACAATTCATACTTGGATCAATAAGCTGTAAAATAGACTTGTGCATTTGAATTTGTCCAAACTGGAAATATACTGAATTTTGGTAAATTCTGTGTTTCATACGAAGCCCAGGAAACTAGGCCAGACCCCCCACAAATCGGATAAAGACGAAGCAAAAAGCTCAGAATTTTCGCACAAAATTTGTGGCCTCACATTCACTCACACTCTCAATCATTCACTCTCTCACACTCTCATTCTTTTCACTTTTATCTTCTCCATTTTCTTCTCATCTCCCTTATGTCTGCAATCTGCTATCTTCTATCTTTGTCCGCATCTCATCACATAACCTAGCAGCAATATGGTGTCCCAAGTTCAAGTTAGGGCAAAATGACTGTAGTTTTGGTGACATCCTCTCCCCATTAGAGGATTGGGAACAGGATGTCACCAGACGTGGCGCCATATTTCCCCAATTCCAAGTTAGGGCAAAAAAACTGCACTTACTGTGTCGTTCTCTCCCCCGATTGAAGGATCAGGCCGAGGACGTCACAGTAAGCGTGGCCATCTTGGCTGAAGTTCACAACGGGTTATGTCCACGAAGGTAGAAGAAGAGGAGTCAAGAGATAAAATATAGATACCACTTAACTTTTTCACTCATGCGCGGCATAGATCTCGATGTTGAGGCATTCAGCAACACTGAGATCAACAGCAGGGTCCCCATGTGGCCCCTCCCCCAGATGTCAACATATATATTGTATATATTTTATGGCGACAGACACCTGATTTAAAAGAGCTTAGGAGGCGATCATGAAATATGTGAGTTTATCGAGGCAGAGGTTCTACTTTCTAAGGTAAAGACAAATATCGTATTTGCTCGATTATAAGACGAGTTTTTTTCCAGAGCAAATGATCTGAAAAATACCCCTCGTCTTATAATCGGGGTCGTCTTATAATCAGACCTCAAATAGGTCTGACTATGAGACTACGATCCAGATCTCCCGCAGCGATGCAAGGGATCTGGATCCTCCTGCCCCCCCCAACTTACCGGTGCATCTGATTCCCCGGTGCTTAGTCCGGGCAGTGTGTAGAGCTCTACCCAATTCTCATAGACAACTTCCGCTGCAGACCTGGATCCCCCCCCCCAACTTACCGGTGCTTCTGAGCGCCTGGTGCTTAAGCACCGGGGGCTCAGATGCAGGGGACCTGGATCCTCCTGTTTTATGCCCCCCCAACTTACCGGTGCTTCTGAGTCCCCGGTAAGTTTGGAGGAGGGAGTGTTAAACGGGGGGCATAAGGCATTTCTGGAGGCAGAGTGCTCTGTGAAATGCCTTTTAACCCCCTTAATGCCACTCTGCATCCAGAAATGCCTTTTAACCCTCTATACGCCACTCTGCCTCCTGAAATGCCTTATACCTCCCTATATGCCACTCTTCCCCATAATATGCCTTTTAACCCCCTAAATGCCAGAGGGGTATAAGGCAATTCTGGAGGCAGAGTGGCACATATGGGGTCAAAAGGCATATCATGGGGCACAGTGGCATATAGAGGGTTAAAAGGCATATCATGGGGCACAGTGGCATTTAGAGGCTTAAAAGGCATATCATGGGGCACAGTGGCATATAGGATGTATAAGGCATTTCTGGGGCAGAGTGGCAAGCCTGGGGGCAGATGTGGGCAGGTTGTAAAAAAAGGAAATAAAAACAAAATATTTTTCTCAATCATAGCTTTTATTAACAAACAATTGTTCACATAGTTTACATGAATTAACATTTACTGGTAAAACTTTTTTCCTATAGGGTCGTCTTATATTCATGCTTTTTCTTTTTTTCCTAAATTAATATTCAGATTTTGGGGGGTCGTCTTATAATCAGGGTCGTCTTATAATCGAGCAAATACGGTAAGTTGATGGGGCCTGATGGGATACACCCCAAGTTATTAAAAGAGCTTGGTGGTGTACTAGCAAAACAAAAAAGCAGTAGGGAGGAGTCGGGCAACTACAGGCCAGTTAGTCTTACATCAGTAGTGGGGAAATTAATGGAAACAATGTCAAAGGACAGTATTGTTGAACATCTGAAGTCACATGGGTTTCAAGATCAAAAACCACATGGGTTTATCTCAGGAAGATCATGCCAAATGAATCTTATTGATTTTTTTGATTGGGTGACTAAAATAATTGATCAAGTTGGTGCAGTAGACATTGCGTATCTGGATTTCAGTAAGGCCTTTGACACTGAGTTTAGATCCCAATGTTGTTGAATGGATTAGGGACTGGCTGAGTGACAACAGAGGGTTGTAGTCAATGGCGGATATTCAGAGCAACGTCTTGTTACCAGTGGGATACCTCAGGGATCTGTACTTGGACCCATTCTCTTTAATATCTTTATTAGTGATATTGCAGATGGTCTTGATGGAAAGGTATTTTGTATTTGCTGATGACACAAACATTTGCAAAAGTGTTGATGTTCCTGGAGGGAGAAGCCAAATGGCAAATGATTTAGGTAAACTGGAAAAATAATCAGAGCTGTGGCAACTGGCATTTAATGTGGATAAATGCAGAGTAACGCATCTAGAGCATAAAAACCCAAGGGCAGAGTATAGAACATTTCATATTGTCCTAACCTCAACGTGGAAGTAAAGGGATTTAGGGATAATTATTTCTGAGGATTTAAAGGTAGGTATACAATGCAGTAGAGCAGCAGGTAATGCTAGCAGAATGCTTGGTTGTATAGCAAGAGGTATTAGCAGTAGAAACAAGTACTCATGCCGTTGTACAGATCACTGGTGAGACCTCACTTGGAGTATTGTGTACAGTACTGGAGTACTGGAGACTGTATTGTGTCCTTTAAATAGGAAATGTTTGCTGAATTTCCACACATCAAAATTTACCTAAAATTACTACCAAAAACCTTGACTATGGCTGGTAGTAGAATTAGTGCCTGGAAAGAGTTAAAATACAAGCATTTGAAGTGCCCTGGGGTGTCTAGTTTTCAAAAAGATATGGTTTGACGTGGCAAATTGCATTGGCCAGCTTCAAAGATGTCCCAAATAGCATGTTTGAGCAGACTGACTAGATTTCGAAAAAAAAGTTTTAATATAGCAAAATGTTGTAATTATTGACTTTTAACTTACAAAAAAGAAAAAATAGGTATTTCTAAACTCAGGACAAATAGTAGACTCTATTTAGCAAGATTTTCATCAGCTTTCATAGATGAGTAAAAAAAAGTCAGTCCTTTTTTTCAAATTGTTCACCATATTTTATAGTAAATGATATGATCCAATCAAAATAATGACATCTAAAGAAAGACCTTCTTGTCCTGAAAAATAACAATATATAACTTGTGTGGGTTCAGTAAATGAGAAAGAATAAAATTACAGCTAAACTCGAGCACCACAGAAATGTTAAATTCTCTATTTGTAATCATTAATCTCTTTATTTGTTTATGATTTTATTGATTATTGTCCATTTTATCTACATCACATGGTGATTGGATAATTTTATAACAATTCAGATGTTTTTGTTTAATATTTTGTAGTGAACTCAGAGAAGATATCACAGTGGAAGCAGACATATCAAACCTCGTGTCTTAACAGAAATGGTAGAACATTTTGGAATGAGCTGAAGCATAAATGGAACCTCTTTTGCTGGGTTTGAACACTTTTATTATTCACCTATACCTGGTGCTCTTAACTTAAGCCCATACAGGCTATATTTACTGTGTACCATAGAAGTTCCTGCGGGAACAGGGCCCTCCATTCCTCTTGTATCTGTATGCCAATTGCAGTATTGTACTTGTCGTTATCTGTAAAATTTTCATCTTGTACACTGCTTCCCAGTGCAATGGAGTTTCCTGACCAGGCAGCTGAGTAAAGAATAGGTCCTTGCAAATGAATCCTTCCAATAACCAGGCAAGGCTTAGTTAAGAAAATAACTAACTGGCTAAACACAGACTTTTTGTCTGTTTGATTGGCATAGAAAAAAACAATCAATCACAATGAGTGCATGTCTAGGGTAACAATGGGCAAATACATATTGTATTTACCTCTGGCACCACCCTAGGTCTGACCCAGAGCAACATTCAGCCTCCTGATGGAATATGACATCATATCTCCGCTCTTTGTGTCTTAAAGACGCATAGCATTTTTGAAGGGAGTATATGAAGGCCTGTGCCAGTTGGGGAGATCAGAGATCTAACATGGCCCATTAAGCATTGGCACAACGGGGGCATGATCACTCAAGAGGGTTATACGCCCAAGCCTATTTAGCCTATACCAGAATATGTTGTAGTAGAGGGTTGTTAGAGTGACCACCTGTTCCTACTTCAAAGCCATGGTGCAGATGTTCAACCTCCACATTCAGCTTCCCCTCTGCCCCAAAACACAAGTCAGGACAGAAACTTGCAATAAAATGCAGCAAAAGAGGCACGCACTGAAACAAAATACCACCTAAACCCAAGACACACCAGTACAATATCTTTCTGGGTACACTATACACAGTTGTGCCCAAAAGTTTGCATACCCTTGCAGAAATTGTAAAATGTTGGCACTGATTTTGAAAATATGACATGCAAAAAAAACAGTCTTTTCTTTAAGGCTAGTGATCATATGAAGCTATTTATCACATAGTTGTTTGGCTCCTTTTTAAATCATAATGATAACAGATATCCCCCATTTACATTAAACATTTGGCCTTGTTACAGACACAAAGGTTAATTTCCCACACCTGTGGCTTTTTAAATTGCAAATAGTGTCTGTGTATAAATAGTAAATGAGTTTGTAAGCTCTCACGTGCATGCACTGATCCATGGGGAGCATAAAAGAACTGTCAAAAGACCAGCGTAACAAGGTAATGGAACTTTATAGAGCTGGAAAAGGATTGGGGATCGCTTGATACCAAGCCAAGGTCAGGCATACCAAGAAATATTACAGCCACAACTGCCAGAAGAATTGTTCAGGATACAAAGAAAAACCCACAGAAGAAATACAGGCTCTGGAAAAAAAAGATTTAACAAATATGAGCTGTATGGTTGAGTTGCCAGAAAGAAGCCTTTACTGCACCAATGCCACAAAAAAGCCTGGTTACAATATGCCAGGCAATACCTTGACACGCCTCACAGCTTCTGGCACACTGTAATTTGGAGTGACGAGACCAAAATAGAGCTTTATGATCACAACCATAAGAGCTATGTTTGGAGAGGGGTCAACAAGGCCTATAGCGAAAAGAATACCATCCCCACTGTGAAGCATGGTGGTGTCTCACTGATGTTTTGGGGATGTGTGAACTCTAAAGGCACAGGGATTCTTGTGAAAATTGATGGCAAGATGAATGCAGCATGTTATCAGAAAATACTGGCAAACAATTTGTATTCTTCCGTACATGGGACGCTCTTAGACTAAAAACCTAAAAAAAATAGCAGCACTATATAGCAAATAAATGAATACATATTAAAAGGGACTGCTACTATGTCATCGGGCCACCACAAGAGGGCACTCTAATTTCCCTGTTTCAAGGTTCCCTGAAAGAGCTGGACAAATAAAATTTAAAAAGTGTGAAAAAGGCTTCTTTGACCAAAGACCTCCTAATTAAAAAAAAAATATATATCAAAAATACCTTCTCTACCTACCAACCCAAAAGTATTTTTTTTTTAATGAAAACAATGGTATATGTAAGAGAGCATTTTGGAACTTTAATATTCTTCATAAAATAATATAAAGTGATTACTTAGTTGTATATTCTAGTAGCACTGTCGTAAATTAACAGAAGTTCGTATAAAGAGAGCCCCAAGCATGCCTAGACAAGAACACTTAAAGAGAAGGTCTCATGGAGAAACAAAAATTTTTTGTTTATGTGTGCTATATGCAGTGATGTAGTTTAGCATCAGTGGCGACTCTAGAATCAATATAGGGGGGGCACATTAAGTCATACTACTGACAACAACATATATACTGTGTGTATATATATATATATATATATATATATATATATACACACATACATATACAGTATACATATTGTCAAAAGTAATGTGCTATAGAATTATACTTTTGTTATTGGACTAACATAATACTTGGTCATTCATGGGAAGCCTGAAGCCACAATTTAGTGCGACTAATCCTTGAAATAAATATTAGAGTAAATAACACAATTCCTTAACTTTTCCACTAAATGATTTCTGGGTCTTGAAAGTTTTTGTTTTTTTCCCATTGAGTCACTACAAATTCAGGAGGGCGTTTTATCTCTGGATAAGTAAAAATAATATAGTTCCTACTGTAAGTTAAGTGCCCGTAAACAGATGACCAAACACACACACACACTAGGACAGGCTCTGCCACACCGACACCCAAACACTCACACCAGGACAGGCTCTGCCACACTGACAACCAAACACACACATCAGGACAAGCTCTACCACACCAACACCAAAAGACACACACACCAGGACAGGCTCTGCCACACTGACACCCAAACACACACACACACACACACACACCAGGACAGGCTCTGCCACACTGACACCCAAACACACCCACCAGGGCAGGCTCTGCCACACTGACACCCAAACACACACACCAGGACAGGCTCTGCCACAGCGACACCCAAACACACATCAGGACAGGCTCTGCCACACCGACAACCAAACACACACATCAGGACAAGCTCTACCACACCAACACCAAAAGACACACACACCAGGACAGGCTCTGCCACACTGACACCCAAACACACACACACACACACACACACACCAGGACAGGCTCTGCCACACTGACACCCAAATACACACACCAATACAGGCTCTGCCACACCGACAAACCAAACACACACACCAGGGCAGTCTCTGCATGCACCGTGCTGCCCAATGGCCGTGCCTCAGCTCTTCATTACACCTCTTAAAATTTCAGTAGGCTCTGGCGGCCACTTTGAATGTTGGTCTGCCGGCCCTGTGGCATGGAATGGGCAGGCTGGCCACTTTAAATTAATTACGGCTGCTTTAAAACTCGCTGTACCAGTCCTGGTACCGACCAGCCCACAATGAAATTTCACGGTGTCCCGGTGGGCCAGTCTGGCCCTGGATGGGTGGTTCCTAATTCGGCGGGGGGCAAAAGGGGGGGCAAGGAATAACATAGGGGGGGCAAATGCCTTTGACCCCCTGTAGCGACACCAGTGTTTTGCATTGAAAATTTAGATATTGAAAATCAGATTTGAATGTGCAACATGTAACTAAAAAAGGAGCTTCTTACAGAATAGATGTTGCTAAGAGGGGCAATTGTCCCTTCCTAGATTATTCTTTGGCCCTCACCGAATTTGGAACCCCCATTTAAATGTATGGGCACACTGGGCAGTTACCCAAGTTCCCTGCGTTCTGGGAGTCCCGTGGTGAATCACATTGCTGACAGCATATCTGTGTATTTATAGAAGAGAGGGTGAGGGGAGAGGCCAGCCTCCCCTGGGCCGGTCTTCAGGGCCACGTTGAGGAAGCTGCAAGATTGTTATCTCCCCAAGTGGGCGCCCGATGAGCAGGGCTGCTTGGGGAGATTACAATAGCCCTCTAACTGCCCCAACATTAGGGAGTGTAAAGTCCTTCAGACCTCTGCTCCCATGCTTCTTAATAACTACGTGCCAGCAACTGGATGAAAGATGATAGAAGATCCTGATTTGTGTACCAGACCCCAGCATGTCCAAGACTTACCTACGTGTTCATTTTTAATGTTTGCCCGAATAGGAATGCACAAGTCTAGTAACAACCATAGATATGTGGAAGTAGACAATGTATAAGCAAGGAAGACTATACAGGGATATAATTGGGATAAGTTAGAGTTTGTTGATCCAGTTAAAAATCAGACTGACATTTTGGAGTCAAGAAGGAATTTTGTGTGTATGTGGGGGGGGGGTTGTGCCTCCTGATTCAAAAGATGGACTTGTGTCTTTTGTGTCTTTTTCATCCTAAATAACTATGTTACTATGATGTGCTGATACACACACATACATTAAGTGTATTGTTCATGTACAGTATGAGATATTATACAATATACCGTAACACAGGCAGATGAACAAAATATAGATATAAAATGCACCTTTCCAGATTTTTACCGACTTGTAATTCTGGCCAAGGTGATTGGATTTGTAGTCCACGAAACCTAATCAGCCCACATTTTAAATTATAAGAAAACTACACTAATTTAATATAAATCTATGTGTGTACCTCATTTTTTATGGTGAAGGAGAGGGTGAGGTGTGGTGGGTTCGGTGTGGCGCCTGAACTTTGCATCAGACTTTCCCCCCTGCATACTAGCATGCGTTTTTTTCACATAGTTTACCATGGTAGCAAGCAGTGATATTAGGCTGCCTGCTTAATTGGCTAATTGTTCCCTAAAAGCAGGGGCCAGATATTCATTCATTCACGTCTTCATGCTCGTCCCAGTCACATAATACTCAGAAATTCACTAATCTGCGGGTTGTTTGCAAGCACCTGCTAGTGTAGCAGGATGTGTCTTAAAATGTGCAATTTACAAAATAAACCTCCTCTACATAAAAAAAAAAATCAAAAGAGGGTCCCCTGTTAACCAATTGGATCAGCGATATCGTCTTCCTCTGTTGTATGTGCAGTGGGCAGAAGTTACTTAAATAACCATTAGAGAGGTAAATGTGTCTTCATCTCATTCTGTTCCATGAGTTGGCCTGTCCAGGCCACTGGCAATCAAAGGGTTAAGCCCAGGTTATGTATTGTATTGTAGTCTTTGATCCAGGGGCATACAGGATATTCTTTCATCATCAGTCCTTTACAAAGTGTTAACACCAACACCGCACAAAATGCCACCATGTATGGTATTCAGACTTTTCTAAAATGCGAATATGTGTAAAGCAGTCACTAGACTAGAGCCATTTAAAATAAATAAACCGTTTTAGTACCCCTTCTCTGAACTTTCTCCAACATATCTATATCGTTCTGGAGATACGGTCTCCAGTGCTGTACACAATACTCCAAGTGAGGTCTCACCAGTTATCTGTACAACGGCATGAGCACTTCCCTCTTTCTACTGCTAATACCTCTCGCTATACAACCAAGCATTCTGCTAGCATTACCTGCTGCTCTACTGCATTGTCTGCCTACCTTTAAATCCTCAGAAATAATTACCCCTAAATACCTTTCCTCGCATGTTGAGGCTAGGACAGTATCAAATATTCTATACTCTGCCCTTGGGTTTTTATGCCCTAGATGCATTACTTTGCATTTATCCACATTAAATGCCAGTTGCCACCACTCTGACCATTTTTCCAGTTTACCTAAATCATTTGCCATTTGGGTTCTTCCTCCAGGAACATCAACCCTGTTGCAAATTTTTGTGTCATCAGCAAATAGACATACCATTCCATCAAGATCATCTGCAATATTACTAATAAAAATATTAAAGAGAATGGGTCCAAGTACAGATCCCTGAGGTATCCCACTGGTTACAATACCTTGTTCTGAATATACGCCATTGACTACAACCCTCTGCTGTCCGTCACTCAGCCACTCCTTAATCCATTCAACAACATTGGGATCTAAACTCAGAGATTGCAGTTTATTTATAAGTCTTCTATGTGGCACAGTGTCAAAGGCCTTACTGAAATCCAGATATGCAACGTCTACTGCACCACCTTGATCAATTACTTTAGTCACCCAATCAAAAAAATCAATAAGATTCGTTTTGGAATGAGCTTCCTGATAAAAACCCATGTTGTTTTTGATCTTGAAACCCATGTGACTTCAGATGTTCAACAATCCTTTCGTTTAACATTGTTTTCATAAATTTCCCCACTACAGATATAAGGCTAACTGGCCTGTAGTTGCCCGACTCCTCCCTACTGCCTTTTTTTGTGAATGGGCATAACATTTGCTACTTTCCAATCCCCTGGGACGACTCCCGTTACCAATGATTCGTTAAATAAATCAGTTAACGGTTTTGCTAGTACACTCCCAAGATCTTTTAATAACTTGGGGTTATCAGGCCCCATCGACTTATTTGTCTTTACCTTAGACAACTGAAGTAGAACCTCCGCCTCGATAAACCCATATATTTCAAATGATTCAGTCTTTTTTCCTAACTGAGGTCCCATTCCCTCTTTTTCATTTGTAAAAACTGAACAGAAATATTCATTGAGGCAGTCAGCTAGACCTTTATCCTTTTCTACATACATTCTTTTTGTTTTTAATCTAACTAATCCTTGTTTTACTTTCCTTTTCTCATTTATATATCTAAAAATGTTTTATCTCCGTTTTTTACTGACAGGGCAATTCGCTCTTCTACATTGATTTGCAGTGATTTGACAGCTCTTTCAGCTAACTTTCTTTGCTTCTTTCTGCCTAATTTTATAGCTCTGTCTATCTTCCTCACTTTGGGTATTTTTGTATCTACTAAAGGCTAACTTCTTGTCTTTTAGGATTTTGGCCACTTCTGCAGAGTACCACAGCGGTACCAAAGATGTGATGGGGGGTGATAGAAACATTTGAATACTTAAAGGGAATCAACATGATAAAGGAAGAGAGTTTATTTAAAAGAAGAGTACTACCGCAACAAGAGGGCACAGTCTTAAGCTAGAGGTAGTGGATACATAGAATAGCCTTCCAGCAGAAGTAGTAGAGATTAATACAGTGAAGAAATTTAAGCAAGCCTGGGATAAACATAAGGCTAAACTAGATATAATATAAGACCAGGGACTAAGGAAAGTATTTAGAGGTTGGGAAGACTAGATGTGCTGAATGGTTCTTATCTGCTGTCACTTTGTATGTTTCTATTTGTACTATTCCTGCTGTCATATTTACCCAGTGAAATAGGTAAATGCAAAGAAAAGATTTGCAGGCCACATTATAGCTGTTAAAATATAGATACTAAGCATTCAGTATGGTATGACCACATCCTGAGATCAATCTATGCTCTGTTCCTTTATGGTTTCTCTTAGTTTGAGGCTTCATATTGTTTGCAAAGTCAGAGGAAAGACACATAACCTATCCCAAAATTGTTTCTCATGCTGTTGCATCTTCTTAGTACAGTATACAAAATGTTAGTGTTAGTTTAACTGCATATTAGTTAGGAACTGCATATTAGGAAGGAACAGTGGTGAACAAGCAATAGGGTCATGGGAGACCAAGGCTGATTGATGCATGTGTGAAGGCTGGCCAATTTGGTCAAATCCAACAGATAAGCTCCTGTAGCTCAATTGCTAAACAGTTAATGCTTGTTCTGATAGAAAGGTTCAGCATCACAGTTTGTTGCGGATAGGGCTTGTCATACAATGGGCATAAGAACTGGACTGCGGAGCAATGGAAGAAGGTGACCTGGTCTGATGAATCATGTTTTCTTTTACATCACGTGGATGGCCAGGTGCATGTGCATCACTTACCTGGAGCACACAGGGCACCAGGATGCATCCATGCCTCAACGGGTCAGGGCTATTTTGGCAGCAAAAGGGGGACCTACACAATATTAGGCAGGCGACCAAAATGTTATTGCTGATCGGTGTCTATTATATATATTATATATATATATATATATATATATATATATATATATATATATATATATATATACATATATATCCTAAATGTTTTGTGATTGAGAGGAAATAATTACAAATATGTTATGGCTCATTTGTGTAATGAATGTTCTTAAAAATGCATCATATGCTCAGGGGTATGCCCATATGAAATGTAGCATCTGTTAAGTGGATGGAAAAAAATACTTATGTAGTCCATAGTTTAGGTGCTGACAGTCAAGACCATGACAATTTCTTTAACTCTGTAGAAAGCACAACTTTTTTGTAATAGTAAAATTATCTCATAGAATATTCTATATTTTGAGTGAAGCCTGCTTCCCCAGGTCAGATCCTTCTTTCTCCAGGCAGGTGAGTGGCATTTGGCCATGCCAACCCTCTGTCCTCTCACCAAAGGCTGTCTAGGACTAGCCTAGCATAGTAAGCCACACCTTTTCACAAAGCCAGAAGAGGAAGACCCATCAGTAGCCTACACTTTTGTTTTTATTTGCTTTTATTTGCCAACCTGCCCCCCTATGCACATCTACACCAGACTTGCCACTCTACCTCCTAGATAAGCCTTGGCCCCCAATATGCCACTCTCCCCCCCCTGATATGCCTTATTCCCTCTATATGTCACTCTGCCTCCCTGATATGCATTATTCCCCCCTATTTGCCTATATGCCCCCCCCGACTTACTGATGCATCCCTGTGTTTTCCCCTGTGCTTCAGACTCCCTGTTGTCAAGTGGGGGCAGCCGGTGGAAGTCTGTGCGATGTGCGCAGACAAACTCCGCTGCTATCCGGGACTTCCGCTAAGCACCGGAAGGTGACGTCACACCAGTGCTTCATCTTAGAAGCCTCGGCGGAAGTGTTGGGTAGCAGCAGAGGGATCCTCCTCTCTGGCAGCTGATGAACGTCTCCGCGATGCACATAGACAAGCTCTGCTGCTGCTGGCCGGTACTTCCGCCAAGGCTTCTATGCTGGAGCACTGGAAGGTCATTTAATGCCGGCGCTCCATCATAAAAACCCCAGCGGAAGTGCCGGCAGCAGTGGAGGTTTTCTGCGCGCATCGCACAGATATCCACCGGCTCCCAGAGAGGAGGATCCAGGTCCCCTGCAGCGCTGCGGGGGACAGGGGCATACCTAGAGTATTTGGCACCCGGGTCGGATCCTGTATGTGGCACACCCCCCCACAAAACAATTAATGTTGGCAAGAATATTTACTTCACAAATTTGTAAACTGGAAAAAAATGAACATTTACTGAACAGATATGGTACAGCATAACTCCCATTACAATATACGGAGCCAGACCTTGACGGCAGTGCAGCATAACCCCTATCACTATATGGTAAGCCAGACTTTGACATGGTAGGTCTCTGCCCCTAAAACAGCCTGCCAGTGCCAACTCTGCCCCTGAAGAAGCCTGCTTGTGCCACCTCTGCCTCCCTGTTCTGCCGCGGGGTGCGTGGCTTCACTGTTGAGCGCCGGTATATGACGTCATATACCGGCGCTCAGCATGAAATGCCGGCACCGTGACCAAGGCAGAGGCCTCGCGGAGAAAAGGGAGAGGCGCCGAACGGTTTCTGAAAACGTATTCCTCAGCGACCGTTCGGCGCCTCTCTCTCTCCTCCGTGTCTATTAAATAAAAAAAACGCCACTGTCTAGAGGTACGATGGATGAAGAGGAAGCTAATGATCAGCTTTCTTGAAGAATTGTTCAGTTTAGTAAGTTGAGCCACCCACTTGTGTTCTCCATTCCTGTGATGTACAATGTTTCTGGTTAAGGCTGCTGTGTGTGTATTCAATGTTGTCTGTTATAGTGCCTGGCAATGTTGTATCTTATTTAGGTTTAACCAAATACTACTGTGGATACTCACAGCCTCTTTTCTTTGGCTCTTCTTCTAGATGTTTATGCTCTCTCTATTTGGGGTAGGGAGCTGTAGATGTCTGTAGCAGCTGCTGCTGAGGTGGATGTGGTGGCTGCTAGAGAGATGGAGTCTGTCACTGCTGCTGAGCTGGAGGTTTTTGCTGCTGAGTTTGTAGGTGTTGAAGTGTCTGCTTTTACCAAAGCTTTTTATCTCCTCTCCTGTGTGTGGGATCTAAGATGGATGTATTTATATTTCCAATGGCCCTTCTACACTTATGTCCTCCTTAGTAGATGGGTAGTCACATAATGGCCTTGATGGCTAAGTTTTTTAGACTATAGTTCCATTTTCCATATTAGTGCCAGCTGCCATGTTAGGAATCAGGCCTGTCATAAGTAAGGGGTGGGATTTTTGGCAATCATCCATGTCATGTGGTAGGCCTTCATATCGTTGGGCAGTGATGGTGGTAGCCACTGTCACTGGTAGGTTGTGTGACTATTCAACTGCAATGTGGTTGAGGCTGTCTCTGGAAGCTCTTCCTGTGATGTGGCTACAGGTTCTGTATAGACAGACATATAGACATTGATTACAAACAAGAAATAACAAGAAGTATCCGGCTGTAGATTTTAGAAGTACATATATGTATGCACATGTGCACAGAACTTTATTAGCCTCTTACATATCATGTACATACAACTGTACATGCATTAGATGGGAAGATACACTATATAATATATAAGTATGTGGACATCTTACCATCACACCTATATGAGCTTGTTGGACATCCCATTCCAAAACATATGCATTAATATGGCGTTGGGCCCCTTTTGCGGTTATAACAACCTCAACTCTTCTGGGAAGGCTTTCCATAAGATTTTGGAGTGTGCCTGTTGGAATTGGTGCCCATTCAGCCAAAAGAGCACTTGTGATGTGAGGCACTAATGTTGGACAAAAAGGCCTCTCCCACAATCACTATTCCAATTAATCACAAAGGTGATCAATAGGATTAAGGTCTTAGCTGTCCACCCAAGTTCCTCCACACCAAACTCACCAAATCATGTTTTTATGTACATTGCTGTGTGAACACGGGTGAGTCGTGCTGGAACAGGAAAGGGCCATCTCCAAACTCGTGCCACAAATTTGGAAGCACACAATTGTCACAAATGTTTTGTATTACCCTTTACTGGAACTAAGGGGCCTATCTCAAACCCTGAAAAACAGCTCCAGAACATTATACACCTTTCGCAGATTCCTATAGGTAGAGTCCTCCTGGAAAGATACGTCCATTAGACTTCCAGATTAATCAACCCAGAGAACACGCTTCCTTCTCTCCAGAGTCCAGTGGCAGTGTGATTTACACCACTCCAGCAGATGCTTAGCATTGCTTATAATGATCCAATGGGAACCCATTTTGTGAAGATCCTAATGCACAACGTTTGTGCTAATGTTGCTTTAGAGGCAACTTGGAACTCTGTAGTGATGTTAAAGAGGACAGTGAAAATGTTGTATTTTGCTTCTTGTCACTTACAGTGGGCTGGGCACATATAGCAGGCCAGACATTTCATAAACTCACTTGTGGCAAAGGTGGCATCCAATAACAGTGTCACGTTTCTACCCATGCTATTGCCAATGTTTGTTTATGGAGGTGGCAGAATCAACTTACCTCAATAATAAGATGTTATGGAAAGCATGATTATTTACAAGGCCAAAGATGTGGATGTATCCAGGAGTTCAGTTCTTCAAGAATAATAATGTAATTTTGATAGCTCTCAGGCGGGGCTTCTACATGTCCCTGGCATTTGCCTTGCAATGTATCCTACCTTCATGTAGGAGGTCTGAAGGCCTCCTGTGTCCTCTTCATTTGATGAAAGCCTGTTCAGTCTGTTGTGATACTCCTCCTCCTTTGGCTAGGTATACCTTTGCCATTTTCAGCCATCAAAATCATGGCCTCCAGTTATAGAGTATTCTGGACAATGACCAGTTTCTTCTGCTAGCTGAACCTGGGACCCCACAGTCTGTGACTATCATTGGGATGAACTATACCATCACGATCATCCTGAGTGGCTATATGGACATGTGTCTGGCTCTTGATGTGTTAATCCCATTCCAGTTCCATCATTTCATGGTCTTGTTAGCACCTCCTCTCCAACTATTTGTGTGCCTGGTTCTGTGCTCCTTCCACTGCTTATCTTTCAGCAGCCTAAGAGAGGAAATTTGCTCCTTATACTACTCTGCCCATATCTTCCCATGCCTAGGTGCATTTCTTTTCCTGCAATCTTTCTAAACTATCCATAGATCACACTCAGACCCAGTCACCTCAACACATTCAGCCCCAATTAACACCTCACGTAATCCCTCACATTTGCGAATAACACTAGAAAGTTTAAAACAGTGTAACTTGTTTTTTAATTACAATTTGCCATTGATATTAATGATAGTGTAGACAGTGTTTGTCAGCGTCTGTATAGTGCATATATTGTGCAATATCTTGCTATATAGACGACAAAGTGTAGTTCAATAAACAGTACAAACACAGACAGGGTCTAATGGCTGTGCATATGTTTATATGGGTTATACAGGTTAATTTCCTGGGATTGGCTGTATTTGGAAAAAATGGTTTTGAAATAGCAAAACACTACTTGTACTTAATGCTCCTTAAAAAACATAAAAACATTGGGTATTTCTAAACTCAGGACAAATAGTAGAATATATTTAGTAGGTTTTTTCATTAGATTTTTTGGATGAGTAAAGGATTTTTGGGGTAAAAGTCAGAAAATGTGGGGGTTTTTTTACATTTTTCATCATATTTTATTTATTTTTGAAATGGAAAATTAGATAATATGATTAAAACAAGCCCTTCTTGTCCTGAAAAAAACAACATATAATTTGTGTGGGTTCACTTAATGAGTGAGGAGAAAATTACATCTAAACACGAACACCGCAAAAGTGTTAAAACAGCCTCGGTCCCAATGGTACAAAAGGTAAAACACAGCCTGGGTTAACCTGCACTTAAATCGATTGGAGATGGGGTATAAGTGTGCGACGCACAAAGGGATGGGATTCAGGGGCAGATGCAAGGGCCAGCAAAATAAAGTTTTGACTAAATTAGCAAAATTCATATTACTAGCCCTGCCCATCCCATGTGTGGTAGGGACATAGGGTAATAAAATACACCATTTAAGGTTGCATTACATCAATTTCAGTCCCCCTTAAGGGTATTTTTTTAAATTTAAGCTTCCAAGCTACAGGGCACAAAATTAACTTCAAATGCTTTCCAGTGAGCAGTCGATGGGGATAAACGGGGTTTCATTTGACCCTATACATTTGGGAATTTTTTGCCCCCTTGGTTAATAGGGGGACCTGAGGACCCCTTGTGTTTAGTTTTTATTTAGTTATTTTATTTTATTACATATATTGTATGTGTGTGTGTTTTCGGTTTTAAATATTGAGTGTTTCACGCAAGAACATACAAGTTTTCATTCAATTTTACGTCCTCGTCTGTAAAATGTCAAATTTTCAAATGCATGTGCTTGCAAGCATCTCATTAATTCTTGCACATAAACCTGTAATTATGTATGTTGTTTTGTGCATAGGCATATGAGGGCATGTAACTAAAGTCAAGTCTGTCCTGTAGGGTTGATACTTAACCAACATCTTCTTAGTATAGGCCCAAGAGACAGTTAAAACTTTGTTAATAACATTAAATGCATTTTGACAAACATTCTGTTCTTAAAGTTGCTCTTCTGTGTTTCTTCATAATTTGTGAAATATTCATATATACCGTATTTGCTCGATTATAAGACGACCCTGATTATAAGAGGACCCCCCAAATCTTAATATTAATTTAGGAAAAAAAGAAAAAGCCTGAATATAAGACGACCCTATAGGAAAAAAGTTTTACCAGTAAATGTTAATTCATTTAAACACTTTTTTTAATAAAAGCTATGCTTGAGAAAAATATTTTGGTTTTATTTCCTTCTATTTTCCAACCTGTCCCCCAGTTATGCACATCTGCCCCAGAAGTGCCTTATACCCCCTATATGCCACTGTGCCCCATGATATGCCTTTTAACCCTCTAAATGCCACAGTGCCCCATAATATGCCTTTTAACCCTATATGCCACTGTGCCCCATGATATGCCTTTTAACCCTATATGCCACTCTGGCACTTAGAGGGTTAAAAGGCATATTATGGGGAAGAGTGGCATATAGGGAGGTTTAAGGCATTTCAGGAGGCAGAGTGGCATTAAAGGGGTTAAAAGGCATTTCACAGAGCACTCTGCCTCCAGAAATGCCTCAAACCCACATTTAACACTCCCCCTCCCTCCTCCAAACTTACCGGTGCTTCTGAGTTGGGGGGGGGGCGCATAACACAGGAGGGTCCAGGTCCCCTGCATCTGAGCCCCAGGTGCTTAGTCCGGGCAGCATGTAGAGCTCCACGCGAATCGCGTAGAGCTCTAAGCACCGGGGACTCAGAAGCACCGGTACGTTGGAGGGGGCATAACACAGGAGGATGCAGGTCCCCTGCATCCTCCTGTGTTATGCCCCCCCCTCCAATTTACCGGTGCTTCTGAGTCCCCGGTGCTTAGTCCGGGCAGCGTTTAGAGCTCTACGCGATTGTATCGTGTAGAGCGTAGAGCTCTACACGATACAATCGCGTAGAGCTCTACACGCAGCCCGGACTAAGCACCGGGGACTCAGATGCACCGGTAAGTTGGGTCGGGGGTTAACACAGGAGGATCCAGGTCCCCTGCATCTGGGTCCCCAGTGCTTAGTCCGGGAAGCGTGTAGAGCTCTACGCGATTGTATCGCGTAGAGCTCTACACGCAGCCCGGACTAAGCACCGGGGACTCAGAAGCACCGGTAAGTTGGGGGGGGGGGGATTAACACAGGAGGATCCAGGTCCTCTGCATCGCTGCGGGGGATCTGGATCTTAGTCTCATAATCAGACCTATTTGAGGTCTGATTATAAGACGACCCTGATTATAAGACGAGGGGTATTTTTCAGAGCATTTGCTCTGGAAAAAACCTCGTCTTATAATCGAGCAAATACGGTAATAGACAGAAATAGATATATGTATGTTATAGGTTTGCATCGTTATAATAGATAGATATAATGATATTTGAATGACATAGTAAAACTTGTATTATACCTGGATCCAGTTTTTGCTTGTCTGTTCGTGTCTCTTCTGAAATTGATCCCTGCAAGTTAAAATTAGAGACTATCACATTGTGTTTAATAGGCTTGCCAGGACTTCCTTGGATATGTGTATATAGACTTTGTGAGATCTTGAATGCTCATATAAGCCAAACCAAACAAATACATTGCTTACTCCTGTAGTACATATGTCATAAAAACCCTAGCGTGACTTGTTTTAGTGGTTAAGGTAACAATATAGCCAGAGATTGCTATGTCTGCATTTCCTCTATCCTTCCCCTTTGTCGTCACAATAAATATAAAGTAAACATATTTGTACATATATTACACTTTCATTGTGTAAAAAAGTTTGATATTGTGGTTGAATATATGAAACTTATTTTCTTTATAGTTTTTATAATGCAATTAATTAGCAGTGCTTTAATATTACTTAGATTATTATTTTTAGTCATATTTATGTTTGAATAGTACAGTATATTATAGTTTAATATTTATCTACATTTGCATAGTAATGCACAAGTTTAATTGCATTTTAAAATCATGTATCACCTTTGACATACTTGTGAGATAAGCATTTACAGCCGCGTAAAAAAGAATGTACACCCTCTTTCAATTCTGTGGTTTTACATATCAAAACATAATAACAATCATCTGTTCCTGGGCAAGTCTAAAAATTAAGTAAATGCAACCTTATATGGACAACAACACATGACTAAAAAAAACGAATTACACCTTATGATTCAATAGCTTGTACAACCACGTTTAGCAGCAATAACTTGAAGTAATAATTTTCTGTCTTTCACATCGTTGTGGGGAATTGTGTCCCAGGCTTCTTTACAATGTTGCTTCAGTTCATTGAGGTTTGCGGGCATTTGTTTATGCACAGCTCTCTTAAGGTCCCACCACAGCATTTCAATCGGGTTGAGGTCTGGACATTGACTGGGACATTGCAACACCTGCTGGTGTGCATGACCCAATTTCGGCCAAGCTTTAGCTGTCGGACAGATGTCCTCACATTTGACTCTAGAATACTTTGGTATACAAAGGAGTTCATGGTCAACTCACTGATTGCAAGGTTCCCAGGTCCTGGGACTGCAAAACAAACCCAAATCATTGCCCTTTCACCACTGTGCTTGACGTTTGGTGTTTGTGCTTATATGCACTGTTTAGTTTTTGCCAGACATGGCACTGTGGATTATGGCCAAACATCTCCATTTTGGTCGTGTCTGTCCGAAGGACATTGTTCCAGAACTCGTGTGGTTTGTTCAGATGCAACTTTGCAAACCTAAGCTGTGCTGCCATGTTCATCTGAGGGAGAATATACTTTCTCCTGACAACCCTTCCAAACAACCCATATTTGATCATTCTTTATCTAATTGTGCTGTCATGAACTTTTATTTTCAACAGGCCTGTAGAGTCTGGAGTTTCTCGAAACATTGCACGATCTGACCTTGGGGTGAATTTGCTGGGACGTCGATTCCTGGAAGGATTGGCAGCTGTCTTGAATGTTTTTCACTTCTGAAAAATCTTTCTCATTGTAGAATGATGGACATTATTATGGACTTAAGGGGAGAAAATTGCCTCTCTAATATCATTGCTGATGTCCTTCTTCTTTAGCATTGTGTTAACACACACCTTAATGCACCAGACCAGCAAACTGCTAAAACTTCAGCTTTTATAGAGATGGTCACACTTGCTGATGATCAATTAAACAAGGTTAGCTTCAAAAAGCTTATGAGTCCAGTGCTTTCATGAGTGAGACATGTGACATAAAACACTATTTTTTTTGTTTCATAAGTAAACATGAGTAGTTACTGATAATGTACAGTATATATAAATATTTTCAGAAGGAATGTAAAGCTCACGTATCTAGAATGATGTACTATTTATATCACATGCCACTAGATGAGTTGCTTCATTTTATTTATTTATCATTATCATGCTGACAACTGACAACTTAGTAATCACTAAGTATTCAAGTAAGTTTTTCAGTCATAATTATTTGTTTCTAAGCAACTTATGTTGTATATTTAAAATGTAATATTTTATTGATTTGAATTTAAAAAAATGAAATGTATTAGATGTAGCAACATAAAGAGTCTTACAGTAAATAAAAAAAATGAATAGTCTATTTACCAGAATCTTATTCAAAATATTACTATTTTTGTAAGTGCTACCATATTTTTTTTCAGCCATTACTGACATTGATTTATACCTTTACTGACTATTTAGATATATATAGTGTGCTGACCACATATAGTTATGCTGGAAAATGAACAGTTTGAAAATGACCATTGAAGTTATTTAAGGCCTAATTTAAAAGAGTTGTACTTAATTTGCATGTTAAATATTAGGATTTAAACCATAAATCTAAGTTGATTATTATGACAATGTTTACAGTATTACATTTATGCACAAAGGTATTAACGTATTATGTAACCAGAACAAAAAAAAAGCAAAAATACTTTGTTCTTACCATTCGATGGCTTAAGGATAGCACCAAAGTAGCAGCTGTGCAGACTAGACAAAAAGCACAAAGAGTACTGCTGATATAACATAATCTGTTTTTAAAAGCTTGCATCTCACGGCCAGTAAGATCTTGTGGTTCCATTGTTTTCTTCTTCTAAAGTTATTTTTCAGTGCTAGAGGAACTGTTTTGCAATACATACAAGCAACTGTAGTTATCATGCAGCTGAAACAGTCATCATATAAACTCCCACACAATGTCTTATCTACCTAGATCGTTGTTTAGCTTGGAAGAAATCAGAACACATTTTCCTTGGTTTCTCCCCACTCATTCTAGAAATCTGTACATGTATGTGTGTCACTTTATGAATTATTCTCATAATGTTGTACAATCTCCGTCATGGCTCATAAGTCGAATGAGTAAATTATACCAAACAGAAGTAGAAATTTAGATGACAACTAGATGCAAGACCAAAATCTAAAAGTGTGGATTTTCTGTCCATTTCTTTAATCCCTAGATTCATAGCACATGTGATTTAGTAGAACTCTTAGACATTGGCTAACAAAGAATAGACATTTTCAGAATGTACTCACACGGAGATATATCAATAAGTGGTTCAAGTATGTTTTACAGACCACTGTTTATCACATAATAAGTTTATCCTGAAAGGTCAGCACGGATGACTCAAATGGAGAACCAGTGCTTTGAATAATCTTCCCTTTTTGGTATAAATTGAAAACAAACTGCATTTAATGCAGTTACTAATGTTGTTGGCATGATTTTTCTTTAATGTACTTCTTCTTAAAAGTAAAGTTAAAATGTTGTGCCTTTTAAGTATTTTTTAACATGTCTTTATTTGTTCATTTATTCCAGTCTCAAAGGAAGAATTAAATTATTTCCTTGGTGTTGGAGTGGAGTGCATGATTGGATGCTCGGGAACATATCATGTGTGTGTGTGTGTGGTGTGTGTGTGTGGGGGGGGCAAGCAAATACTTCCCCAGGGTCCAATCAATATTAAAGATGGCCCTGCCTTAACAATATATTATAAACTTCTAAACTACATGTATAGTAACCCTTTACTCTCATATTAATAATATACATTGTATATAAATTCAAAAGTAGGGAAAATGTATATAGCCTGTGTACAATTTGATAACTTTGGTTTCATTGAGGTAATGGTCAAAATTGCACATTCCTTTGTCCTTATCTGCTTCACCTCTGGCCTCCTACAGCCATAACCTGCCCCTTTCTACTTTAAACGTATTTTTTCTTATTCATCTCTCTCTCTTTTCCCTCTTGTAGCCTGCCTGCATCATAAACCTAAAAATAAACATGGTGAAACCGCAAAGTGGATGGTAAAAACTTTTCTTTTTTTTTTGTCAAGACTAACTTTGGAAGCTGCTGGTGCAGAATCACTTGCATTGCCAAAGTACCTAAAAGACATGCCCTACCCATGTATATGGGGTATTCTGGTACTCGGGGGGGGGATGTGTTTCTGAATACAAATCACAAGTTGTTTCAGTAATTTCATGTACCCAGGAAAAGAAATGTACTTAAATACTTTGAGTTTGTGAAAAATGAAAAAAAAAAATGAAAATGTACTGCAATGTTTAGCACAGACTGGTGCTAAAATGGTTAAATCAAAAGTGTTAAAATGCCCCTAGTAAAATACTTTGGGATGTCAATTTTCTAAAATATACTTTTGCTTGGCAGTTTTTTTTGTGGCCGCTATCCCAGCATACCACATTTTTACAAAATCTTATTTAGAAACAGCAATGCATGTCATTCATATTTAATCCCGTAAGTGCCAAAATAAATAAAGATAACCAGGTATATGAGGTGTTTTCAAAAACAGGACGAATACCTAAATGCACTTTTGATGGGTTTTCCCCCCATTTATACTAGTTATATATAGTTTTTCATAATTTTCCTCACATTTTTAGAAATTTTTCAACTAAATGATGTTTATATATATATATAATTTCTCATTTCAAAAGAAAGCCCTACGTGTGCTGAGAAAAACAATATATAATGTGTGTACTAAATAAGTTAGTGGGATAGAGACATAGCAAAAGCACAAAAACTGCAAACGTAAAAAAATAACATATATATATATATATATCAATTTTTTTATGTGTGTTAACTGTCCCATTTAAATTGTACAGCACAACATAATTTGTTGGTATTTAATAAATTTACCATTTTTAACCCACTAGAAAATATTGCCTCTATATTTTGGCTTACCACTTTCAAAAGAATATATAGCATTGTTACTGCTTCTCTAGTGGGGCCTCCACATAGGAAATGTAATCCTTTAAAGTTTTAAAGAGAAGCCTGTCAATTACTTCACTATATAGTGATAAATTCCATCTGGTCTAGGTATTTTATTAACTTTGAGTACATGCTGGTATCAGTTTTCTCCTTTTCTACAAAGAAGTCCCCAATGTCAAGGTTAAGGTTTTATTCCCGTTGTGAATTTTCACCCAATGTCTTCCTCCTTATGATACTCAGATTATATGAATAAATAAAGTATACATGCTTTCATTTCCAACCAGCTTTTTCTTCTCCACTAAAGCTGCATAGCTGCTCTTTTCTTGGGAATTCCTCAGTGCCCTGTGACATAAAATGTATCAAATTGCATTTTCCAAGAAACTTGGAAAACCAATAGCCATTTTAAGGCCCCCCCTTAATTCATAATCCATTTTACTTATTGATATGCCACTCTGCCCCCCCCAGGTGTCACTCTGCTCCCCAGATATGCCACTCTGCCACTCAGATATGCCACTCTGCCCCCCCATACTTACCAATGCATCCCCAAACTCCCTGGCAGGGGCAGTCGGTAGACGTCTGCATGATGCGCATAGACAACCTCTGCTGCTGTCTACCATTTCTGCTGGGGCTTCTATGATGGAGTGCCAGAAGGTCATGCCTGCGCTCTGTCATAGAAGCCCCATTTGGAGTATTGCACAGTGGGAGTAACTATCGAACAAAATGCCAAACACTTTTTGTGTCAATATGTAATCTCCTTGGTCACAAAATCCAGATATAGTCATACAGGGAGGAAAATATTTTTGGGTCAGATGAATCATGCAGTCATGTAGCAATCTTCAAGATGCTGTATGGACAAAGTATGATTAATAGTTTTTGAATATGACACAGTTCCCACAGGAAGACAAACTGTCAGACCCACAGGCAGCTTCTTCATGGTCCTCCTCTGACCACCTAACGCGGCCCTCCAGCTCCCAGCCCAGTCCTTACAAAAACATATGTAGAGAAAAAGAAATGGTAAAAGGTTGTTGAGTGCAAGATAGTGTTACATTTTGCTTCCGTTAGATTTAGGTAAACGCCTTTTCACCAGAGAAGTCTATATTTATTATGAAACCCCCTTGTTCGTGTATAAGACGCACCTTTTTTTGAAAAATTTGGGGTCTAAAAACAGTGGTTGAGGATTGTAGAGGGGCGGCACATTTCAGGGGAGCGGCAAAAAATGCCGCCCCAAACGCCCCCACAGCAGTTACTACTTCCCAGTTACTCCCTGCAGTCACACTGACGATTGGTCCCGTCCCTTTCCTTATAGCGTCCACACTGCTCAGCAACTCATCTAACAGTAAGTATTACTGATGGGGGGTTAATTTAGGGACAGTTATGGTTAATGGGATCTTTAGGGTTAATTTGGGGGCAGTTAATGGATGGGAGTGAGGATGTTGAGTATGAATTTTATGATGAATAAAACTTTATGTAATACATTTTTTTTCAAATTTCGGGCCCCAAAATTAAGGTGCGTCTTATACATGGGAGCATCTTATACATGGGGAAATAGGGTACATATTTGATTCTGCATTCAGTGCTGCCACATAATTTGTTGGTGCTTAATAAATAAAAGGTTATAATTTATTAATTTACCATTTTTAACCCACTAGAGAATATCACCTCTATATTTTGGCTTACCATTTTCAAAAGAAAGTATATATAGCATTGTTACTGCTTCTCTTAACCCCTTAAGGACAATGGGCGGTTCCTAAACCCATTGAAAAACAACAGGAGAGAGCATATAAATAGTTGGAATGTGTAAGGCCACAGCGCTTTATTAAATTTTGCTATGTGAATAAATCTGTTAATTCTTAAAAACACAACTTGACACTGCCACTCTCAAACCGAACCAGATCATAAACACACTTAATATCCGGTCCTAAGATTGACTAACATTAACATATGGAAAACGAAAGTATCTCTTTGTGCACGGAGTGCAGATATTCTGAACTCCCTACTGGGATTATCTTTAAAACAAGTAGTTGAGGAGGCAACTCATAAGGAGGCCATATTGGATTTAGTGCTCACAAATGGAGATCTGTTAACGGCTATTTCTGTAGGGGAAAGTTTGGGATCTAGTGATCATCAGTTTGTGTGGTTTAATATATGAAAAGTGACTGAGTCACCCTACACAAAAACAAAATTTTAGATTTTAGAAAAGCTGGCTTTTCTAAAATGAGAATATGTGAGTCATTATCAGACTGGGGCAATTTAAATGGAGTCCAGGAGAAATGGGATTACCGTATTTGCTCGATTATAAAACGACCCCCCAAATCTGAATATTAATTTAGGAAAAAAAAGGAAAAGCCTGAATATAAGACGACCCTATAGGAAAAATGTTTTACCAGTAAATGTTAATTTATCTAAACAATGTTTTTTTTTGTTTTTTTTCTTTGAAATTGGTGTTTATTGGTTGTCAAAAAAAAAAGGAAGAGATAGCAAAGTCATACATCATAACAACCACAAACAGTCGATAATGTACAAAATAGGTCCAGAAGTAAGAGATGTTACATATACCATAAGCGAATTGAAATAGCCGTGGTGTGCGGGAGCGTGTGTCAACATAGAGCCGCTTATGTTGATATGAGTAAACAGAGTTGGTGTAGACCCAGTGATGGATCAGTCGGTACATACTCTTATTGTGTATCAGTAGAATACCCAGAGAATGTTCAAGGACCAGCATGCATCAAAACACATAGATAACAAGCTGTATTCCATATTTGGAATAAGTTTTTGTTGTAGTGTAAATACAGAAATAAGAACTATATAACAGAAACATAGCAGAAGAAAAAAGAAAAGAAAAAAGAAAAAGAAAGAAGTGCTATGTGGATAAAGTGTAATAATCCCCATCAATATCACCGGACGATATATATTTTTCCTCTATCCGAGGCCATTCCGGTTGATATCGAAGTCGACCCCCCCCCGGGGCAGGCCATGAGCATGCAACACCATTTACTAACTGACCGTGGAGCGTCGCGGAGCCAAGGGCCCAGGAGAAGCAAACTGCGTCCGGGATTACCCGGCCACCACCCCACCCAACACCCTCCCCACACACACCGCAGCTTTTATCTATCTTGGAGGATGGCTAGGTTTAAGTGAGGCAAAGCGATGAGGTGCCATATCGCCCATATATTTTTGTGGGCTCCCAAACGGTCCGACTTGGTGTATGTCATTTCCTCCATAGTTTCTATATAGGAAAGATCTTCCTTGAGGCACGTGAGGGACAGCGGGCCAGCCGACTTCCAGTTTCTCGCTATCAGTCGTTTCACCGAAGTGAGGATATGTAGGGTCAAAGGTACATAGCATGGAGCAATACTCTTCGGCAGCATGTCTAGCAAGCCTATCTTAACGGTAGGAAGAATCTTAGTATCTAGAAACGAGTTGAGGAGAGCAAAAATTTGCCTCCAAAATTTTTGTATAACGGGACAATGCCACCAAATATGACTCATTGTACCAGGGGCTTTCTGGCATCTCCAACATAGGTTGGAGCAAGTTGGGAAGATTGTAGCTAGCCTAGCCGGGACCATATACCACCGAAAAAGGACTTTCCGATCGGCCTCAAAATGATTGCTACAGCGGGAAACGCCGATATATATCTAGATATTGTGGACGACCATTCTTGGTCTGAAAACTCTACATTAAGTTCCCGTACCCATGCTATCATATAGGGCAATTTAGGTGGGCAATTACGCATGACTATAGCATTGTAGCAGATCGAGATGGCCCCCTTCGTAGAGCCTGGGGAGCGCAAGAAGGAAAGCAGTCTGTAGTTTCCATCACTGTCGGGGTGTGTGTATATTTTCCGTAAAATACTAGTGAGGCTGAGATAGGTGTAATGCTCAGAAGGGGGAAGGCCAAATCTGGCTTGAAGGTCTGGAAATGAAGTTAGACCCGTCTTTGTCATGATTTGCCTGATAGTGTGAATACCTAGAGATGTCCACGTGTGGAGTCGGAGATCTTTGGAAAAATGGGATAGCAATGACAGGGGGGCATAAGGGAGGGCGACCGGGAAAGGCAACAGCCCGGACATAACCTCTCTCCAGACACTCAGAGACCACCGAGTGCTAGGAAGTTGAGCTTCAGAAATAGAGATGGTGGGAACCATAATAGTTCCGTAATGTTGTAGGGGCCGAGAAACGTGGACTCCAGTTCTAACCATTTAGGGCGTTCAGATGTGTTAAATGCCGTGAAAAGTTGGGCCACTAGAGTTGCTCTATGATAAGATCGGAGGTCTGGAAATCCAAGCCCCCCTCTGCATTTCGGAAACTTTAAGGTGGACATAGCTAGCCGAGGTTTTTTATTATTCCAGATAAATGTGGAGAATGAGGCCTGGTAGTGTTGTAAGGCTTTAGCCGGAATTGGTATAGGGAGTGCCCGGAAGAGATACATCAATTTAGGAAGAGCAGCCATCTTAGCAGCGGCTATACGTCCCAGCCAGGATATCTCAAATTTGGTCCAAGTTTGGAGATCTTGTCTGATAGATGGCCATGATTTGTCAAAATTGGTGTGGAATAAAGATGAGAAGTGTTTTGTCAGTTTAATACCTAGATAATTTAAAAAGTCTTTCCTCCAATCAAAGGGGTATTGGTGGTGCAGTGCAGATAGGCTATGCGCAGGTATGTTAAGCGAAAGTGCTTGTGTTTTACCAGAGTTGTTTTTATAATAGGAAACTTCGCCGTAATCGTCAAGAAGTTGCAACAGAGGGGGGATCGATGTGAGGGGTCGCGAGAGAGCCAAAATTATGTCATCCGCGAATAGGCTGATTTTATGAGTTTGATCATTAAAGGAAAATCCGTGGATGAGGTCATGGTGTCTTATTGCAGTCGCTAACGGTTCTACAGCTAATATAAATATAAGGGGGGAGAGGGGGCATCCCTGTCGGGTGCCATTAGTAATACAGAAGCTATCAGAGTAGAAACCCGAATAGAGAACTTTTGCAGACGGTGAATAATATAGGGCGGAGACGGCGGTGATAAATGGGTCTGGGATGCGGAATGCCCTGAGGGTGTGTATCATATAACCCCAGTGAAGACGATCGAATGCCTTCTCGGCATCAAGTGAAAGGAGTAGCAATTCTCGTTTAGTATTGTCAGAGTCAGCAATAATGTCTATAAGGAGCCTAGTGTTGTCTGGGGCTTGTCGGCCTGGAACAAAGCCCACCTGGTCATTATGAATTAAGGTAGGTAGGTGAGTATTCAACCGGTTAGCCAGCACTTTCGCGTATAATTTAATGTCGGTGTTTAACAGGGAGATAGGCCGAAAATTCAAGCATGAGGTGGTAGGTTTGCCAGGTTTTGGGATAGTAATTATCAAGGCCTCAAGCATCTCTCGCGGGGTGGCGCCGTCTCGGAAGAAACAGTTAAAAAGATCCACTAGATGAGGAAGTAGAATGTCAGCGAAGGTAGTATAATATGAGTTGGTAAAGCCGTCAGGCCCTGGTGATTTATGAGGTTTAAGTTGTTTCAGTGCGGTTGAGACCTCTAAGGATGTAATAGGGTTCTCAAGAGCTATCTGCGCGCCTGGAGAGAGCTGTGGTAGTTGGATGGAGGATAAGAATGTAGCTATGGAGGAGGTAGAGGGCTGAGACATATTAAGGTCATCTTTAAGATTATACAGTGTAGCATAGTATTGAGCAAATGTATTAGCAATAAGTTTAGGATTTCTGATGGGTCCCCCCCCCTGGGAAAACAGGTAAGGGATTCTTGACAGAGCCTGTTTTTTCCGAAGTTTATTGGCTAATAATCTGTCAGCTTTGTTGCCTTTGGAGTAAAAGGCTTGTTTAAGATTTCGCAAAGCTGTAGCTGATTGTGAGAGTAGGAGATGATTATATTTTGTTTTAACATCTGCTATTCGTGATGTAAGTGTGGGAGAGGGTGACATTTTGTTAAGGTCATTGAGTGCGGATAATTGACTGCGAAGCTCAGTAAGTGTGGCGGTGTACGTTTTTTTAAGGCGTGCTCCGTGTTGGATAAAGAGACCTCTTATAAAGGCTTTGTGAGTGAGCCAGATAGTATGGAGCGGTACGTCCGGGGTCTGATTAGTCGTGAAAAAATGTTGAAGTTCGGTGCGCAGTGTGTGAATAAGGTCCGAGTTAGACAGGAGCGATTCATTCAATCTCCAGTGCCTATCGCTGGACGGAGGTACCGACAAGGGCATATGAATTAGGATCGGGGCATGGTCGGACCACGTTATGTCTCCTATGGTGGATGACACAATGGTCTGCAATATAATTTTATCAGTAAGGAAAAAGTCAATACGAGTGTATGTGTTGTGAGGGGCCGAGTGGAAGGTGTAGTCGCGTTCGGTCGCGTGTTGAGATCTCCAGACATCATGTAGGTCAAACTCGGTCAGCAGTTGTTGTAGTTTAGTAGGGCGGGTAAACGTGCGGCCTCCCACAGAAGTCGGGGGAGATGTAGAGGTGGAGTCCAAACCTTTATCAATTACCATATTGAAATCACCACATATAACGAGTCTCCCGCTTTGGGCCTTCACACATCTCCCCAGGCTCCGTTTAATGAACGATAGCTGCGTTGCATTTGGAGCATATAGATTAGGTATTGTAATCAGATCCCCATCTAGGGAACCAGACAATATAAGAGATCTGCCTTGGGGATCCGCATATTTATAGGTCAAGTGAAAAGAGCAGTCTCTACTAAACAAAATGGAGACCCCTTTCTTTTTAGTGTCGCACATTGCTGCGTAGTGAGTGGAACTAAGAGAACTAAATGTAAACATTCGCTAAAACCGAGATAAGGGTCAAGTGGGGAAGTGAGAAAAATAAAGAGGAGTCCTACCCCTCGGGAGTCTGCGTGGCTGCCGGAATCTGCCGTCTCACAAGTCCCCGTCTGGTAGGTCTGGGACTCATTGGCCGGAGTAAGGAGGGAGGACCACCATCTTGTAACAGGCCACTCCCGCCCACCGCGCTTCCAACCATCCCGCCCCACGCCGCTCCACCCCCCCCACAAGCACCGGGAGAGGCAGCAAGAGCCCGCCCCGACAGGAGGCGGAAAGCAAATCTAGAATAGAGAAGAAGAAGAAAGATGGGGAGATACAAACAAAAACAGTAATGGAAACACTTCAAAATAAACCTATTGAAACATAACAACGCAAGGTATGATAACCTCGCAGGTATCAGTGGAACCATGCTCAAGAGAGCAGGAGCACCAAAAAAAAACCAACCCACTAGGTGGGGGGAGGAACGTCTCGTGAGTCCAAACAAGATCCTTTTACATAAACAATCCATCATGGTGGTAGCGGCAGGGGAGCTACTGTCAGCAATCTCCTTACTGCTAAGGGAGGCGAAAGAAAAAAAAAAAAAAAAGTTCCACTGAAAGGTCATGTAGTGTTCACTCGATGAAATCTCGACGAAAGATGCAAACAATAAAGTGGGAAGATGAGGCCTATCACACAAAGTTCCGGCCCTGGTTGGAGTCTCACAATGGATGGTAAGTTTCGGCGACGAAGTCCAGCAGAAAGATGTGTATCGATAAGGAATTATAATGAAACGTGCAGACTGATTGTGTCACCGGTCCTCAGAAGGCAACGATGTGAACCCCATCCCGGAGGTCTACAGAGGAACAGGGTGACAATGTAGTGGAATGCGCAACTGATAGCAAAAAAAAAAAACAAAAAAAAAAAAAAACAAAACCAAAGAATCACTTTCCTCAGTAGTGCCCTGCTATACGGTGGTGGAGAAGGTGGTCATCCGTCACCAGAAGGCATTGTGGACTATTACTGGAACCATTCTTTGCGTAGGCGAGTGTTGGGAGGCCTCATCAAGGGCTTCGCAGGTGCAGGGAGATTCCATTCTGATAAAGCCAGTCTACCTTCTTCCAAAGAGGTGATCACTCTAAGGATACCTTTCCGCTGGATTAACAATTTGGTGGGAAACCCCCATCTGTAGTTTATGTTGTGCTGTCGAAGGACGGCGGTGATTGGTTGGAACAGTCGCCTCTGGGTTAGGGTATATGCAGAGAGGTCTGTAAAGAGGAGGAGATCTTTGGTACTGCGAGCTGCTTGCATAATTTTGTCCTTAGCCTGAAAGAAATGGATCCGTGCAATAACATCTCGTGGCGTTGACGAGGGAAGATGTGCAGGTTTAGGCAGGCGATGTACACAGTCTAGAATGCTATCCATGTCTGATAAGTCAGGCACAAGGGCCTTAAAGTAGCCAGTCAGGAATTCGGGGAGCTGCTGTGGGGTCACAGATTCTGATATGCCCCTAATGCGAACATTGTTACGTCTGCTGCGGTCTTCCATGTTGGCTAGCCTAGTCTTGAGAATTTCATGATCTTCTTCAAGCAGATTATACCTATCTACCAAGTCATTATGAGCAGTGCTGTATTCTTCCATTTTATTTTCCAGGTGGGAGGTTCGTTCACCCAGGGCCTGAATATCTGTTTTTATTTCTTTAGCTAGTTCTCGCAGGTCTCCTTGCAGAGAACTGCGGAGATCAAGTAGCATTGCTTTAAGGGCCTTTTCTGAGATACTTACTTCAGCATCTCCTGCCAGAACGTCTGACACTGGCGACGTTTCTCCCAAACTAGGCCTCTCCCGCGTGTCCTCCGCCATCTTGCGCCGCGGGGTAAAAAAGCTGCCTTGCTTCTCCTGCCGTTCTTGCCGTTTCGCGGCTCGGGAAGCCATGGAGCAGTAGCATGCGGTGGATCCACCGAGGTAAGCCGCGATCTCCGCAGTGTATGAACACGAAGAATGTACACAAATATTCGCCCGAACTGAACACGGGAATGGGCGAATATACACAGAATACGAAGACTTTCTCTCCCACGAAGACGCACACAAATAGTGGGCCAGCGCCCAAGTTTATTTAAAAAGGTGGCAACATGCTGCGGTAAAACTGTGCCTACATTACCCCGCCTGCCGTAACACTAGAGGGCAGAGCAGCATGAATACCAATAAATTACGGAAGGGACCCTTCCCCTGGGAAAACAGTAGGCTCTCTAACCAGTGAATAACATAAATATTGTGAATATAGTCATGTGAAAAAGAAAGTACACCTTCTTTAAATTCTATTCATCTGTTCCTTAGCAGGTTTAAAAATTAGGTAAGTACAAACTCAGATGAACAGCGACGCATGACATATTACACCGTGTCATGATTTATTCAGCAAAAAAGCCAAAACGGAGAAGCCATGTGTGAAAAATGAAGTACACCATTACTGCTTCCAAAGGAATTAAGATGCTAAGAAGCAGCTGCTAATCAAATGGCTGTGATTAATTGATCATCAGAAAGTGTGACCATGTCTATAAAAGCTGAGGTTTTAGCAGTTTGCTGGTCTGGAGCATTTAGGTGTGTGTTAACACAATGCCAAAGAGGAAAGACATCAGCAATGATCTTAGAGAATCAATTGTTGCTGCTCATCAATCTGGTAATAAGGCCATTTCCAAACAATTTAAAGTCCATCATTCTCAGGGAGTCAGAGTGTTATGACGTAGTACGCACGTTTGTAGGTGCGGTCGATTGCTGGACGATGCGGAGTGACTGCGAGTAACAGCGAGAGCAAACAGGATTCACCCTGCAATCCACTCAGCGTTCAACCCTGTGATCTACTCTGCGGGCAGTGAGCGAGAAAGCAATGAGCCGTGTGGCGTTCCTCCGTAACCGCGAGAGGGAACGGGATTCACCCTGTGATCCACCCAGCGTTCTACCCTGTGATCTACCCTGCGGGCAGTGAGCGAGAAAGCAGTGAGCCATGTGGTGTTCCTCCGAACATGAAAACAAGCATGAAGAGGCCATTTTTTTGTTCGTTCCGAAGACACGCCGAAGAGAATATAGTGCCGGCAAAACGTATGAGAAGACGAAGACTCACAACCACGAAGAATCGAAGATTTCAAACAGGAGTGAGCTGATCCTCGTCTGTCCAATCAGCTCACTCTTGTGACGTCACGCTAAGGGTCTCGTCCAATGCCTATGCTGGTGTTTTTTGAATTCTGAAGGCGCCTTTATAAGACCAGAGCTTGCCTGAGAGATCCATTCATTTTTCGCTGTGACTGCTTTGGCAACACTGCTGTGCTGCATCCGAGCGTTACAGAGATAGATTGTTCTGTTCTGTGCGAGACTGGTAAGCCTTAGCCTGCCATTTCTCACAGTGTACTTCATCCTCACTTCAGTTCTACTTAATTAATATATTTAATAATAATAATTTGATTAATTTAATAATTTTTTTATTTAATTTGTCATCAACTGTAGTGTATAGTGCTGTTGAGTTGACAGTGCACCCAGTGCCTCAGTGGCACTGGGGTGCCCTTGCCCTGGGCTGGCACTAGTGCCTACTGCCTGTCCTGCTTAAATAAATTAAATAATAGAATTTATAAATAATAATTTAATAGAATATATAATAATTTAATAGTACATTATAATATTATATATATATATATTTGTCAGTCATATATATATATTATATACTATAGTATACTAGTGTAGAGTGTACTGTAGACATTCAAGACATCTACTAGTGTCTAATCTAAAATCAGTAATATTAATAATTAATAATTGAATACATTATAAAATTATATATATATTTGTCAGTTATATATACTATAGTTAGTAATAGTATACTAGTGTAGAGTGTACTGTAGACATTCAAGACATCTACTAGTGTCTAATCTAAAATCATTAATTAATATCAATAATTCTATAATTCTTATCTTAATAGTTAATTAAATTAGCTATAAATAAAAGTAATAATATTAATTATTACTACTAGCGTATAGTTCAGCTAATCTTATTAGTACTGGTGCTGCAGCTCTATAGTTTGTGCTTTGTTTTAGCAACAGCAAGAGACCAAGTCAATTTTTCTTAATTAATAATCTTTCATTTTATTTCATTTGTTTTGCTCACCTCAGTCCATCAGTGAAGTGAACTTGTTGGGCTAGTGAGTGCAGCCGCATAAGTGCTGTGTTCTTTTTTGATCAGCAAGCAGTGACGTTAACTGTTTTGCAAAGATTTTACATTTTATTTCAATTTTATTAAAAGTACCCTTAGTGTTTTGCTCACCTCAGTCCATCAGTGAAGTGAACTTGTTGGGCTAGTGAGTGCAGCCGCATAAGTGCTGTGTGTTTCAGCAAGCAGTGAACCTAACTGTTTTGCTGTGACATTTTATTTTATTTCTAATTTCTTTTCAAGAAAAATTGACTGTGTGACGACAACAACTGTACTAAGCAAAGCTTCAAGCTACTAGCTGTAGTACTAAAATACCGTATTTGGTCGATTATAAGACGACCCTGATTATAAGACGACCCCCCAAAATCTGAATATTAACTTAGGAAAAAAAATAAAAAGCCTGAATATAAGACGACCCTAAAGGAAAAAAGTTTTACCAGTAAATGTTAATTCATGTAAACTATTTTTTTAAATAAAAGCTATGATTGAGAAAAATATTTTTTTTTTTTTTATTTCCTTGTATTTTCCAACCTGTCCCCCAGTTACGCACATCTGCCCCCAGGCTTGCCACACCAATATGGCACTGTGGCCCATGATATGCCTTTTAACCCTCTATATGCCACTGTGCCCCATGGTATGCCTTTTGACCCCCTATGTGCCACTCTGCCTCCAGAAATGCCTTATACCCCTATATCCCATTCTGGCATTTAGGGGGTTAAAATGCATATTATGGGGCAGAGTGGCATATAAGGAGGTATAAGGCATTTCAGGAGGCAGAGTGCTCTATTAAATGCCCCCTTAACGCCACTCTGCCTCCTGAAATGCCTTATACCTCCCTATATGCATATAGGGGTATAAGGCATTCCAGAAATGCCCTATGCCCCCATTTAACACACACACACACTTACCGGTGCTGTATTGCTGCAGCCGGAAGGAGGTGGAGTTGGCAGCGGGGGTTTGTCTGCGTCCGTCGCGCATACCTTCCCCGGCTGTCAGAGATCAGAGTTCCCCGCACCAGTGCGGCACCGGTGCGGGGAACTCTGATCTCTGACAGTCAGGGAAGGTATCCGCGACGGACGCAGACAACCCCCGCTGCTAGCCACACCTCCTTCCGGCTGCAGCGGACGTTGTCTTATAATCGAGCAAATACGGTAATTCTAATCTTTAATCTTCTTAATCTATAATATATTATATAATATAATATAAATTCTAATTCATAATCTATAATATATATAAGTAATTCTTTCTAATTCATAAACTATAGTCTATCTATAATCCCTAATATAAGTAATTCTTATCTATTAATAATATAAATTATATATAATTTAACCTCACTTTAGCTTAGTGGGCTTGAGAGCGTCTGCCTAGAGTTAGACTAGAATACTAATACAGCTTTAGGTTTAGCATAGTAGTAGGATAGGCTCTTAGGCCCGTGTAAATTCAAAGTCTTTTATTTTTTTTTTACGTTTTTTTAAACACTACACTACACACACAACGCAAAATTTGAAATGGATTCTCCTTTTGGGACTAAGGAGGGACAAGCTCCATCTACCACCACCACCAGCACCACCACCAGTTCTAAGATGCAGCCTTTGCGTCAGTCTAGTCAGCCAAGTAGGCCAAGTTCTCGCTTATCATTTGGGGAAGCATTGCTTGAAGGATCATCAAGTAAAGGAAAGGCACCAAAAGCAGGCAGTAGTAGCGTGGCTAGGCCCACAAGCTCTATGGTTTTTTATGGAAAGCCTAAAGCACCAGAAGCACGTTCAAAGTTAAAGGGTAGCACAACTAGTACTTCTACTAGCCCAGTGAGTAAAAAGAAGTGCCTTTTGCCCCAAGCAGCACCTTCCCCATTCACGAGCAGCATGCAAGGTACCAAGCAGAGCCAAATTAGCAGCAAGACTCAGAGGGGTCCCAAACCAAAGCGATCTCATTCCTTTGTAGGGAAAACCACCACCACCACCACCTCTACCGCCTCTACCACCACTAGTGTTGCGCCTACTGTTCCCACCGGTACCGCCATGCCATGTCCTCCTAGTACCTCTAGCAAGCCACCAAGTCCTTACAAAATTTTTGTAAAGACAGTTAGAGAGAGGGCTACACATAGTGGAACTCCACCTAGCGAGGTAGCAGAGGAGCCTGAGACTGAGAGGCCAAGTGCAGAGTCTGTTCTTCCTGCTCGCACTACTACTAGTCATGAGTCTCACGACAATATCAGTCTTAGCTCCAGCCTAGCAGGAATTCCATTCGATCTGGCTAATGAAGAACTAGACTATGAGCCAGAGGAAGTAGAGGAGATGAGTGGTCAGGAATCAGATTCCTCAGGGAGCAGTGTCCAAATGACTAGTGCACAATTTTCCCCTGAGCCTCCACCTTCTCCGCTACGATCATCACCACCACCACCACCAGCAGCAGCAAAACCTAGAAAATCTAAAGCTAAAGCAATTAGCAGTCCCACTATGGCCAGTACTGTTACCACCAGTCCCACCACCACTAGTTCTGCCTCTGTTCATCCACCCTGAGCAGTAGGAGCAGCACCCAAGGCGCACTCCAAGGCTATGCGCGCCCCAATTTGGGAGCACTTTGAAAATGTTGAAGAAGGGCGCTATGGAAAGTGCAAACATTGTGGGAAGCTAATAAGCAGAGGGAAAGTGTCTGGCCATTTTACCAGTGCTAGCATGAAGCATCACCTCAGCACTCAACACAACGCTGTGCTATTGGGGAAAGATGCAGAAGTAAAACTTACTGCAGGCAGCATAGCTGGTGGCCGTGGAAAAACCCCAACAGCTGCTTCTTCTGAGCCAATAGCAACAGCAGCAGCAGCTAGTACTGGCAGCCAGAGACCAAGGCAGGTTGGAGCACTGCATGTCCAGCCCACCCTGGAACAATTTGTGGCATTCCAATCCAAAAGGTCAATGCCCAAACAGCAGGCCAATAAAGTAACGCGACTGATTGGTCAGTTCATTGCTGTTGGAGGGGCATCCTTCTCTATGATCGAAGGGGAGCCTTTCAAACAATTGATGGCGGGTGTGGCTCCACAATATACAGTTCCGTCACGTTCCACTTTCAGCAGGAACATTGTCCCCTCATTGTATCGGTCCTGTGTTGCAGCAGTGAAAGAGGAGCTTTCCAAGGCTGCTGGCCAGTGTGTTCATTTCACTATAGATTTGTGGAGTGCACCTAGCGGCCAGCATGCCTTTCTTTCTTTGACAGCACACTGGTGGCAGCCCGGTGTGTCTAAGGAAGCTGCTGCAGCAGGCTACCGATCTTTCCTTCTCCATGCAGAAGTGATGGATGAAAAGCACACTTCCCAAAAATGTTTAGTCTTTGGGTGGGAGGCGGGCACCAATGTTTAAGTTGGTTTTGTGGTAACTGACGGAGGTGCCAATATGGTGAAAGCGCTGCGAGATGGTCATATTGTTGGTGTGCGCTGTGCAGCCCACATCATCCATCTTGTAGTGAAGGCAGCAATGTCAGAAGGAACTAATGTTGTAGCAGTAGTTCTGTCCCGCTGCAGAAAGATCGCTGGGCACTTTCACCATAGTGTTAAGGCTAGCCAACTTTTGAGGGAAGAGCAAGAGAGGTCAGGTCTTCCCGTACACTGCCTACGTCAGGATGTCAGTACACGGTGGAACTCCACGTTAGACATGCTGGAGAGGATTTTGGAGCAGCAGAGGGCAATCCATAATCTTGCCTCAGAGCACAATATTGGGATTACATCTCCATTGAATAGGGAGGATTGGACAGTTATCGCCCAGCTAGTGGCAGTCCTTAAACCATTCAGGGATGCCACAGAAAATTTAAGATCAAACACTGCCAGTTTGGCCCAGGTAATCCCAGTGTTCTCCCATCTAGGCAGCAAGATGTATGTGTTCCTTGAAAACCGTGAGGCTGTTCAAGGTGGCACTCTACATCCTGACGTAGCAGCCATAGTCAGGAAGCTGAAGGATCTGCTAAAAGTACACCTTCGCAAACGCATGGAAGAGAGTCCCGAAATGATGCTAGTGTGCCTTTGCGATCCAAGAATTAAGGGAAAGCTAGCTTTGAAATTTAATGTTCTCAGTAGCTACCGGGAGCAATTGGTCAACAAGGTGCGTGACTGGCAGCGTAAAATGGGAATGCTGTCCGAGGAGGGAGAGGTGCAGGAGGAGAAAGAGATGATGTGGTCTGCTACTCCTAGCAGCAGCATCAGCAGCAGTGCCACAAGCAGCACAACACAGCTGAGTGGAGCAGCTGCATTTTGGGAAGAGGCACTTGGGAGTATAGTTGGACCATCTGACAGAGCTAGCAGCAGAAAGGAGAGTAGTGCTGCTGAAATGGTCAAACTTTACCTCTGTGAAGCTCCTTCTGCGCCTAATGTTGATCCTCTTAGCTACTGGGATGAAAAGAAGAGTGTGTGGCCTGCACTCTCATGGGTTGCGCAGCAGCTTCTATCATGTCCGCCAACCACTGTTCAAAGTGAGCGCGTGCTTTCTATGACTGGAAACATACTCACTCACGCTCACGCATGGCACCTCATCTGTTGGAGCAGATTGCCTTTCTTAAATTCAATCTGCCCAAGTTGGGTTACCCAGCTCTTAGCTTGGAAAGTTAATTTTTTTTCTCTCTAACAGTGGCGTCGCTACAGGGGGGCAAGGGGGGGCAATTGCCCCCCCTAGGTTATTCCTTGCCCCCCCTGTTGCCCCTCCGCCGAATTTGTAATCACCCAGGACAGTCCCTTTGACTGCTAACAACGGCATGGTGCCATCGCTAGCAGTCCCAGTCAGGTGCTAACGACGGCACCATGCCGTCACTAGCACTATCTTACCTTGATGGAGGTCTGTGGACCTCCATCACCACCTACCCCGGCGATCTGCCCCTCACACAGAAGGGCATCACCGGGGCCACCCGATCTGCGATGACGTCACCGCGCAACTTTATTAACAACTGACAATTGTCAATTAAAGAGGTATGGGGGCATGCTGCTTAGATGCCTGTATCGCCTCACCTTTCCAACGGTATATAGATTGTAAAAAAAGAATAAAAAATATTAAGTTAAAAAAAATAAAAATGTAAAAAAAATGATTTGGGGGTCTCTAAAGGCAGATAAAAAAAGATCAAAATTGCCTAGCGACCCCCAAATTAAATTATTTAAACATAAACTACTTTAACTTTAAAAAAAAAAAAAGTTTAAGTCTTCTAGCTAAATGATCACTGTGGTAGCCAATGTTACCACAGCGATCATATAGATATAAAAAGTCACATTCCCTTTTTAAAAATGGCCGATACTAATTTTTAATCCTATGATCCCTTTGATCATGGGGTTAAATTTAGCCAACGGTAGAGGGAGGCAATTTTTGAAATCCTGATGAACTGCAAATATTATTAAAATCAGCCATTTAGTCTGTGCGGTACGTGAGTAACCATCTCATCCCTGCAGCGCCTTGCATTTTTACTGCAAAACTGATTTTTTTTTCTCCCTTTACCATCATTTCTTTGGGATTGTAAGGGGAAAGAATGGTGTGTGTGCGTCTGTGAGTAAATGTATGGAAAGAATGGCGTGTGCTTCTGTGAGTGAATTGAGATATGAAAGGCATGTGAATGATCAGTAATTAGGGTTGAAGCCTTGACGTGGCATTATTGCTCACGTGGGAAGTTAAATTATGGCACAAAAAGTACACATTTGCAAAAACGACATCCCTTGGCGCATCAAATGAGGGGCTGCATGTGTTTCTAGTACAAACCTGGAGTGCGCAAGACACAAATGAACATGAACTATGGTTAGAAAAAACATATTTTCTAGCCAAAGCGACATATTCTATCATTATTTGTGCACTCAACTTTTGTCCTAGAAATACATGTAGCCCCTAATTTGAAGCTCCAAGGGGTGTAGTTTCTTAAAATGGATGAATTGTCTGAATGAGGGAGAGCATGAGTTAATATGTGGATGAATTGTCTGAATGAGGGAGAGCATGAGTTAATATGTGGATGATTTGTCTGAATGAGGGAGAGCATGAGTTAATGTGATTGTGTGTATCATAGATGTATAATTGTGGAAGGGCAAAGATGGCACTAGCAGGATGTTTGAGCCTTGGGGAACAAGATGGCACAGGCAGGGTGTATATGGGACAAAGATGGCAAATCTTATGTGTGTTATCTGGGTGCTGGCCAGGTTCTATGTGGGCAGCGTGGTTGGGGTGTGCAACCTGTGATCTATCCCTGTAATTTAGGGGGTTTTAAATATACCTTTAATGCCGTGTTTTTATGTGAATTCCAATTGATCTGTTCCTGCAAAGCTTGGTTTCTGTGTTCTTCTGTAGATCCATATCTGCTATGCTATGTTTCCATACATTATTTATGTATACCTGCAAATACAGGGTTTGTACGTCTTGTTCAGTTGATTAATACCTGCAATGCTGTTTCCATGTATTGATTTGATCTATACCTGCAATGCTACATTTCATATATTATTATTGTATACCTGCAAATACAGGATTTGTATGTCTGATTCTGTTTATTTGATATATACCTTCAGTGCTGAGATCACAAGTGAATTTCAATTGATCTATACATGCAAATCGGCAGCAGGGTCTAATATTTATGTATATATTTATATATATATATATCGGCAGCACGGACTAATATTAGGCCCTGAAATCATTTAGTGGAAAAGTTAAGGTATTGTGTTGTTTCAAGGATTTCAAGGATTAGTCGTACTAAGCTTCAGGCTTCCCATGTTGAATGATCAAGTACTGTATTGTCCAATAACAAAAGTATCATTCCATAGCACATTACTTTTGGCAATATATATATATATGTATATATATATATATATATATGTGTGTGTGTGTGTGTGTGTGTGTTTTTTCAGTGGTATGATTTAATGGTGGAAATTATTAATGCCCCCCCAGTTTGACTGTGGTATCTTGTGTGCCCTCCCTATATATTGTTTCTAGAGTCGCCACTGCTCTCTAATGTTTAAGGTAGTTTCTCCCCCTGGTTGCACGTGTTTGTGGTGTGGCAACGTCTGCTACCTCCGCCGGTGTAGCCAATTTACGCTAGGGCCTAGTGTCTGAGTTCTGGAAGTCCGCTCCCAAACGCCATGGACTGACAGACTTTCATGCTTTGCCCTGGGGTGAAACAGGTGAGCGTGTCGTCAATTGCCCACTCATTCACCTTTTACCGTTTCCAACGCTGCTGCTGGTGGTGGTGCCAGCATCTTTTGCCAGTTCGGTTCCTGGCTGAAATCATGCCTCAAATGTCCCTAATGGAAAGGGTAGTTTCTCCCCCTGGTTGCACTTGCTGCGGTGTGGCAATGCCTGCTACCTCCGCCGGTGTAGCCAATTTACGCTAGGGCCTAGTGTCTAACTTCTGTAAGTCCACTCCCAAACGCCAAGGACTGACAGTGTTCGGATGCTTTGCCCTGGGGTGAAACAGGTGAGCGGGTCGTCAATTGCCCACTCATTCGCCTTTCCCAATTCTGCTGCTGGTGGTGGTGCCAGCGTCTCTTCTCTGCCAGTTCACTTCCTGGCTAGTGTCATGCCTCAAATGTCCCTAATTGTAAGGGCAGTTTCTCCCCCCTGGCTGCCTCTGTTTGCGGTGTGGCAACACCTGCTACCTCCGCCGGAGTGGCCATCTTATTCTAGGGCCTTGTGTCTGAGCTCTGGAAGTCTGCTGCCAAACGTTTAAGACTGACAGTGTTTGGGTGCTTTGCCCTGGGGTGAAACAGGTGAGCGGGTCGCCAATTGCCCACTCATTCGCCTTTTCCAATGCTGCTGCTGCTGCTGGTAGTGGTGCCAGCGTCTCTTCTCTGCCAGTTCGCTTCCTGGCTAGTGTCATGCCTCAAATGTCTCTAATGGTAAGGGCAGTTTCTCCCCCCTGGCTGCCTCTGTCTGCGGTGTGGCAACGCCTGCTACCTCCGCCGGAGTGGCCAGCTTACACTAGGGCCTAGTGTCTGAGCTCTGGAAGTCTGCTGCCAAACGTCTAAGACTGACAGTGTTTGGGTGCTTTGCCCTATGGTGAAACAGGTGAGTGGGTCACCAGTTGCCCACTCATTCGCCTTTCCCAATGCTGCTGCTGGTGGTGGTGCCAGCGTCTCTTCAATGCCAGTTCCCTTCCTGGCTAATGTCATGCCTTGAATGTCCCTAATGGAAAGGGTAGTTTCTCCCCCTGGTTGCACTTGCTGCAGTGTGGCAACGCCTGCTACCTCCGCCGGTGTAGCCAGCTTACGCTAGGGCCTTGTGTCTGAGTTCTGGAAGTCCGCTCCGAAACGCCAATGGCTGACAGTGTTTAGATGCTTTGCTCTGGGGTGAAACAGGTGAGCGGGTCGCCAATTGCCCACTCATTCGCCTTTCCCAATTCTGCTACTGCTGCTGGTGGTGGTGCCAGCGTCTCTTCTCTGCCAGTTCACTTCCTGGCTAGTGTCATGCCTCAAATGTCCCTAATTGTAAGGGCAGTTTCTCCCCGTGGCTGCCTCTGTCTGCGGTGTGGCAACGCCTGCTACCTCCGCCGGAGTGGCCAGCTTACGCTAGGGCCTAGTGTCTGAGCTCTGGAAGTTCCTTCTGCGCCTAATGTTGATCCTCTTATCTACTGGGATGAAAAGAAGAGTGTGTGGCCTGCACTCTCATGGGTTGCGCAGCAGCTTCTATCATGTCCGCCAACCACTGTTCAAAGTGAGCGCGTGCTTTCTATGACTGGAAACATACTGAGTCCACAGCGCTCACGCATGGCACCTCATCTGATGGAGCAGATTGCCTTTCTTAAATTCAATCTGCCCAAGTTGGGTTACCTAGCTCTTAGCTTGGAAAGTTAATTTTTTTTCTCTCTAATGTTTAAGGTAGTTTCTCCCCCTGGTTGCACGTGTTTGTGGTGTGGCAACGTCTGCTACCTCCGCCGGTGTAGCCAATTTACGCTAGGGCCTAGTGTCTGAGTTCTGGAAGTCCTCTCCCAAACGCCATGGACTGACAGACTTTCATGCTTTGCCCTGGGTGAAACAGGTGAGCTGGTCGTCAATTGCCCACTCATTCACCTTTTTCCGTTTCCAACGCTGCTGCTGGTGGTGGTGCCAGCATCTTTAGCCAGTTCGCTGACTGACAGTGTTCGGATGCTTTGCCCTGGGGTGAAACAGGTGAGCGGGTTGTCAATTGCCCACTCATTCGCCTTTCCCAATTCTGCTGCTGGTGGTGGTGCCAGCGTCTCTTCTCTGGCAGTTCACTTCCTGGCTAGTGTCATGCCACAAATGTCCCTAATTGTAAGGGCAGTTTCTCCCCCCTGGCTGCCTCTGTTTGCGGTGTGGCAACGCCTGCTACCTCCGCCGGAGTGGCCATCTTATGCTAGGGCCTTGTGTCTGAGCTCTGGAAGTCTGCTGCCAAACGTCTAAGACTGACAGTGTTTGGGTGCTTTGCCCTGGGGTGAAACAGGTGAGCGGGTCGCCAATTGCCCACTCATTCGCCTTTTCCAATGCTGCTGCTGCTGCTGGTAGTGGTGCCAGCGTCTCTTCTCTGCCAGTTCGCTTCCTGGCTAGTGTCATGCCTCAAATGTCCCTAATTGTAAGGGCAGTTTCTACCCCCTGGCTGCCTCTGTCTGCGGTGTGGCAACGCCTGCTACCTCCGCCGGAGTGGCCAGCTTACGCTAGGTCCTAGTATCTGAGCTCTGGAAGTCTGCTGCCAAACGTCTAAGACTGACAGTGTTTGGGTGCTTTGCCCTATGGTGAAACAGGTGAGCGGGTCGCCAATTGCCCACTCATTCGCCTTTCCCAATTCTGCTGCTGGTGGTGGTGCCAGCGTCTCTTATCTGCCAGTTCACTTCCTGGCTAGTGTCATGCCTCAAATGTCCCTAATTGTAAGGGCAGTTTCTCCCCCGTGGCTGCCTCTGTTTGCGGTGTGGCAACGCCTGCTACCTCCGCCGGAGTGGCCATCTTATGCTAGGGCCTTGTGTCTGAGCTCTGGAAGTCTGCTGCCAAACGTCTAAGACTGACAGTGTTTGGGTGCTTTGCCCTATGGTGAAACAGGTGAGTGGGTCACCAATTGCCAACTCATTTGCCTTTCCCAATGCTGCTGCTGCTGCTGGTGGTGGTGCCAGCGTCTCTTCAATGCCAGTTCCCTTCCTGGCTAATGTCATGCCTTAAATGTCCCTAATGGAAAGGGTAGTTTCTCCCCCTGGTTGCACTTGCTGCGGTGTGGCAACGCCTGCTACCTCCGCCGGTGTAGCCAGCTTACGCTAGGGCCTTGTGTCTGAGTTCTGGAAGTCCGCTCCCAAACGCCAAGGGCTGACAGTGTTTAGATGCTTTGCTCTGGTGTGAAACGGGTGAGCGGGTCGCCAATTGTCCACTCATTCGCCTTTCCCAATTCTGCTGCTGCTGCTGGTGGTGGTGCCAGCGTCTCTTCTCTGCCAGTTCACTTCCTGGCTAGTGTCATGCCTCAAATGTCCCTAATTGTAAGGGCAGTTTCTCCCCCGTGGCTGCCTCTGTCTGCGGTGTGGCAACGCCTGCTACCTCCGCCGGAGTGGCCAGCTTACGCTAGGGCCTAGTGTCTGAGCTCTGGAAGTCTGCTGCCAAACGTCTAAGACTGACAGTGTTTGGGTGCTTTGCCCTGGGGTGAAACAGGTGAGTGGGTCGCCAATTGCCCACTCATTCGCCTTTCCCATTTTTCAATGCTGCTGGTGGTGCCAGCATCTCTTCTCTGCCAGTTCGCTTCCTGGCTAGAGTCATGCCCAAAATGTCCCTAATGGTAAGGGCAGTTTCCCCCCCCTGGCTGCGTCTGTTTGCGTTGTGGCAATGCCTGCTACCTCCGCCGGAGTAGCCAGCTTACGCTAGGGCCTCGTGTCTGAGCTCTGGAAGTCTGCTGCCAAACGTCTAAGACTGACAGTGTTTGGATGCTTTGCTCTGGGGTGAAACAGGTGAGTGGGTCGCCAATTGCCCACTCATTCGCCTTTTCCATTTCCTTTTCCATTTCCATTTCATTATTTTCCTTCTGATACACAACCAACCAAACATAACACACACAATAACACAAATAACACAGTGACATAACACATAACACACATAACACATATAACACAGTGACATAACACATAACACACACACGTACAATGCACAAATCCCAAGGACCTTTCCTCTTGTTATTTGTCCTGGCCGTCACTTCTACACTCACTAGCATTAACGCTATAACTCACACTTCATCCTATAACATTTTTCCATCCACATACCTGCTAACAGACCCAACTTTTTCAGGGACAGTCCTGTCCCATCTAATTTAGCTAAACTAGGTATGCAAATACACGTAGGTAGTTATAGCTCGGTAGGTAGCACTAGTATAAACATTAAATAAATATAATAAAGTACTAAATAATAAATCTAACTTTAAAATACATTTAAATAAACCCCTAATTTTTTTTTAAAAACCCATTAAAATTAAAATTAAATTATTATTTAGACATAATACATCTTTAACCAAACTAGTGCACTGCTACTAATCTTAAACATACCGTACATTAACCCAAGCTATTTTTTAGTCCATCCGCATACCTGCCAACACACCCAAGATTTTGGTGGACAGTCCTGCTTTTTTCCAGTCCTGTCCAGTAAAAGTTTGGTGGTTGCAAAGTATGCCATTGTAAATAGGTAACAAATGTTAGGCATGTATTACAAGTGGTCCAAAATCAATTTAAAAATGTAAAATAATCCCTATTCTTTTATTAAACATCTATGGATGTGTGACTGTGTATGATAAAAAGGAGGCCAAGTTCCTTGTAGCATTTGTCTAGGTCATTTTGTGTACAGTACACCTCGGTACGTGTGTGCAACTCTATTGGTCGTTTCGGCAGGGGGCTCGCCTGCCTTCAACGAATGAAGTGTATTGCGTTCTGCAATTCACTCGTTGATGCCAGACCAGCCCCCTGCCGAAACGACCAATAGAGTTGCACACACGTACCTTCACGGCAGCTGCTGCTGCTCCGATCTGTTGTTAACCCCGTATTAACCCCTGCTAGGCAACCGGGAGGGAAACGAAGATCAAATGAGCACGAAGAATGTCCACGAATATTCGCCCGAAGAGAAGACAGGAACGGGATTTTTTTCCCGCCGAAGACGAACACGAAGAGCTTCCTGGTGCCCAAGTCTACTAATTATAGTGTTAGACCAGACTGGAGAATGAATGAATACAATCTAAAATCTGATTCTGCTAAACAAAACTTACATAAGGAAGCACAACAGTTCATTCAGATTAATGACAATGGTTCGGTTCAGGATTGCACACTCTGGGGCCACTTAAATATACATTAAGAGGCTATTTGATTAAAACTGACTTGCCAAAGCCTTCAGAGATTATTATCAATCTCTTTATAATTTGAGACAGATAGATATCTCTGTGCCACGTATAAAACAATTCTTACACAGACTTCCGCTTCCTAAGCTTTCAAAAGAAAAATTGGATTTTCTTAACAGATTTATAAGTAGTAGATCAGGAGAAGCAGGGGCGTACCTAGAGTATTTGGCACCTGGGGTGGATCCTGTATGTGGCACCCCCCCACACACACACACTTTAAAACTGCATAGCTTCTACCGTTATATACCGGCGCAGACACTGAAGGTGGTACAGCATAACACTTACTGTTATCATTATATACTGAGGCAGACATTGACGGTGGTACAGCATAACACTTATCACTATATACTGAGGCAGAAATTGACGGTGGTACAGCATAACACCTATCACTATATACTGAGGCAGACATTGACGGTTGTACAGCATAACACCTACCACTATATACTGAGGCAGACAATGACGGTGGTACAACATAACACCTATCACTATATACTGAGGCACACATTGACGGTGGTACAGCGTAATCCCTATCACTATACATTGAGCCAGACATTGACAATAGTGCAGCATAACTCCTATCACTATATACTATGCCAAACATTGATGTGGTGTAGGCCTACCACTTCATTAGTAGTAGGGATGCACCGAAACGAATTCTGGACTGAAACCGAAAATGCAGCATTTACCTGGCCGAAACCGAATATGGCCCCCCCCACACCATAAAAAAAAATCTAACACTTTTATTTCAAGTAAGTAACACACCAAAATAGGACAAAACAATTAAATAACAATATTAATATATATATATACCCAGATTCCAGGATGTACTCGCAGACTTGGCATGATAGGAGTATGATTGCCCTATCTACCCCTTCTCACTCCCTTTTGTCCTACCTACCCCTTCTCACTCCCTTCTCCCTATCTACCACCTATCCCCCCGTGATGGGAGTTATGATGTACTAGAGCATAATTATATAATGAAAAATACATTGGAAATGGTACAGCATAACACCCATCACTCTCACACACTTACCAATCCACACACATACCAATCCACACACATACCAATCCACACACATACCAATCCACACACACACCAATCCACACACACACCAATCCACACATATACCAATCCACACATATACCAATCCACATATATACTAATCCACACATACCAATCCACACACATACCAATCCACACACATACCAATCCACACACATACCAACCCACACACATACCAATCCACACATATACCAATCCAGACATATACTAATCCACACATACCAATCCACACATACCAATCCACACATATACTAATCCACACATAACAATCCACACATACCAATCAACTCTCACTCACTGAATGCTTTCCTACCTTTCCTCTTTTCTCCTTACAACTTCTTTTCCTCCTCTTCGCTCCTCTTCTTCAGTTCTTCTGTCTTCTTCCGGGTCAGAGGGCACGGACGGCAGTGGGCGCGGCTTCAGTGTTGTGCGCCGGGATCTGACATCAAATCCCGGCGCACAGCAGCTGTTGCCGCGCGGATCGCAAGGGAGCGATATCGGAGGTCTTTAACAGACCTCCGGCTCCCTTGAGTGGTTTTAAGCCGGGTTCAAGGGTTTGCTAAAGACCTCCGATACCGCTCCCTTGCGAGCCTGCTCCTCCAGCGGCGGACATTACTGTCCGTCTTTGGAGGGGTGCCGGGTGCCGGCAAGTTGGCACCCGGTGCGGACCGTCCCCCCCGCCCCCCGCTAGGTACGCTACTGAGGAGAAGATAACATGCGTAAACTGATTGATTTAATCTCTCAAGTGAAGGCATTCGATGCAGAGAAGGCATTCGATAGGGTTAGCTGGAATTTTCTGAATGCTTTGACATCACAAATGGCACATGGTGGGTACGTCCTTTGGCCCCCTTGCCATCTTAATTAGATCTTCAAACGGAATTAAAGGGATTATAATTAAAGATCACTCTTTTAAGATAACATTATATGCAGATGACATTATTCTTACCTTGATTGACCCAGAGGTCTCTATCCCTGCGGCTTTAACAGCTGTTCGGGAATTTAATTTTTACTCTAACTATATATTACAGGTGATGACGGCCTATGTTTTCTGATACCCAAGACACAGGTGATGACGGCCTATCTTTTCTGATACCCAAAAAACTTTTCTTATCAATGCATACTGTTTTGATTGCTCAAGGGACTGGGTAGGTTATCTTGGGATCAAACAGATGTTTGATTTAAAGAAAATAATCTTTGCCAATTATGAAACTTTGGAAAAAAATCTTGCCCTTCAGATAGAAAAGATTAAATTGGTGGAGGCGTCCTGCCTTGGAAGAGTTAATATGATAAAATCTTATCTGATTCCTAAAATTCTATACCACTGCGGGTCCCTGGGAGTATCTTGGATAGACTTTTCAAATTACATTTTACGTTTGTCTAGAAAAACGGGAAACCTAGAATTAGTCAAGTAACAATCTCAAGAAGCTGTAGATACTTGGGCTTAGGTTTCCCAAATATAAGAATGCTACACGAAGCTGCAATGTTTATGCATGCATTATACTGGGACGTCAAAAAAGATAAAATCTAGGATGGCTTTACTGAGAACGTAATCAGACAAATGAATAGGAATTATTTAATTTGTTTTGGCTTAATCCCCGCATTTTGAGACAACAAAAAATGATTAATCCTATTATTCTTGATGCAATAAAGACTCGATTAGGGCAATGTTGGGTGTAGAATACTATACTGGTACTTAAGTATTTCATCCAGGATATAGACCTAACAAATTGGCTGTTAAGTGGTATTTCTACATTTGGCGATTTGATATTGAATGCTAGTGTTCAGAGTTTTCCCTCAGTCCAGGCAAGATTTCCTTTATTAGTCAAAGAGTTTTTTACATACTTGAGAGTGAAACACTTTGAAATCTAATGTAATCTCTACACCATCAGAACTGGATATATTCATTAACAAACATAGCAAAACAAATCTTATACTAAAGTAATGAGTTATCTAGATACTCATAAAAATGATCTACTACCCTCTTCAATAGAGAAATGGCAGTATGATTTATTTTTCAATGGAGGGTTGCTCACTTGCTTGGTTACAGGTTAGAAAGGCAGTCCATTCAATCAACCTACACAAACTTCTTCATTGTTGGTATCTGGTCCCTTCCCGATTAGGCAAGTTCCCTAACTCAGTCCCTAATCTCTGCTGGAGATGCAATCAAGAGGTGGGGACCCAATCTCATATATGGTGGTCATGCAGTAAACTGATAAATATTAAATTAGAAATTGTTAAGCTTCTTTCGTATATATTTAAAACCAAAGTTGGTCTTCTCTCACAAACATGGCTTTTTCACCTAATTTACCAACTTCAGGCAATTCAGAGTTTAGCAGTTAACATTTTGCTTGCCATTAAAATTTGTTTGGCTAGATACTGGTGTAAAGAGGTTAACCCCTCCTGGACTGAAATTATGAATAAAATCTCGTACCAATCAGATATGGAACATTATTTCTATTTTTCGAAACATAATATTCATAAATATAATCATATATGGTTCCCTTGGTTTAATTATATCAAATCTAATTATCCCTTATAGATCTAACTTCATTTGTTTTGGCTTCTATCTTGGCGAATGTATTTATGGATTTTTATATATATATGAATCAATACATTTTTTTTTTTTAAACCTTCCCAGACGTGGACATCCCAGGAAGTTCACCTCAAGGTCAGACCGTGCAATGCTCAGAGAAATTGCAAAAAAAGTGTTACATCTCAGACCTTACAGGCCTCAGCATGGTAAATGTTAAAGTTCATGACAGTATACTTAGAAAAAGATGGAACAAGTATGGAGCAGCAAATCTACAACAGAATAGCTAAAAAAGAAAACAATCGAGGTGTCCAGACTTTAACCCAATTGAAATGCTGTGGCAAGACCTTAAGAGAGCTGTTCATAAACAAATACCTGCAAACATCAATGAACTGAAGATACATTGTAAAGAGGAGTGGGCCAAAATTCCTCCACAATGATGTAAGAGACTGATAAAGTCATACAGAAAACAATTACTTCAAGTTATTGCTGCTAAAGGTGGTTCTACAAGCTATTGAATCATAAGGTGTACTTCGTTTTTCACACATGGCTTCTCCATTTTGGCTTCCTTTTTTGTTAAATAAATCATGACACAGTGTAGTATGTCATGTGTTGTTGTTCATCTGAGGTAGTATATACCTAATTTTTAGACCGGCTAAGGAACAGATGATTGTTATAATGTCCTATGTAAAATGTAAAACCATAGAATTAAAAGAGGGTGTACTTTCTTTTTCACACAACTATATATATATATATATATATATATATATATATATATACCGTATTTGCTCGATTATAAAACGACCCTGATTATAAGACGACCCCCCAAAATCTGAATATTAACTTAGGAAAAAAAGAAAAAGCCTGAATATAAGACGACCCTAAAGGAAAAAAGTTTTACCAGTAAATGTTAATTCATGTAAACTATTTTTTTAAATAAAAGCTATGATTGAAAAAAATATTTTTTTTGTTTTTATTTCCTTGTATTTTCCAACCTGTCCCCCAGTTACGCACATCTGCCCCCAGGCTTGCCACACCAATATGGCACTGTGGCCCATGATATGCCTTTTAACCCTCTATATGCCACTGTGCCCCATGGTATGCCTTTTGACCCCCTATGTGCCACTCTGCCTCCAGAAATGCCTTATACCCCTATATCCCATTCTGGCATTTAGGGGGTTAAAATGCATATTATGGGGCAGAGTGGCATATAGGGAGGTATAAGGCATTCCAGGAGGCAGAGTGGCATTAAGGGAGTTAAAAGGCATTGTATAGAGCACTCTGCCTCCAGAAATGCCTTATACCCCTATATGCCACTCTGGCATTTAGGGGGTTAAAAGGCATATTATGGGGCAGAGTGGCATATAGGGAGGTATAAGGCATTTCAGGAGGCAGAGTGTTCTATTAAATGCCCCCTTAATGCCACTCTGCCTCCTGAAATGCCTTATACCTCCCTATATGCCACTCTGCCCCATAATATGCCTTTTAACCCCCTAAGTGCCAGAGTGGCATATAGGGGTATAAGGCATTCCAGAAATGCCCTATGCCCCCATTTAACACACACGCACACACACACACTTACCGGTGCTTCCAATTTCCTGCTGTATTGCCGGGGCAGCGGGTTGACGTCTCCTTCCGCTGCAGCCGGAAGGAGGTGGAGTTGGCAGCGGGGGTTTGTCTGCGTCCGTCGCGGATACCTTCCCCAGCTGTCAGAGATCAGAGTTCCCCGCAGCGGACGTTGTCTACGCAGCGGACGTTGTCTACAGCAGGAAGCACCGGTAAGTGTGTGGCGGGGTGAGACAGAAGGATCCAGGTCCCCTGCAGCGGTGCGGGGGATCTGGATCTTAGTCTCATAATCAGACCTCTATTTGAGGTCTGATTAGAAGACGACCCCGATTAGAAGACGAGGGGTATTTTTCAGAGCATTTGCTCTGAAAAAAACCTCGTCTTATAATCGAGCAAATACGGTATATATACCCACACTACACTTGTGCATTTTAATTTGCACGAATTGCAAATGTAACAAAATTTGCATATTTTGTCAGTTCATAGAAATCTCCGTAAACGAGACAAAAAAAACCACGAAACCAATAAAAACAATGCGAAAAACTCAGAATCCTCATTCTAATTTCATGGACTCATTAACTTCCTCTATCTCACACTGTCCTGGTCTGATGTCTTCAGGTGGATCCTGGATACTGTTCTTGCTGCAGATTCTCGTCCCAGATGAGTTTGCTGGAAGTCGTTATCCTGCGGCTCTTGTCTGTATCAGGCAACCACCTGGCAAAACAGATCAACTGCTAGTGCTAGTGAATCACTTTCCTTATGGGGGTAGGCTTTACTTGATGGCAAATTCATAGAGAGGCTAAAATGATGACTTCCCTGCCTGGTTCTGCACTCACTCCACTTCTCCCTGGCGAATTCCAGGCCACACCCACAAAGGTGAAATATGGTGTCCTCAAAAGTCCAAAAACATAGAGGGCAACATCCCTAATGTAAAAATTCCTGCTTTTCACTAGCAGAACTAGAAATATAACTATGTACAGGAAATGACATCTATAGCAACCACTCACCTAACAAACCAGTCAGACTACGTGAAATAGTTACAGGATTTTACTGAGTTTAAGTGGCTTCCCCATTTTGATCATAAGTTAACCTAGATGGTCTTCTTGTTCTTTGATCCTGTCTCAAGTTCCTCTGAGGAAGCCTCTGGCATCTTTAATGCAATGTGCTTGAGGCCACTGGTGGAAAGGATTCCAGTGGCCTGAGGCCCAGGTCCTCTTAAGAACCTGGGATGAAGCTAGGACCTTCAGGATTGAATTGAAAAGTAGAAGAAAGGGAAGAAGGAGGCACAGATTAAGAACTAGCTGGAATCCACCAGTCTTGTCCACTGTTCGGTGTAACTCCTCCTGGATCATCACATGGCTCTTTTCTTTGTGCAGGGGCCTCATCAATACTTACACCAGTGTTAATATGAGGTAAGAGATGTTAGTGGGACCATCAGCACAATCATCCTTCAGCATTTCCTTCAACGTCATCTCTAGACATAGCCACTAGCAATTGGTGTATTTTATGCCAGGCCTTTTCAGCTTTCAGGCCCTTTGACCTTATACACTGGGATTCCAGGAATCTTTAAGATAACTTGAAATAAAATATCCATCCAACGATCCGCTAGTTTATGCTTTCCTGAGAATCCTAAATCCTTTATCTCCAGGCTGAAGGTCCTTATATCACACTTTGGTGTTGTATCTTTTTTATTGTTCTCATTAAGCTTCGGCCAACTCATAGGCATTTTTTTAAGATTTAAGTCCCTAACACAGTGGTTATGAGAATGGTGGTTTATCAGAAGATACTCCCAGACGAATGTCAGTGGGCAATCTTGTTTCTGGACCAAACATTAAGAAGTAAGCTGAAAACCCTGTGCATTCATGTTGAGTACAATTGTAACCATGTACCATAGTCTTCATATGTTGGCCCCATGATCTTTTCTCACCATGCTGGGGACTCACCTGCATTTTATGGAGAGCACCTTTTAGGGTGTCCTCTTGGTTTCTCTATATCTAGGAGCTTTAACATCTCTCAGATGATTCTGCTCTCAAAATCTTGTCCTTGGTCAGAATGCAAACGATTTGACAATGGTACTGCCCTTCCGATCAGGCAGGATTGAGCATATTAGGTAAAATTATCTGTAATCACTAGAACATTGCTGGTCATAATGGAGTTGGCCTTAATGCAGAGAAAATCCATGCAGACCAGATCCATGGGCCCCGAACTCTGTAGGTGGCCAATGTAAAGTGGGTAACGTTTCTCAGCACTTTCAGCTCCCTCTGCAATACCTCTCTATTAACGCCCTCATTTTGGGCCAGAGGAAACGATCTTTTATAAGCCCAAAAGATTTAGCATTTCCCAGGTGACCATGATAACGATTATCGTGGTCACTTGGGACTTTCAAACCATCCCGCAGGGTCCCAATTGTAGGATTTGGGGCGTGTTGTTTCTCTTCCAAGCTGATTACTGACCATTAGGTTACAGTAGTGGGAAGGCACATAGCTTCTTGGATAGCTTTTTGTATACAACTGATCGAGTCTATAAATCACAGCTTGGACAAATTCACCCACTCATCCTCTACTATGGAAGTTTGACAAACAGCTCTAACTCCTAATCTGAGGTAGTCCCAGTTACCACGATAGAGCAGTTGATACTGCATTCTTATGTCCTGGCTTATATTTTAAGGCAGCCAGCCACCAATGACCTGTAGCATCCAACTTGGTTGTAGTAAGTACGTAGGTGAGCGGATTGTTATTGGTCCATACCTCAATCTTCACAACATATAGGTAGTCATGTAGTTTCTCTATGGTTGCACAGGAGAATTGTTTTCACTCCCAATTAAACTCTGGGAGTATAGGGTTGGTGTAAAACACCTCTGAGACCCTCCAGGTTGGCGTCCACATATGAGACATGGATCTGGATCGGAATGTGCCAGTAAAGAGGTTTCTGTCCCCTCCTACCTGAGAACTTGGAAAGCCTTTTAACAATTTGGTATCCACTTCTCTCCAATGGGATCCTAGGAGGTTGTTTCCCTTCCTTCCTGGGTTCAGCCTTCAGAAGGTCATGGAGAAATAATCTTCCATGAACTAGCCGTGGAAGTTACCGTCAGAACCCTAAAATGGAATGCAGCTTCTCTATGGTTTTGGGTTGTGGCCATCTTACAACCAATTCTATCTTGGATGTGTCAGATAATCCCTCTGCAGACACTATGTGCAGTTATCCAATCATATTTTCAGCCCTTAATCCCTCAGATGCCTCAGTACTTTTATCAATCGGTTTTCATGTTTTCCAGAAATAATCAGATCATCGAGACACACCAAACATTCTGCAGGGTTCAATCCCGCCAGAACCGTTTCCAAGGTAGGGGGAGCACCTCTCACACCTTGCGGCAACCGGGTGAACTGGTAAAACACCAAAGGGCAAATAAAGTGCGTCTTCTCCTGTTCTTCATCCTTCATGGGTACTTTATTTTACAAAAGACATGACAATATGTGCGGAAATTTAAAAAATACTTAACTTTATCAGTGTCTGCTCCCATCGTAAACGCCAGGAGGCGGCAAAGATTGATGAGCTTTATAGTCAAATAGCTAGGGCTGAACAGGCAAACAAGGTCTCTATGTTGGGCGGCGACCTGCAGCTTCTACTGACCCTGCGTAGGGAGCTAGCCACTATCCTTAACCTGAGAATACACCGGTCCTTCATGCTCACGAGGGCCTTGTTTTATGAACATGGCGATAAGACGGGCAAATACCTGGCGAGAGCCCTCCGGGCAACTCGGTAGCCTACATATATTTCCAGGATTCGCTCGCCTGGTGGTCAGGTCCGCTCCCTCCCTTCCGACATCTCTGTCTGCTTTCACAATTATTTTGAGCAGCTGTATAATCTCCGCTCCGGTCAGTGGAGATCCGATCCTACTTGGAGAGGACGATCCCTCAGAAAATCACTGCGGATGAGGCGGCTTCCCTTGATTCTCCACTCACACTGCCTGAGCTTATGCTGGCTATCGTGTCCTCACCCCCTGGCAAATGCCCTGGCCCTTATGGATTCCCTCTAAAATACTATTCAGAATTTAGGGACCTCTTGGGTCCCCATTTCGTGAGCGCTTTTAATTCTGTTCTAGAAGGTGGCCAAATTCACGACCGCACCCTGATGGCTTCCATCACACTGCTCCCCAAGGCAGGCAAGGACCCGGAGCAATGTGGTAGCTATCGCCCTATTTCCCTGCTAAATGTTGACCTAAAGCTATTCTCCAAGATCCTTTCTAATCGCATAAAGCCTCTTATGACGTCCCTGATTCACCCTGACCAGACTGGGTTTGTCCCTGGGCGTGAGGCCCGAGACAGTACCATCAGAGCCCTGTTCCTCATGCACTATGCGAAATGTACCCGTACTCCGGCTCTTCTGTTGTCTCCGGACACAGAAAAAGCCTTTGATAAGGTGAACTGGTCCTTTATGTTGTCCACCTTGACACATATGGGTTTTGGCCCGGGACTACTTACCTGGATCTGTTCTCTATATTCCACCCCTACAGCCCATAGTCGAAGTAACGGTTCACATTCGGCTCCCTTTCATATCCGAAATGGGACTCGTCAGGGTTGTCCCTTATCCCCCTTGCTGTTTGTCCTCTCGCTGGAGCCTTTCCTTCAGGCTGTGCGGTTGAGTCCAGGCGTCAGTGGCCTTCAGGTGGGGGGCACCCAACATAAGATCTTGGGATATGCGGACGACCTCTTGTTCGTTGTCACCCGAAAATTTGCTTCCCAATATCCTCCGGTAGTTCTCGCTCTATGGTGCCCTTACGAACTTTAAAATTAACGTGTCCAAATCGAAAATCCTTAATGTGCCCCTGCCCTGTGGTGAGGTTGACTCCTTAAAGTCGTCCTTTTCTTTTGCCTGGTGTTGCCCTAAACTTAAGTACTTGGGGATATGGCTCTCTCCAGACTTCCCCCAGCTGTTCCATTATAATTTCTCACCCTTACTGTCAACATTACGGACGGATTTATTACCGTGGCGGCGTCTGACGATTTCCTGGGTAGGGAGGATTAATACTCTGAAAATGACCATCATGCCCCGCATTCTCTATCTCTTTCAGACTCTCCCCATATCTTTACCCCCTTCATTTTTCTCCTCCCTCCGCACTGCCTTTGTGCGATTTGTATGGGGCCCTCGAGTACCACGCATCCGTTTTTCCATGTTAATACTCCCCAAGTCTAGAGGAGGTCTAGCCCTACCTTGTCCCCGCTCTTATTACAGGGCGTGTCATCTACTTCGAGTACTCGAATGGTCCCATGGACCTCAGTCCAAGCAATGGGTGGGGATCGAATCTGAGTTGTTGGGTCTTCCCGCTGGGGTCTTACACTGGCCGCTGATCCCGACGGCTAGGAGACTAGCTGCTCCAAACCCGTTTATTCATGCTACTTTGGGCACCTGGTTTTCCATTGTCCGGAAGACGCGGCTGTCTACCATCCCCTCACCTCTGTTAGGGATAACCCTGATTCCACCTCCCCGACGCAGTCCTCGTGTATTCACTCGTATGTGTCCCCGACCAGTCTTTCCTCTTTGGACCAGCTTTCGCCTCACTACCCACCTACTTTATTGGAGATCTTCCAATATGCTCAGCTGCGCCACTTCTATCGGTCTTTGCCACAGAAACACAACTTGTCACGTGCCCTTACGGCATTTGAGGACCTCTGTGTGGCCCCTACTCTTCCGACCCATGGCGTTTCCCGCCTCTATGGTCTCCTCCTTGATGTTTTTAATCTTATGCCCCCAACGTTCATGGGGCGTTGGGAATCCGATTTGCAGGTCTCTCTCACAAAGGAACAATGGGACAAGATTTGCATTCTCACTCACCACTGCTCACGGAGCACTAGAGACCAGGATATGACCTATAAACTTCTGGCTTTCTGCTACCGCCCGGTATGCGGTCGTCTCCGTGTACCGTGCGAATGTTCCCAACCAGTGTTGGAGGTGCGATCTCTTCTTCACATATGGTGGCATTGCCCACTTATCACCCCTTTTTGGGAAGCCAAACTATTCCCAGTTCCATCACTTTACGGATGAGATCCTCCCCTTCACCTCACGTCTCACTCAATCAGATGGTTCTGGAAATCGGTGATCCGTCACCTCCTGGTGGCGGTGAAGGCCTTGATCCCTCTGCATTGGGGTGATCCCGCCCCCCCCCACCTTCAGAGAATGGGTTCTCCGAGTTGAGCAGATTCGGATACTAGAGGAGTTGAGCCTCTCGGCTGACGGGGGGCATGAGCGCTACTTGGCCACGTGGTTTTATTGGCTGTCGTATGTACAAGATCCTCTTATCCGCCAACTGCTTGCGTAATTCTTTGTTTGTACTGTCCCTTCGCCCCCCCCTTTTTTTTCTTTCTTTCCCCCTGATCTCCATTTGCCTCTTCCCAGCGCCTGTACCCACGTTCCCCTCCCCTTGTGAATATGCTCTTTTTCTTCTTCTCCTTCTCCTGCCCCAGACCTCACTCTGTTCCTCTTGACTCCCTTGTCGTTTTTCTTCTGGCTGGGATCATTTTATTCTCCCTCATTGCATACTCCTCCGGCCATGCTTGCCGATTGGGTCACATTGCCGTTCAGTATTGCCTGATACTCACCTGCTATCAAGCTCCTGTTGTACTCGCTTGTCATCTCTCTTAGGGGCGCGGCTGCCGCGTTTACACCTGTTGTATGTTCTTGTGACCATACTGGCTTGATATGTTATATTTTACGCCAACTACAGGGTGTACTCCTTGCTATTGAGCACTTGCTCTATTCACTTCCTCTCTCATGGGCGAGGCCGCTATGTTTTCGTCTGCTGTATGCTCTTGTGGCCGTACTGGCTAGATGTGTTATACTTTATGTCAATGTACTTTATGTGTTCTTTCTATTCAGCTCATGTTGTATTCACTTGCCGGGAGCATTGTTGCTCTTCCTTGTATCTCGAATGAATCCTCATGCCATTTTCCCCTTCCCCTCCCCTTTTTCCTTTCTGTACCCCTCTCCCTTCGTAAAAAAAACTAAACTTCAATAAATGTTGATTTACCCTAAAAAATACTTAAATTCATTTAAGTGGCCTGTTCAATAGGTTCCTCTGTTGGAAAGCCCATAGAGCCCCTTCTGGGGAATGGAATGGAGTTTCTTCTTTGTAGCGGTATAACAGAAGAAGACCGGAGGAGAGATAGTTAAACAAGTAGTAACTTTAATAGAAATAAAAAAATAGTATCTTACATATAAAAATACTTTAAGGCTCCCGTGGAGAGGACCGGAATAGTGCCATGCTGTAGCAGTGACAGCTTGGTTCTCACAAGATTCTTTTGTATCCACTTCCTTAAAGGGCGTATTCAGCACAACGCGTTTTACCAATCAGCTTCCTCAGGTGCATAGTCTCTCCTCCTCCAACCTTCCCATTTATAGAGCCATTAACCATTTCTCTACCAATCACTTGATTAATTGAGTCCATTAAACCCTTCTTTACAAAATCACTCAATTAACATAAAAATACAATTAATAGATAAAACACAAAATACTAGTGTCCTATATGGGGTCATCACATAAGAAATAGCCACACATACATATTACAGGTCTTTTGACACAAATAATGACATATGTTCATAAGGTACTGCATAACATGCAAAAGGCTAATAATTGTAGCAGAGTACTGGTGTTGCAATGGTTAACTTAAAGTGCAAACTGCTTCAAGGTCTACCTGTTTATACACATAGCCTAAATACACATAGCAGCATGAAACTTTGCTGCTCGATTTATCACAAAACAATACTGGGTTACGGATGAACACATCTGTCTAATACAGCATTGATAACTAACTCAAAAATAATACTGCGTAATCGAATATATCAAAGAATGTATAAATATTCTGGAATGAAGTTCCTGCAGAAAAAGGGGAGAATGGAAAAGGCAGTATCAGAACTCAAAAGATCATAAGAAATGAAACAAATCAAAGTCTTGGTTGAGACCAAATGGATGTAAAGTTTTTAACTGGTAGACCCACCGCATCTCCTCCTGACCCATCCTTCTAATAAAATCACCCCCCTCCAGTTTCTATTGACGGCATGGATTGCCATAAAACTCAGGTCTCTAGGATTGCATTGATGGTAACTGCCGAAATGAGCGGACACACTATGTTTACCACATCCCTTTCTAATATTTTGCATGTGTTCACCAATTCGGACATGTAGTGGTCTAATGGTACGGCCTACATACTGTAGTCCACACTTACAACTCAACACATAAGTGACATTTCTAGTGTGGCAGGTGATAATTGTGTTTATAGGGAATTCTTTATTGGTTGTAAATTCTGCTTTATTATATTGTAAGCTGGTACTAGTGCAGACTGAGCGTGTGCCACACCTATAGAAACCCTTTCTCCAATTTAGAAAGTCTTTTGGTGTTTTATTGTTGGTAGCTAAACTACATAGACTGCTATTGATATTCTTAGCTCCCCTAAATACTATCCGTGGATCACATGACAAAATTTTATGTAACTCTTTGTCTTCAAACAATAAATGCCAATGTTTAGAGACAATTCTTTTTACGTGGCGATGACTTTTATTAAAATCTAAAACCAGTCTCTGACTAAATCAATATTTGGTTTGGTTGTGGTATTCAATAAAACCGCTTATTCTATTGGGTCTACCTCCCTGGCGGCTTTTTCAATTACTTCATGGGGGTATCCTTTTTGGAAAGATCTTGCATAATCCTTTGAGACTGTTGTTTATATACTACTTCATCACTGCAATTTCTTTTAATTCTAGTGAGTTGACTTTTTGGAATTCCTGATAGCCAGGGGGTATAGTGTCCACTGCTAAAAAGTACGTAACTATTCACGTCAACCTTTTTAAAGTGTGTCATTGTTTTTAACATGACTTCTTCTATATAAATATGAAGATCCAGAAAATCTATTTCCAAGGGGCTGTTTTGTGTAGTTAGATTTATGCTCCATGTATTCCTATTCAGATAAGCTAAAAATTCAACCAGATCAGTTTCAAGGCCATCCCATATAAAAAAAAAACATATAACCTATAAAGCGTTTGTAGGACACCAAGCTCTGCTGCCAGCCATGCAGAAAAAAGACACGTGTGTCCACCCAATGGGACATGAAAAGATTTGCATAGCTGGGAGAGAAGCGGGTACCCATAGCCATGCCCCGGCATTGTAAATAAAAGGTGTCCTCATATTTAAAATAATAATTCTGTAAAATCCATGAGATGGCGTTGAGGATAAACTGTTTCTGTGTCTCTGGAAATGTTGTATCCTTATCAAGGAAATACTTGACTGCTGCACTGCCCCTTTCATGGGATATATTTGTATACAAGGATGACATGTCACACGTGACCAAGATATAAGAATCCTTCCGATGTATATTTTTGAATAACCTTAATATGTCGGAAGTGTGTTTTAAATAGGCAACTGTTTTTTTAACCAGGGGTTGTAGGCAAACGTCCACATATTGTGTCAAATTGGCCGATATAGAGCCAATGCCAGAGACTATTGGATGTCCCAGGGGGCGGGTTAGGTCCTTGTGAATCTTTGGCAGTACATAAAATGTAGGTATGCAAGGATACAGATTGTTTAAATGTTGATATTCGTTGTGTGTAATAATATCCGGTTTAATAGTTATAGTTTTATTCTCGTTTAGGCTGTTTAAAGCCTTCTTTTCACTAGGGGATAAGTTGTCACTACCCACATGAAGTTGTAGGGGACATGTTACCATACTCATACACAAAACACATACTTTGTATCCAAAATTGTAATAATAAAACGCAACAACAAACATTTTGGATGAATCAGGCCGTGGACTTTTATTTAGTTTAACAATACAAAGACTTCACTCATAACTTGAACTTTATAAACTGATACTATACATTAACCAAAACTTAACTCTTGGCATAAGCCTCAGAGCACATCTTATACATATCACCTTGCCAACCGCCCTATAAGTCAGCTGGCCCAACTCAAATTAGCAGTTCACCCCATGATCATAGAGTAACCATACCCCAATAAAAGCCACGACAATTTATTATACATTATTTCTCTTTTTTTTTTTTTAAAACAAAAAACAAACTTCAACAATATCAAGGGAGGGTGGGCGGGCGCATCTCCATCAGCTCGTCCATCTTCAGCGCACCGCTTCGCCACTGCTCACCAGTCTCAAGGACAGTGCAGTATCGGCTAGGCGGCACGCCAGGTAAGTAAAACAAACACCTCAGGGACGCTCCTTATACAGATAGCTTTCCCGCCCTTAGCGCAGCGCGAGGCAGGACGCAGCCTATCTAAGCGCAGCGCGAGACACTCGCAAGCCGGCACGCGACACCCGAAAAAGGCGGCAAGCGCTAGCGCAGGCGCAAAAGCACTTTTAGTTATATAACCATCATGTCACCCTGCCCTATATGGTGCAGGCTTTATCATATTTAGTCTTTCTATCTAACGTTTCCAGATCTTCAGTGACCAGTTGCTCAAAATTTAATATTGGTGCAGATTTACAAAATTGTGGATAAAATTTGGACCTATTCCGTAGTGAAGTGTAGAGATAACTATTTTTGTTACTAGAGTTTTCTTTCTGTGGTGGGTGTTTCAGAAAAAAAAATTTAAAGCCAATTTTTTAGAGAATCTGTGTTTGTCAATATAAGTGTTAAATGCATTGAGATTACATGTGGGGGAAAACTTTAATCCCTTTTTTTATCATTTAATTTCATCTTGTATAAAAGTGTACTGAGATAAATTAAAAACCCCTACCGGTTCAACGGCCTCAACGGTGCGGGGAACTCTGATCTCTGACAGTCGGGGAAGGTCTGCGCGAATCGCCTAGACGTCTATACGCTGCCCCGGCTACACACCGGAGAGTCAGAAGCACCGGTAAGTTGGGGGGGCATAAGACAGGAGGATCCAGGTCCCCTGCAGCACTGCGAGGGATCTGCATCTTAGTCTCATATGAGGTCTATTTGAGGTCTGATTATAAGACGACCTCAATTATAAGACGAGGGGTATTTTCCAATTTTGCCAATGCTTCAAATCGATTCTACAGGGGGATGTGATTAGGGTTGTTATCCCTCAAATTCCTTCTTCCAGAGGAGGAACTAATGAAACTATTGTGCCATGGAACAGCATCAGAACTCCTTCCTCCAAAAGAGGAGGAGTCATTATGTCTCCCTTATTGGGAGTTAGATTCTACCGTCCTCTCCTGCCAGTCCAATTATATGACACCTATTCCAAGAATTGGTTCCCATCTTTGATCTGCCAATAAGTTATGGTGGGGTAAAGGTGATGGAAACCCCTCCACTTAAGATAGGAATAGAATTCCTATAACTCAGGGTCCTTATCTGCTAGGCCATGAATCACCACAGGGGTCCTTTGGCAAGATGACACCTTCCTTGCATCCGCTAGATTATATGAGTTCATCATGACAGTCTCCATGGCCTATTTGATAATGAGAGAAATCTCAATGTATTTTTTCCTGGTAAAACACTTTCTAAATAAATAAATAAATGGACATTTAGAGCTCTGCAGATATTCATAAAGGACTGCAGCCACCTAGAAATACTCTATTCAATGTACAGGTACAAATAAAACATAAAAATGTGAAGTAAAACACTAAGGGTTTTGTAAAGTAGACTTGATCGTGTTGAGGAGGGAGCAGGTTTCCATCAAGACTGCCACTGTCTAAACCACAGGCTGCTAAGAGATTACTGTGTTATGGGCAGTACAGGGAAGGGGACTAGTATCACTCCCCTGATGATCACACACCTTATTACCTCCACTTCATCACAAGTCCATATCCTGGACTCAGCTCTGTCATGTAGAGAGTATATAGGGATATATATATATATATTAGTTTTTATTATTAGTTTTCAACTTGTAACCTTGCTGGGGTACAGAAAGAAAAAGGGAAAAGGGTACATCACCAAAGTTATACATTGTTTTTTGTTAAAATGTAACAAATGGCAATAGAACAATCAACTGTTTCTTCCAAAAGCTTTTTACAAATTACAATGCAAAGTGAATTAATTTGTACCGATTTTCAGGTGTGGGGTTAGGTAAGGTGTGGAAGTGGGGAGCAGGGGAGAAAAATAATATCTTATTGCTAGTCATAAACATACAGTATCCTTATAGTAAAAAGCCCGGTGTGTTATAAGGCGACATTAGGTTTTTCTGCATAAGGGTGCTGTGGCATAGTGCAGCCACGATTCTGGGCATTATAAAAGGGCCCTTCAGAATAACATACTGAATAAAGGAGATCTAAGAGCTCTTGGGGCATAGGGGGCAGAGTTTTTCCATTTTGTAGCTATGATCGTTTTCACAAATGTACATACAGCAGAGGTCAATCTGCAGTGAAGAATTTGAAAGGTAGGAGGAAAAATATTTAATAGTGCAATTTTTCGGGCAAGGATCTATAGTGACATTGAGACATTTGCTTAGGACACAGAAAGTAACTTCCCAAATAGTTCTTATTCCTTCCTTCCTTGTAATCCCTAAATGGTTGGAGCAATGTGAGGTCCTTGAAGGCACCTATCCAATCTTTCATTGTAAACTCTATTTCCTAATCTTTCTACCATAATATAATCTACTGCAGTCTGTCTTCAAGGAACCCGGATGCCTCATTTCCCATTAATAACAGGCTGACATGCCCTTTGGGCATTTTGGTGCCAATTTACATATTTGGTCTACAATGTTTCTTTTCCCCATATATCTTCACAGGGAGGGCTGGGCATCCCTAACATACATTCATACCATAACCACCCTTCTGTACTTTGTTAAATACATTTATATATTGCTCCTCTGTAAAAAGAGTGTCTGAGTTAACTCTTTGGTCTCTATCCTTTTGCCTATGATACAATAGCCTTTTTTATCCTCCTTTGTACATTATGTTCGTTGGTGAACGGTGCCAAGTATATTATATATATATATATATATATATATATATATATATATATATATATATATATATATATGTGTATTTTGTACTTCCTTCTATGTTTCTAGATTCTGGCGGACCTTCTAGTCATCTAACAGTGCTTTAGCTTCTGCAAATTGGTGTCCAAGGGTAGGTCAACTTTCGCTATTGGCCTCTCATCTTGCATCAATTGTTGTGTTTATGACAATCTTTAGTTATTTATTTGACTTTCTACTGTAAGCATAGATGTGTAGATTATGCTAGCTGTGTGTCAGTACCTACCTCTGCAGCTTTGTTAACCAGAAGCTGGTGATCCATCCAGTAGACTATGGTTTCTCTATTCCAGCAGCTCAAGTGCTCCATCTACCCTTCAAAAACATAAAGAGGTCAAACCGCTCACATCGCCGTTATACTCCTGTGGAATAATGTACTGATGGGGCTTTCCCTGTAGACTCAAAGTTCTCCATAGGGGAACTCAACTTTCGCTCCGTGATCCCTCTGATGGCCCTAGGTTCCTGGACAACCTGGGGATCCCAATTACCTGGAGGTAGAAGACCTTTGAGATCTGATGACAGTCACAACCAGTGGCATAGCCTCAAACATGGAGACACAGATGTGCATTGATCAACCGGTGGCCCTGCAATTTACTCGTAGGGAAACTCCTACTTCTACACGGTCACATCGGCATGAGATGATAGCCAATAGCCATTTGACACCCATAGCATCTGACCTGATGACTGTGGGGACCTTGTCAATGTCAATAACAGCACCTGCCACCTTATCACCCTTAACAGACCTCAAGAAGGAAACTTTTTTTTCTCCTCTTTTCTCTATCCGACACTTTCCTACATATCTGGCAGGGCAATGTCCACTCCAATAGGAGTAGAGGCACTATACATGTCTTGGATACTGCATACTCATACACTGTAGACACCTTGAATTAGCTCTTGTTAAAAAAACTGCCACTGGTAAGATAATTTGTGCTATAGTATGCAATGCACACAACAGAGGAGATGCTTTACAAGACACTACCAAGTAAGGTATCAGCCCCCCTTCCCCACAGTCTACAAAGCAAGTAGTCTTCCCTCATGTTCCTATGAGAGTAAGACTCCAGAGGATACATGCGATCTAACCTAACTATGACCAAGGCTAGTTCCTAATAGTTGAGAACCTGGTTTTTCAAACTTTTAAGTAAATTCACCAACATTTCACTTGACCCCTGGACAGCCTTAAACATCAGGGACAACAGGAAACCTAAAGTAGCCTCACACACCAACAAACTTACATTAAGCCACCAAAAATTAGCACACTTCTCCACCAGCACATATGCAGATATTAGCTAAAGTCTGATAACATCATGCACATAGAAAAGCTTAATGACTAGATTTGCAACATTATAGACATATACATGAGAGTGTTGATCCTTGGACAGTCTCCATAAATGCTAATCGCTCCTCTACACCTGGATGCATGACTTGATTAGAAGTGAAGAAGCAATAAACTGATCAAAAGAGGGGGAGTGGAAACAAAAAGGTCTATTACTATAGCTTGCAGTTGACAGGCTAGACATTGCAAAATACAGCAATAATGGACTAGAGGGGGTGAAAAACATTCCTTCAGCACAGTCAAATTGTAAGCAAATTGCTGCTTCCCAATTTCTACACTGAAGGCACAGAAACAAAAATCTGCTCAATTTGGCTTAATGTCTAAAAGTGTGATGTAAGGAGACACATCATATTGTTTTTTTTTGTTATGTAATCTGCTTTACCAACCTAGAACGTGCCGTATCAAAAATTGGTCTAACTACTAAAATATTGTACACTGTATGTGCCTAAAAATTTTTTTAAAACAAATATATTAATTTAGTTATGAATATAAGATGTGGCTATGACTGTTCACCTTCATTTATAATTTATGTTTCCACATACCATTTCCTGAGTTCATCTCTTTCTGTTTTTTGTTTGCTTTGCTGTAGGAAACCTTAGTGGTATGTTTTTGTGGTTTCCTGGAGGATCAGTTTATACTTGCTCATATTATCCATAGTTTAGTTGTCATACTTATGTATGACCCTGGGACAAATCACAAATATATGTAAATAATCATTTTATTTGCCAAAGTGGTATGAAATGTGCACAAAATGTCAGGAAAGGTTAATAATGGGTAGATCAACTTGCTGAACTACTGTGTTTTTCTTACTGTGTTTATAGAACTACCTACAAAGTCAGTATCAGATGTATGTGTGGAATGGAAACTTTCACTCTGGTGCCATTTATGTGTTTTCAAAATGCATCATTTGGCTTTAGTAACATTTTAGCTTCCTTTCCCTTCTTAGAGAATGTAGTGCATATAACTTAATGGGTTTCACAGAAACCAGTGGAAAACTCTCTTGTTAGGTTTTAAAGATATTCAGTTTGGTTCCAAGATAATTTTTGGTGCCTATTTATTCAAATAATACATATTATTAATATTAGTGTGTTTTTTGTTTGTTTTGTTTTACTTTCATCACATATTTTCTTTCTGAAATATAATAATAATAAATAATCTCTCTGTTGTCATTTGGAGGAACAAAATGACATGGCTCTCAGTGTGACATTTTATGTTTGTACTGATCCTTACATATTAATATTTATTGTTTTATATAGCATCATCATAGTCCACAGCATGTGCACTTACCAACTAGTATCAATACTGACAGTGAATTTATGTTTATGTTTTTTTCACAACCTTGGCAATCACATGCCTTGCTTTAATAAGCCTCACATTTGTTAGTATTAACTTTGTTATGCCCCTGAGGGTACTCAAACAGGATGAGATGGGTAAAAGGAAACTTGGGGAGTGGAGTTTAAGTGAATAGAGACTTCCCAAGAGAGCAAGGGAAAACAACCTAATGGTTTGCAGGTAGAAAACGGAAGAGGATTAATAAGCACAGAGGGCCAAGAGTGAGGGTATGGAGTATGAACAAGTTGGGTCAAGAAGAGAGGAGAAAATGCATTATAATGATGACTGTATATATTTGGACAAACGAGTAGATTTTGAAAATGTCATTGCCTGGTGTAGTGTCTGGAAAATAATTTTGTCGCGAAACCTGTCCCTTAAGGACATAGGACATTTTTGTACCCTTCTTGACAATGGCTATTTTAAGACTTCTGCAGTGTATGTGTTAAGCTGTCATTTTCTTCAAATGCATTATTTTTATCATATCATCTAACTTATTGTAAAAAAATATATTAATTTTATTAATATTAATATATTTGTCATGAGTTTATAAATACCCAGAAGAAATGCCCAAAGTTATAGGGCAATAAGTACAAATGGCATATTGCAATTTCATAACCATTTTTTACATCTTGCCTTTCTACCCCATGTCCTATTTGGGACATCTTTGAAGCCAGCCTGTAAGGGCGCAGGTAAGCAGGTCAGGTAGGCGCCCAGTTGCAGGGGATATCAGATGCTCAGTTTGTTCCCCATGATGCATCACCAGAAGGAAGGTACTGACAGGCAAAATGAAACACACCGCAGGCTGAATAGTAATATAATATGGTCTGTATTGAGAAACTGGAGAGACAGGCAAGTACAGGCTGTAGACATGATCAAACAGGGCACAGACGCAAAGGTATATGTAGAGCACAATAGCCCCTAGTCAGGCACAAAATAGTACACTGTAGCTGGACTGGCGGGCTCGCTCTCTGGAACATGGCAGAAAGTCCACAGACAGGGCACACGGCAGGGCACTCAGCAGGGAGCCCTCAGGCAGGGCAGACGTAGTCAGGCATGCCGGGTCACAACCAGAAGGACAATATCAAAGCCAATCGGAATCCAGGAGGAGAGTCAGAACAAGCCGGGTCAAAATGGCAGTAGAAGTGCCAAATCAGGAATTAAGGAACGAAGTCCGAAGCAATCCGAAGTTACTCCAAATCAGAACGCTGCTAGCAGGAAAACAGGGCCAGGCAGATACACCACAATGCAAAGGCCCCAAATGGTGGAATCAGTCAGTATTTAAGAGGAAGCGCTGCAACCAGGTAAGCAGATGCAGCTGGTCAGGTCATTAGTCTATACAGTGCTGTGATCGCACAGGTGACCTCTAGAGGCTACAACGTACAGAACACCTATTAAATAAATACAGAGTCCGGGCTGTCAGGGTGGAACCCCATAAAAAAGTAGACACTCAGGGCTTAAAGGCCGCATTTGGGAGGTGCAGATTTGTTTTTTTTAATTTTTACATTTTTTGTGATGTTATGGTGTCATCACAGGGGTCTTTTTTATTTTCAAATGTTATTACCGTATTTGCTCGATTATAAGACGAGGTTTTTTTCAGAGCAAATGCTCTGAAAAATACCCCTCGTCTTCTAATCGGGGTCGTCTTCTAATCAGACCTCAAATAGAGTCTGATTAGGAGACTAAGATCCAGATCCCCCGCACCGCTGCAGGGGACCTGGATCCTCCTGTCTCACCCCCCCCCCCATCATACACACACTTACCGGTGCTTCCTGCTGTATTGCCGGGGCAGCTGCAGCCGGAAGGAGGTGTGGCTAGCAGCGGGGGTTGTCTGCGTCCGTCGCGCAAACCTTCCCCGACTGTCAGAGATCAGAGTTCCCCGCACCGGTGCGGGGAACTCTGATCTCTGACAGCCGGGGAAAGTATACGCGACGGACGGATACAAACCCCCGCTGCCAACTCCACCTCCTTCCGGCTGCAGCAGAAGGCGACGTCAACCCGCTGCCCCGGCTGGAAGCACCGGTAAGAGAGGGCTGAGAGGGGAGGGGAGGGGAGAGTGTGTGTGTGTGTGTGTGTGTGTGTTAGTTAAATGGGGGTATAGGGTGTGTGTGTGTGTGTGTGTTAAATGGGGGCATAGGGCATTTCTGGAGTGGCGTTAAGGGGGCATTTAATAGAGCACTCTGCCTCCTGAAATGCCTTATACACCTATATGCCACTCTGCCCCATAATATGCATTTTAACCCCCTAAATGCCAGAGTGGCATATAGGGGTATAAGGCATTTCTGGAGGCAGAGTGCTCTATACAATGCCTTTTAACTCCCTTAATGCCACTCTGCCTCCTGAAATGCCTTATACCTCCCTATATGCCACTCTGCCCCATAATATGCATTTTAACCCCCTAAATGCCAGAATGGGATATAGGGGTATAAGGCATTTCTGGAGGCAGAGTGGCATATAGGGGTATAAGGCATTTCTGGAGGCAGAGTGGCACATAGGGGGTCAAAAGGCATACCATGGGGCACAGTGGCATATAGAGGGTTAAAAGGCATATCATGGGCCACAGTGCCATATTGGAGTGGCAAGCCTGGGGGCAGATGTGCGTAACTGGGGGACAGGTTGGAAAATACAAGAAATAAAAACAAAAAAATTATTTTTCTCAATCATAGCTTTTATTAAAAAAAATAGTTTACATGAATTAACATTTACTGGTAAAACTTTTTTCCTTTAGGGTCGTCTTATATTCAGGCTTTTTCTTTTTTTCCTAAGTTAATATTCAGATTTTGGGGGGTCGTCTTATAATCAGGGTCGTCTTATAATCGAGCAAATACGGTAATTTTTTAATGTTTTTACATTTTCATTTTACTGATCACATGCCATTGACTGGCATGATTGGCTGCAGTAACTGGACAGACCATCTGGGAACTCCTAAGAACTTTTTTTGGCTGCAGGGTGCCTCCATATTTGTAAGGCATTAAGCCTTTCAATATGGTGACTATGATCATTGATTGCTTTCTACTTTTGATTAACCCTATGATGTGCCAGGCAGTCAATTGTTGTTAAGGGAATGCATATCTGTGATCATGCCATTTTGGGGGGTCATCTTATTATCAAGCAAATACAGTATATGCAGTATACAGTATATGGATTATATCCATTGAGCCAAGTGTCATCTCGGTATCCTTGAACTTAACACCTGCCTGTCCATGCAGCTGGAATTCTAATATTATCTAGCATTCTAGCTGTCATAAATCTTTTTTTAATTGGTAGAGATGAAAGGAATATGATTCTTTGTAGCAGAGCTTACTGACCATTAGGACACTCTTCTGATTTGCATGTAAAAAACGTGAGGCCGCTGAAGGAGGCTCTTGTATCTTCTTTGCACTATCCCTGATATCCCCCTTTAGGTAATCAGTAATTATGGTAAACCAGGTTAAATAAATTATAGCAACGTATTTGCTCTGAAAAATAAGTTTGTAAGGGCAGTAACATAGTAACATAGTAACATAGTTCATAAAGTTGAAAAAAGACCAAAGTCCATCAAGTTCAACCTATATACATATTGTGTCCCTACTGTGTTGATCCAGAGGAAGGCAAAAAAAACCCCTTATGAAGCAGATGACAATTGCCCCATACCAGGGGGAAAATTCCTTCCCGACTCCAAATATGGCAATCAGAATAAATCCCTGGATCAACGTTCTGTCCCTATGAATCTAATATTCATAACTTGTAATATTATTGCTTTCAAGAAACACGTCCAGGCTCCTTTTGAACTCTTTTATTGAGTTTACCATTACCACTTCCTCTGGCAGAGAGTTCCATAATCTCACCGCTCTTACTGTAAAGAACCCCCGTCTGTGCTGGTGTAGAAACCTTCTTTCCTCCAACCGTAGAGGATGTCCCCTTGTTATAGATACAGTCCTGGGTATAAATAGGTCCTGGGAGTGATCTCTGTACTGTCCCCTTATATATTTATACATAGTTATTAAATCCCCCTAAGCCGTCTTTTTTCCAAACTAAATAACTGTCACGATCCCGGCCGGAGTACGGTCCGGGGGGACTCACCGCGTCGCGCTCCCGTGCGGAGTGCGTCGCCCGAGTACCCGCGGCGTCACAGCCCCGTCCGGGACGCGTCGCCCGGGTGCTCGTGGCGTCGCGCTCCGGTGAGGAGTACATCTCCCGAGTACCCCCGAGTGGCGGGTACTCGGTACTTACCCCTCCCGGGACGATCCAGCGGCACAGGGTCCTCTTCCGCGGCGGTTCACAAGAATGAACCGCCGCACAGTGATGGACACCCACGGTGTCACAGGACACGCCCCCCTGTCAATCCTCTACCCCCATGGAGGAGAAACACGTCCATTGGACGTCATCATAGTTGGGGGCGGGATCTGGAAGGGCGGCAGGTTTAAAAGCAGAGCACTGACACCAGTTCAGTGCTCAGTTGTTTTTACAACTAGCTGCTGTATCTACCTGGTGTTTACCTGTCTATGTTGATTCCTGTTACCGACCTTGGCTTGAATTCTGACCACGTTAACCTCTCAGCTCCTGACCCGGCTTGTTTTGACCATTTTCTGCCTGATACCTGGTACCGACCTCGGCTTGATTCCTGACCTTGTTTACTTCTCTGCTCCTAAACCTGGACTCTCTGACTAAGAAGAGACAGGTCCGTTTGTTTCCTGCATCCTGGTTTCCACACCTGTGCAAACGTAACATAACAACTGAGCCCACATGGAAACCGCAGGATTAGCCGAAGCTGTTGCTGCTCTCGCCCAACAGATGGCGGCTATTACACAGTCCCTTCATGAGATCCAAACTGGACAAAATCAACAGCAGCAACAGATAGTACAAATTCAAGGTGCTCTCCAGGTACCCGGCAACCCGCCTCCAGTACCAGTCGAGGTGCCTGAACCCCCAGTACTGCAAGGAGCAGCAGCGCTGGAACCACAAGTGCCCCTGCCAGACAAGTACACCGGAGACCGTACAAAATACCAGACGTTTATAACCTCATGCCAAATATTGTTTGGTCTCAAACCTAGAACTTATGCCAATGACTACATCAAGATTCACACGGTCATAGCCCTCCTGTCCGAAGAACCCCAACTCTGGGCCCATCATCTGATCCGTACCAATAGTCCGGTACTTGGCACATGGAACACCTTCCGGCAGGCCATGGATGCACTATACGCCGATCCGTTCCAGACCACGTCCGCCACCAGCGCCTTAAGAGCTCTTCGTCAAGGGAAACGTCCAGTAGAGAACTACATAGCTGAATTCCGACGAGTCTCCCTCGAGACAACATGGAATGAGTCGGCTTTGCATGACCAGTTCCGTCTGGGCCTGTCGGATCCGATACGAGATGAACTTGCTCGTTCCGCTATCCCGTCCTCATTGGAAGACTTTGCCACTTTGTGTATACAAATCGACCGGAGGTTAAGGGAAAGAAAGGCCGAACGCTTAGCCTCTCCTTCTCACACCTGGTCCACCGCCAGACCACCACCGAAAACCACACCCAAAGAAACCCAAGAGGAACCTATGCAGTTGGGACTCATCCGAGGTCCTTTGTCGGGTGCCGAGAAGGACCGACGTCGGTCTCTTGATCTCTGCCTATATTGTGGTACCCAAGGCCACTACGCCAATGAGTGCCGAAATAAGAGACGACCATCCCGGGGTAAGCTACCCTCATTATCTATTCCGGCCACCCATGGTGTTTCTTCACATTTACCACATCAATTGTCCCTCTCCATTACATTACAGTGGAAGGGGAATACCGTCGCTCTCGCAGCTATGATTGACTCGGGTGCCAGCAGTAACATACTCGACACCGACGTGATCCGTCAACACGGCATACCTGTCCAGAAGAAGACAACACCTCTACTGCTCCAGTTAGTGGACGGACGACCTCTACAGTCCGGTCCCATCACCACAGAGACATCACCCTTGCTCATGCACGTCGATCCTGATCACACGGAGCACATATCGTTCGATGTTATACCCTCTCCTGTGTTTCCGGTCATCCTGGGACTCCCCTGGTTACGGACTCAAAACCCTCACATTGACTGGACATACAACTCCGTGTCATTTCGTATCAATAAAGACTCTTCTTCACACAAACCGCCTCCGTCCATCAATGTAGCACACGACTACAGCTCCCTTCCGATACCCACGATTCCGAGTCATTACAGCCGGTTTGCCGATGTGTTCGAGAAAAAAGCAGCCAACAGGTTGCCACCCCACAGGGAGTACGATTGTCCGATTGACTTGTTCCCAGGAGCCCCTATTCCGTTCGGTCGTTTGTATCCTATGTCCGAACCTGAACTCGTCACCCTCAAGGCCTACATTGACGAGAATCTAGCCAAAGGCTTTATCCGACCATCCACTTCCCCTGCTGGAGCAGGGATTTTCTTCATTCCCAAGAAGGACGGGGGATTACGTCCTTGTGTTGACTACCGGGAACTGAACAAAGTGACAGTAAAGAACCGATATCCTCTGCCGTTGATCCCAGAACTTATGGAACGAGTTGGCACTGCCTCCTACTTCACCAAGATTGACCTGAGAGGCGCATACAATCTGGTGAGGATAAAAGAGGAGCATGAGTGGAAGACAGCATTCAGATCCCGGTATGGACATTACGAGTACCTAGTAATGCCATACGGGCTATGCAACGCCCCAGCCACGTTCCAGCATTTCATGAACGACGTGTTCAGAGACATGTTAGATCGTTTTGTTGTAGTCTATCTCGATGATATACTGATCTACTCACCATCGCTGGTTGAACACAGAGAACATGTTTCCAGGGTGTTGGAACGTCTCCGAGAAAATGAACTATACGCAAAACCCGAGAAGTGCGTGTTTGAAACACAGACCGTGGAATTCTTGGGTTTCATATTGACACCTACACGAGTGGAGATGGACCCAAAGAAGGTACAGGCCATCCTACAGTGGCCCGCCCCGACGGACCGAAAGAGTGTCCAAAGGTTTGTCGGCTTTGCGAACTTTTATCGGAAGTTTATCCGCAACTTCTCTAAAGTCATACAGCCCATCACCGCTCTCACATCCGTCAAACGAAAATTCCACTGGTCTGAAGACGCACAGAGAGCCTTTCTGTTTCTGAAGGAACGATTCACGTCAGCCCCCATATTGATCCATCCGATACACCAAAAGCCATATACGTTGGAGGTTGATGCCTCTGACACCGCGGTTGGTGCTGTTCTCTCACAAAGGGCCGATGGCGACAATCAACTCCACCCGGTAGCCTTCTTCTCGCGTACTATGACCCCTGCAGAACGGAATTACGGGGTCGGAGAAAAGGAGATGTTAGCCATGAAACTAGCACTGGAAGAGTGGAGACATCTGTTGGAGGGGACGCAACACCCCATTACCGTTTTCACCGACCATAAAAATATGGAGTATTACAGGACCGCTAAACGGCTGAAACCTAGACTCGCAAGATGGTCCTTGTTCTTCACCAGATTCCAACTTCACATAACCTATAGACCTGGCTCAAAGAACACCAAGGCGGACTCACTGTCCCGCATGTGTGACGTATCCTCGTCTCATCAACAAGACGAAGAGACCGTGTTAAGGCCAGGGCATTTTTTGGCTGTTACCCCCTCTTTCTGGGACTTGTTCCACTTCCAAGCATCAGACACCGTCCCTCCAGAGCACCTCCTATTACGCAAGAAGAACGGGTACTACTACCGTGGAGACTTGCTTTATGTACCTCCTGCCGCACGTCTCCAGGTGCTACAACACTGCCATGACACACCAGCAGCAGGACATGGTGGTATGACCCAGACCATGGACCTGATCAACAGATCGTTTTGGTGGCCCACACTACGCAACGACGTCCTTCGATTCGTTCGATCCTGTACTGTTTGCGCCAGGGCCAAAGGCACTCGGAACAAGCCGGCTGGTCTTCTGTGCCCACTCCCGGTTCCCGCGACACCCTGGACAGACCTGTCAATTGACTTCATCACAGACCTACCCGTGTCGCATCATCACACCACCCTCATGGTGGTAGTTGACAGGTTCACGAAAATGGGCCACTTCATACCAGCCAAACGCTTACCCTCAGCTACTGAAACAGCCTCTCTTTTTATACGCAACATATTTCGTTTACATGGATTACCAGTGACTATCGTGTCAGATAGGGGAACTCAATTTACGTCAAAAGTGTGGAAGGCCTTCTGTGACACACTCCACATCCACCGCTCCCTGTCTACATCATTCCATCCACAAAGCAACGGCCAAACGGAGCGGACTAATCAAACGCTAGAGCAGTACCTCCGCTGCTTTTCCACCCATCTCCAAGATGACTGGTATGAGATGCTCCCCATCGCCGAATTTGCGTACAACAATCATATCCACTCCTCCACGCGGTTGTCTCCTTTCTTTTCGATGTACGGACTACATCCGTCCATGCTTCCTGGTTCTCCGATCCGCAGTGCGGTCCCTTCTGTGACGGAACGTATAAAGAACATACTCGAGACACACAAGATGTTACGCAACACCCTCCATAGAGCACAAGAGCGATATAAGGCACAAGCAGACAGACGGCGTTCCGCTGCCCCAGTTTACAAACCAGGAGACAAAGTATGGTTATCAACCGTCCATCTCAAACTGTGCTGTCCCACTAAAAAATTAGGACCTAGATACGTAGGACCGTATGTCGTGGTAAACACACCCTCATCAGTGACTGTCGAACTACAATTACCCCCGACGATGAGGATCCATCCTGTCTTTCACGTATCTTTGCTGAAGCCTTACCACGCTAATCCTTTCCCGGGACGCAGTCCCGATCCTCCAGCTCCGGTTACCATAGACGATACGGAAGAATATGAGATAGCCAGCATCTTGGATTCCAGGCGACATCGAGGACGCCTTCAATACCTCATCCAGTGGAAGGGATATGATGTCAGTCACAATTCATGGGAAGACGCCCGTGGACTACACGCGGAAGACCTGATAAAGGCATTTCACTCTGGTCATCCCAGTCGCCCTGGACCCTTGAGGGGCCGGAGGCCCCTCCTCAGGAGGGGAGCCTGTCACGATCCCGGCCGGAGTACGGTCCGGGGGGACTCACCGCGTCGCGCTCCCGTGCGGAGTGCGTCGCCCGAGTACCCGCGGCGTCACAGCCCCGTCCGGGACGCGTCGCCCGGGTGCTCGTGGCGTCGCGCTCCGGTGAGGAGTACATCTCCCGAGTACCCCCGAGTGGCGGGTACTCGGTACTTACCCCTCCCGGGACGATCCAGCGGCACAGGGTCCTCTTCCGCGGCGGTTCACAAGAATGAACCGCCGCACAGTGATGGACACCCACGGTGTCACAGGACACGCCCCCCTGTCAATCCTCTACCCCCATGGAGGAGAAACACGTCCATTGGACGTCATCATAGTTGGGGGCGGGATCTGGAAGGGCGGCAGGTTTAAAAGCAGAGCACTGACACCAGTTCAGTGCTCAGTTGTTTTTACAACTAGCTGCTGTATCTACCTGGTGTTTACCTGTCTATGTTGATTCCTGTTACCGACCTTGGCTTGAATTCTGACCACGTTAACCTCTCAGCTCCTGACCCGGCTTGTTTTGACCATTTTCTGCCTGATACCTGGTACCGACCTCGGCTTGATTCCTGACCTTGTTTACTTCTCTGCTCCTAAACCTGGACTCTCTGACTAAGAAGAGACAGGTCCGTTTGTTTCCTGCATCCTGGTTTCCACACCTGTGCAAACGTAACAATAACCCTAATTCTGATAATCTTTCTGGGTACTGTAGTCCTCCCATTCCCCTTATTACTCTGGTTGCCCGTCTTTGAACCCTCTCCAGCTCCACTATATCTTTCTTGTACACTGGTGCCCAGTACTGTACACAGTATTCCATGTGTGGTCTGACTAGTGACTTGTACAGGGGTAGAATTATTTCCTTGTCGTGGGCATCTATGCCCCTTTTGATGCACCCCATGATTTTATTTGCCTTAGCAGCAGCTGCCTGACACTGGTCGCTACAGGTAAATTTACTGTTAACTAAAACTCCTAAGTCCTTTTCCATGTCAGTCGTCCCCAGTGTTTTCCCATTTAATACATATTCCCAGCCTGGATTTTTCTTCCCCATGTGCATAACCTTACATTTATCTGTGTTGAACCTCATCTGCCACATCCCAGCCCAAGCCTCCAACCTATGCAGATCCATTTGTAATCGTGCACTGTCCTCTATTGTGTTAACCACGTTACAGAGCTTAGTATCGTCTGCAAAGATTGATACTTTACTATACAATCCCTCTACAAGGTCATTAATAAATATATTAAAAAGAATAGGACCCAAAACTGACCCCTGTGGTACCCCACTAGCAACAGTAACCCACTCAGAGTATGTACCATTAATAACCACCCTCTGTTTCCTATCACTGAGCCAGTTACTTACCCACATACACACATTCTCCCCCAGCCCAAGCATTCTCATTTTATGTACCAGCCTTTTATGTGGCACCGTATCAAATGCTTTGGAAAAATCAAGATATACGACATCCACCGAATCACCCCGATCCAGTCTTGAGCTCACCTCCTCATAAAAGCTGATCAGGTTAGTTTGACAGGAACGATCCCTTGTAAACCCATGCTGATATGGAGTCATACACTTATTTTCATTGAGATACTGCAAAATAGCATCTCTTAGGAAACCCTCAAACAGTTTACACACAACAGAAGTTAAACTAACAGGCCTATAATTCCCCGGGTCACTTTTTGTCCCCTTTTTGAATATTGGCACAACATTTGCTATGCGCCAGTCCTGGGGAACAGACCCTGTCACTATAGAGTCCTTGAATATTAGAAATAGGGGTCTGTCTATTACATTACTTAACTCCCTTAGAACGCGGGGGTGAATGCCATCTGGACCTGGTGATTTGTCTATTTTGATTTTTTTTAGGCGGCACTGAACTTCTTCCTGGGTTAGACAGGCGACATGTACTGTGGCAGTTATCTCATCCTGCTGTATATTACCTGCCATTTCATTTTCCTCTGTGAATACAGCAGAGAAGAATATATTTAATAGATTAGCTTTTTCCTGATCCCCGTCTATAACTTCTCCCTCATTACTTTTTAAGGGGCCAACGCTTTCATTTTTAACCTTTTTACTATTTATATAGTTAAAGAACATTTTGGGGTTTGTCTTACTCTCTTTGGCAATGAGTCTTTCTGTCTCCACTTTTGCTGCTTTTATCTGATTTTTACATATTTTATTTTTTTCCCGATAGCTTTTTAGTGCTTCCTCACTGCCTTCCTGTTTTAGTAGCTTAAATGCCTTTTTTTGCCATTTATTACCCCCTTTACATTTTTATGTATTTTTTATGTACAGTGTATGTGTATATCGGTGTGTGTGAGAAAGGGTGGTAGATGATGGAGAGAAAGGATGCTGTGTTGAACAGAATACAAGTATAACAATGATTTCTTACAAAGGGCAAGTGTGAGGCAGTATGTTTGTGCAAGGACAGTGTATTTGTGTATGTATGGACAGAAATTATCAGAAGAAAGAAGGAGTATGCAAATCGAAAAAACGGCTAACTAGATGGGCCGAATTGTTCTTACCTGCCATCAAATTCTATGTTTCTACGGACAGGCGTTTGTAAAGGCAAAGTATTTGTGTGTATATGGGTAGTGCATAAGTTTGTAAGGGCAGATATGTGTAAGTGGAATGCATATGTATATGTGTGTGTATAAGGGCAGTGCATATGTGTGTATATGAGGAGTACATATGTGTGTGTGTACTCCTCATGTGTAAGGGGAGTCTATGTATGTGTGTGTAAGTACAGTATACAGTATGTGTGTATGTATGGACATACATGTGTGTGTTTAACCCCTTAACGACCAGTGACATGCCAGGCATGTCACGAAAAATAGTAACTTAATTAATGACAACGTGCCTGGCTCATCATGGCATTAAACAAGTTTAAACGATGTTGAGGTATTCAGCAACACCGAGATCATCATCAGGGGCCCCGTGTGGCCCCTCCCCGGGACGTCAACATCTGTCATACACTGTATAGTGGTGGGCCTCCATTTTAAAAGAGTTTAGGAGGCGATGAACAATCCTAAGCTTCAATGGTGTCACTGAATTGTCTCAATAGAGAGGCATTCAGCGACACCATACACCCACTCCAGGACGTACACAAATGCCACTGCGAGAGATTTTGCCTCTAGCAAGATGGCAACATCTTTTTTTTAAAAATAAACAAGTTTGCAAGAGGTACTGCATTCAACCATGCAAGTCAAGCTTTCTAATCACAATGTGGTTAGTAAAATCTAAAGAAAAATGGAAAAAAATAAAAATAGCTATGTGCTAACATTTAAAAATAATTATGTAGTGAGGTCATCATCAAGGGAACCATCCAGTTCCAACAAGATGTAAAGAAAAGTCCAAAAATATAAAAAATAAAATAAAGTTTATTTTTTATGAACAAGTACTAAAATGAGCGCAAATTTTGACAAAGGCTGGTGGTAAAATTAGTGCATGGAAAGGGTTAAAATACTGCCATTTGAGATATTACTTTTAAACATTTGCCCCTCTAGCTTAGGACTATGTGCTCTTATTGTGGTAGTATATCTTCTTTTGAAAAAACTCTCTTACTGTATCATGTTGATGCACGTCACGTCACGTCTTTCTTCCAGGCTATATGTATTAAGATCCTTTAACCTTCTCCTGCAATCCATGAACCATTTTAATAGCCCTTTTCCAAACTTCCTCCAAAGTATCTATAACCTTCTGGAGATACAGTCTTCAGTACTGTACTCTGATTGACGTTTCACCAGTGCTCTGTGCAACAGCATTAGCACTTCCCTCTTTCTACTGCTTATACCTCTCCCTATGCAACCAAGCAGTCTGCTAGCATTACCTGCCCCTAAATCCCTTTCCTAATATGTAGAGGTTAAGACAGTATCAAATATTCTATACTCTGCCCTTGGATTTTTCTGCCCTAGGTGCATTATCTTGCACTTATCCACATTAAACATCAGGTTCCACAGCTCTGACCATTTTTCCAGTTTATCTAAATCATTTCCAATTTGATCTATCCCTCCAGGAACATCAACCCTGTTGCAAATCTTTGTGTCATCAGCAAAAAGACATGCCTTACCATCTGCAATATCACTAATGAAAATATTAAATATAATGGGTTCAAGTACAGATTCATGAGGTACTCCACTGGTAACAAGACCTAGCTCCGAAAATACTCCCTAGACTACAACCCTCTGTTGTCTATCACTCAACCACTGTTAAATACATTCAGCAATATTGAAATCCAACCTCAGAGATTGCAGTTTATTTATAGGTCTTCTATGTGGGACAGTGTCAAATGGGTTACAGAAATCTAGATACACAATGTCTACTGCACCACCTTGATCAATTATTTTAGTCACCCAATCAAAAAAATCAATATGATTAGTTAGGCATGATATCAAATGTTTTTGATCCTCCTACTGCCTTTCTTGTGAATGGGGCAACATTTGCTAATTTCCAATCTTCTGGGACTACTCCCATTAACAATGATTGGTTAAATAAATCCGGTATAGTTTTAGTGGTACCACTAAGCTCTTTTAATTACTTTGGGTCAATCCTATCAGGCCCCATCGATTTATTTGTCATTACCTTAGACAGCTGAAGTAAAACCTCTTCCTCAATAAACATATATATGTAAATGATTCAGTATTTTTTTTTTACTAGCTTTTCCTATATAACTACAGCCCCTCCCACAACTACAGGCTACTGAAATTAGCCTTAACATTTGTGGTAGGGACAACCGGGTATGATTTATTGGAATGGAAAATGCAGAGGAAAATGTAAAAGTTCATTTGGTCTGAGGTGTGCCAAAACCAATGTACCAGGTAGGCCTAGAAGTGGGCAAAAGGAAGATACAGGGTTAGTCAAAACATACCCTCTTTATTGAAAAGAACAAACATAATAATGTGTATCTACCAAATTTCCACAGTTGGTTGAAAAATATACAGGGAAAAAAACAGGAATAATTCCATCTACCTAACTTCTCTATGATTTGTGCCGGGACATTTTTATGATGCCGGCAAGTCTGCCCCAATTGTAAATGAGTGCCTGGATATGCCAGTGGGTTAAGGCCTAACCTGAACAATAATATCACAAATGTGATTAAAAATAATGGTTCCCTAGGAATCCCTAAAAATAATAAAGCCCCCAGGACTACTGTGCACCAGCAAGAATTGGTTTGAAAAAAATAGAATTTGTGTATTGGACCAAGGAGCAACACATAATGGTCAGAAACCAAGTGCAAATCATAAATTGAGGATTCTGTACCCCAGTAAGATAAAGTCTAATTATACTGTATGATAGTGATAGGGAAGAATAACAGTAGGCCGCGAAAGCCAGCAGGGTACTAATCGAGGAACAATCTGAGGGTTGTATTGTATGTAAAAACCTACAAAATAAGGGCCAAGCTGTATCTTCTGATCTTGCTGCTTGGAGAAGCAGTTGGTGTAAGGTGAACCTTGAAAAACCTCTGGCAGTCAAAACGAGAAAGAGCATCAGCAACTATATCCTGAACTCCTGGCATATGAGAACAGATTATGGAAAATGTAAAATGTACTGACAACCAGATGAGTTTACGCATTAAGCACATAACGTCTCCTAAATATATTCCCAAGTATGATTCCCATACCAGGGAACTTCTGGGCTCTGGCTACCATAAGGACTGCACACTGATGTCAGCGGGCGGTCCCGGAGAGTTCCCAGGTATGATGATTCCTTGTTATTACAGGAAATTAATCAGTATAATTTTTTTATCATACAAACAGATTATTGCCACTTATTGGAAAACAGATGGGTATCTTTCAATGCTTACCATTACTACTAAAATACGGGAAATAAGGCAAAACGAATTAGTATTCTACCAAGCTAGTAATTGTATTACAGCATTCGATAAAGTGTGGAAGAACAATTCACAATGTCAATATTACAAATGCACTGTGTTTATCTTTTTATTGAATAAATTGTCAATAACCTATTTAGGTCTGTATTTATGCCAACGTCCAACACTGGCTCTTTGTCTTCTTCAAAATGGTTTCAATATTTGTTAACCCCTTCGCGGCCTTTGCCGGTTCAGGACCGTCATGACAAGAAGGTCACTAAATGACCTTTGACGGTCCCGAACCGTCAAAAAATTAAATAAGCTTAGAAAGTGATCAACGATCACTTTCTTCTCTTAAAAGGCGTTACTGTAATGCCTCGATGTGGAGGCATTCAGTAACGCCGAGATCGGCATCGGGGGCCATGTCTGGCCCCTCCCCGGGGTGTCAACAGCTGCCATACATTGTACGATCAACGATCGCCTCCTAAACTTAAATGGTGTCGCTGGAATGCCTCGATCAGGAGGCATCCAGCGACACCAAACACTTACCTTTGGATGGGCTGTGACCGCTCCGGAGAGCGGTCACAGCCGCAGCTGCCAGTGATCTTCGCCATCAGCAAGATGGCAGCGGCCCGGGAAAAAAAACAATAAAGAAGAAAGAGTTCGCTAGATGGTCTCCAGACCCTCTAGAGAACTCTGGCTCCACTTGCAGGTTGAATACAGGTACTGCATTCAACCAAGCAAGTCAATGGAACCCAGCTTTCTAATCACTATGTGATTAGTAAAATATTCCAAAAAAAATAAAAAATGGAAAAAAAAAATAAAAAAAAATGTGCTAACATTTAAAAATAATTATGCAGTGATGTCACTTGATGAACCATCCAGTACCAGCAAAATGTGTAAAAAAATATAAAAAAAAGTATTAAAAAAATAAAATAAAATAACAAAATAAAGTTTATTATTTTGAGCAAGTGCTAAAATTTCTCAAAAATCTCAACAAAGAGTTAAAATAAAAGCACTTCAAATACCCAAGGGGTGTCTAATATATAAAAAAAATGGCTGATGGGGTAAATTGGAGTGGCAGAGCTCAAAGATAGGGCATAGGTACAGACTGACCAAAATGGAGAAAAAAAGCGCACTTCCCAAATGTGGCATTTTAAATCTCAAACAACCCGACAAACCCATGCATGTCGGGTATCACTGCACTCAGGAGATGTTCCTGAACACACATTGGGGACATTGTTGTTTGACAGTGACATATACCAGAACCTGTATATCTATAACTAAAGTACAATTTGTGTGAAAAAAAAATAAAATAAAATTACTATTACAAAGTTTGACAAAGTGTAGTTCTATAATTGGTGCATGGAAAGGGTTAAAATAACAGCATTTGGAATACCCTCGGGTGTCTAGTTTTCAAAAATATATGGTTTGAATGGGTTAAATTTAGTTAACCGGCTTCAAAGATATTCCAAAGAGGAGATGGAGGCAGACTGACCAGATTTGTTAAAAAAGATTTGGAAATCATAAAACGCTGCTTGTACTTATTGTCCTATAACAAAAAACAGCAAAAAAACATAAAAACATTGAGTATTTCTAAACTCAGGACAAGTAGTAGAATCTATTTAGCTAGTTTTTTTACTTGCTTTTTTAGGTGCGTAAAAGATTTTTCAAATAAAAGTCATAAAATGTGTTTTTTTTTCAATTTTTCACCATGTTTTTTTTATTTTTTTTATAGTAAATAAGATGATACGATCAAAATAATGGAAAGCCCATCTTGTCCTGAAAAAAACAATATATAACTTATGTGGGTACACTAAATGGGTGAGGAGAAAATTACAGCTGAACACAAGCACCACAAAAGTGTCAAAACAGCCTCGGTCCCACAGGGTACAAAAGGAAAAATGAGCCCGGTCCTTAAGGGGTTAAACATGTTAAAATACTGTTATGTGTATTGGATTCTTATGGAATTTGTATAACGTTGACAATTTTTGGCGCTTCCTTTTTTCTTTCCCCCTTTTTTTGTTTTTCTTTTCTTGCCTTCTCTACCTCTCCATATTCTCTTATTTTTCACCTCGATTTTTTTTTTTTATTCTCTTTAACTAAACAATATTCATATGCTTTGATATTTTTCATGGATTTTATATTGCATTATACTTTTTCTTTCTGTACCTGTGATTTTTTTCTGAAAATCTTAATTAAAAAAAACAAAAAAAACTTATTGCATTAACATGTACAGAGGATGACCTGCCTCTATTGCTAATTTCAACAGTGGCCATATTGTCCGAGAAAAAGGTGACAGTATCACCCGTCCATTCTCTACCCCAAAAAAGAAAGTGATGAAAACCAGTAATAAATGGGGTATTTAGAGAGAAAGTTTGCTGCAGCCCGTAAAAACACTCTCCAGGTGTTTGAAATATGCAAAAAAGACCACTAGGGGGCGCTCGAGTACACCGGTAAAGAAAATAAAACAAGAAAACACTAATAGTGTAATAGTATGCACAGACGATCACACTGTATATCTATTGTATGCACTCACAATGTGTATACTGATATTCAAGCCTCATGTGCATCAAATCCTTCGGGTGGAAGTGTGGAGTATATATAAAAGGAAGCAGAAACACATAGGAACACAATGGTGTGGTATCAAAGAATTCTGGAACACGCCAGAGTGGATGTACACTTACACTTTGTGTGGAGATAAAATGCCCATATATCTCAGATGTTTCCCTTCTGCTTGCCTCCGGATTTCCAGGATATTTCCCAGCTTTTAGCCGGTGTGGATGTGCATCCAGTAGGTGAATTAAATAAATTCCAAAATGTAATGGTATAAAAACTATTTATTCGGGGCTATATGCCCAGGTATACTAAAAAACAATAAAAGGTTTGATAAAAGATAGTAAAAAGAGCTCTAAGAATAGTCCTCAACGCATTTCGCCAGGTTTTTCAGGAATATCTTCGGTGCTGCTACACGGTCCTTTTAAACCGTGCGGGGCGCCATCTTTGTTTGCCGACGTCCGTACGTCTTGACGTGCGTACGTCTAACGTCGATGCGTATGGTGTCCGTCATCCTGCATGTTGGTGGTCCGTCGTGCGTGCGGCAGGGCTCCGAGGTAAGTAAGAGAATAGATGTTATTAGTTGCAAAGACCGGGTATCTCATGTGTGAATATAACGAGAGTATATGTAATATGTGTCCAAAATTCTCTATTGAGTCTTTAAAAATTATAGGTATAGATCGGGTTCCTCCCAACTGGAGAGGTGGTAGCACAGTAGACAATTTATCCAAACGTGAAACCGAATGGATTCTTAAACTCAAAACCTTTAAAAAAGGCGGTCTAAATATGGAGTTTGACATCTTGACTTATATGTAAAAGGAAGATTAGAAATATACACTGTATAATATGCCCCATAAACATGAATTTCTAAATTCCCACTCAGGATGCATTTATCCTCGCTACTTTATAGGTAAAAGGTATATTAAAAATATAAACATCATAACCCCTAAATATATATCTATAATATCCACCCAGAAGGCCCTCATCCCGGCTATCACACACACATACAAATGAAAGGACACAACACAGTTGTATAGAAATACGCATTTCTATTGGAATTTAATATACTTTTATTAATTAATTCAATTCATAAACAAATAAATAATTAGTAGAAATAAAATCAGCGGTATAGGAACATATACATCATTTTATTAATAAACTTAGTACATTTTTATTCAGAATAATTTTTAATATTTTTATTTTTTATTCTTTATATATTCATTTGATCATCCATTGATTGTAGTAAATATTCATACAATGTTAATACATACACAAGTTGATAGCAATGTCACTCTGGGAGCCACATACAAAAATATGTTTAATACCTTGATTAATGAGTACTTGCTCTCTACATCATATCCACATTTATATATCACAACGGTGGTTTTATTCCTGGTTGGGAATTCTTCTTCTTTTTCCCGTGTTCCAATCTATCACCCGTCTTGTGTGTGCCCCTCCATCTTTATTCCCTATGAAAGAAAAGAAAGAACCATACACTATCACCTTTATTTAGTCAAATTTTTGAACTTACTTTTTGGGATAACATAAGGGATTCGTATCTCTCCTTTCTTCAAATGGTGATCGGCAATAACCTTCCCCGTGCTTCATCTATTTAAAGGGTGATCGGCAATAATCGCCCTCTAATTGTATTTATTTATGCTCCACGGACCCGATACTCTCGTTATATTCACACACGAGATACCCGGTCTTTGCAACTAATAACATCTATTCTCTTACTTACCTCGGAGCCCTGCCGCACGCACCACGGACCACCAACATGCAGGATGACGGACACCATACGCATCGACGATAGACGTACGCACGTCAAGACGCACGGACGCCGGCAAACAAAGATGGCGCCCCGCACGGTTTAAAAGGACCGCGTACCGGCACCGAAGATACTCCTGATGAAGCCACAAACCTGGCGAAACGCGTTGAGGACTATTCTTAGAGCTCTTTTTACTATCTTTTATCGAACCTTTTATTGTTTTTTTGTATACCAGGGCATATAGCCCCGAATAAATAGTTTTTATACCATTACATTTTGGAATTTAGTTAATTCACCTACTGGATGCACATCCACACCGGCTAAAAGCTGGGAAATATCCTGGAAATCTGGAGGCAAGCAGAAGGGAAACATCTGAGATATATGGGCATTTTATCTCCACAAAAAGTGTAAGTGTACATCCACTCTGGCGTGTTCCAGAATTCTTTGATACCACACCATTGTGTTCCTATGTGTTTCTGCTTCCTTTTATATATACTCCACACTTCCACCCGGAGGATTTGATGCACATGAGGCTTGAATATCAGTATACACATTGTGAGTGCATACAATAGATATACAGTGTGATCGTCTGTGCATACTATTACACTATTAGTGTTTTCTTGTTTTATTTTCTTTACCGGTGTATTCGAGCGCCCCCTAGTGGTCTTTTTTTGCAATCTCTACCCCAGACTGCTGCTGTTGTTGTGACAAGAGGGTAAATCTTAAACATAACCAAGGTATTATTGGGGAGGCCATTCTGCTAACTATCGAACCTGGAAAATGGCTGCAAACCCTTGGATGGAACAGTATCTGTAAAAACCTTAAGTAACACTGAGTTTGAAAATAAACATGGAACATCTGGTCAAAAGAAACATAGCCCACACACATAAGTCAGACCTGGTTGCCTGAGCTAAAACAACTACGTCACCAGCCACGTGAGATACTGACAAAAGGAGATGGGAAATGAAAGATCTCCCCTGAGGAATTGTATGCATCACAAAATTCAAGTAGGCTAGAAGGGATTGAAGTTTGGTACAGGTAGTGGAGCTGAAGAAACCGTTAATACAGTCCTGGATTCTACAAAGCTTGGCCACAGGTAAAGTGACCTCCATCTCCACAGAATCCAAAACTATACCCTGAAACTCTGACTGTGCCTGGCCCTGCTGTCTTGTGTCGAGCTACTGGGATACCGAACTCGGTGAACAGTTCCAGTAACATATACAGACTGAGTGGGGCCCATCTTGGGATACTCAATAGCCAGAAAATCATCTAAGTAGTAAATAACCATAGGGCAACAACAAGAATTTAGCAGGAGCCAACACACATTCTCAGCTAGGGTTTCAGACAATTTCAGACTATTGGTAGAACCAAAAGTTAAGCGGATCTCAAATTAGTATTGTATCTTTTCATTTAATCCCATGTAGATGCCATGAGTCTGGGTGGATAGGTAACAGTTTGAAGGCATCTGTGAAATCAGCTTTAGACAACCAAGTGCCTCTCCCTTTATTGACTAAATTTTCTCACAGCAATATCAAAAGGGCAGACTCTCCAAGGGATAAGAATCAGAGGGGCTGATAATAAAGCCTTTTACCAGCTCTTGAGACAATAAGCGATCCACTGCATTAGGATCAGATAAGGCCGAAATCAGATTCGGACATTCTAAAGAGTCCTGAGACAGAGCAGCAATCACTTTATGGAAACCACACCATAAGCCAGTAATCAGAAAATTTACTAAATTAGGACCACACTTCAATGGAGCTGTGCTGGCGCTGTGGCTAGCTGGAGCTTAGCTACACAGTGCTAATATTTCCCTAAAAAGGTCAATAAATTATGTTAGCAGCCCACCCTAAGCATCAGACTAATGTTGAGGTGAAAACAGGTGCTCCTTTTATTGGGAATAGCACATATATTTATACAGACAACATAATTGGATCAGGAGGAGAATCCCATCAACTACCAGACAGCCCGACACCTCCATACAGTTCTATGGCCAGTAATGCCCACCCGACAAAGAGATACTATTGCGGGCTGATCCCAAGGAGCAGTGTCAATCCCAAGGTACCAATGGAGAACTCAAGGTCCAAGGATGTTATATTCCTAAAACTGACTTGATCCATCGTCGGCACCCTGAGTGACAGTGTCAGCAGCGTCCAATGTCCCCCGGAATAGTCCACGTGGTAGCTGGGCCAGAGTTCAACAGCCCCGCGTGGGTAAACCCCAGGTCCAAAAGATGGGTAAGAAAACCAGGGTTTCAAAATGAGCTCCCTCTCCGTAACCACCTCAAATTGTTGCCCAACAAGAGCAAAGTATAGCCCCAAAAGAGTGACGTGGTGAGACAACAGGTGTCTGTAGAGACTCTGTTCCAAATGTCGTCGGGCATCACCGCAGTTCTTAACCGACGCATAGTTCCATGGATTTGCAGCTAGGTCACGGTAAGGCACAGGGCAAGGGAAAATGTGATTCAACAGGTTGGTAACAGAAGGGTGTGATAATACTCCCGTAGGAACTGGGGAAACAGGGGAAAAACAACTCTAAACAAAGTAAACAGTCCTCTGCAGCCCTAGTTCTGGGACAGGCCCTATGGCACATGGTGCAAATGACTAAATTAACTAAAATTACAACTGGAGGTATTGAAATTATTGCAAATTTGTGATCTGCCCAGGAAGGAGATCTGCCCAGGAAGGAGATAGGTGGAGCTGGTCCTGGGGGTAGGCGGCAATGGTCCAGCACAGCTGGTGGAGGGAGGGCTGTCAGCAGAGGGACAGAAATTAGCAGAATATACTGTATACTGGCAGGTATGACAAGCAAGAGGTTTGAGGCCTACAAAATAATTCTGTGTATACCTGACACCATAATATAGTCGAACTAAGCCAAAGTGTCATGAACCTTACCAGGTCAGGAAAGAGTCTCAGCTTGGAGTTAATGGGTAATTCAGATTGCTGGTCTTTATTAATAATGAGAACCGAGTACAAACGGAAAATAAAGCACTCAACAGTCCAGAGACAGTCCAGAGTTAATCCAAGGCAGGTAAATTATATATTTTGTTGCAGACAATTCATAAAGCAAAGCATAAGATAACAAACATGAAAGTTCATAGTGTGAAGTCTTTGAGAAAATCTAATTGGAGCTGTTGTAGTAACAACAGCTTATGAAAGCAGGTAGGCAGATTTACACCGGTGATTACAGTTCTCTTACCCCAGAGACAATAGCCAAAGTCCAAGTGAGATATTGAAGCTATAAGGAGTATTGGAATCTGTAGCAAGTGTAACTATGATAAGCAGAATTAATAAAGCAGAGTTGATGTTCCAATAAGACTACAGGCTTCTGTAGTTGAGGAACTTGAGTCTGGTAACCTTAATTCCAATGGAACAGGTTCTTTAGTCAGGTAAACCACAGGATATCAGGAGCCATATTACACAGCCTGTAAGGTCATCAAAGTCTTAATATAAAGTCTCCATATAGGCCTGGTAACCATGTAAGTCCAGGTGAAATTCAGACCAGACAATTTTCATAACAAATAAAGGGCTAAACTTGAAAGATCCTGCAGTCAAGATAGAATAGTGTAGTTGGTTTTGGTGGAAAATGATCTGTGATAATCGTAAAACACATAACCCCCTTAATTTATAACTAAATTCAGTGACTTTGTATTAAATAATGGTCCAATTCCTTCCTTTTATGTGGATAATCTGAACATGGTGGTAACTAAAGTGGGCTGGAGAAACAGGGAGACCTGAGTGTTAAGGCCCCTGGGAATTAGCATAGCTTAATGTACAGAGCACATGTATGAGTGGGGGTGGGTGCGTAGTGATTGGTGGGTGAATGGCGTGGGGGGCGTGCAGGTATATGGGTATATGGGGGTGATCTGTAGGTCCTGGGTCATTGCCATTTTAATAGCCGGCTAGCTGTCACTTCCCTCCCTCCCTCCCTGTATTTGTCTTCTGTCAATTTTCTTTGTCTCATTTTCTTTCTTTGTCACAGCAGGCGGGTGGCGTGTCCTTGCCGGTCAGGAATTGGTGTGGCTGGATATGGAAGGTGGTGTAAGGACGGAAGGCGGGTCTCAATCCTCCCCTAACCTCTTGTGGTAAGGTCAATGACCTTGGTCGTGCCCACCGAGCTTATGGTCGGCTGGTGGTCAGCACTGGTAGATGGCAGCGCAGGGAGCTGTTTGGTGATGTTGGACGAGGGGGGAGGTGAGTAGCTCGGTGGTTTCAAGTATGGAAGCCGGGCCGGCAAGGACGGAGTTAATTTATTCTGTGTTAGTTCTTGGCTGTTTTTGTGTATGTTATTTATGGATAATGTTTATAAATATGTTTTCTCTTAAAATATAGGCTAACACAGTATGGTTTGTTTTATGTAATAAAAGCTGTGGCCTGTTTTCATCCATAACTCTTTTGTCCGCGTATTATTTGGTTAATGGGTGGATTTGCCCGGAGCACTATGCCCTCTACGTCATACATGATCTTCCGGACTTAAGTTGGATGGATTCTGGTGGCTCACCTGTTGAGAGTAATATAAGCATAGCAGCCACATGACTTCTAAGAGTGCCATATGCAATCAAGATGACAAGTTTTTAATTATTAAGTGCAATGTAAAAACCAAGAAAGCCAAGAATATTTAATTGTAATATTGTGTTCTAATCACCATTTGGGGATCACATTGCTGGTCTGAGCTTTGTAGCTTGCTTCTAAATTTTATTTTTAAATAAAACATTAGTAAAACATTAAGAAACTGGCTGGCAAACATCAAAATGTGTTGATTTTATTCAATAGTTCCTGTAGAGGGCAGTAAATCCACTTAAATTAAATTTTAATATGACGTTAATAAATGAAGAGCACGTGAACAAGATGCGAAGCTGGTAGTTTCTTATAAACCAATACTTGGATTTTTGTGTAGAAATGGAGGAAGAGGTGAATATAATTTGCTTCACTGACCCCTGGGTGTTTGTTCTATCTGCCTGTGTACAGTCTGTTTTCCCACTCCTTGCAGCATCTATATATTTTGTCTTTTCAATCAGTTTATCCATTATTCCCAAACATATATTGTATGCATACCTGGGAACTCTTCGGGTTTGACCTGGAGATTGCCGGGTGAGCGCTGGTTCTCCGGGTCGCGTGAGTGGGGTCTTGATACGCCTCGCTCCCCGCCCACTTCCCCTTTAAATGGGGGTGTTTCCCGCCACCATCAGCGTGAACCCCCCCGCCATCAGCGGGACCACCCCCGACATCAGCGGGACCCCAACATTAGCGGGCGGTGTGCAGTCCAAGCCACGTACCACAAGGGAAGGCTCCGGGTAGCCCGAGCCAAGAAGTTTATCTGTCGCACATCTTTTTCTTCTACCAAACCTGCTGTAAACCACATCGGGACACCAAAGAAGATATACAAAGTATGCTTGCAGGAACTGAAAACTGGAAGTTCATGAAGAATTGTCTGAAGAGAATGTCCTGCAACCTCTGCAGTGATGAAGCATGCATTTACAAGGTCTCCCCCAATGAGCACAGGCATATGCCCATGTAGGGCCCCAGCCTTACCCAAAAAAAGTCAGAATGCTCCTCCATATAAAGCCGAGAAACTCTAAGCAAGCAGCCTTCCTCTGCTCTGCTGAGATCACAATTCAGTTTGAGCAATAGTTCAGATGTGTGAGGACTTGAGCAAGGTTTGGTAGCGATGATGCAGCGCTGATCAGATGGTGTGGCTCTCAAAGAACCTACCATCATGTTCTGCTCAGTGAGGTTCATCCTATATGCTGCAGTATGTATGGCCCAAGTTGCTCACAAAAACCATTAGGCCCATCCAGTCTGCCCAACCTCTGAATACTTTCCTTAATCCCTGGCTTTATCTTATATCTAGCTTAGCCTTATGTCTATCCCATGCTTGCTTAAATGCCTTCCGTGTATTAACATCTACCACTGCTGCTGGAGGGTTATTCCATGCATCCACTACTCTTTCACTAAAGTAATATTTCCTGATGCTACTTTTAAACCTTTGCCCCACTAGTTTAAGAATATGTCCTCTTGTGGTAGTATTTCTCCTTTTAAATAAACTTTCTTCCATTATCATGTGACTCCCTTTAAGTATTTAAATGTTTCTATCATATCCCCCCTGTCACATTTTCCTTCCAGGCTATATATGTTAAGATCATTTTCCTGGTAAGTTTTATCCTGTAATCCATGAATTATTTTAGTAGCCCTTCTCTGAACTTTCTCCAACATATCTATATCCTTCTGGAGATACGGTCTCCAGTACCATACACAATACTCCAAGTGAGGTCTCACCAGTAGAGCCCTGCGCGGGACTACTTTTTTAATCCCGCTCCCGCGGTTTTTAATCCCGCTCCCGCCCGCTCCCGCCCGCTCCCGCAATGTGGGTGTGCCGCTCCCGCCCGCTCCCGCCACATTTGTGGCCAATCCCGCCCGCTCCTGCCACATCTGTGGCCAATCATGCCCGCCTCCTTACCTGATTTCCCGCGCAGTCCCGCGCGGCTGCCCTCGAGTTGTTCCCTCACGGCGTCTCTTCTCTTGCTCCGCCCAGGAACAAGGCGGAGTCACAGGAAGTGACGTCACATCACGTGACTCCGTTTTGTTCCTGGGCGGAGCAAGCTAGGAGACACTGTAAGGGAGCAGCAAGAAGGCAGCCTTGCGGGACTGCGCGGGATTACCGGGACCCGCAGGTACAGTGTCTGACCGCCCGCTCCCGCCCGCAGCCCCAGCAAGACCGCCCGCGCCCGCAAGTTTTTTGGCAGGTCCCGCGGGACCCGCCTCCCAGTGCAGTCCTCTACTCACCAGTGCTCTGTACAATGGCATCAGCACTTCCCTCTTTCTACTGGGAAAGGGATTTAGAGGTATTTATTTCAGAGGATTTAAATGTAGGCAGACAATACAATAGAGCAGAAGGAAATGCTAGCAGAATGCTTGGTTGTATAGGGAGAGGTATTAACCTCTCCCTATACAACCAAGCATTCTGCTAGCATTTCCTTCTGCTCTATTGCATTGTCTGCCTACATTTAAATCCTCTGAAATAAATACCTCTAAATCCCTTTCCTCACATGTTGAGGTTAGGACAGTATCAAATATTCTATACTCTGCCTTTTTGGTTTTTATGCCCTAGATGCATTACTGTGCATTTATCCACATTAAATGCCAGTTGCCACAGCTCTGACCATTTTTTTAGTTTACCTAAATAATTTGCCATTTGACTTATCCCTCCAGGAACAACAACCTGGTGGTGAGGAGCGAATGAACAAATTTTCATATTTTCGTATATCGCACATTTGTTTTTTGTTTCTTTTGTCCAGTGTTGCATTTGTTTGTTATTCAGATGAAAAATTCAGCACAGAACCGCCTTTGTACAGCTGTCCTTCATTGGTTGATGCCAGTGGGGGGCCCTGCCAGCGACCAATAGAGTCACTCATACGGTCCGAGTTGCTCTTAAAATCAGGTTTTTTTCTAATTTCTCGCTAGTTTTTACTAAATTTATTATCCTAAATTTTCAGCTACTCATCTAACTATGGTATGAAAAGAAAGCTCTATCTCTCCTTCAAAAAAGCAATATATAGTTTACATGGGTACACTATTCACAGGAAAAGAGAATAATCGCTGAACCGACATAGGGCAACAATGGCAAAATTGTTCCGGGACTTGAGGTACGAAAACCCCTGCAAAAAGAAAAAAAAGGAACACGAAGAACGTACACAAATATTCACCGAAAAAGAGACCATTTTAACGGGTCAATATTCGTGGAATACAAAGATGTTTTTCACAAAGATGAAACCGAAGATGTGGCCGGCGCCCAAGTCTAGTTAGAAGATTCTAGCTAAGTATATTCTTACATTAGTTAATCAACGTTTTTCCCTAAAATTTTGTGCTGCTTTTTTTTGTTAAATATAAAATACTGTCTGACGTGTAATTACAGAGAAAAAGTAAACATACGGAATGCAGACAAATTCAATTATCATGAATTTCTAATGGATCCAGATAACAGACAGCAGTGGAAATATACATGTCAACATTTCAGCAGACATACATTTTGCAATCCTGATTACTACCAACAGATTGTACTGGGGCATTTCCTTCAAAAAATACCTTTTTTGATTGAATATATCTTTTTATATACACATATTTGAAATTTAAAATTCATATTCCCTTTTGTGATAATAATTTTGCATTGATCAGTGGGTCAAGAGTCAGTTTGGAACTTTGGAAGCGGTTTCTATTATTCATTGTGCAAATTAATTTTAGTTACTTTCATGTGACTAAAAACTACCCATTATACGAATGCAGGCATTTCATGTTCAACAATGTATTAACCTACCACTCACACTTATGTCGGTACCAAGCAACAAATTTTATGACCGAACCCATGGTTACAGAGATCAAATAAATTACTGTGCGTCAACTATATCAGAAGTACCGTATTTGCTCAATTATAAGCCCCCCCCCAAAAGCATGAATATAAGACTGCACCATAGGGGGAAAAAAGTTTTACTAGTAAATATTAATTCACATGTATACTATTTTTTCATATTTAATAAAAACTATAATTGAGAAAAATGCATTTCTTGTTTCTATTGTCTTTTATTTGCCAACCTTCCCCCAGTTATGCACATCTGACCCCAGGCTTGCCACTCTGCCCCCCTAATATTCCACTTTGCCCCCCAGATATTCCTTATATCCCCTGTATGCCACTGTGGAGGATCTGGATCTCTGTCTTAAAGTCAGACCTCTATTTGATAGTGTTATCTGTCAAAACTTTTTTAGACTGCTATAAGATTGGGGGGATTGTTTCAGGTTTTCCACAGATGGAAAGATGCCAGCACTCCTATAAACAGGGCCGGACTGGCCCACCGGGATACCGGGAAATTTCCCGGTGGGCCGGAAGGTCCGTGGGCTGGGCGGCCGGCAGACTTACCATGAAGACAGCCGCTGAGCGGCTGCAAATGGCAATGAACGCCTCCCTCGGTGCCAGGGGCGGGCTGGGCAGGGGGGCAATTGCCCCCCAGGCTTCCCGAAATCTAATCAAAGCGGCCGCTGGGTGCTGATGCGGCCGGCCGGCATCAGCACCCAGCAGCCGTGTGCGATGGCCGTCTAGTGATGGGAGCAGTGTGAGGGGTGAAAGCTCCGCCCCCTCGCACTGACCTTTCACCCCTCACGCTGCTCCCATCACTATGCGGCCATCAGATTGCTGGGAATGTAATCTGAACGGCCGGTGCGTGCTGATGCCGCCGGCCGGCTCTGCTTTAATACTTTTTTTTTACTTTATATGGCAAGCCGATCCAGCTTACCATATAAATTAAAAAAAAAGTGTTAAAGTAGCTCCGGCCGGCGGCATCAGCACGCACCGGCCGTTTAGATTACATTCCCAGCAGTCTGATGGCTGCATAGTGATGGGAGCAGCGTGAGGTGGAAGCTCCGCCCCCTCGCACTCAGACTGCTGCAGCACCGGATGTCAGGTCAGTGGCATCCTGTCAGCATAGAGGAGAACAGTGTGCAGCTACCAGGAAGTCAAGAGAAGTAGAAGGTGAGTAAAATAATGTATTTTTTGTACTGTATAATGTTTTTTGTATTTGTTAAAAACAAAAAAGATCGGTGTCCCCCTATATGCCACTCTGCCTCCAGAAATGCCTTATACCCCCCTATATGCCACTCTGTCCCATGATATGCCTTTTAACCCCCTATATGCCAGAGTTGCATATAGGGGTATAAGGCATTTCTGGATGCAGAGTGACATATAGGGGGTCAAAAGGCATATCTGGAGGCAGAGTGGGATAAAGGGGGTTAAAAGGTATATCATGGGGCAGAGGAGCATATAGGAGGGTATAAAGCATATCGGGGAGGCAGAGTGGCATATAGGGGGCATAAGGCTTTTCTGGAGGCAGAGTGCCCCATGATATGCCTTTTAACCCCCTTCATGCCACTCTGCCTCCAGAAATGCCTTATACCCCCTATATGCCACTCTGTCCCATGATATGCCTTTTAACCCCCTATATGGCAGAGTGGCATATAGGGGGTTAGAAGGCATATCATGGGACAGAGTGGCATATAGGGGTATAAGGCATTTCTGGATGCAGAGTGAGGGTATAAAGAGAGGGTATAAAGCATATCAGGGAGGCAGAGTGGCATATAGTGGGGCATAAGGCTTTTCTGGAGGCAGAGTGCCCCATGATATGCCTTTTAACCCCCTATATGGCAGAGTGGCATATAGGGGGTTAGAAGGCATATCATGGGACAGAGTGGCATATAGGGGGTATAAGGCATTTCTGGAGGCAGAGTGGCATATAGGGGGTTAGAAGGCATATCAGGGGGGCAGAGTGGCAAGCCTGGGGGCAGAGGTGCATAACTCGGGGGTAGGTTGTCAAATGAAAGGAAATAAAAACCAAATATGTCTCAATCATAGCTTTTATTAAATATGGAAAAAAATAGTCTACATGAATTAATAAAGAAATAAAAGTTTCTTACCAGAATATCGTGAAGAATAATGTGATCAGTGTTTTGTTCCACTAAATAAAATGGAACTCTTTCATCTAACAATGTTCGCAGTAGTAAATGTTTTGATCCTATTATGTGTAATGTATTTAATTTATTAGGGCCTTTTAACACTTTTGCTTTCTGGCATTTTAATACAAATAATGAGATAAAAAGAATTGCACATAGTGTGACTCGGGTGTGTATAACACGTGCGTGTGGGTATAAGAGCTTCACCGTGAGATAAACTATATGGGGCTGGTCTCCAAATTTTTCCAGGGCTGCTTTTCAGTCCCAGTCCGGCCCTGCCTATAAACCCACACGCTTACATGCATAAAACATGTTTAACAAATACAGGTAACACATTGTACTACAAATGTTTTATGTTTTTATTGCCATTGATTAAGAAGTATGGTTTATAGCAAATGTAACCGGTAACACTTTCAAATTGCTAAAATAATTCTCTGACTTCAGACAAATCCCGAGTCACCGTTTGGCACTTGGTATTATTTCTTTATTTGCCGCAGAAATGTGAAATAATGGATTACATAACTATTCTTAAAGTAAAAACGCTTTAATTCCAGACATTCCTAAGCTGATCATACATTTCATATTTAAATATAGACCTATGGTATGGTCATATACATAAGGTACATTCTTTTACCATTATTATTAAATAACCAAAATAATACAAAAATAATAGGCACGCAATCCTGTTGCTGATTTTTGTATAACTAGGGGATTTAGCTTTTCTGCTTCCTAAAAGGAATTTATCAATATTTGAACAACCAAACACAAGGGGCCCAAATAACACCCACAGAGAGATGTTTACTTATTATTCAAACTATTGTGGATCTTGTGCAATTATATGTTTAATTTTATGAGCATGCTAGTTTATCAGGGTTAAATTTAAAACTTGTGAGTAAAATGATAAGTGCTAATATATGCATTGAAAAGATAACCCATTATTTTAGTATGTTATTTTAATTGATTACTTGATTGATCACTTCTCTGATAGGCGAATACCAAAAACAGTACTGCAAAGAAAAAAAATAGTTCTGCATTTCTGCTTTGCACACTACAGAACTTACAGAAACTACCCCTGAGTTTAAATATTACTATTAGATTGTGTTACCTGTGCACTTCTCTACTCTGTAAAAGATTTACAGTGTCAGAATGATCTGCTAATAAAATATGAGAACCATAAAATTTGCAGATGAAGGTTTTGTATACGATATGATATAAAATATAGGCAATTTAGGCAATTGTATCAACAGCACTATCATCCTGTGGCTTATGTAATGTTTTATGAAGGTATGTAAGTATTATGATTATTCTCAGCATTTACTTTCTGCAGTATGAAGCTATAGAGGAAATAGCAGATAGTTATGGAAATAATTTTGCTCATGATTTCATAATGACATTGAATCAAATTAATAAATTCTAAAATTACTTGTCAAAGGGTTTGCATTGCTAATCCTAACAGTCTCCCACCCAAACAATTATTTAATTTATATTTATAGAAAACACTTCCCATCCCAACCAGTAAACCTTAAATATAAAAAAAGGAAGAAATAGCTTGGTTTAAATATGGCAGTTTCTAGCAGTACAGTTTTCTGAAATCCCATTTATATTCTCGTCCTCTCATTTTGCCAGCATCTCAAGGAGGGTGAAACTGGCATATACAGTGGAAAGTCTTTGGTGTTTTGACGTCCACAGAAAGTGAAAGTTGAATATCAGAAATGCAAATACTAAAGTTGGAAAAATCTGTAGTCATATTATTGTAAGACCTTCAAGCAGTGAAGATTTTAAGACACTATGATATTTTCATAAGGCATTTGATTTTCAGAAGTTGTGATTGGGGTGGTTGTGCTGGATTTTTAAGTGGTTACCACAGACAGTAATTCCACTATTCCTTGCACTTCTCTTTATTGGAGGATGGTTTTATGCTCTCTTCCTTCTCCCTTCAAGATTTCTAAAGCTGACTGGTCTTAGTTTCATTTCTGCAAACTGGATGGAGTATTCATGTCCCTTCCAATGGAACCAGTTGACACCCTACAAAAAGGAAGGAATTTGGTGGCATGAGAACACTTATACTAGTTATTTCTAATAATATGTATCAGCATTCAAAGGAAATAGAGATTTAATTATAATGCTACGTATTCTATGTGTCATGGCTGCAATTTCATGCCTTTTCAGAAAGCAAGGTGTGTAGTTACATCTACTGCACACTGTAATAAACCTTCCAAGCTCTAGACCAACAATCAGCATTTTCGCATAGACACATAGACTATATTTTCAGTTGTGGAGATGTAGTAAATCATGCTTCATTAATAAAATAGGTACATGTACAGGAAAGTATTTTGCTGCTTGCATGAACACCATATGGCATACATTGCATATTTTACAAACTGCATATCTAGCTTCAAGTAAACTAAATCTGATAATTTAGGCATTAGTACTGGATTTTAAAATCACTGTGGCCTTAATATGAGTATTTTTTTTAAATGCTGCATGTTGGTTATCTATCCAAAACCAGATTCACAGAATTAATGTTACAGGTTGTGAATGATTTCTCAACAGCTACTAAATTGTCGTACAAGTGGACTGGAATGCCTATAGGAATTTATTTTTCTAGGCTTTTAAGCAGAGCCTCTTTATAAGCTGGCAAAAAAATGGTAATATTTTTCTTTATCAACAAAAGTTTTATGAATTTTTATATATTCACATAATAAAAAATATAAAACAAGTAAAAAGTTGATACTTAAATAATAAACCCCACATTACCTGACTGTGATTATTGTCATCATATCGTCCCATCAGGTTTACCCTGTGACAGTTCTTGTACCAGAAAGCACCTTTGTAGGACAGAGCACAGTTGGTTATAGCAGAATCATTGTCTTTGTCATATGTGGAAAAAGGGCGTCCATTGTGGTAGGTCATCGAATCCCCTGTAGCAGAAAGAAAATATGTTTGAAGTGTATGAGATCTGCAATACACAATATATATATTTATATACACAACAACCTAAAATGTAAGTTCCTGCGGGAACAGGGCCCTCCATTCCTCTTGCATCTGTATGTCAATTGCTGTATTGTACTTGTTGTTATCTGTAAAATTTTTACCTTGTATGGCGCTGCAGAATCTGTTGGCGCTTTATGAATAAAGTATTATAATAATAATAACACATTATGAAGATATTTTAATATTAAATGTCTGGTCTGTGCATTCCCAAGGAACACAACTGAGAAAGAAACCTCAACAAGAGGATCACTGCTCTTCCAGGGTGTTACATAAAATCCAGCCACTGTATACTTATATAATAATATTGTACTTTATTAGACATATTAGTTGGTTGGTTTCAGATCCCTCTTATTATGTATTATTGTCTAATATCTGGGTTAAAATTGCAACACTCACAGCAGGACCAGCCAGTGACTGTAGGTCACTCATGTGTCCATATTCCGTTCAAAGACCCCAAATGCAGCTTTGTCATAACATCTGAAATGGCTTCCCATGGTATGTTTTTTTAAATATAGGTATAAGCTTACCTGCTGTGCCACTATAGCCATCAACCTTTAGCTTGTAACGACTCTTGGCATCTCCAACACTAAACTTGTCATAAACAGCAAAAGCAGTTTCATCGTTGTCTCTAAGATCCACACGTAGTTCATACTGTCCCTGGGAAGTTATTTTGTGGAGATTCTCTAAGCCTGTTATGGTATTAAAAGAGGAAAATTATCCTATAAAATCACAAGCCATATGGTAGTGAAATATTTTAAAAATGCAGTTCTGTTTGAACTCACTGTCTTTGAGAGTATCCATATGGCTTTTCACTTTTATTTTAAAGATTACAAAACTATAGAGTAAATCAACATAGGAGGCAGTAATCCATCATTCTATCAAAAATGAGTAAATATTAAATGATGGAGGATGGACATTATTAGTGGAGGTGGGTTTAGAATATAAAAGGATAAAAGTTGCTGTTTAATACAGATACCCAAAACCCACAAATGCTTGGAACATAATAGTCAATTTGAGACTGGCATGATTGTTGTTTAACAACTTTAAAAATTAAATAGAGTTTTCAACAACATAGTTCTAAACAAGTAAAATATTGTCAGTATAATGCAACCAGGAACTTACGTGGGCAAAATAATTAGTGGGCAACTGGGCACCAATGACTGATCAATTGTAAATTCCAACCACTCTACACATAGGCAAAGGATTTATAAATATTTTAGATTATTTTTGGAAATTGTCTTTACTTTCTTTTTACATGGCAATACTTCTTGTATTTGAGTAAACAATTGCCTTATGTTGAATAATTAATGAACACCCGACCTTTACTTTCACTAAGTTATATTGTATATGTCACAGATATCCTGGTCATAATTTATTCCAAAATATATGTTGATTTACCCATAAAGAATTCATTTGAAGGATTTCCAAATCCTGCAGAATATGTTCTCCAGTTTCTGTAAAAATCTTCAGATCCATCTATGCGTCTTAGAAATACCTAGAAAAACAAATAAAACTGAAAATACCTTTAAAGAAAATATGATGGCAATAAAAAAATGGTTTAAAATAATAATAAAAAAATTATATGCTTTAAATTCAACAACTTCATTATTCATTCAGCATTATTTATCTATGGGCTGGGATGCTAACTGTACAAAGTACTTTTTTAACCCTTGACACATTTGCAAGTAACATCTCCTCACTGTTATTGTTTGTTAATTGCCAAAATGCTACAAACAATTCAATATTATAATCCCATGAAAATAATAAGAAATCTAAATTGCATTGTGTTAGAGGTAATATGCACTGATCTTCTTCATGATTATACATAACAGTCATCCCTTTGTAATATGCATCTTTGCCAGATTAAACAAAGCCATATCAAAACCATAACTGAAAAATTCTTATTTTTATAAATGGGCCTGTCTCTACCATAAATTAGCTGTCTAGGGCAAAGGTGTGTTAGAAGGTGAGGTCACATGGCTCTTTTCCATGTTGGCATGGAAATGTTAACTTGAAGGGTAGGGAACACTAGGAGACTTGTGTTATATAATGGGTTTTTTTTGTATACTTACTATCCATCCACCACCATCCACACTCATGTCACAATACACCTCCATGGGTTGTGATTGATCACCATTTGCGTAAATTGTGTACATTCCAGATGTGGTCTCTCCATTTAAGAGAGCCTGGGAACAATCTTTTGGGTATGGATAAAGCAATCCAGCTGTGGTCAGAATAAAAAACACACATGGAAAAACTCTTAAAATCAGGTACAGCAAATAAAACTTTGCAGCAGCTGTCAGAGAGGTCAACCTACTGCGTATTTATTGCATAAAAATGATAATATAGTCTGCAGATTGCTTTATACTAAGGTTTCAATTAATCATATCACTATAAATTTCACAATCAAAAACATCTTCAAAATAGGGGAAATTTAAACGTTATTCTGCTGAATAATATGAAAAATATTTTATGCAACAGGATTGAATTGGTATTAATTTAGCACACGTGAACATTGGCATTTGGCAGGTCAAATACTTCCAGCTGTCATATTGTGTATCTTATGAAAACTTCTAGTATGCATTATTTTTCCTATCTCTTTTAGCACCAGGAAATGGCTTAAACATTTTGTTGTTCCTTTATGGGGGATTAACTAACAAAAATGTCTGGCTTCAATTTCAGTACTACAAAGCAACCAGAATTGGGAGCACATATTGTTCAACTGAAAAATCAATATAAGGTAAAGGGATTTTCAGCGCTTTGTTGTGTATTCTTCAGTAGTAAGCACTTTGGCATTCATTACCCAGTAGGAATACTTCCAAGCATATGTTTTCCTTAAAAGAAAAATGAATGGCTTTCCTCTGAATTGCTGAGACATTGGGAAATCTTTGTTAGGTCCACAATAGCACTTCTTATATTTATGCCAACATTTTTAATTTAGCAAATAATTTATATTTGGTCACCATGACAACATTTGTTAATTCACAATTACTATCAAGCAAAGATAACTTTTTAATTTGTTTTTAAGATGCCTGGTTGTTTTAAAAGTAGCACTTTAACTTTAAATGTATTTGTTTTGCATTTTAATGCTGACCTCTATATTCATTTTACTGTAATATTTAAAACACAATGTATAACATCATGGGCATCCTCAGGCACCAGCAAAGGGACATGAAGTGGCCCATTGGCAAACATGTTTCCATAAATTTTGTCACAGGTATTCGTGTACAGACAGAGGATAAAAGGGAGAAAAAATAAAATGTCATAAAAGTGGGGAAAAAGAAACACATTACTATCACCATTGCTATGCCCATGTCTTGGAAAGAGTACTGTGGTTACCAGTACACACAAAGATGATCAGATTTGAAATATAGAAGTATATGGTACAGTTTTAGGTGCTTCCTTACTTGTTGTGAAAATGGTTTGGATGAATTTGCTTCTAATATCCCCATTCAGTGCATGTAATCGAACAGTGTACTGGGAAGAAGGGTTTAAATCCAGTAATCTATAGGAGGTTGAATCTGGTCCCAAAATGACTTCCTATAAGCACAGACAAAGAAAACTGTAATGGATGACAGACATATTTAAATAGACTTGATCTTGACAGTACTGTGACCAGCACCAATATAAAATTCATAAGATAAACTAGAACAAAATATTGGAATTTTTACAGTACCGAAATATGTTATTCTATTTTTATAGATAGCACCAACAAGTTACACAATATGGTATATTTTATATTGGTATATGTAAGGTAGTCAAAATGGCAAATAAAAACAAATCAGTACATGAAGCATGTGGATCTATTGAGATCTATTGATTCATATTATAGCATTCTGTTGTAATGTCCTTCAAACACTGCTATTGGAAATATTATACTTAATGCTAACTTCAAACTATGTTATTGCATATAGGAAAATATTTTATAATTATGGTTGCTAGTAAAACTTCAGTAAATATGGCTTAATGTCAATAGTCTCCATATAAATGTAATGTGAACACTCAATGATTAACTGAACTATGCATGCTGAATCTTGTGGTTTCTTTGCAGTTTCTGTTTCTACAGTATACGGTTTAGAATACTGCTAATCTAACTTTGCATCTGCTATTATAACTACCAAAAAAACTGCTTGAGATAAATATTTGTATGCACATCACATTTATAGAATGAATTCATTTCTTAACTTTTTTCTGGACTTTTCAAGCCTGTGCCTGTGGAAGTCCAAGTCTGGCCTAGGTCCTAGGCAGTGTTTCTTTTTTAACTAACTCAGGAATTTGCAGGATTGTTGAACATTTGACCTCCATCACTTCGCTAAGTTTTAAGAGGGGAGATTTAACCAAGCTTTTCCTATAGGCCGATCTGTGCGCAATTAAATTAAATGGTCAACCCTCCCGCAAACATCTATGTTTTGCAGACACCTCTGATTGGTGGCATACTTATGGGAAGACCGAGGATTGAAATCAGTATTTGTGACTCATAGTGACATGATTTGTGACTCATACACCTATAAGGACACTGAGAACTTAAATGAGTATCTGTGACTATTATTGATCTAATTTCTGACTCACACCTTTAATAGGATTAACTTATTAACAAATTTAGCAAAATGTTTTGGAACTGACGTATTTAACTGATGTATTTAACATTGCATATTCCAAATTAAAGTTGAGATGGCACCCATGATCCTGACCAAAAAAATCCTTTTGCTTTTGTGCTTTAAGAGCTCTATAACAGTACTGAGGTTGATTGCTTGTAGTAGTGCTAGAGCGGACAGGGTTTACATAAAACAACCTTAGAAAAATGAGAAAATGAACAAGTAAAGCAACAGAAAAAATGGGATCATCATACTTCATCATAGATAGATTGGTAAATGGCTGAAAAGTCCATATAACTGTCAATTCACTTAAACATCCAGCATTTACCTATGATGTGCCAGTGCCTGCCTGCCCAGAGCCCTACTATTACTGCTGCACCTCTGTGACTGTCCTTACTCTGGGGGAACCTTTTTTTAAAAAATTCTACAATATTGGGGAAATCCAGTACTGCTCCACGGGGCTGCATGTGCCTAGGATGTGTCAGTATCTGTCTGCCAGGCGCAGTGCTCTACTACTACTACCACTGTTGCTGCACCTTTTTCTCTGTCCTAACTCTGGGGCAACTTTTTTATGGAAAGGTGAGTCCAGAAGGTCTCAGTGACCTCTCCATTTTGTGAACTGTCCCTGAATGTCATTCCGAATCAAAAAAGACCTGGAGTTTGACCTTTTATTAGCTCCCTCAGAGGCAGTGGCGGATCTACCGGGGTCGCAGGGGTCGCGACTGCGACCGGGCCCCTGCGGCAGGGGGGCCCAAGCCAAGGGGCCGCCCGAAATCTTTTTTAAGTTTTTTTTTTTTTTTTTTAAATAAGGCAGGGGCGTCCAACATGCGGCCCGCGGGCCAAATGCGGCCCGCGAGACCTCGAGGTGCGGCCCGCGTAAGATCGGCAGCCAGGGCAACCGATCTTACACGAGCCGCACCTCAAGCCCTGCTACTTACTTGTGGGAGGGTCTTCTGGACAGCACAGAGGAAGCGGAGTTCACGTGACATCCTACTTCCTCTGTGCTTTAGCAGAGAAGGCAGAGGGATGCCGCGCCCCCTGCTGAAGTCTGTGAGCGGCATCGAGGGAGCTGCAGTGCAGGTAAGGGGGTGGGAAGGGTGTTTGAATAAATGTGTGTGATTGAGGGAATGAATCTGTGAATTAATGATTATATGAATAAATGAGTGTGTGTGTGTGTGTGTGTGTGTGAGCATGGATGTGTAAGTGCTGGAACCTAGGCATGATGGGACTGTGATTGCTGTTAGCAATCACACTCCTATCATGCCAAGTCAGCCAGTACATGCTGAAACCTGGCCAACTGCCCCCCTTGTGTAGTGATGCTGCCAGCAGTATGGGGTCTGCACTTACAGCCACCCTGTACCAGCATGTACTGGCTGACTTGGCATGATAGGAGTGTGATTGGTAACAGCAATCACAGTCCCATAATGCCTAGGTTCCAGCATTTACTTGATGGATGTGTAAGTGCTGGAACCTAGGCATGATGGGACTGTGATTGCTGTTAGCAATCACACTCCTATCATGCCAAGTCAGCCAGTACATGCTGAAACCTGGCTAGCTGCCCCCCTTGTGTATTGATGCTGCCAGCAGTATGGGGTCTGCACATCACTTACAGCCATCCTGTACCAGCGTGTATTGGCTGACTTGGCATGATAGGAGTGTGATTGCTAACAGCAATCAGAGTCCCATCATGCCTAGGTTCCAGCATTTACTGGATGGATGTGTAAGTGCTGGAACCTAGGCATGATGGGACTGTGACTACTGTTAGCAATCACACTCCTATCATGCCAAGTCAGCCAGTACATGCTGAAACCTAGCTAGCTGCCCCCCTTGTGTAGTGATGCTGCCAGCAGTATGGGGTCTGCACATCACTTACAGCCACCCTGTACCAGCATGTACTGGCTGACTTGGCATGATAGGAGTGTGATTGCTAACAGCAATCACAGCGAGCACACTCCCATCATGCCTAGGTACCAGCATTTACTGGTTGCCTGGGTATGATAGGAGTGTGATTGCTGTTAGCAATCACACTCCTATCATGCCAAGTCATATTGCTAATTTTGTCCAATTGTGTGTTACCTACTTTTATTAAACATGTGAGTTTTTATTATTATTTTTAAAGGTGGGGGTCATTTTCGGTTTTGGCTAAGTGAACCCTGAATGTTTTGGTCCAGAATTTTCATTTTAGTTCATCCCTAGAATAAATCTAGGGAATCCTGAATTTGTAGTCGCAAAACTTTCAAGGCCCAGAAATCAGTGAGAGGAAGAGTAAAGGTTTTGTGTCATTTTACTTTATTTTAATCTGCATATTTTATTAAAGGCCATATTTTTTGTCACAGTGAAAAATGAGTGCGGCCCGCGCACGTATACAATTCTGATGAAGTGGCCCACTGCAGAAAAAACTTGGACACCCCTGGATTATGCCCTTTGTACATGCGCCCCTTTTTCTTTGATTTTTTTACAGATATGATTCAATATGTAAATTGAATTTGTTGAATTAGTTGAAAAAAAATTGTTGGGTAAAAATCATGTTTTTTTGGGGGGTGTGAGGGGGTGGGGGGGCCCTTAACAGATTCTCGCACCCGGGCCCTGAGGCGTCTAGTTACGCCCCTGCTCAGAGGTCTTTAGTGTCCTGTTGTTTGTACTAAGTGATAGTGTCCGTGAGACTCCTGAATGCACCTGAATGCAGCAGTCATGATTTTGATAATAATCCTCTGGATGTTTGCAAAAATACAATGAATAACTACAAATAATGTAAATATATTTTTAATCTTTGTCCTATTGTATTCATTCTCATTTTACCTTGACTGTACCATCCACAGATTCATAAATCAGCAAGAATCCTGTAATAATTGATCGTGGAGGTCTCCATGTGAGCAGTGCTGACTCTGATTGCACTTCACTTGCAGTCAGATCTCTGGGGCCATCCAATGCTACATAAAAAATGTTAATTATTCTCACTTACATACATATCGTGTCACTTGACTATTTTATTTTCATACATGGGAACTGACAGATTTTTCCCCCAGAGTTTCCAGATGAAGTGCTGCTTCTCTGAGCCTACCTTCAATCTACAGGTGGAGGAGGGGCACTTGGTCCAGCCAATCCCCACCCAGGTTGTCATGACTCCCCACTCTGTCTAACTAGGAGTAGTCCCAGCACTACATGTGACTAGTATCAACCTCTTACAGCAGTCAAATGTCCCAGGTATGTTGGTTTCCCAATACATGGGAGATGATAAATAAATTGATGCACATAGTTACAGATTCTACATCATTTTCAAGGGCAAAAAACACACAACTTCAAGAGGAGACAGCTGTCATGGGCATTTAAGTGCATATGATGGCTGTAATGTTCCCTTAAAAAACTTATGTCCTGGAACTCAAGGTATTCCAGCTTTCAACCAACGTTACCTGTGGTGAATGTTGTAGAGATTTCAGAACTACGAAGTTGTCCTCTAACAGCATAAATTGTCAAAGTGTATTCAGTGGCAGGTTGCAGGCCAATAATTTCATTCTCCACAGTGTTACCTGATATAGTCTGAGTCACAATGGGGGCTAGAAAGTAAATAGACAAAAGTGAGCAAAATAGCAATGCACACAGTGTGCAATGTTTCATGTTTTGTTACAGTAAGGAAACATGAATAGGTTTTATCTTAGAAATCAAAAGATGATAAAGAGTCATGCTCTGGTTATTAAACCTGCAGCAACCTCCACACTTCAGAAGTTAATTCAGCGAAACGTACATTCTCTCCCAGTGCAAATACCCCTTTAGTAGGGTCCAGCATGAATACCAACAGTACTTTGGGGGGTTTTAGGCATTCTTCATAGCAGAAATATTATGACATTTTCCCACCGTAGTGACCAAAGCTTTTTTGCCATTTTATCTTATCATCATTACCTGTTTAATAATTAGTCTTTCCGCACAATTTGCATGTTTTTTTCCATAGGACAAATTTTTGAGATACCATTTTTGGAGATACTATTTTTATATTATTCAGTATGGTTTAATGTAAAGACAAATGTTGCATTCCACAACACTAAAAAAAAGGTTCGTAGATGGCTTGGTCATCTTTAAATGGAGTTCAGAAGAAATTAAAATATTTCAAAGATGTTCTGCTAAAAGGCAGCAAAACATTGCATTAAGCTTGTAAGAATAAAAGAAAAATGAAATCACTGCAGATGAGGAATAAATAATGAAGGAGAAGAAAGTAGTGTTTAGGAAGCATAAACAGAACACCAAAGTGCACAGAGGTGAGAAAGTTGCCAGGTTAACCAAAAAGATGATAAAACTGAGTGAAAGGAGAAAAAATAAACAAGGAATACTTGAAAACAAATTAAGGGAGTTATATAAATGAGAATAATGATCTAGCCAACTTCTTAAATAAATACTTTTGTGAATGGAAGGGACCCCAGTTAGAAAACAGCATGCGTGCTTACAGAGGACGTTCTACTTGGACTCTCCAAAGTAAAAACAGGCAAATCAATGGGAACTGGCAGGATACACCCAAAATTATTAAAAGTATTCCGGAGTGTCCTAGAAAAACTGTTGGAAGATTTATTTAACCAGTTACTATGACAGGAGTAGTTTCAGAAGATTGGAAACAGCATGTGCTTACTTTAGGGAGATCTTGTTAAATTATATAAAAAAATTTTTTTGATGGGTAATTAAAATAAAAGACAAAGGTTTATCTGGTTTTCAGTAATGCATTTGACACTGTCCCCTCACATACCTCTAAATGATTTACAGGATAAGGCAATTGTTGAGTGATAGGAGACAGATGGTTGTAGTTAATGGTGTCTATTCAGAGAAAAGTTTTGTTAATAGTAGGGTACAAGGATCTGTATTAGGACCCTCCCTTTTTAATATCTTTATTTAATACTAGCAATATTACAAAAGGTCTGTAAGTTAAGGTGTGTATTTTTGCAGATGATACAAAGATTTGCAACATGGTAGACCTCACATACAGTATTATGTAACGTTTTGAAGAGCCCATCTTCAGAAAGAGATTGACATATTGGAGGGAGTTCAGAGGAGGGCTACCAAAATGGTAAATGGTTTCCCAATGTATCTTAATATGCATCATTTGAAGGAACGATTAAGGCCTAAGTCTCTACATTACGAAAAATGGGCACACCAGGTGAACCGGATGGTTCTGTCGTCAAAATCTATGTTTCTATATGTATGTATGTATGTCCACTATTTAGTAATATGTTGAAAGATAGAAAAACATTAAATTTTTGGCAATTTTACCTAGGATTTCTTCCGCAAGTTAGATGCCATTGATGAAAAAATACTGATTCCTTTTCAGTAATATCTCATATAAAACATTCTACACTACTTTTTTATTTTTCAGGTTGTGGGGCAGGGAAGTTTATTTAATTGACATTTCTGGAGGGGCACCATTTTTTTTTTACTTTTTAAAATGATTATTAATTTTTAACTTTTTACACTTTTTGACGAGTGAAGATCCCTTTGGGGTCTTATCAACTTCAGAATCTCTTTTGTAACCAGGCTGTACCCCTTGTGATGTCATTATAGCATAAGTGGGGTAAATAATTATTTACTTTTAATTGTTATTTTTTTTACTACAAAGTAATAAGCAAGAGAGGATCTATAGTAGAGCCCTGCTCCCGCTGTTTTTAATCCCGCTCCCGCCTGCTCCCGCAATGTGGGTGTTCCGCTCCCGCCACATTTGTGGCCAATCCCGCCTGCTCCCGCCACATTTGTGGCCAATCACGCCCGCCTCCTTACCTGATTTCCCGCGCAGTCCCGCAAGTTGTTCCCTCACAGCGTCTCTTCTCTTGCTCCGCCCAGGAACAAGGCGGAGTCACAGGAAGTGACGTCACATCACGTGACTCCGCCTTGTTCCTGGGCGGAGCAAGATAGGAGACACTGTTATGGAGCAGTGAGAAGACAGCCTTGCGGGACTGCGTAGGATTACCGGGACCCGCAGGTACAGTGCCTGACCGCCCGCTCCCGCCCGCAGCCCCAGCAAGACCGCCCGCAAGTTTTTTGGCGGGTCCCGCGGGACCCACCTCCCAATGCAGTCCTCTAATCTATAGTCCTTGTGATCAGCCTGAGAGGGAGGAGCACCAGAGGCATTCATTGTGACTTAAGTGTAACCGGAGTTACAATGTAATATTGGCTCCTGCTGAGAGGGGAGACTCTAGGCTTGATTTCACTTGTAGTGGCAGGGAAAAGTCCCCACAAAAAAACACAGGATGTGCTTTTACGAGTTTATGGTCATCTAGCGCACAATCCTTAGAACTTAATAGCAAGTCCTAAGGTCTATAACAGGCTAATCCAGGGTACAAGAATAGTTAAATGGCTCAATAATATAGCAGAACAGCAGTAGTTTAGAGAACAAACCTATTTGCAAAATTAAATGTGTCTCAAACACAGTAACTAATGGGAATACATGTAAAGCCCACAAATGAAGCACAGAAATGAACAAGTCATTTTGTAAATTCTGTCTACAATCATTGTTACTCTAGACATCCTGTTGGATACATATATCAAAGCAGTATGGGGAGGAGTTGCCTCCTTTTCCAGCCACTCCATGCAAGGCAGAGTGATTGGAGCAACATCATTCATTCAAACAATGATGTGCCCTGTTCCTATAAAGCAAAACATACCATTCTTTGCAGAGTAGGAAAATACATAATGGTCCACAGATGCCAAAGATGGCTGCCACAATGCAAGGGCTTCAGACTCTGTAATGTTAATGGCTTGTAGACCTGATGGGCTGTCCAGAGCTATAGAATGAAAAGAATATCAATATCAACTTAATTTCAGAATGCTTAACCCCATTTTTTTATAGTATCACCATATGTTTTTTCATTTTTAGTAAACCACTCATATTATATATTGATTAATATTACAGCATATTGATAATATATTTAAAATAAAAATGCAAAGAAATGGAGAAAAAAGATTTTCCTGTGATAATTATCACTGAACTGATGTGAATTATCATCTATCGTTTGTCAGGTATGAGTCTTCCTATCGCAGTACACAAAAACACAAGGGCTACTGGCCATTTAGGTTATCCACTTTAAGACCCATGAGAAATCAATGGGTCCTGGGCTGATGTCCCTTGATCCCTGGCTTAAAATAGACCTGTGTGGGCCCTAAGGAGTCTATTGTGAAGCTATTTACTAGTAAAAGTTTTCTACAGCCAGTTTTACTTTGTGTTAGGGTAACTGTCCTTTTCAGTACAGTGGTTATATCTAACCTGTATTAACATATGGCAAGGGCAGGAAGGGAAAGCAAGTTAAAACGATCGTAATTGAAGGCTTTGGATGTTAAATAGAAAGGTGTTTGAACTTGCTTGGTTCCAAAAGGGTGTACACAACACACCGAAGGAGATAATGTGTATCTTCACCTTGAGGCATAGAAGGTGTTGTCTGTTCTGATTAGGAATTTCACGATGGTGTCTAGTAGCTAATAACAAGGTGTTGTGTGTTCTTGTTTGCATGCTTTAAGTTTTTGAATTAAATTCCTTGGAAGATATGGCTGGATGTATACATATATAGGTTTCAATTTGAGACCATACCATAAAGGTACAGTAGTGAAAAAAATACTATACAAATACAAACATTGTGAAAAAATGGAAATTGCCAGTGTCCAGATACAATAAAAGGTGCTGTGCGGGTCCCCTCTTAAAAGCATGTAAATATCTCCAGCTGTGGAGATCAAAGGTCACCTATTGTTCACTGGGACATCAGGGAGCTTGATCGCCTGAGAGGGTTATCTGCCCCCCCGCCCAGGTTTTGTACCAGGGGGACTGACTCCACCTGGAAATGCTGCCCTAGGCCTAGCCCAGGATACACCATGACCTCTGTAAACATACTGCTTGCCACTCACTAGAGACCCTATATATCACAACACTATAGTCCAAACATCACTATGCATAACCCAGGGTATCTAAATGAAATCCATGTATTCAAAGACACCTGTTAATTCTCGTTCCTGGGCTGCTGTACAAACCGCATTGCCAATCTCTGACTGGCCTGGCACATTAAATTTACCAGGATACATCAAGATACAGTAAAGACATAACTTTGTTAATGCTAATTACCAGCCTAACCTCCCTAGCATGTACCCTGTGCTCTGTATGACTTATAAGTGCATTGAAGCTGATTTAGTAGCCTATTCTCCTGTCCTATAAAAAACCTGAAATTCTCTCTTGTAGAACATAAATACTTAAATTTAAGGGATTAAAAATATATAGTACAGTTTATAAAGTTTGCTTCAACCACAGAACGATACCTGTAGTTAGAGTTCCAGATGCTGGTGCACTTTGTTCATTATCTTTAAATGATACAATGCTCACAACATACTCTACACCTGGGTGAAGGTTACGTAATGTTGTAGACGTTATAGATCCATCAACTTCCACAGAATTGCTGGTACCTGGTTAAACAATGATAAGAATATTTTAAAATTACTCTTTATTACTAATCCCTCATCGTCTTCAACACAATTATTTAAAAATAGTTTATTTTTGAAAAGCAATTTATCATACTTGCAATGATCATTTTATACTATAGCCAGATTTTTTTTTCTATTCTTTTGCTAGCTGTAAATTTAAAGCTCAAAAGTTTTTGTATACTTCCTGTTGTTTTTATCGTTAATATTTTCCTTCCCTGGCTATATATTTTCAAAGCCAAGGACAGAAAAAAAATAAAAGATTAAAACGTAAATCATACATGTTTTTCCCCTTATATCTACCTACGTCTGTTTGTGACCCAACGTCTATAACTGCTATATAACTATATATGTAAATTCCAATTTTATAATGACAAATTACTTTACCTCCATTTATTGGAACATAGGAAATAATGAATTTTTCCACCAGGATACTGGGTGCTATCCAGTTGACTTTAGCTGAAGTCTCAGTAATTTCAGAGAATGTCAAACCTTTAGGAGATCCAATAGCTGCAAAAAAATAAAAATAAAGGAATCATCCTTAGTTTTGATTATTTTTAATAGTTTAATAAATAAGAGCCTTAAGTACTTGGTTTGGTAAAATGTGAACCATTTTGTTCACATTTTAACAAATAATTTCACAAATAATTTCTTCCCATTAACGTAATACATTGTGTTAACCATGAAGTCATATAAGTCCAAAAGCTATTCTTTGCTTAGATTGCTGTACTGAAAGGCAACATTTAGTGAAAGAAAATAAATGTAAACATTTAATACATGTTTAAACTGAATGTATTATAAACAATAATGAAATACAAGCAAAAGCTAATTAAAGATACATATTTTTCTTTTTATAACAACAGAATTTATGTATGACTACATAATTTAAAGCAACGTTTATTAACTATTTAGCTTAGATCTATGACTAGAAAAAAACATGTACCTTATTTTAAGTTGATGAATACAACTTGTACATGCATTTTTCACTACTTAACGATCGCATTCTACTCTGTTTATTAATTTGTATGTAAAATACCCTTAAGGCTTGACAGTTAAACATTTTGTACTTGGATGTATAATATGTTTTTGACAGTTTTCCTTAACTTATCTTTTCGTTATTTTTTTTGTAAAGAAGTCTTTGGATTCCCCCCCCCCTTTTTTAGAATAAATAGCCCACAGTAGAGAAGTCCATTAGTAATGGCTAGGAAACCCAAACAAGCCACATTAAAAGGGTTGATGGAGGACTGCCAGCATTACTGAGAAGCAAGGGTAAAATTGATTTGCAAAGAATAATGCAGGACTAAAGAATATAAAGAAAGGTTTTTGAAGCTTTAAATCCTCACAACAGCTGCCAGAACTACAGGCGAGAGTTGGTTGAGAAGAAGATATTTATTCAGTAAGCTGCTCCAAATAGCAAACCATAAACCATTTGAATTAATTGAGCCAAGTAAGTAATTTCCCCATAGGTAATTTTAATTTGAATAAAATAGAAAAAAAATGTTCATCTACCCTGCCTATACCCTGTAGAGAGCATTTCCCCTAAAATACCACCCTTGCACTGACATTGTATAGTCACATCTCAAAAGTATCCATTATTGTAGCATGGAATGGGTGCCACTGGGATGCTTAATCCAGTTTCAAAGGGTAATGAGTTGAGAGATCAGAAATACATACTCTCCATGCATGTTTAGATACCTGCCACTGCTGCGTGACTTGGGCCTGTCTACAAGTGGCAAGGATGAACTGAGCCTGATCGATTACAAAATACATTTTAGTAATCACTATTAACACTGAGAGGATACACTGCAGTGAGAACACTGGCGACCAAGGTAATAAGGAGGCTGAAAAATAATTATTCAAACTATCCTTTAAGGATATTTTCCTCTTTCTAGGCAATATTAGCATGTTACTATGTTAGTTCTTTTTTTTAAACCTTACTTTGTAAAGTCTTCAGAAAAAAATGTTACGTTAATATTTCAAATGTGAAATGGGCAGACTCATTCTCATCCAGCATAAAAAATGTACGTTTCTCTTGAATTTTCACACAAAATGCCCTTCAACGTGGCATAACATCCACATGGTAACCTATACCAGTACTTGGCCACTTGGGCACCCTGCAGGAGGCTACAGGAAGCATTTCCTGGCTATAAGTGTTGTATGCAGACCCTGATTTGTGAAGTTAGTCTAACAGTGCACAATGGGTTCTAGTTTTTTATCCTTCATATGGCACAGTGGTATTTTTATCCAGCTTTTGGGTTGGGCACATTTTCAATTTTCCTGTTTTGCTTTGTTTTCATAATGTTTCATTGGTTGCTAAGTTTAAAAGGCCCTCAAAATCTTTTAAATCCTCTCAACAAATCACTATACAAACAATTGTATCATTTCAGTTGCACTAATTATACGTGCTAATACTTCTACTCTAAACTATGTTGTCTAGCACAATTCTTTTTCTTCTTTACTGTTAAAGTAGATTTTTTAATCTTTCTTTTATTTTACTTTTAAAACAATGCAGATGTTTATCCTAAGAAACTCAATCAATTTACTTTATGTTGCATCTGAGCCATTTTTCCCATTTATAGAAACAAAATCAAAACGTATCCAGTGTCTGTTGCTTCTCTTGGTTAGACATTTCTTGGCCTTGTTTTACCAATGACATAAACATTAAACATTTGATTATAAAATTCCACGTTCAACACGTTCTTATGTCAAATGACATTCTCACTATTCTTTCTCTGCTTAATGTCACTTCTTGGAATGTCATTTTGTCAAAGTGCAAAAAGACTACCCAATGATCTTCTAAGTTAGATATTTTAAATTGTATTGCGTGCTCTTATTAATGATTAATCATGTGTTTTAGAGACATTTCTGCGTCATGATTCACCACAATACTGAGAATTTAATTTCTTCAAGGTTTAATATGACAGTTTTGTTAACCCATCCGTTGTTAAATATGCTGTTCAGATTACAAAGAATAAAATACCTTTTGTGGACTTGTGAACTGATTAGGTAATGGTATACCGAACAGTGTGGTCACCAAAGGTTCTAGGACATTTAAATTCCATCTTAAGAAAGCTTGTGTGACTTATATGACATCTTGTTCATTGTTGACGCAATAAAATTACAAACTCCAACTAAAGACTCCATCTTTACCTGTACTTATATAGCTATATCAATTTGACTTGTTATCTGTTCTAATTTTTTTGCGTCCACTAAAGAGCACGTAATTTCTGGGTCCATAAATGTAGCTCTGTCCAGAGTCTCTTTAGTCTTGTAAAAAAAGATAACCATGATACCACATGTATTTTAAGGTAAGAACAAAAAACATGGTTGCATGCCAAACATAACAGTAATGTTCTTTTTATAATGTGGTAGGAAAGGTACAAATACATTACACCAAATACTCAGAACTGTTACAAATATGCTATGCATACATACGTTTACAGTCTTTCTAGTTAACAATATGTTTAGTTTGCTGGCTAAGTAGAGAATTTTAAGTACATTAAAAGGAAGCAGTAATGTAATGGAAAAACTGCATCCTGCCAAATACTGAGTTGATCTATTTGGTATACTTATTCATCAGATGTAGAGATAAAAGTTTTAATATTTATGTTTAAAGGCAAACTGCCACATTACAGATTATCTTCAATCCTAATTCTAACACCTATATATAACATATTTTTCTTCTATTAGTAATTTATAATTATGTTATTTTTTGCTGGGCTGTATGCAGACAGGAGCTGTCATCGTTTGGCTAATTCTTATGTTTTAACCATATATACCGTATGTCTTAATATTATTTGTGATGTCTGTGATATCTCTAGAAAAACTACAATCTTTAGTACTAGACGCTAATGCGTTGTCTGTCAAAACATTTAAAAAAAGAATAGAAACATACAATTTGGCACCAGATAAGTCATTCAGTCCTTTTTTTCCCCTGCTTTTAAGAATTAAAACTTAATGAGTGCTTGGTCTCATCTTAGACTTCATGTTTAAATTCACTTACTCTGTTAGCCTCTATTACTTCTGTCAGGAAGCTCTCTGTAAAGTAAAACTTTTTTACATTACATCTAATATAAGAAGCCTCGTACAGTTTCCTCCTTGGGCTGACACCCTATTTTTTTAAGTATTTTCCAATATTTCCCCATTAAGTCAGTAGATAACTTTGTGAGCACTAACTAAGGTATGTTTAGTGTGTGTTGTTCGTGGCAGGTACAAATAGGCTGAGGGTCCACTATGGGAGGCTTGCATAGGGCCCTGTTATCATTACAAACAGTCCTATATTTTTGCCCTGTTAAGTTGTGGATAAAATTTTGGTGACAAAAGATGTAGATAATTCCTTGCTAAATCTAAATACTCCCTGCTTCTTTATCAAGTGCTTTGATATTTAATTTGCATTTGGCATTAAAATGATAGTACAAACACTTATACCATATATGGTTTTAATATGTATTTTAAAATGCATTATGATAACATTGCCTTGTTTAACGTAGATATGTTTCTTGTGTATTATATATCACCATAGTAAGATAAATAATAATTAGCTCTTTTTGAGGGTAACATATGCATAATATAAATAATATAACCATACTAGTTGTTATTTTTCAACACAGCTGTAGTGAAATGAAAAAAAGAAGATGGGGATATACACAGTGTTGAAATATAGGTCTGTGCTTGACATACAAGAAGCTACATAAATGAGTCATGTATCCTAAGCTAAATTACTATTACTGCAGTGGGAAAAATTCTTCCAAAACTAAAAACAAACTTTTGTATCAAGAAAGTTAAAATGGTGGGAGGAGGCTCAATATCTGTGATCTGTGTATTAATAGTGTCTGGTCACATATTATTGACTATGCTGCAAAGGTTTTGTTACTAGTCAGTTTCTAAGGAAATCCCAGCAAGAGGCATTTTATTTAGGTTTGTAAATAGATTTAAACTTGATTTGCTCAAAATAACTTGTTAGATATCAATCACTTCTGCAAGAAATCAGTTTAAAGAATCTTTTGGTGTCTCAGATCAAAGCTCTTTATTTATATGGAGAAAACATCTATGATGTCTATTTCTGGCTTGCTTTCCGGGCAAGAGAAACATTAATTAGTTTCATGGATATCATGTCTTAGAATTACAAATTCACAAGTGACAGGGATATGAAAACAAATGTCTGCTGTAAATTGTAGCAGCCAGAAAGCAGTCATCAAACAAGAGATGCATTTACACACTGGCAATATTTTGCATGCTTCAGTGCTACCAAATTATGCAGATTTAAGCAACTGTGTGACAGAGGCTATTTGTAACTTTTTAGGGAAATGGGGCAAAACATAGCAAAAGTAAACCGAAATATAAATCCTTTTTGCAATAGAAAGACTAACATAGTAAATTACCCATGGCTAACTAAGATGCCCAAATTATGGCTTCCATTGGAAACCTAGACACTACCTATTAAGCCTTAAAGAATCCTTACATATTGTTGTTAGTGGAATAAAACAACGCTGTGAGGATTACTTCCCACTGCATATTTGACCTCTGGTTATTCTTGGTAGTCATGGTTAATGATGCCCTGGTAAAAACAGCTTGAAGTCACATCTGGAAGCTGTTCTGTGTGTGGTCCTATTGGTGAGATTCCAGAGCAATAGGTAGCTGAAGGGCAGTTTCAAGACAATTTCTAGACAAGTCCTTCTCTAAATAATCCTGAACGAAGGACAGCTATCATTGTTGCACATTTTTGGTTTTGTATAGTTTGAATCACCCACCATTTATAGGTGATAAGGTGAAAAACGTGTGAAACAGAATGCATCTTCCATTCCATCCAATAATTTTTTCCCCCACACTAATTCGTGAAAGCAGTAGACACTCTTAGTTTCTATAGCAAGAAGGTCCTTATTATGTACATTTGGATTATTTCAATTAATGAATTAGTAATAACTGTGTCAAAGTAAACTACACTGTGCTATCTAACATTGGAGGCTCATGCTCAGTTTTCCCCAAAATCAACCAATCCTGATGCGAAGCTACCACCCTCTGTGTAAAGTACAAATACAGCATTGTGTGTTTATGTGAAAAACAATACCTCAATCTACCTAGCCTTGTAACTAGAACCTATTATTTAACAAATAACCCCTTCATTATTTACACAGTTGTTTCTGATCTGTGCTGACCTCCCCACTCTTACTAGACTACTCTGAAAAGTGCCCCAGGGCATCACAATGCTCTACATATACAAGAAAATATGAAAGAGTAGAGAAAAAATACTGACGGTACTACCAAATTGTTAAGATCTAGTATACATTAACCTGATCACATATTATAACATTGTGGAAAGCAAATTTATGGTGCATAGTTGGCTATTCATTCTTCAATAAAGCAAAGTTAAGTGATGTTTTCAAGCTACCTTGCCTTGTGAATGTGAAAAAAAGTAAATGAAATGTAACGATATAAGTACTTCAGTTGTAAGGGTGTAATGTCTACATGGATTGTATGTAGCAAATGTAGCAATGCCTGCAAACCTGTTGTAATCAAGTGATGTCATTCTCAGTATTAACTGGCTAGCTGTAACTGCTTCACCAAAGAGTAGCTTAGTTGTAGATGCCTTTGTTACTCCATGAAGTATTATTTGATATTTTGTATCCTGTTTCAATCCCGGAACTTCCAAATAACAAATTTCGTAGTATTATGTTCTACTTAAAATATAATACATTCTTTAACTGGCTGTTAACTTCTATTTCGATGGGCCATGATATTTTTTTCCTCATATCATTGAACAAACCACAGTTTTACATTTGCGTTTTTGTTTCTGGTTACATATTATTTTAATAGTTATATGTTTGTTGTTCATTGTGTATTTAATATGAATGTGTTATTTTGTTTTATGCATCAGATTTGAAGGAATTCTAGAATTCTAGAATTCCTATAGAGTGAAAAAATGTAGACTAAAAAATAATGAAAGAAAGCAATTCAAGGACATATTAGTTGTATCATTCATGTGTTTCCCAAAAACAATTACACTGACTCAGAAATAAAGCAGCATATTTGTGAACACATTCCACAGATTCTGAATGCATTCATTGATCAAAAAACGCTCAGTTGAAATTCCCATGAAAAATGCACATTTTCGTGGTGGCCCCCTTACAAATGCATGGGAGGATTCTGCCGAATCCCTCAAATGCATTTAGACCCCCCCTTCTATTTTCCATGAAGGGGGTTATATTTGGCTGAACAAATAGAAACATACAACTCATCATCTCTGGCCATTTTTTGTGAGGTAATGATTCCGACCTTAATCAGTCATTGACAGCTTTATGGCTTTTCCATACATGTTTAGATTCACTAACTGAATTAGTCTCTACCACTTCTTATGACATTCTGTTCCACTTATCTACCTCCCTCTCATTAAGTAACACATCTTAAACATATATCAAGAGGGAGAGAGTGAACAAGAATGAGTGAGGCAGAGTGTGAGAGAACGTGTGAGGGAGAGTGTGAGAAAATATGAGTGAATGTGAGCCCACAAATTTCAGACGGAAATTCTGAGCTTTTTCCTTCGTTTTAGTCCACCTCATGGGGTGTCTGTCATTGTTTCCGTGGCTTCATACAAACCAAAATTCGGTAACTTTGCAATTCGTACAAAACTGAATGCACAAGTCTATTGTGCTACTATTATTCTATTTTTGATGAATGCTAAAAAGCTGAAGACCATAAAATTAATCTTAAATTCACATGGTTATACACCATACCTGTTCTTCCAACAACTGAGACAGGCTTGCTTTTGTGTCTTCCTTTCTCTGCCACAAGCAAAATACTGTATTCATTGCCAGGTTCAAGCCCAGTCAATATATATGACTTGGCATTTCCAGGGACCTGGATTTCCTTCTCAGCTCCACTGCTGGTTCTATAGGTGAGCAAATAGCGATCAAAATTAGCTACAGGTGTTTTCCATTGCAGATCAAGTGTTGATTCTGTAGCTCTAGTGATTTCCAAATCTTTGGGAGAATCCAAGTCTGAAATAAACAGAGAAATACTTGAATACAGACTTCTCTCTTTTATAACAATACCAACATTAAATGAAGGCTATAGAGTTCCATTACTTTTTAAAGTGGTTGTTTTAATGTAAGAAAAAGGGATAAAGTTTGCAATGCCTTATACAGGTATTGAGTTTAAATTGGTAAAGATGTCTACAAAAATGATCTACCCTCCATACTACCCTGTAGCCGAACCACCACTTAGAGTAAGCAAAGCATTTTTCCCACCACAGCTTCCTCTTCTCCACTCTGCATATTTTCAATAAAATTACTTGCGGCCATCGGTAATGGCCTGACTGAAGCATGCACTTACAACTGTCTAGAATATTGCAACTCTACTACTATCAGTCCTCCCCTCTGGCACTTTTCACCATTCTAAATTATTCTGAATATCTCTGTTAGTCATTTTCTCATGTCATAGTTTTCGTCTGCTGTCCCAATGTTCTACTTTCTCCACTGGTTCCCAATACCCTCCAGAATGAAATAAAAAAACCTAACCCCCACTTACTGAGCCCTTGACAACACTGCAACCCCTGCTTTCATCTCCAAATACTCTGCAAACTGGCTTTTTTCATTCTTCCAAGAGTTGTAGTTCTCTTGTGGTAATCACTTTTTCCCCAGTCACATGCTCAGGATTTTACCCATACTAACCTTAAATGCTCACTAAAGCATCTTATCTATCCTCCTAAATCCCACCACCTGCATTTTGACAATTAAATATTAAATATGTTGTAACAAGAATAATGGCATGTCTGCCTCTGCATCTTTAGTAAAAAAAATAAAAAAATAGGAAAAGCTATGAATTTTCAAAGGTCTGCAGTGTCTCCGTGTATTATATTGTATTTCATTGGTACGTAAGAGTTAAAAATCAGGGAAATAAATCAATGATAAAATATTTATTGTGCTAATATAGGGATACCTTAATTACAGATTTTAAGATTGTTATTTTTAATTACAGCATGGATAAAAGATGTGTTCTGTAGCATTATTGTATAAAATGTATGAAATAAATATTTGTGGCAAAATATAAATCCTGGGAAGGTTTATACTATAGTTAAGACACCAAATGATGTATCAAAACTTTACTTCTGAAGAATGCTGAAATGCTGAAGACCATAAAACTAATTTTGTTATATACCATACCTGTTTTTCCAACAACTGAGACAGGCTTGCTTTTGTGTCTTCCTTTCTCTGCCACAAGGGAAATACTGTATTCATTGCCAGGTTCAAGCCCAGTCAATACATATGACTTGGCATTTCCAGGGACCTGGATTTCCTTCTCAGCTCCACTGCTGGTTTGATAGGTGAGCCAATAGCGATCAAATTTAGCTACAGGTGTTTTCCATTGCAGATCAAGTGTTGTTTCAGTAGCTCTAGTGATCTCCAAATCTTTGGGAGAATCCAAGTCTGAAATAAAAAGAGAAATACTTTAATACATACTTCTCTCTTTTTTCACGAGATCAACATCAAATGAAGGATGTACAGCTTCAGTACATTTTAAAGCTGTTATAATGTAATGAAATTACTCTGCCAAGAAGATAAAGTTTGCAATGTTTATATATGTAATTTATACTTCAAAAGTATAAGCTAACAATGTAATTTAGTGACTGATACACCACTAAAAATAGTAAAACAGATAAAAGGGGGTAAGCATACGTCTATTGGTGGCTAAAAGTTCACATTAATACAAGATATCCAAAATAAAATAGGATCTACCTTACATACTACCCTGAAGCAGAATTACCATTTAATTAGTGGAACATTTGTCTCTCTACAGATTTCTGTATTCCATTCTGCATATTTTCTTAATAAAATTATTTGAAGTCGTTGGGAATGGCCTCACTTACAACTGTCTGGAATATTACAACTCCCCGCTAACTGGCCTGCCTTTACCAGTTTCTTACCACTCCAATCCATTCCGAACACCTCTGTCAGAGCAATTTTCTAGTCCCCCCATTGGCTCCCAATACCCTCCAGAATTAAATATAAACTCCCCACCCTTACTTACTGAGCCCTTAACACTGCACCCCTTAAATATCTCCTCTTAACTCTAAATAAACTGCTAACCAACTTCACTGCTCTCTGCCCAAGACTTGTGGATCTCTTGGGGTTATCACCTTTTCCCACTCACATCTTTAGCATTTACACATACTTCCTTAAAATTCTCTATCCTCCTAATACCCCCAACCTGCTCTGTTTTCCTGCCTTTGAGATCACGCAAATGATTTCTTTACATGACCCTTACTACAATTAAATAAAACCATGCCTAAGCAGCATCTCACCTTCTATCTCATTCCTATTCAACTTCATGTAAGCTAGCAAGAGCAATGCCTTCTTCTTCTTCAACCATAATGCCTTAATATGTGCTTATGTTATTTCTAACTTTGCATATTGCCAGTTTTAATGCTTACTTTAAATGAAATGCTAGGTAAAACATTTGTTCTTTTAGCAGATTATACATTTGGCCAGTTCTACACATTTCTTTTAATCAACAGAAATCTAGTCTTCGAACATAGGACACACTACTATAACATTCCAATTGGAATAAATAATTGTACACATATTTCCCCCATACCAGTTGCAGCATTGATAGTAGATGGAGAACTTTCTCTGTCCTGTTTTACTGCTGTCAATCCTATGCCATATTCTGTTCCCGGTCTCAAACCTAGGTAGAAAAAGTAACAATGCATAAGAACTGTATTCATTTTCTAGGGTACCTATTCCAAATTTGTATGCTACTTAACATACATTTTCCTTTGTTTTAATCACAAGAGTTACTAACCCGTAAGTGTAGCTTTGGTGGTAGCATCTTTGCTTCGAGGAACTGTTATTTCTTCATGATCACCTCCTGAGAGAGGTGCAAATTTAATTCTGTAATAGTCAATATCAGCTTCTGTGTTCTTCCAGTCCAAAGTTATACTAGAGTCCGTCTGTGAAATCTTTTTCAAGTTCTTTGGGGTGTCCAGATCTTAAAAAAAATAAAATTAATTTTATAGCTTTTCCCATTTTCCATTACACCACTTATACTAACCTCTTCTCACACTTAAAATAGTGATCTTCAAAATATAATAATAATAATAATATAAACAAAATGCATTTTCTGCATCAAAACTGTGTATATCTTGGATGCAAACTTTCCTTACCCTTCTTAAAAGCATATTCTCTACAGTAGATCATTTAGCTATATTAACCCTTTATTTGGTATGTTACATACATAAAAAACAGGTCAATCCCATGTAAAACCAATATTGACACCTATGGAGTAGTTCTTAACGTTGGTGCTATGGAATGTTCACAAAATGGTTTCCAAAACTACAGCCCTCAAAACTACTGCGGTAAGACAGAAATCTAGAAAATATGAATTGTGCATTTCAGGTTTTGGGCAAATTAAAAGGACTTTTTTCTTGTTTGCTTTGGTATCAGCTAAATTAAGAATTCATCAACAGCACCAATAGATTTCTCTGCACAGACACAATTCTTTATGTGTAGACATTCTCCCCTAGAGGCAAGGATTTGGACTGAACCCTGTTGTGACCTATCCATCCTACTGACACTTTGAATAATCTAGTGTTTCATATCATGTAAATAAAAAATAAGTATGCAGGGCACAGGGAGAGGTGACTTCAGATTTTTAGGAATGTGAACATTCATGTAAAAAATAAATATTGCATTCCGGGCCACAAGTTTTTCTGTTAAAATAATCCCTTGTGTACAAACCTTTATGCAACATAATAGGTGTAGGTTGTTTAATCAAAAAAGTATTACTTGAAATAAAATTAAAAAATGTCCTAGATACATCCCTAGCTTATTATGATCATTGTTGTTCTAAAAACTCAAAGCTAATTTTCTTTGCTTCCTGCCTTTTGATTTTTTTTAAAGCAAAAGTTGCACCTACATTGTAAAACATATGAAAGTATGACTTTCACATTATATAGTGATTGAAGGGTTTAGCAGTAACAGCTTATTTAAATTGTATCTTTGTTTTTGTAAAATGAAAGTAGATATGATTTATTGTCAATTAAATATTGCAGATGACATACTGTGGTTTTAGCAAAAGACTTTAAAAAATGTATTGTAGAAAGGGGCTAAAATGCATAGGTTTTACATTTTCCCAAACATACCTGTTGTGAAGGTTTCTAGCACAGGATAACTTGTCATTTCTCCACGGCGTGATATGAGAGTGACCTCATATTCTGTGTCTGGTTTCAGATCGTTCATAACATACTGGTTTTCATTTTCAGAGAGTTCAACTGTTATCCTTGGTTCATCCCCTGTTCCATACGATAAGGAGATGCCATCAATTTCTGCCATTGGTTTAACCCAGGTTATTAGGGCAGAGGAGTCAGTAATGTCTTTTACATCAACTTGGCTTGGTGCATCCAGTCCTGAAACAAAGGATACATATTAAATATGTTAGTTTGTGAAAGTAATGCTCACTAAGATATGTATATGTACATTTCTAATATAAAAGTTTATTTTTGTATACCTTTTAATAGATTGCATGAAAGACTAAGGGAGAAGTGGAATGGCTCCATTTAACTAAGACATTTCAATGACTGCACACAAACTCCTTTGCATTGCTTACCGATCCTGACATTTCAACCTACTTGGTCTATCTCAATGTAAAAAAAAATAACGATATTATTAAGCAAGGAAACTTCATGAAAGCTCATATTCCTGACTCTAACCATGTTCATGGCAACTCTGATCATAGTAATATTTATGTGGTCACATACAATTACTCAATAAACAAGACTATTATTAGACCTTTGCACTTTGCATATAATGAATACATTTTTGCTTATAAAGGAACCTAGCTCAAATTTAGTACTCAGTTCTCAATACATATCAACTCTATGTTGAGTCAATTCTATGTTTTTGCTTGGATGCCAAGAAGAAAATGTTGTAGCAATGTTGTAGCAATACATAAAATATATGTACGCACACAAACATATTATGCATATATGCACACATTTTCATCTGTACAACCAATGACTTCATAGGGCCTAATTGTTATTTCAAATATACCGGTAAGACTTTTATAACAAACTCTGTTTTTTGTATATTTATTTATGTTGGCCATAAATATATCTTCAAGGGAGTAATATTTTATGGCATGTATAGGTATTTCCTTCCTTTGCATGACTTGGGAAAGCAAGTTTTTTGGTTTTTTTTATTTTTTTTCTCAGAACCCCCCAAGTCATAAAACATAATGAATTTTCCACACTTATCACTTTATGTGGATTTTCCTTTTCTCTGCTGTCACTAAGATTCCTTGAAGGTTCTTGATTTATGTGATTCATTTTTATTCATAGGTTCCTTTAACTGGGGGGAGCCGACATGCCTGTGTTTAGTCTGCTGAAAAGGAATGTTACTAGAGCCAGTAAAAAGAGGTCATGGCTAATATTTTTACATTGTGTGACAAGGCAGCTGGTTTGACTTAAATAATTCATCACCCTCTTTATTGGAATTCAGAATCATATGTTTTCATTTCCATGCAGACCTAAGTTTTTAACACTGGACTCTTTGTAACACAGATTAGTGGTTGGGCCTCAAGTGGGAAGAATGATTCCTTAGTCAATATTCTATTATTTTTTTCAAGTCCACATTTAAACTACAAAAAGCCACAAGGTAAGATGTGGTCTGATCTATATATCTAGTAACTGTGAGGCACAATCTTCTCTTAGATACACAGAATAGCACTGGTAGTTCTATTTGTCAGCCATCTTACTTGTGGTGGTGACTCTGGTCAAACCTGGTCCTTGTGTATTGTTTTTAATGACATGTATAGATACTTCATAGGTCTCTCCTGGTGCTAGCCCTTGTTGCACATACGTAGTAACAGGTCGTTCCAAGCTGGTGCTTATTGCTCCATTTTTCTCTTTCTAAAATTAAAAGTAACATTTTTCAGCTTTTACATAAAATCATAAAGGTCCATAAAAAGGAAGTACAAAGTTCTTCAAATATACAAATGTGAAATGCATACATGTTTTGATGGTGTGAATATCATCTATTCACTGTCTGTGGGGAGACTGACAAACTAAACGAGCACTTGCATGGACTCTAGTGTCTTTTAAAACATGAAAAATTAGGCTCTTTTTCATCTGAACACTAAGTAAGCACAAGATTTGAGCCATACTACTACTGATCATGGTAGATCATTCACCAGCCTGTGTCACCAACAGGATGCACTGTGGTTGCGGGGAGTGCTTACACCTTCTGGCTCAGTGGCCCCATTGGCTCCTTGCCTTTTGCCCAGCAACCCAAAAACACACTCTTGCATACTTACACATACACAAACACACAAATGCTGTCACAAATGAACACATATACAGTCATGCTAACACACCACCCCTCTAACATACACACACTCATTCTAACACACATATATTCATTCTAACACACTTAATATACACTCCCCAGAGTCTTTGTCGTCTGCCAGTTCCATGTCTTTTCCTAGTTTCTGTGTAATCTACCAATTTGCTAGGCTCCATGTCAACTATCAGTATCTCTGTCTACTGCCATTTGTTAGTTCCCCAGTCTGCTGCAGTTTCCTTGCAGTCTGCCTGTTCCTGGCAGCTATGTGCCTGCAGAAGGCACCTGAGAAGAAGTCTAAGGCTACAGCAAACAGCCATTAGCAACCAGACACTTCTCCCCTACACAGGGTCCTGAGCAAGAACCTGCACATGTGGAAAAACTCTAACATAGCCCAGTAGTGACCGTGTGACAGAATGCTCCATTTAGCATATATATATGGTTGGCTGCTGCTTTCAGGGCCGGCCCTACCATGGAGCAGAGTGGGGCAATGGCCCCAGGCAGCACTTTTGAAGAGGCGGCACTTTGCCGCCTGAGGCGGCGAGTGGTTTTCGCTTACCAAGTTGTCAGTACCCACTTGGCGCCCCTCTCTCTCCTCTGCGAGCCCTCTACCTCGGTCTCGGCTTGTAATGCTGAGCGCCGGAATATGAAGTCATTTCCGGCGTGCAGCAGTAAAGCAGTGGGTACCGTGGCAGAGCAGGGAGACCCGCCGCAGGACTGCTGAAAGGTAAGTGCAAAGGGGGGGGATAGGGTAGATAATAGGGAGGGAGGGAGGGAGGGAGGGAGAGGAAGGATAGATAATGACCCCTGGCATGGGGGGGGCATTTTAAACTTCGCCCCAGGTGGCATTATGTCTTGGGCCAGCCCTGGCTGAAAACTTAAATGAGAGTATGCAATAAGTTTACATACTAATGTTTTCTGCTTTAGGCAGAGTCAACCCGGGTGGGGGTCTCTAACACCTATAAGTTAAGAATTTATGTTCCAATGCAAAATAGACAACAACATGCAATAAAAATACAATTTTGCGGACTATGTGTTTGGCTCTGTGTTCAACACCAACAGGTAGAATTCAACGAGGGCTACAAGTTATATTGCAGCCAAAATGACCATCAGAGGAGGACAGCATTTAAGATGCTATGTACATCTTATAAAACTACCCTGTGAAACACAGGGCATTGTATTGACAATCATCTTGCTTCGTCCATTCTAGAAAAACATGCTGTGACTTTACATTTTACTTACTGCATGTCTGAAGATAAGTTGCCAGGCATCAAAAGAGATATCCAGGGGCTCCCATTCAACCTCAACAAATGTTTCTTTCACAGATTTGAATCTTAAATCATCTGTGGTAGGCAGATCTATAAAAATCATTTTTTTAAATATGTTATTTAATTTGTAGACAATAGTATAGGAAAACATATCAGTTCCTTTAAAACAAAATATATCCTTTACTCTATGACACGGTATTTTGTACCTAACCTTTTTTATAAATAAAGGCCCATGTCCATAGACTATAATTCAAACCAGTAGTATTATTTTCTAACTGCATTCATTAGGGAACACTTACTGCATATAAACGTATTTACCTAGACCACTCAGCAATGCTTTTTGTGATGTAATCCACAATGAGACAGTGCTCCTTGATTTTTTTGTATAAAAAGGATTACAGTGAATGGGATCAAGCATTATAAAAGGCCCTTCTAATCCTACAAATGTGGTTTCTAAGACTTTCAGGTCAATCTACAGCATTGTACAATACTTTGCAATTCATTTAGAATTTCTTACATGTTGACACTCTGGCGCTCACAGGAATGCTCTTCTGGTCTTTCAGGATTGCATACACACGGACAAAATATTCCACTCCAGGTTCAAGTTCATTGATAGTGGCTGTTGTCTGGTTGCCAGGTACTCTAAAGTCAAACTCCAGTCCACCAGAGCTGGTGGGAACGTACGTGATGAGATATTCAGTAACTGTGATTTTGTTGGCCCATTCAAGGTTCATGGTTTGTGTTGTCACATCTGTCACTTTTAAGTCCTTTGGTGGAGATACTGAAAAAAATCATAAAAATATCTACTCTATCCAGTAAAGTCAAAATGTTATCCTACCTATTATTTGTATACAATGTATTTTAATTTAGTTATTTATTTATTGGCTTTAGTAAGGAAATAGTCCTGGTCTTCTAAATCAGTCTTCCATAAAAGTGTACTTTATACACTGGTGATGCATATGGATTATTTAGTTAATAGTGCAGAGGTTTGTTGTTTATTTTACCTATAATAAAATTATATAGATATATAAATAAAGTTTATTCAACTTTACTTTACATAGCTTCACATGGATAATGATCATACAACCCAACTTTAATAGACAACTGGCAAGATCTCATTATGTACAAAGCTGGTCATTTATTATACATGGAAACCTCTTGACTGTAAGCCCTCTACCCTTCTGTACCAATATGTACTAAAGCATATTAATTCTCACTCTTTCCACTGCTAAATAGATTCTACTATTTGTCCTGAGTTTAGAAATACCTATTTTTTTATGTTTTGGGGTGTTTTTTGCAAGTTATTGGGCCATAAGTACAAGTAGCGTTTTGCTTCAAAACCATCTTTTTTTCTAAATCTGGTCATGCTGCCCCATGTGCTATTTTGGGTATCTTTGCAGCCAGCCAATGCAATTTACCCCATCAAACCATTTATTTTTGAAAACTAGACACCTCAAGGTATTTCAAATGCTGGTAGTTTAACCCTTTCTATGCACTAATCCTACTACCACCCTTTGTGGTAGTAATTTATTTTGTGTTTCTTTATAACAAAAATTGCGCTTTAGGTATGGATTTACAGCTCCTGGTATACGTCACTTTCAAACAAGACCCCAATATGTGGTCAGCAATATCTCCCGAGTACAGTGACTGGTAAATCAAAGATAATAATAATATGGCAGTGTTTCTTAATATACAGTAAGAGCATTATTGTAAAAAGAAATTTCTAATGCAGACTATCTGAATCATTATTCAGGCTTTCAAGATTTATGTTGATAAAAGTCAGCTCCGCAGACTAATATTTCCAACTCACAGCTGCAATAAATACATCTATACCGTATATACAAAATAGACCTTGTTGCTGATAGCTTTTTCATTAATGTGTTGATCTTAAACTACATTTATTTACCTTCAGAGCACAAGTCTCCTATGAAGCCTTCATCGCAGATGCATTTTCCATTGACACAAACACCTTGGTTATTGCAGTTGTTGAAGCAGCTTAGCTGGGCACAGTTGTCCCCTATGAATCCGTCGTTGCACACACACAGTCCATTAATGCAGCTTCCTCTGTTGTTACAGTCATCAGGACAACGTAGCTCACTGCAGTCATTACCCATGAATAAATTGTCACACACACATTGTCCGTTGATGCAGAGACCTCTATGGTTACAATCATTAAGGCATCTCAGTTCAGAGCAATCCTCACCCCTAAATTTCTCATCACACACACACTGTCCATTAACACATCGTCCTCTGTTATTACAGTCATTGGGGCACCTTAATTGATTACAATCCAAACCAATGAATCCGTCATCACACACACATTCTCCGTTCACACATTTTCCCCTATTGTTACAGTCATTGGGGCACCTTAGATCACTGCAGTCTAAACCAGTGAATCCTTCATCACACACACATTGTCCATTCACACATTTCCCCCGATTGTTACAGTCATTGGGGCACCTTAGCTCACTGCAGTCCAAACCAGTGAATCCTTCTGCACATATGCATTTACCATTGACACAATGTCCGTTGTTACTGCAGTCATTTGGACATCTCAGATCACCACAGTTAGTCCCTGTGAATTCCTCTTCACAGATACACTCTCCATTTACACAGCGTCCTCTGTTGTTACAGTCTTCTGGACATTTGAGTTGAGCACAGTCCTCTCCTGTGTAACCTTCCTTGCAAATGCAGACTCCATTTACACACCGTCCTTCATTATTGCAATTATTTGGGCAGCTGAGTTCACTGCAGTCATCTCCAGTAAATCCAGAGTCACACACACAAAGTCCATTCACACAACGGCCACGCTCATTACAATTGTTGGGACAAGCAACTTCACCACAATCTTCTCCAGTGAATCCTTCCTCACAGTAGCACACACCATTTATGCAACGGCCGCGGTCAAAGCAGTCATTAGGGCAGATTAGTTCACTGCAGTCATCTCCTGTATAACCCTCATCACAGACACACTCATTATCTACACACCTTCCACGGTTGTTACAATTGTTTGGGCAGAGAGGCTCACTGCAGTCATTCCCAACAAAGTTTTCTTCGCACACACAACGTCCGTTAACACACTTTCCATGCTCACTACAAGGGACTAAGCACACCTCCTCACTGCAGTCTTCCCCACCATAGCCATCAAAGCAAACACAGATTCCATTGACACATTTTCCTTGATCATTGCAATCATCAGGACAGGCTAATTCACTGCAGTCATCTCCAATGAAGCCCTGATCACAAATGCATTTTCCATTCACACAAAGCCCTCTATTGTTGCAGTTTCCCGGGCATTCAGCTTCTGTGCAATTGGGCCCTGTCCATCCAGGCTCGCAAATGCAGCTACAGGTCTCTGTACTGTAATTCCCATGCCCGTTGCAATAGGGTTTTGTGTCCAACACACCTGAAGAAATACCAACAATGCAAAATGCAACATATTAGTTTCTTCCTTTCCTCAGTATTGAATTTAATATGAAATAAAAGAGTCTAAGAGGTAAATTAATAGACTAAGTTGACTACTGAACTGCCTGTGTATGATTTTATAGACTCTTAATTTTGACGCAATATATTTTAAATCCAACAAGAGCTCCAGAAATAATGCACCCACAGTATCTCCAGTGCCTTTTCCTTTTTCCTTTAAATTAAATATAGAGAGTCCTTATCACAACTCTTAAACATGAAACCTTCTCAGCTTTCAATTATAATACCACACATGACATACAGTAAACTTTTCTAAATGTATTTCATACAAGTCCTCACAACTTGTCAAAAGTAACAGGTAAAGATCCACTTTACACACTTCCAGGGGTAGGCTTACATGGGAAGGTAATTCCTCCTAGGGCAGTCAGTGTTCAGGAAGGAAAGCCAGCCCCGGTGAGACCCTTAACAATGTGCTGGCCTGCAGTGGGATGCAGACACTCATTAGGGTAACATGTTGTTATGTGCCCTGCAGTAGAAGCAGTTGCGCCAGTGATGGCGTGAGTAAGTGTGTGAGGTTGTTTTGTTATTGTGGTTTGTGGGAGGTTGGGGAGCAAAATTGGCAGCCTCCACTTGCGCACTTTAAAAGACATTTTGGGAGAACTCAAATAAAATTAAAATGGACGATTGCACTTGGTCCTGTGCATATTATTGTTGATGGGTGAGCAGAGTGCACTGTTAATTTGAATTTAACAAAATACTGTATTGGCTCGAATATAGGCCGCACTTTTTCCCCCCACTTTAAGTCTTTAAAGTGGGGGTGCGGCCTATATTCGGGGTCTAGCGCCCGACGCCCGGGACATGCAGTCCCGGACGCCGGGCAGGGTTAGGATACAGATCCCCCGCAGCGGTGCAGGGGACCTGCATCCTACTCCCCGATACGCTTAGACAGCCTCCCCTGCCAGCACTTTCCACGGGGGGGTGCCGGCACAGGAGGTTGTCTAAGCGCATCGTTCGGATGGTCACCGGCTGCGGAGGTTGTTTACCCGCATCGCCGCAGCCGGTGACCGTCCGCACGATGCGTTTTACCTCTGCCCCCAAGACTTACCAGAGGAGACTCCCGGGTGTCTTGCGGGGCCGGCGGGGGACATCTACGCAATACGCGTATACAACTTCCGGTGCCGGCACACCGGGGGGCAGAGTGGCAGCATATCTCGGGGGGGGGGGGAGGAGGACAGTGGCAGCATATCTCGAGGGGGGAGGAGGACAGTGGCAGCATATCTCGGGGGGGGAGACAGAGTGGCAGCATATCTCGGGGGGGGAGACAGAGTGGCAGCATGTTTTTTTGGTGCTTTTTTAAAGAAAAAAACTTTTTCTTTAAAAAAGCACCAAACTTTTAGGGTGCGGCCTATATACGGGGGCGGCCTATATCCGAGCCAATACGGTACTTAAAAATGTCTTCTGATATATGAAGTTTATAATTTTAAGCTTTTGGAATGTTTATTTGGTGTATCATAAGCACCTCCATAATACAATATATTGAGATGTATGTTTTTGATCAACTGCATGGTGGAAGTAAATTTACTTACAGTACTAGGAAGATAAAAAAGAACTGTCTAGCTGTGACATCATTTAACATCTGTGAAATTACTTTGCGTGCTACCAACAACACTTTGTAATTTTTTTAATATTCTATTTCAATGTTCTAAAGACTTTATACATACCCTCTGCATCTTGTGGACTAGAACAACATCCAGCTCCTGTCATGCATTGTTCTCGGAGAGAGGAAACCAGTCCTTCTAACTCTTCCAAACGGCTCAGAAGATCATTTATATCAGGAGCAGATGCACAACCACATGCTCTTCGTGGTATGTTTATACGATGTGTAAAAACAATCTGGTTTTCACCGTTTAAGGTATGCTCATGGTAATTTTTACCAGGTTCTGTTTGTGGCTTTAGCTGGTTTTCAGAACTACTAGGTGGGTCTAGATCAACAGAGCACAGTGAACCCATTGGAACATTAATATTGTAGACATGGTTAAAGACAACTGGCTGGTCATTTTCCGGCAAGGTTACGTTTAAAGCGTTTTCTCTCTTCTGTCGAATAACTTTCCGTATGAGACCGCAATTAACCTCAGAACTCAGCAGAAAAAATAGACAGGCATAGACCTGTATGGGAAGCCCCATGATTATGTGATTTTTCTGGAATTTATGCACTTTTCTTTTGTAGAGTCCTTAATTCTTAGTACTTTTCCTCTGTCGCCTTACTCTAAAAAGTAAAGATGTTTAAAGGTTAATTTAGGAAAGACTTAACTGGTCAACTAACAATTTTAGTGTAAAAAGGTCAGCATTCCTTGCAAAATTATGTTCAATGAATTGCATTAGTAAATCCTACATAAAAAAGACAAAAAAAACAATTACATAAGAGTAGCTATGTCACATACGGTATTTAATTAAAACAAACTATTTCTGTTAAAGGGTCAGTAAAGGGCTAGTGTTACATATATATATATATATATATATATAAAAATATATAGGTATGTAGGTGTGTTATTATAGAAAGGTGATATAATGAAGTTCTGAAAGATGAAAAAGCATGAAAGAGTAGTAATGGAACTGTTGTACGTATTACTGCTGTAAGAATTCACATATTTTAGGGAAGGTGGATGGCTAGTTTATTGTTAACTATGTAAGCGAAGAACAAAAACAAACACATGAAATCACCATTGAATTTGTTTTGGTATCAATGCAATTAGCTAATCACAAAAAAACAACAATTCAAACCATGTTTATTTGCCTGAAAATACAGAGACAGAACGAAAGGATGATTACAGCAATGTAACTTACGGTAGGTCCTATAGCATATGCATTTATGTGTTTACTTCTCTCATTGATGCACCACTGATTCTTTAATATTATTTGGTTGGTTAATTAGGCTAGTTACATCCCTTGCGTTATTGGTTTTATGTCACTTGACATAATGTTTACAGCACAATACAGACAAGTTATCTCTTGTGTGTTATGATACCTTCAAGAGGATATTAAAAGTTTCTGCCCTACTACTACAGGCATTAGTAATCCCTCAGGAGGTTTGGCAAAAAGGAGAAATGTCATGAAGTTCAAGTTTGTGAATACTCCTGTGGGAATAACAGACATGGCAATGCAATATTCTTATTCAAGATTTTTAGTCTATTAAGCTTTTACTGCCCTTCCTTATGAATGTTAGATTCTAACACACCAAGTGAAGTTACACTCCTGTACAAGACTGTAGTTTTAAAGGTTTGTTTCAGCCATACTTTAATATTAAATGCATAATGGAGTCATTTAGTAAATCATTCACCAATAAGAAAATCAGGCAGACGTGGTGTTGTTAAGTAGAATTCTGATTGCCATTAAATTCTGAAACCATAACAATTAAACCATAAGCAGACATGGATGTAAAATATCAAAACAGGGACTGTTCTTCCAACAGTCTAACTCAAGTTACCCATATTGAGGTACCTAACACCTTAAAGCCTACTGTTTGGTAGTAACAAGCTACCAGGCCTACATCATCTCCCCTCCCTGAATCATTTCAACATTTTAGCAGCCAATAATTTAAATATAAACATTTTATACTACAAGACTATATATCTGCACACTAGCTAAACATTATGCCTCCAATTAAATTCAATTTAAAGTTAGCTTGATAAATTAGAGCTAGATTGTTCTATTTTATCATTTGATAAACTGAAATTTAAATTGAGAAAAAATGTTTAGTTATATTTTTTTTGTAAAAATATGATCTCCCTAGTAACTGTATGTGATAAAATTAATAAAATATAAGTTATATTTCACTAAGCAGCAAATGAATAAAAATATGGCGTTATATACACAGATCAGCCCTAATATTATGACCAAATGCAGGTGAAGTAAATAACACTGATACTCTTATCATGGCACATGCCGGTGGCTGGGATATATTAAGCAGCAAGTAAACATTTTCTCCTCAAGGTTTATGTGTTAGAAGCAAGAAAATGCTTCTCTATAACTGCAACTCTTGTGGGATATTCCCGGTTTGCAGTTATGAGTATCTATGAAAAGTGTTCCAATAAAGGAAAAGCGGTGAACCGGCGTCAGTTTAACAATGCACGTGGGGACTGAAGGCTGGCCTGTGTGGTCAGCAATGAACTCCATGGTAAATGATCATGCTGCAGACACACTTGGTGTTGCAAGTAACAATGTTCACCAATAGAGTATCATTCAACCCAATGTGTATCTAATGAGTCCTCTTGTTTGAATTACCCCTACTACTCCCTTAGATTGTAAGCTTACCAGCCGAACCCTCAATAGCCCACCATTCCTGCCAGGAACTTTGCATAAAAGTACCATAAGGCTAGCTTACAGACAGAGTCCTCGACTCCATATGTATCTGTATCTATTAGGACTTAGTAAATGAAAGATTGACATGGTTTGGTTTTCCCCTTGCGTATCTAGAAGATATTAATGATATCACTTCATATCATTACTGTATCAATGTAAAAAACAGAGAATGAGCAGACCAACACACTGTGATTCCATACATTGACATTATTTAGTTGCATGCCATTAAGTATAATACACACCTAAGCAAAGTCTAATTCTGGTATTCACAGTCTGTCTATTTTGACAAAAGACTGCTCAACTTTCCCATAGAACATTTTGGCCCCAAACCATAACAAGCAACATAATTACTGTATTTGCTTTATTATACGACGAGGCTTTAAAAAAAAAAAACATCAGAAAAAGAGACCTTGTGTTATAATCGAGGTTGTCTTTTATTCAGACCTCAGATCTGCAAAACTCATCTAAGCTTAGGGGCTTGTCACTCATATTCTCACTCTCTCATGCTTTCACACTCTCTTGCGCTTTCTTTCACTGTCTCTCGCGTGTACTCTCTCTATATATCTCCCTACCCTCTCTGCCAACCACTTCTGTGTCCCTGTCTCTTTTTCTTCTTGTTCTTCTGCTTCTCCACAGAACCAACTTTTGCGTAAATACTCCAAGTACTCTTTCTCTGTGAATCTGTCTGCAATATTCTGGCCTATTGGAGTACTTCTCCAAAAGGGTAGAGCCACAGTGCACACCACAAGGATAGCCTCTCCCTCGTTCCTCCAATCAGAGGCAAAGGTATGTGCAGAGGCTCCAACCTTTTGCAGAAGTTCCTGGATAATGGAGCTGAGACCAAGAAGCGGGAAGACAGATGGCGGCAAAAGAAGAAGAGACCGGGATATGGAAGGTCAGTGGAGAAGGTTTACGTTATTATTATCTAGTTGCCTATAGGAGTCAAACTGGAGTAATTACGTTTTATATTATACAGCATATTTATACTAAGTGTGCATATGCGGTACAACTGAGAGGTTAAATACGGACTATATTTCCCTTTTTTCATAATTTGGTGGTACTTCAAAAATAAAAATTAAAAAAAGCCGAATTTGTAGAAAACACCATTTACCTATCATCTATCTATCTATCTCTATTTAGAGCTTACCTTTCTTAAAATAATATAACTGAAAGTTTTCACATTTCATAGCTTGCCACCAAGAGTATTTCTTTCTGAACAGAACAATCTTCATCCATTTTAACTCTTTGCTGAAATAAGGGGGGATTTATGAGGCGGTGACAATGATGTGTTAAGAAGTAGAGTAAGAGTGAAAGAATCTGTGCAGACTCCCAAACCCACATGGATATGAAATAATCATTTCCTTTTACCAAACTATTTTCCATCTGCACTGCAAGTAAGCTCTGTCTGTGGTTTACTTGAACCAAAAAGTTACATTAGGAGTTGAAAGGAATTGGATGTAAAACAACCACATCAGCAAAAATGGCATTGAATTGCAGATCAAGTACAATAAAAAGCTAGCACAAACTTTCCAGTTCTAGTCTGTAAAGGACCTGAATTAAGTTAGATTATAATTATAACCAAAGACTACTGTTCACATATAAATGTCACTGGGTAATCTGAAGGGCTGTAAATATTTTACTTTATGCACATTTATTACATCTGTTTGACAAAGTGATTTAGATCAACGGCTGAATATCTCTTTTTAACCCATATATATTTAAAGGTATTTGGACATGTTGAATTTTCAGCACATATTCTACAAATTATAGCATGTATGCTCTTCTCTGTTTCTTTATATTAGTATTTAATTAAACTATAAAGAATACAAGTGTCCCAGACAAATCTGCAGGTAAGGTATTGGGGGTATGAGAGGGAGTATGAATGAGTATGTGTGAACAGATTAGTTTATTGTGTTGGAGGAGAGAGTAGGATTGGATGCTAGGATGTAGCATCAATATTAAAGGCAGGCCCTGTCGAACCTATCTTTCTCACCTATAGCTTTACTAACACCTCTACCCTCTGTCAGTCTCTTCACTGGCGGCATTTCAAATTCCTCTTACTTTCAAAGCTTTTCATAGCAGTTCCCCTGCTTACTTTTCCTCACTCATCTGCAGGCAATAATGGAACATGGTGGAGTTTCCTTGCAAATTTTGGGTTGCATTTATGTAAATTGGGTTGGGGATTTGGTCAGAATTAATGATCTCCTCAATGCCGAGAAGCAATACCATCAATGGGCTGTACAGCATAACAACATCTGCAGCATGACAACAACCCCAAACATACAAGCAAAGTCATTAAGAACTATCTTCAGTAGAGTAGAGCTGTGGTTTGTTCTCTGAGATGTTTGCAGGAGGTATGCTTGATGCTTACACTTGTTTTATCAAAGGATGCTGGGAGAGGGAGTAAACGGAAAAAACATTTTCATTTTCTAATTCAAATCACTAAAATAAAATGCACTATTTTACATGCAGTAAAACATATTGGGGTCCATGGAAAAAAAAACATTTTGGATGTATAAAAAAGTGTGGTGCCAGTGAAAATTTCAGAATATTCATTAAAATTGTTTGATGTACAACATATCCAGCATAATTACTACGTGGGCACATCCTAGGAGTGCTTACTTATTTGGCAGATGTAATCCACCCACAGAGGTTTCCATATGTCCATCTCCAAGTACATGGTACTTGGCATCAGAAACATTGCTAGGAGAGGGGGCTTTAGGGACAGAGGCCCTAATCTATTAGCGTAAGCCAAGAGTCTTGGAAACCACACATTCGGTGAAACTTTTCTCATTTCTGTTGGTGATCAGTTTAGGCTCACAGCCTTCCTGCTTGAGACATTTTTAACTGCTAAATATATCTTAGCTAATTGGATGAATTTAGCTACATTACACACAGCACCTCACAGCACATGTTGAAAGTATCAATTTGCTCTCATAGATATATTTATGGGATTTTTCTTTCAAGACAAAGATTTGGAGAACATGAAGTAAAGTCTGAGAAATAGTATTCACTGCACATATCTGTGATGTGGGTTAGTACAAATGCACAGTACACGTAGAACATATGCTTAACTTTTCTTCGACTGCTGCGTAAAATCCCATTCTGTTCTAATCAACTACATAACTAACTGCTGTAACCTTCAACCATCTAATGAATGAGATGTTCATAAAATGTAGTAAATTCATGGGGTTAATAAATATCTTTTTACAATTTCAATTAGTCTATAATTTCAGTGGCATTAGAAACATAACATACCATATAACATAATTCTTAAATTCAGTTGGTGCTTAAGAGGGGCATGTGTGAAAAAGAAACAAAAGCACAGCCCTAGGGATAGAAGACTTCGAGATAAGTAGAATTTTCAAAACTTTCCTAATATAAGGCATGGAGTCAGACTACCATTATTATTATTATTTTTCAACCACATTAATTATTGTAGGCAGGGTAGTGTTTCTGCTGATGCAAGATACCTTTGAAATGTTCCATATTTGCTAGCAGCAAGTACGTCATAGCACACTAATATGTACTAATTATACTCTAAAAAAAGTTTATGAGATTTAAAAATCTGTTCTCTTTCCCCTAAATAGGTCCACTCACTTTACCATTAGTTTTATCCATCAAAACATATTCTTGCGGTTAGTGTCATGTAGCAGGTGGCATTCTCCTACTTCTAATAAGTACCACTTACCCTGCCAGGAGCTCCACCACGCCAAACTTGTAACCACCAAAGGAAGATGAAAAGGAAGCATTATTTGCAGAGGTATGCTCTAATGCTTACCTCTCAACCACTGATTCCCAATTTTTAAAGCTATTTTAGGCATATGGTTGAATATGGATTATGTATAGCAAATTCAGCAAGAGCAATCCCTTCCCCTTCTACAACTTACAAATTCACTTAAAAAGGGGCACATGCAGACTCTCCCTTCTCTAAAGGGAGAGTAGGCAAGATAGTTTGCAGAAAAGCTTTTGTTTTAAACATCCTTACTTCATTATTCATTATGAAGGGCAAAAATGGTTGGTGTCTCCAGCAAGAAGGGCTTAGTCGGCCCTGTATAATGTATAATTACATGTGCAAGGAGACTGAGAAACGTAACTGATTGAACTGTGTATTGTATATGGCCAGGAGAGCTCTTCCTGCAGCAGAAGCCCACTAGGTTTGGACCTTTATAAAGTACGGTGAAGACAAGGAGTAGAAATACAAGTCTCCTGTCAACTCTCCCATATACAAATGTGAATAAACCTCATAGACCTAACGAACAGTCAGCCAGACTGCAATAGAATAGTCATTGAAAATCTAACTACTATTAAAAAGTCGAGCTTCACAAATGTCACACATGAGCAGCCAATCACTGGCAGGACTTGTTACATAGCTGTAGGTGTTTTATCTGTATTATTAAAGTTTTATTTTTTATGTGAAAGTTCCCTAAGCACTTTGGATCATGCATAATAGGCAGCTATGTATTATTTCATTATTGTTTCAGCCTTCTGTAAGAAATAAAGCAATTCAAACCCTCTACAGCTTTATATAAGGTCTAAAAACATCAAACCGTTAACTTTAATGATTTATCTTATTCTATTGTATCCATACGTTTTTCCCCTTGAGTTCATAGCTAAATGTGAATTATAGATGATGATAGCTTGCTGGTTTGAAATACGAAAGTAGAAAGAGGAAAGTCTAGGATTAAAAAGGGTGATCGATGTTTAAATCAGTGTTATTTGTATATGAAAAAAATAAACAAACTATATAGCATTTATACTAATATAGTACATATAATAAGCATAAAATACATTGCAATATACTGTTATTAAATATGTATAATGTTGTTTGCAATAACAGTGTTACTGACATGGTATTAAGCATTCCTGAAAATAAGATACACACACAGGACACAAAGGTAGGTATTAATTATTTTGTACCATGCACAGATTACATTTTGGTAGTGTTACTTTCCGTACATTTTCTACAACATTGTCAAATAGGGACTTTTGCTTGACTTTTGTACAGTGATTGCAGTAACTCATGGTTCAGGGAAGAACTTTAGGTCTGTTCTATGCATTACATTAGTATGCTTTTTCCTTAACATTCTTCTGCAATGATATATAACAGTAACTTAATCCACAGGTCTCCAATTTCTTTTGCAAAACATATGTAACAGGCTATTATGATATACACTCACTGGCCAGTACTGGGTTGGACCCCCTTTTGCCTTCATTCTTTGTGGCATACTTTCTACAAGGTGCTGGAAATATTCCTCAGAGATTTTGGTCCATATGGACATGATGGCATCATGCAGTTGATGCAGATTTGTCAGCTGCACATCCATGATGCGAATCTCCAGTTCCACCATATCCCAAAGGTGCTCTATTGGATTTGATGATGTGAGCTTTGTGACATGGTGCATTAGCCTACTGGAAGTAGATATCAGAAGATGGGTACACTGTGGTCATAAAAGGATGAACATTGTCAGCAACAATACTCAGGTAGGCTGTCAGGTTTAAACAATGCTCAAATGGTACTAAGGGGCCCAAAGTGTGCTAAAGAAAATGTCCACTACACCACCAGCCTGAACTGTTCATACAAGGCAGGATGATTCCATTCTTTCATGTTGTTTAGGCCAAAGTCTGACCCTGCCATCTAAATGTTGCAGCTGGAATGGAGACTCATCAGACCCGGCAACGTTCTTCTAGTCTTCCATTGTCCAATTTTGGTAAGCGTGTGCGAATTGTAGCCTGTTTCCTGTTCTTGGCTAACAGGAGTGGCACCTGGTGTGGTCTTCTGCTGCTGTAGCCCATCTGCTTCAGGGTTCAACGTGTTGTGCATTCAGAGATGGTATTCTGCATACCTTGGTTGTAACAAGTGGTTATTTGAGTTACTGTTGCCCTTCTGTCATCTCGAACCAGTCTGCCCATTCTCCTCTGACCTCTGACATCAACAAGGCATTTTCGTCCACACAACTGCCGCTCACTGGATATTTTTCTTTTTCTGGCCATTCTCTGTAGACCCCAGATATGGTAATGCGTGAAAATCCCAGTAGTTTATGAAATACTCAGACCAACCCGTCCAGCACCAACAACCAAGAATGGGGAAGAAAGGGGATTTAAGTGACTTTGAACCTGGCATAGGTTCAAAGTCACTTAAATCCCCTTTCTTCCCCATTCCGATGCTCGGTTTGAACTTCAGCAAGTTGTCTTGACCACGTCTACATGCCTAAATGCATTTAGTTGCTGCAATGTGATTGGCAATTGGCCAGTGAGTGTATATCATTTATTAGTATTAATTTGCTCAGGCCAGTCAGTCAAAAATATCAAGTTAATAATTAAGGTACCAGTGGTAAAATCAACAATGCTTGTGGTTTGAAACTCTGTCTCAAATACATTCATAATACAAGATAAATAAAAGTAATAGTGGATTACCAAAGCTCATTGAAATTTTAGAATGTCGCTGTAACATCTGCACAAATATGTTCCACTGTGTGAGAGAAAGGTTTTAATTGCTGCTAATCCACAAATGTTCACAAACAGTGTCTATTCATTATGATATAATTTGCTTTTCTCTGCAAGATGCAAAGATCACAATGAGACTTTAGTTCAGCTTCATAATAAACAGGGGTTTCTAAAGGTCTCATTTGAATTATTTATCTTATTCCATTGTGTTTATACTGTTTGTGTGTTGGGTTCATCGTTAAATATAAATTAAAGATAATGTACTATTGATTATGTTTCCTAAACTATATTTAGAAAACAATTTCAATTCTGTATGTACAGAAGAATTAAATATTTCTTCTGAGCTACAATCAGGGGAGGACTATAAAGGAGCTAATAGGTAAAAGGTTCCTGAAGTGATGGCACAATTATATTGTGGTGCCCTTTAATATGTGAGTTGGAGGCAGGGGAGGGCTGCCAATTTCTAGGCCAGAGAGAAGTAAAGACAAGTATCCCCATCAGCCCCTTGCCACTCATCCCGGGAGCTCACACTAACACAATTGTACACACGGTAACACACATACATTAACATACACTTACACATATTAACACACACTCTTACACAGGGTAATACACACATATATCGCATAAACTCACTCTAAGGTACATAGATACTTACTCCCTCATTAATGCTCTCGATCCCTCTCTTACCTAGCCCAGAGCTTTCTTTCTGCATGCATATTGCATTACATGACCGTGGCACAAGTGGGCTGGTCCACGTATGTGTTACCATGAGTATGTATGTGTAAGTTTGTGTTAGCATGGGTATGCATGTGCATGTGTCTGTTAGAATAAGTGTGTAAGTATATTACAATGAGTTTTAAGTGTGTGTAAGTGTAAATATGTGTGTGTGTGTTTCATTGTGAGTTTGTAAATATGTGTATGAGTGCATATGGTGCCAGCCCTCCCCCGTTTCTTTCTTTTTTTTTTGGATTGGGATTGGGATTCTAAAAATGCTGTAACTATATATATATATGTTCCAAGACACTTGTTCCTCATGTCAGATTCTTCTGTCATATGTAAACTGAAATGTCTATAAAAGGAAAGAAGGCTCTCCATGCTCTGTATAAATTATTATAAAAGAACGTACCTGTAACATAGGCAATAAACAATCTAAATTGAAAATAGATTACATCAATTCACATTTGACATTATGCTTGTATGTAAATTATGCACTGTGATAAAATAATTTGCAATTATCTTTATGAATGACTGTATGATTTTTATGAAAAATATTGGTGTCTTGGAAATGACCCCTGTGCCCTCATTTAGTACCAAAAATGTTACCTACCTCGATGAACAGTAGCAGTTAAGACACACATACATTAAACGGTCAGCGTCTGGTAAAAAGGGCTTCTCTGACTTCTCTGCTAAAGGTTACAGCTCAATTTAACTTTATGGTGTTCCTTATGTGTAGCTCTTACTTTGATGTCAGTTGGTCAGTTATGGGCTGCTGTAGACAATGAATCTCTAAAATGTTTATTGTAGTCACTCTTTCTGTTTACAGCAGTGTAGTCAGGCATCATATAAATAGCTTTTCATAGCAACTATTTAACAAAGCAACATTCATGAAATCACAACCTTGGTAAAGCTGCATTTACCTAAAATATGTTTTACCCTGCCCTTTTAACTCGAATTAGTGTATTCTTTGAATTTGTTTAAATAGTCATTATGGGGCCCCTATGTAGATGACAGAGTAACAGAAAATTCAATAATGGAATAAAAGCTGTAAATTTTTTCCCCAGTGAAATTGTAGATGCATACTGTCTGGCAATTCAGACAGTAATTTAAGGGAATTCAAATGCATTTAAATGATGAGTGTCCGTAAAAAAAAAGCAGGCATGTCGAAGGACTACATATGAATAGAATTAACAAAGGGCTGACATATTTCCTTGCCTCTATAATCGATTTGTTCAGTGGTTGCGATGGAGGTCTGGAGATGGTAAGAGGGGTATTCATCCCCTGGGGTGCTGGGATTTGAGGATCTTATGTGTTGTAACCTGGAATGTAGAGGCACGGGTGAACTGGCTGCAATTACACCCAACTGGATCATTTCTGCGTTCCCCTTATTGGATTCAATTCATCTGTGTTGCCTTGCTTATGTATTTTGTATTGGTGTATAAAAGGACTGTTTGGCTGAGCTTGACCCCTCAGCTCAATGTCCCCAGAGCTGTTTGGTTGTCAGAGGGTTAAATACAGTGGCTAGAAATGGAATTTAACAAGTATGTGCTGTACATTGTGTGTCTTCAGTTATGGAGCCCTGAAGCTAACCAGTAAATTTTAAAGTAGGAAACTTTAAAAGCATTACACATGGGGAAGGGGTAAGTAAGATGACAGGGTTCCCTTCTTATTTGTGCAGACACAAAAACTTTTCATATACTATTTTTCCTTAGAAGAGTTTTAATCTTGATAGTGCTGATTAGAAAGATAATATACGTTAATATGAATATGAAAAGGTCTCTGAAGAATGACTAGGTCAATGGCAATTCGATTCATTCACAGTAGCTGACATCATTGTTAATACACAGGGAACAAAAGAACCGCGCGCGTTTCCTTGCCATTACCTGCAGATCCCAAGCTTCAAAGACATCCTGGTGAAGAACTAGCATATATTGAAAAAACTATCCACATCCATTAGGCAAACCTCAATGTTATCATGTGTGAAGAACGTACAGCTTTCTGTGATTTTAGTTTTCCATTTTATCTTTTCCATTCACTAGTAGATTAACTGGGTTAAATGAACATACAAATCACGAAACAATCCATCAAAAACACGTCGAGCTGTCCTATCCAGTTAGGTATATATAGTGCATTGGAATAAAAACACGTGACATGTTCTGACACATTGTTATGTTGATTCTAACCACTGCATCCAACAATGCAAATGAAATACTGAAACACAGCTAAATAAAATGAAGAAAAGCCTTACCTTGAACACCAGGCAACGAATACGCTCCAAACATGAACATCCAACAGATGGATGTTGTAAGCCGGCGCTCTATTGTGTTACACCGTGTGAAAAGTTTGGTACATGTACGATGTGCTTACACTGAGGTGCCTGACATAAACGCACCGTGTTCAGAGCAACCAGTCTGCACAGGCTTTATATACTCGTGCTGGTAGCCCTAACGCGTCCGTCATTTATTTGTAATGAGATGCCTTGAAGGCAGGCTTTCCGCTCTTTACTAAGGATGCAGCTTTTTGCTGGGGGTGTCTAAATTTCCCCATTGGGACAAATATGCACAAAAGGTATTTGCAGATTACCATGTAAGGCTTCAGGAAGTCATTTGAACCCTGTTTTTAATGAAATCTAAATGACTCACGCAAGCGGATAATACAAGAAATATGCTTTAACAAAGCACATAGTTATTTTGTGTTGGTTTCTCATCCCGTTCCAACTTTTACTCTTCAGATTACAATCGCTTCAGTAATTATAGCAGCAATGTTTCCTATGGTGATTAGAGTTTCCTTTTTATACATGTTGTAGCAGTATAAACAAGCATGGGATATTGGCTATTCAAAAATTCGCATTACAAAGAACTGAACCTACAATTAGAAAACAGTAACAAATAGAATGACGCAGTGCTATGTATTCCTGCCCAGTGCCAGAAACCTTGTGTTTCTTTATTTCAGGTTGATTTCTGTAAATCTGATTTTAAAATGTTTTGGCTTCTTGTCTTGAAATCAGGCAATCTCTATTTAGTTAATCTTTCCCTTTGGAAAAACTTAATTTTGATGGACATAACTGGACATGTGGTGCTAATCTAAAGCTTCAAGCGATGGATTTGCATGGATCATCCATCACTCGTGCTGCTACAGTGTTCATAAAAACCTGAATCTATGAGTGTAAGAAATGTTTTCATTTTGTGTAACAACGGCCTACCAATGCCTGGTTTTTGTGTCACATGATAATTAGGTGCTCCTGGAAAAAATATGAATGAGTCAACATTTTACTTAAATAATTATTTCTGGGAATGGTTTGGGAATAGGTCAGTACTAAGAATTACGGTATGTTTCTAATGCTGCAATTGCTACTGAAATGAGAGACAGACCTAAGACAGAACATGTGATGTAGTGTTCATAAAGTTTTCTTGGGTTATTTTTATTTTAATTTTTTTAGAAATAAAACAATTCATGTATGGTAATTTTAACTGATGCTGCTCAAAGTGTCAGTTGAAGCTCTATATCCCTAACTGAATATTCTGTTTGTAGGCAGTGGCACACTGTTTAATAAGCATCTTTTTTTAGATTCTTGACTTTTATCTACCATGAAACCATTGTGTTAACAACTCCAGTCTGACAGTTATCCCAAATACCCTGAGACTTTTGAAAATACTGAATATTGTCATTCCATCAGCAACTTAATGTTCTTGTACCAAATGATTGAAGGATGAAAGGAAGGTGGGGAAAATAAAATAAACATGTGGGCATGGGAAGACTTATACACTTATGCCCCCCTGATGAAAGTTTCCAGTATGCGAGGGCACTTTGGGGGGGATTAATGTAATGGACTGTGTTTGGGTGATTGTACGTTGATACTTCTCTCAAAACTTTTTGATGTCTTTCTTTACAAGTATTGCTCAGTGAAATTTGTTTATTACCATTTCTACAGTTTACCATGTTTTCCCCTCAAGATATATATCAGGAAATTCTTTATTGGGCATTATGTCTAAACACAGCTCACTGTTTCGCCAACAGTGCCCATGAGTGTAATTGTTTTGTCATTTAAATAATAACCTAATGGGAGCTGAGATCTTTTCTCATTTCTCTCATCTCACCCTCTATGTCACTCTGGAGTGTGGTCTGGCACACCATGATGCAATTGAACACAAACAACCAAGTGTATCACTCTTTAATAAATATAGTGACAATAAAAATAATAATAATCATCATACCCACGTATACAAACGCAGCCTTCCCTAGCACTCCTCAGGTGCTTATAAGACAATAAAACTATATGGAGTTTGGAGGGCGCAGGATGTCATATGTGGGGGGGTAGATACAACTGATAGTTTAGTGTTTTGTAAACAACAAGTGATATTAGATTTTGTGTAAAATGCACTCAGAGTGAGAAATTGTCTCAAACGAAAATGATGATGATTTATACAGACCAATGTTCAGAAGTATTCAAAAATTGTTTTACTTTGCTAAAACAAATACAATGGACATACCTTAATATAGGACAATACAGGATATGACCTGCTCAGTTACAAACACTCACAGGATTTCATCGAATGAAGTGCCACAAATAAAGTGCAGTAAATACAGTCCACTGGAAATACTTTGACTAGTCCAAAACAGATCCAGGAATGCTGCTTCACAGTGCCTCTAATCTCTTAATGCGTTTCACTGGGTAAAATCCTGGAGGTTCATAGGGCAATAAAACAGACACATATAGAGTCTATATATATATATATATATATATATATATACACTATGCCATAAATCATGCCCTCAAATCACCACACATCCTTTAAAGGGCACCTCTTGCATGGTAGTGCTAAACCAGAAGTGACATCGTCTTTCAAAGAAAAAATATCTCTTTAGTCCTTTTGTTTTACATATAAATAATATGTTTTAATTATCTATTATTAAAGAATTGTGTAATATCATTTTTGTTTTAATTTTGTATTTTATGATACTTTTTGGAGCATCTGCCCTAAGAAAAGAAGCTCTCCAGAGCTCTCCTTTAGCGTTTGGAATGCATAATCTCCGTTGGTGAAATGCATATCTAGTGATATAGAATGCTTGTGGAATGCATGGCGTCACTTTCGGTTTAGTACTATTGCACACGCATTTTACATTTTTAATATCACTTGTTGTTTACAAAATACTACACTATCAGTTTTATCTGTTTCCCCCCCCCACATATGACATCCTGCGCCCTCCAAAACCCATATATGTTTAACACCATGATGGAAGCCTGCAAGAAGAAAGACCTCAGAAAGGAGAAAGGTAAGTGATGGTGATAGTATAGAAAAGATAGATAGAAAAAAGGGAGAGAGAAAGATATAGGGGAGAGATAATGAGGAGGAGAGAAAAAGAAGAGCAACAGAGATATGGGGAGAAAGGGGAGAGAAAGTGAGAAGGTGAGATTTTGAGAATGAAAAGGGATGGGGAAAAGGGTAAACAATATTGAAAAAAGGTTTTGATAACGAATAAGGGGGGAGACAGGAAGAAAGGTGAGTGATAAAGAGAACAGGGAGAGATAATGAGAGCTGAGGAGAAAGAAGAGATATTGAGAGATAAAGAGAAAGAGGACAGATCAAGTGAAATACGAAAAGATATAGAACAAGAGAAGAGAAATTAATGAGAAAGGGGGACCAAATAAAAGGTGGAGGGAGAAAGGGGGGAGTGTAGCACAGTAAATGAAAGGACCAAGAGAATTCATATTTATGCATTTACCCAGATGTTATTACCATCTCAACATGAAAATGAAATCTCAATCTGGGCCTGTTTAGATGCCAGCAATGCTATTAAATCAGATTCTAACCCATTGCCTTTCTAAATAAATGCTATTCTGGTTGTATATCCAAAAGGCTAAAACTGATACAGTTGTCCAAATTGTTTTGATAAACAACACCACAAAATAAATAAATTGGTTCTGTTGCTACATAGTCCTGTCTCCCCAGCTCCAAGTTGCAGGTGGAATCCCTTTAGGTTCCCTATTGGATATTCTTTTCATATTTTCTTATGATCCGCTATATCAGGATTTACACTTTATATCAGTAATTACACTTTAATTCCAATATAATGCTGATACTAAATAATCACGTTTGGTACAGTTTATTAGACCATCTGTATTCAGGGGATGTCCTGACAAATCAAAGAGGTTTAGCCATGCTTCTGTAACACAAAAGAACATAATGAGTGATTGCATCATGCACCAAAGTGATGCTAGAGAAAACCCTGCGTTAAACAGATGCCAATTAAGTTATGAATATTGCCAGGGGCCAAAGTAAATTGGCACAGTTCTTCTGATGCCAAAGCAGAGATAAAAAAGTGTGTCAATTTGGAGCTGACCTGCATCGTCTTTAACTAAAGCAGCCAAAGACAATACATTCTATTCACTACAACAAAATTATCTTGTACAGTCTTCAAGTATAAAATATTGATCATATCCACGACTACATATAACACACATATCATTTTTGTAAAACACACAAGATTCTTCTCTCAGGACAGACGTGTGTGCTCAAGAGGGCCTTAGATTAAAGATTAGGCAAGGTGTTTGAGAGCAGAGTATTAATCTGTTTAAACAAATCAGTTTTGTCACTATTAGAACATCTTGACTGAGACACTGTAGCACATTATCACAACTTCCGGACGAAAGAATTATAATCAATTGATTCCTAGACTGGTTCTTATACCTGTACTTATTTTGTATGTGTGTATTGTAGTATTCTTTGTAAATAATACATATGTTCTAAGTTCACATCCTGGGAATTGATGTGGTAGTGGTTTCCTGATCTTTGGCTTTTATTGACTACTTGTTTAAAATTTGTTACTAGTACCTTGCACATTGGTAGAGCATCTACTTTAGTATTTTACCACTTCAGCATTGTGAGTTATGTCCATATGTTAGGTAAATTACTAAATCACAATATACTATTGAGGTTCCACCAAAGACAAATACTAAAAAGCCTGCCAACCAAGGTCACCATGAGCAACCACCTATGCTATAGGAGCACAAAGAGAGAAGTGCTTATAGAACTGCGGGGGCAAAATTAGAAGGGGCTTTTTGTCTCCTAAAAACAGGCCAGGTTTAAAATAAAAAATACAAATACATTATTAGTTATTGTTTTATATAGCAACATCATATTCTGTACAATGGGATCAAATTTATTACATCTGTTGCTTACAGATGTACTTTGGAGTACAGACAAAAGTTTAAGGGAGGAATACGAGGATGCCTCAATGCATATCATGTACACTTTTAGCACACAGGCACACAGCCTGTATGCATATAAACCTATGTACAACCACCCAGTTGTTCCAGTATTGGAACTGGGATATGAGACATTGTTTGTGACCAAGGGTCTGCATTGCCATGAAGCAATCTTCATAAAATATACTTGTTCTTGATTATTTTTTATATGCCTGTCAAGTGAGATAACAGGTGGACAAATGAGAAAGAGTACAATTCAAGACTCAAACGAGGGCAGTTTGGGACAGATGGTAAGCATGTAGTTTAAGCATTTGTTAAATTTCTTGTAATGCTAAACAAACACTGAGTTGGTCCAAAATTACCTGATGAGACACCATTGCTATTATAAAAGACCACCAAGGAAGAAGAGGTTAAGAGGTACAGAGCCTATCAGCTGGGTCCTTTAGAATTTAGATCCAGTGGCTGCTGTAGTCCTTGAGAATCCCTTGCATTTGTACAGTCTACATAAAAATATGATATCATATCTTCTGAACGTTTGTGATTCCAGTAATCTAGTTCTTAAGACAGTTTGGTTCCAGTAAAATAGAGCTTCTGGCTAAGTAATGGAAACAGAAATATCCCTTTATTCATTTTCTGGCCATTTGTAGGTGCTAAAGAAATTAGGAATAGAGGAAGGAAGGAAATCCAACATTCCAAAGGGGGATTCCATCGCTATGATTTACATCATTGCATATTTAACTGGCATGGAAATTAGTTTAATAAGTAATGGAACACCACCAATTACATAACTACAAATCATCAAAATATGTGGGAGACGAGGGAGGGATCAGTGCCATGTGGAATTAGTCCAACCATTTAGTCCCAAATTAAGACATGTTATATGAATGTGCTTGGTTATTCCGCGAAGAGCAGAAATCCACACATGTTGGCTGAAGGAGTGGAAATTGCTGACTCAGAAAATCTGTGCTTTACTTCTGTCTGTGCTGTTTTAAAGAAAAATACATTTGACTTCATAAATTAGAAGTAACCCTGCTCTGTCTTTATATCACTGTTTTTGTGTATCCAAAAAAAAGGATAGGGAGAGACAAGACTAAGTGATTAATACATTTGCTTTAAAGAAGAAAAATACAACACTTTTTTTTATTCCTCATTTTAAAAACTATGTATATGAGTTGTATGTTTTATCTGGAAGAAAACCTGGATATACCGTATGTTTCGAAAGCAATACAATTCAATACATTAAAGGAACTTACCAGCTCAGACAGGAGTAAGAAAAATATTAAAATTATATGTTTGGGTATGTGTGTAATTCTGACTCCCCGTTGCCTTGATGGAAAGTAAGTTTACTTGATCTCATATTCCACTGTGTAAAATTGATGGCGGTGCAGGCTGTGCTATAAACCATGGGGGCTGCAAAGTTCACCTTTCTTTGTGGCCAGTGCTGTAACGGATATTGCGTGTCCCTTGGGAACCCACGACTGAACAAATAATGAATGAAGCATTCTTTCTTCATGAAGGTTGCGTTTGCATCTGTCTTTAATAAAAACAATCTGGTAGTAAACAGACTGATTTCAGACATCCTCTATTTTTTTTTTCTCTCATGCAGCTTCTGATTTTTGGTTTAGGGGACAGTGAGAAGTACTGCTCCTAAATACTAAACCAGCAATCCACATTTTTTAAGTGAAAAATTAAATATTCCGAATTTAAAATGATCCTACATTGGACATTTATCAAGATTTGATTTTTTGATATTGTGATGAAACCACAGTGCAAATTATTTCATGGAATTCAGCATAACAGGAACATTCATAAGTAAAATATTCACCTACCAGCACATGAAAATGGTTACTCCATGTGGTACATCTATCAACATACTATTGCGGCATAAAATGTATCTTCTATATTAAAACAATTAAAGTGCTGATAATAACTGTTTCCTAATTTTACGGTGTTTCCATATTCTTGGAAGAACACCACACAGTCTTCCAAGAAAGGAAATGGATCCATATTGTTTTTACTCCTTTTAAATAACCCAATTTTCCATTTTGCAGTACTTCCTTTTTTGTTAGCACACAATAAAAGAACCAGAAAATGTTTTTATGGTTACATTAAGAAATTGTTCTGTCATGTTGGGTGGTCTATGTGTACCACGTAGGCTGCACCACTCTCCTTTAAACTATTATTTTTCATGTGTCATGATGGTTCAGACAGCAAATAATGGGTTTCCTGTTCTATACTGGTAAAAGGTGATGGGTCATGGGGCAGTGAATACTTTATCACTACGTTTCAGTTGTCATACAAAGTCCTTTCTAAATATACCCTTTATACCCCTCATTGGGTGAATGAATGGTATTCGAACTTTCACCTAATACTTAAACTGATGTAATTCCCATTTCTATAGCAAAAGAAAATTTACAGTCCCTGCTAAAAGGCAATGAAATCTTAAAATCCCTATTTTTTACTTTTCAGAATGCCTTTGGATTAAGTAGTAAGAAGTAGAATTACTACTGTTGCAGAAAAAAATTAATTTATCTTGCATTTTAGAGATTTTTGGCACTGCACTAATTTAAAAGAATGTACATCAGTGTGAAATTTGTAATGCAAAACACTCATTATATATTCCATGTCATGCTGGTTGTGTGCATTGCTCAACAGCAGTACAAAAATATGAATACCTTTGCAGAATCATGAGGGATATGAAAAACCAAACACCAAAGCTCCTCTGGTTTCCAGAAAAAGGTGTTCAATTGCATAGACCACTTTCCATCTGTGTGCCACTTTCCACCTAAGTACCACTGAAAAAGAGTTTACCAAGTTTACATTCCAGTGCATACTACATACTCTGCTGATACTTATCCCATACTAATTTATCAACTCTCTTCTCTCATCTACAGGTATTCAACTTTTTGCCCTTTTGGCCGTTTTACCATTTCTGCGCTGCTCGTGTTTAGCTGTAATTTTCTTCTTTCCCGTTTACTGAACCCACACACATTATATATTATGATTGTATCGTATTATTTACTATTAAAAAAAGTATAAAATATGGTGAAAAATTTAGAAAAAAATTACTGTTTCTAACTTTTAGTTGAAAAATCTTTTACTCATCTATAAAAGGTAATGGAAAAACCTGTTTTTTTGCTTTTTTCTACACATTATGGGGCAATAAGTACAGGTAGCGTTTTGCTATTTCAAAGCCATTTTTTCCAAATCTGGTAATTCTTCCCCCCATGTGCCATTTGGGATATCTTTGAAGCCGGCCAATGCAATTTACCCCATCAAGTCATATATTTTTGAAAACTAGACAGCCCAGGGTATTCCAAATGCTAGTATTTTAACCCTTTCCAAGAACTAATTCTACCATCAGCCTTTGTCAAACTTTATGGTAGTAATTTTTTTTGCATTTGTTTTTTCACACACATTTTACTTCAGGTATGAATAAACAGGTTCTGGTATATGTCACTATCATAAAACACCCCAATATGTGTTTAGCAACATCTCCTGAGTACAGCGATACCTCATATGAATGATTTTGCCTGGCTGTTTGGGGGCAAAAGGGCCACATTTGGGGCATCGCATTTTCCATGTTGAACTTTGGCGTTTGCCGATCAACTGCCCATGCCCTATTTGGTACATCTTTGAGCCGGGCCATTTCAGTATGCCCAATAAAGCCATATATTTTTGAAAACTAGACACCCCAGGGTATTTCAAATGCTAGTATTTTAACTCTTTCCATGCACCATATCTACCACCAGTCTTTGTCAAACTTTGTCGTAGTCATTTTTTTGCATTTGTTCTGTCACACACATTTTACTTCAGGTATGAATTAAAAGGTTCTCGTATATGTCACTATCACAAAACACCCTAATATGTGTTCGGCAACATCTCCTGAGTACAGCGATACCTCACATGAATGATTTTGCCTGGCTGTTTGGGGCAAAAGGGCCACATTTGGGACATGCGCATTTTTCAATGTTGAACTTTGGCATTTGGGGATCCACTGCCCATGCCCTATTTGGTACATCTTTGAGCCAGGCCATTTCAGTGTGCCCAACAAAACCATATATTTTTGAAAACTAGACACACCAGGGTATTTTAAATGCTGGTATTTTAACTCTTTGCATGCACACATTTTACCACCAGAATTTTTTCAAAGTTTGCAGTAGTATTCTTTTGTGTGTATTTTTCCCCCACACACCTATGTTATGTATGAATTTACAGCTTCTGGTATATGCCGCTGTCACACGACACCCCCATATGTGTTCAGCCACATCTCCTGAGCACAGTGATACCCCACATGCATGGGTTTGTCATTTTTTGGGGGAACTAAAAGGCCACATTTGGTACGTGTGCATTTTTCTAATTGGAAATTAGATGTGTGGCCATCCTTCCCCCCGTGTTAATTGGGACATTGTTGAACCCGGCCAATTCAATTTACCCCATCAAATCATACATTTTTTAAAAGTAGACACCCCATGGGCATTAAATATGCCAGTATTTTAACTCTTTCCATGCGAGAATTGTTTTAAGCTAATGTACTAATTTTAGGGCTTGCTCACAAAAATATATTTTTTACATATATATTTTTTTTTTTGCCTTTTTAAAACTTTAAAAAAAAAAAATTTTCAACTTGAAGGTTCCCCTGATAGTGACATCAGTGGGAAATTATTTTTACATTTTACTGTTTTTTTTTACTATTTTTTTCTAATTATTATTAATTTTATTTTATTTTTTAATTTATTTTTACTAATCACACTGTGATTAGAAAGCTGGGCTCCATTGACTTGCATGGTTGAATGCAGTACCTGTATTCAACCTTCATCTTTATTATTTTTTTTCCCGGGCCGCTGCCATCTTGCTGATGGTGAAGATCACCGGTAGCGGCGGCTGTGACCGCTCTCCGGAGCGGTCACAGTCCATCCAGAGGTAATTGTTTGGTGTCGCTGGATGCGTCCTGATCGAGGCATTCCAGCGACACCATTTAAGTTTAGGAGGTGATCGTTGATCATCATCGCTAAATCCAAGGACTACTATTCTATACTGGTCCTAACTGAATGCATCTCAGTAACACAGTTTAAGCATAAGAAATGATCATTGATCGCCCCCTAAGCTCTTTTAAATCCGTTGCCATATTATTTATGGTGGACGTCTGGGGTGGTGCCACATGGGGCCCCTGCTGCCGATACAGGTGTTGCTGAATGCTTCAATATCGAGGCATTACAAGAACACTTTTTGAGTAAAGGAATATAAATTAAATATTTTGATTATGCCAAAATATATAGTTTTAGTACATAGGCATTTTCTTAAAGGTACAGTTTAGTCATCATATGTAGTTTAATGAATAGTTTACGTGGCCCCTTCAAATGGTCCATGCCCTAGATTAATGGTTCATCAGCAAGTGTGATTACCTCCAAAAAAGCCAGAGTTTCATCAGTTTGGTGGTCTGGAGCATTTAAGTGTGTGTTAACACAGTGCCAATGAGGAAAGACATCCGCAGTGATTGTAGGGAAGCAATTGTTGTTGTCCATCAATCTATAATTGATATATAACTTGTTGTAATCCTAAGTGCTCCGGATATAACACCAGTAGTTTAATACAACCTTGCTTTATTGCTGAACATTACTGAATAATCAGGATATTAATGCTGACACAAATATATGAGTATCATACCATGCTGCATCACTGCTTAACACTCACTAGCTTACAAAATGGCCACTGTGCTCTCTGACCTGTGAGGCATTACAGAGGCGGAGCCACTAGTTAAAGTGAGAGGGACAGTGAGATGCAGTATCCTACATTCCAGGCATAACACCTCCTTTCCAACAAAACAAAAAAACAACAAACAAAATAAACATATGTCCCAATAACAAAAACAATAAAAATCCATCTGAACACAGTTAATACACAGGAACAGTGTCACTGGTGTCAGAAGGCTAGTCTTCTGAAGGAAGGTGAGGGGGCGAAGAGCCTTCAGGATTTTTCCGTGTCCTACGGAAGGACCGACTGAAGTCACGTATTCGTTCTTGAAGTTGTAAGCGGTCAGGAGGGTGGCAGTGGCGTTGGGGACGGCCCCCATCCGTCAGGGTGTCAGGACAGGAAGAAGGGGTATGTGGTGGGTTCAAGCTGGTAACCTCAGAACCAGAATCACAGGCCACCCCAGAAGGTGAATTCAAGTTTTCAGAGTCAACCCAAACGCCATTCCAGATGTCCTCCGTCTCATTGGATTTGAAATCGGGAAGTTTGGGGTTCAAGGGTTCGGGTGACCGGGAACGGGACCTTAATTGGTCTACATGTCGTCTGGTAACAGAACCATCTTCTAGACGGACTGTGTACATCTTGGGTCCCAAAGATTCCACAATAGTGGCGGGAAGCCACCGAGTATTGGAAGATCCATACGATCGTGTCCAGACTGCTTGGTGGACTTCAAAAATGGGAGACTCTTTGGACGTGACCATTTTCTCCTGGGAGTGCAATACATGGTCATGGACAGTCTTAGGATGAAGCATGTCAAAAGCAGTCCATGGCCGTCGGCCTAAAAGCAACTCAGCTGGCATTGTACCAGTAGTAGCATGTGGTGTTGTTCTGTAAGCGAAAAGAAAAGAGTCCAACTTCTGAGGAGATAGGGACCTTTGGCTAGTTTAAGCCACTGTGGCCTTGAAGTAATTCTTGAAAGTCTGTACAAACCGTTCCGCTTGGCCATTGGTCGCTGGGTGATAAGGCGCGGTTAACTTGTGCTTGATGTTATGAACAGTAACAAAACTCTTAAATTCATGGCTTGTGAATTGGGCCCCATTATCTGTGACAATCTCTCTAGGGTATCCAAACGTGGCAAAGAGATGCAATAATATGACAATCGTAGCTTTTGTAGTTGGCTGGGTTATCGGAAACACCTCGGGCCATTTCGAGTGGGCGTCAATTATAACCAAAAAGGTTTGCCCTTTTATTGGACCTGCAAAATCCAGATGAAGGCGAAACCAAGGAACCGTGGGCCAAGTCCAGGGCTGAATACATCCTCGTGGTGGGTCTCTGGCAGTTTGTGCACATCCTCTACAAGCATTGACATAGGCTGTGATATCTGCATCTATGCAAGGCCACCACACATACCCTCGTGCTTTCTGTTTCATCCTTGTGGTACCAGGATGACCAGCATGTAGCAAGTCCAAGATATGTCTCTGCAGGGTTTTTGGAATGATCACTCGTTCTCCCCATAAGACACAATTGTCATTCACAGTCAATTCCATCCGCCTCCGGTAGTAAGGTTCATAATCCTCTGGTATAGTCACTGGCCAGCCTGTTTGTGCAAAGGAAAGCACTGTTTTCAGAACAGTATCCTTCATCGTATGGGCTGCTATCTCTCCAGAAGTCAGGAGGTGTGTGGTGGTGTACCCACAAACCTTGACAGATGGAGCAGAGTTTGGAAGCATTTCCGTCAGCCGGGACATTGCATCTGCATTGGAATTTGCATCATGGCTTCGATACTGTATACGGTAGCTATATGCGCCCAAGAAGAGGGCATAGCGTTGTAGACGTGCTGCAGTTGTCTGGGAGATTCCTTTGTCCGGGCTAAAGATTTGAAGCAGAGGTTTATGATCCGTTAATATGGTGAACTCTCTGCCATAGAGGTAAAGGTGAAACTTTCGAATTGCCCATATCAACGCAAGTGCTTCTTTATCAATTTGGGCATAGTTGCTTTCTGTCTTTGTCAAGGATCTCGAGGCGAATGCCACTGGTTTCTCAGAACCATCTGGTAGGAGGTGGGAAAGTACCGCACCCAGACCATAAGGCGAGGCATCGCAAGCCAAAGTGAGAGGCTTGTGGAGGTCGTAGTGTGCAAGCATACGTGAGGCCAATAGTTTATGTTTGGAGAACTCAAAAGCCTGTTGACATTCTGCTGACCACTCCCATCTGGAGTGTTTCTCTAGAAGTTTATGTAGTGGGAACAAGGTGTGAGCCAGGTCTGGAAGAAACTTATTATAGTAGTTGAGTAGGCCAAGGTATGATCTTAGTTGTTGGACATTTGATGGGGCTGGCGCTTTGACTAGAGCGTCGACCTTGGCTTCAGTGGTGTGTATACCTTCAGCATCTACTAGGTGGCCACAAAACTCCAACTTGGGCACCATAAATTTGCATTTTGCTAAGTTCACCTTAAGACCATGGTCCTGAAGTCTTTGTAAAACACGCTCTACATTCTGCTTGTGTTCTTGGTCCGTATGGCCAGTGATGAGCATGTCATCTAAGAGACACTGTGTGAAAGGAATATCTGCTAAGATTGTATCCATCTTCCTCTGCCAGATGGCTGGTGCAGGTGCTATGCCAAACACCATACGGTTGTATTCGTACAAGCCTTTGTGCGTGTTAATGGTGAGGTATTTCCGGGAAGAGGGGTGGACCTCAAATTGTAGGTAGGCTTGTCGGAGATCAATCTTAGTGAACTTCTGTCCCCCAGCAAGTGAGGCAAAGATGTCATCTACTCTGGGTAGAGGATACTGGTCTATATCCAGTTGAGAATTCAGTACCATGCGAAAATCCCCGCAGATGCGCAAGTCCCCATTTGATTTCTTTACTGGCACAATAGGTGATGCCCATTCACTGTGTTCTACTTTGGAAATGACGCCCTGTTCTTCTAGCCGGATGAGTTCAGCTTCCACTCCTGCTCGAAGGGCAAATGGTACTGTCCGGGCCTTGAAGAATCTAGGATGGGCATCTGGTTTCAGCTTGAGCTTTACACAGTCATTTTTAATTTTTCCCAACTGGTCTTTAAAAACCTCAGGAAAACGCTTTTTCAAGGATTCCACCCATCCATCATTCTGTGTTGATGGAACTGTAAGGGTGTTGCAAGGGTTCTTGATGATGTCTGGCATTCCCAGATGAGCAATCCAGTCTCTACCGAAGAGGGGTGGTCCTCCATGCTTCAGAATATATAATGGTAGTCTTTTTGTCTGACCCTTGTATGATACCTGTACCTTTGCACATCCAAGTGGGTGGAGTACTTGCATGGAATATGTCTGCAGCTTGATTGGGGTTGGGTGGATAGTTGCCTGAATATGTAGTTGTCTCCAGTGTCTTTGTGTGATGACTGAAACCGCAGCTCCTGTATCAACATCCATTTTTAGTGCCTTTCCTTCAATGGTTACTTCTACTGTCATTGCAGGGTTTGACGAGTGTAGGCGATGTATAGTTAATCTGTGTAATGGTTCATCATTGTCTGATTCAGATGAAGAGGTAGGTTTCTCAACTCTGTACGTGTTCTTCTTGGTGTACCGCTGTTGTTTTTCCCTTATGTTCCTACTACGGCAGACGCGTCTGAGGTGGCCCATTTTTCCGCAATGGTGACAAGGTTGGTCCTTAAATCAACAGGTTTTGGAGTCATGGTCTGTATTGCCACACCGGTAGCAGGCTGATTTGGTTTGGGGTGGAGATCTGTATTTCCAGTTGGATGCAGTAGAAGTGACTGCTGCTCTGAAAACCTCCTCTTTCACTCCTTCTTTGTGAACCTGATGGTTTAATGCCTCAGTATCCCTGACAGCCATTTCCATGACTGATGCAATCTTAATCGCCCGTGTAAGGGTGAGTCCTTGTTCAGTCAGAAGTTTCTTTTGAATGGTTTCACTATTCAGTCCCAGGACAAACTTGTCCCTAAGAGCTATGGGTAGGTACTCCCCAAATGAACAGGTGGAGGCCAGTTTGCGAATGGCTACCACATAGGCCTTAATATCTTCCCCGGATTGCTGCTGCCGCTGATAAAAGCGAAATCTTTCTGCAATTTCCAGAGGTTTTGGCTGGAAATGATCCTCTAGTAGTTTTAGTAATTCCACTAGTGTTTTGCTTGCTGGTTTCTCAGGAAACAGAAGGTCTCTTACAGTGTCATATGTTTTAACTCCCACCACTGTCAGGAATACAGCTACCTGCCTTTCAGGTGGTATGGTGTTTGCACTGAAGTAATGTTCTAATCTTTCAATCCAGGAACTCCAGGAGGTCTGCTCTCCATCAAACTCACATAATGTGCCTATCAGTGCCATGATCTTACTGGGCAGTCTGTGGATGGCAGTGTGTAATGATTACAATACCTCTTGTCATTTTCTAGTTCAGGCTGAGTAGGGTCTTTGTAAATCCCATCCTCGTCGCCACTGTTGTAATCCTAAATGCTCCGGATATAACACCAGTAGTTTAATACAACCTTGCTTTATTGCTGAACATTACTGAATAATCAGGATATTAATGCTGACACAAATATATGAGTATCATACCATGCTGCATCACTGCTTAACACTCACTAGCTTACAAAATGGCCACTGTGCTCTCTGACCTGTGAGGCATTACAGAGGCGGAGCCACTAGTTAAAGTGAGAGGGACAGTGAGATGCAGTATCCTACATTCCAGGCATAACATAACTATAAGGCCATTTCCAGACAATTTAGAGTTTATCATTCTACAGTGAGAAGGATTCAGAGGCGTATCTAAGGTATGGCACCTATGGCTCGTGCCATAGGCGCCATTTGAAAGGGGGGCGCCAGTGAGCGGCTTTTAAACGGCGTCTTTTTTTTGTGTGATTCAGAGGAGAGGCCTCTCTCCTCCACGAGGCCTCTATCCCCGTCGCGGTGCCGGAATATGACGTCATATTTTGACGCTCAGCAGTGAAGCAGCGGGCACCGCAGCAGAGCAGGAAGACAGAAGCCTCATGCTCCTGTCGCTGGACCTTAAGGTGAGAGAACTACAAAGGGGGAGAGGGTAGATAGTGAGTAGGGGAGGGAGAGGGGTTAGAAAGTGATAAGGGAGGGAGAGGGGGTAGAGAGTGATAAGGGAGGGAGAGGGGTTAGATAGTGAGAAAGGAGGTGAGGATGATGGTAGTAGGGAAAGGGGAGGGAGAGGGGTTAGAAAGTGACAAGGGAGGAAGAGGGGTTAGAACGTGATAAGGGAGGGAGAGGGGGTAGAAAGTGATAAGGGAAGGAGAGGGGGTAGATAGTGAGAAAGGGGGGAGAGAGTAGAAAGTGATAAGGGAAGGAGAGGGGGTAGATATTGAGGAAGATGGTAGGGAAAAGGGAGGGAGAGGGGTTAGAAAGTGACATGGGAGGGAGAGGGGGTAGATCGTGAGGAAGAGGGTAGTAAGAGTATTGAAATAAAGAGTGTGAATTCATGTGTGGATGCATTGAGTGAATGAGGGAGAGCATGAGTTAATATGTGGATGTATTGTCTGAATGAGAGAGATCATGAGTCGTCTGAATGAGGGAGAGCATGAGTTAATATGTGGATGTATTGTCTGAATGAGGGATAGCATGAGTTTTCTGAATGAGGGAGAGCATGAGTTAATATGTGGATGAATTGTCTGAATGAGTGAGAGCATGAATTAATATGTGGATGTATTGTCTGAATGAGGGAGAGCATGAGTTAATGTGTGGATGAATTGTCTGAATGAGGGAGAGCATGAGTTAATGTGTAGATGTATTGTCTGAATGTGAATTCCAATTGATCTGTACCTGCAAAGCTGGGTTTTTGTCTTTTTCTGTAGATCTATATCTGCTATGCTATGTTTCCATACATTATTTATGTATACCTGCAAATACAGGGGTTTTTATGTCATATTCAGTTGATTAATACCTGCAATGCTGTTTCCACGTATTTATTTGATCTATACCTGCAATGCTACGTTTCATATATTATTATTGTATACCTGCAAATACAGGATTTGTATGTCTGATTCTGTTTATTTGATATATACCTTCAGTGCTGAGATCACAAGTGAATTTCAATTGATCTATACATGCAAAGCTGCGTTTGTGTGTTAACGCGTTGATCTATACCTGCTATCGGCAGCAAGGGCTAATAAATGGGTTTTAGATATTTGGACAGGGGCCCAATTTCAGTGCTTGCCATAGGCGCTATTTTCAGTAGATACACCTCTGGAAGGATTATTCAAAAGTGGAAGATAAAAGAAGAGAAAAAGAAAAAAAGCAAGGTGTTGCAATGGTCCAATCAAAGTCCTGTCCTCAAACTGATTTAACTGCTGTGGCGGGACCTTAAGAGAGCTGTGCATATACAAATGCCCACAAACCTCAATGAACTGAAGCAATGTTGTAAAGAAGAGTGGCCCAAAATTCATCTACAACAATTTGAGATGTATAAAATCATACAAAGAAACAATTAGTTCAAGTTATTGATGCTTAAGGTGGTTCTACAAGATATTAAATCATACAGTGTACTTAGTTTTTCACACATAGCTTCTCCATTTTGGCTTTGTTTTTCTTGAATAAATCATGACACAGTGTAATATGTCATGTGTTGTTGCTTATCTGAGGTTAAATTTACCTGCTCAGAAATTGAGGATTGTTATGTCTTGATATGTAAAACCTTAGAATTCAAGAAGGGTGAACTTTCTCTTTCACACAACTGTATATACGTACTACTTGTTTTGTCTAGCCATTGTACAGCCCTACAGAACATGAGGACACTATATAAAACAAATAATAATAATAAAAAATGGGAAGAAATTGTGGCAAAGAGAGGAAGAGGAAGTAAATAGGATGGAATAAGTTTCTTGTGATAATACCTTTTTTATTGGACTAACAAGCTTTCGGGAGCTCCCTTTCCCAAGTCTCTCTCTCTCTCTCTCTCTCTCACTCTCTCTCACTCTCTCTCACTCTCAAGACTGACAAGGCTATACATGATCAAGGCACTAGATACATTTGTGGGTCATGTTGAGAGTGTATGTTCAATAAATAACGACAGACACCAAATTGGATTTTGAAAGGCCACAGTTTTATTTATGAAAGTACTGTGACACGTAAAAAACTTTATTCAAACTTTAAAACATACATTTCCTTAAACTTGTGTAACCTCCAACCTTAGTGTACGAACCGCCAGACTTAACCCTTTAGAATCAAGGAGGTTACAACCACCGACCATGCGACAACTAAGTGACTTAACATCGATACCTCAACACAGGTAACTCACACCAACATGTTGCCGCGTACACCAACCACAAGCCGTAAAGCTGCACTAGCTCGTGGTGTAAACGAAGGCCCTCCCTTTCCCATGGGACCCTGCCCGTGGAAAAAAGGCCCACCATAACTCACAATAACCACGGATTCCATACCTCGGATGAAAACCGCGACAATTTCACCTCGTACCATGAATAAACCAACCATAAAACCTGACGGGAACCTCAGTTCCCCACCACGGCCAGCGCATTCGACCCCACTTGAATGCGCTGGCTCCTCCACAAAGACACCGCTTTCTCCACGCCACACCTAACGTCTAGCAACCATATATCCGAACCAATGTCGGTCAGGTGAACACCATCCCTGCGAAACAAAGCCGCATTATCGCCCTCCAAATCAGAGTGAGGCACCACAATACCTCCAAAGCGGGACACAAACCTAGACACCGCCTTGTTGACCTTAACCCTGGCCCTGTTAACCCCCTGCAAGGACCTGGCACCGCGCCAAAAAAGCCGAGGAGTGATATGGGACCAAACCACCACCAGCCCCAGAAAACGCGTCCACAACCGCAACAGATCACATTTAATGTTCCGAATTAAAACCCTCAACGGAACTCCACAAAGGTCATTACCACCGCCATGCAATACTAAAACATGTGGAGGAGAACCGGACCGTACCTTAGCATAGAATTCGGCGATCACATCCCCCCAGGGCTTGCCCCGAAAACCGAACCAGCTGACCTGTGCGTCGTCAACGGAAAGGCCCAATTGAGCACCCCGTTCCCGAACAGCCGCCCTCCTTTCCGCCCAGTAGACAAAGGAATGGCCAAAAATCCACACCTGGCAGCAAGCACGATCTGCAAAACAAACAAACCAAAAACCGGTTAACAAAAAACCAACAGAAAGGAGGGGGCGAAAACAACAACATCAGACGAGCTGAGGCCGGACGTAAGACCGAAACCGTGACGATCTCCACCGCCCAATGCGCTGAATGGTCTCATCAGGAAGGCCCCACCGGGCCGCCTCCGTGGCCGCACCAATCCGGAACGAGTGAGACGCGAATGCACCAGGGGACAGTCCCAGCCGCGCAAGCCCCTTACGAAAGACCGCTACGAACTGATAGCGCGACAAAAAGGAGCCATCAGCGTGCACAAAAAATGGCCCCTGTACATCAGGGCGCAACTGTAAAAAGCGCGACAAGCACACCACCGGACACAAGGACGACCCGGACAACTGAAACAAAGACACCGTAAAACCCTTACCCAACTGATCCGTCTTGGACCTCCGAACAAACAACTTCACCACATCAACCCCAATCAACACGTCCTGCAAGCGCACACCACCACCGACCCCACGCGATGGACTAACAAATTCGCTGATGCGTAAGGCCCCAAAGAAGGCCACCACAAAAGCAGCACGAAACAAGACAACCTCATATGGGTCCCTACAAACCGCATCCAAACCGTCGCAGAGCTCGCCCAGTATCTGAAAAGTAACCGGCCGACGAGAGTCCCTCGTCTGGAAACCCTTGCGAAAACCCCTCAAAGCCTGTTGAACCACAAAGGCTTTACAAAAATCCGCCTCACCCATCAGTTTACAACGAAACGAGAGAGCCGAGACCAACTGGTTTACCTTGGAAACCGACACCCCGGTTTCAAACGAGTCGCCTAAATACCTCAGCAGCGCCAGCACCTTGCCATCAGTAGAGGAAGGGTTTCCGCAGGACCCCAGGAAAGCATCCCAATACGTCCAAGCCTTCTGATAGGCCGTCCAAGTAGAGGGAGCCAGCGACCGACGTATCAGGTGCAAGGCGCGACGTCCCCCATCGTCCAAAGCCAGGACGGGCAAGGCGAGCCCACCGGAAGGGCCGTAGGTGCCAGCTGTCGAAACCGCGACCACTGCTGTCGAGACAAAGCATCAGCAATAGAATTCTCAACACCGGGTATATGGACAGCCGTCAAAAACATGTTAAGTTGCAAACAGCGCAAAACGAGATGCCGTAACAGTTTCACGACCGGGGGCGAAGAGACTGACACGTTTTTAATGGCCATCACCACACCCAAATTGTCACAATGCAAACGCACTCGCTTATTCAAATCGCCCCACAACTCCACAGCCACAACCACCGGGAAAAGTTCGAGGAACACGAGATTCCGACAAAGGCCAGACTCCCTCCAATCCGCGGGCCAAGGAGAGGCACTCCACTGACCCCCCAAAAAGGCCCCGTAGCCGTCGCCACCAGCGGCGTCCGTGTAAAACTCCAGATCCACATTAGAAACGGCCTCATCCATCCAAACAGCTCTCCCATTATATTCGCTTAAAAACACATCCCAGACCGCCAAATCCTCGCGCAAATCATGCGTGATCCGGATAAAGTGATGGGAGGCCTTAACCCCGGCCGAGGCCATCGCCAACCGTCGACAAAAAACCCGGCCCATCGGGATTATGCGACAAGCAAAATTAAGTTTTCCCAAGAGAGATTGCAGCTGCTTCAGAGTCACCTTCCTAACCGAACGAAAATGACCAACCAAAAAACGCAAGTCTGTCACCTTATCCAGGGGTAACTGGAAAATCATGGCCACCGAATCAATTTCGATCCCCAAAAACGTCAACTTAGTAACCGGCCCTTCCGTCTTGTCGGGGGCCAAGGGGACCCCAAAACGCCTCATGACACTCTGGAGCGTAGACAAAATCATGGCACAGACCTGTGACCCCCCGGGACCAACACACAGAAAATCATCCAAGTAGTGGATAACAGAAGAAACCCCAGCCTCTTCCCTGACCACCCATTCCAGAAAACAGCTAAAGGTCTCAAAGTAAAAACAGGAAATGGAACACCCCACTTATCCACGAAGTACTGTCCTTCCCACAAACAACCCAGAAGGTGAAAACAATCCGGATGAACAGGAAGGAGCCGAAAGGCCGACTCAATGTCGGTCTTAGCCAACAGCGCCCCCTGCCCACAACGCCGAACCCAGTGTAACGCCGAGTCAAAAGAGGCATACGAAACGGTACACAGCTCCTTGTCAATCCCGTCGTTCACGGAACCCCCTTTAGGAAAGGAAAGGTGATGAATCATCCGAAACTTCCCGGGTTCCTTTTTGGGAACCACACCTAAAGGCGAAACCCGCAAATGGTCAATTGGAGGGGTAAGGAAAGGGCCTGCCATCCGACCCAGAGCAACTTCCTTCGCCAATTTTTCCCCCACAACCTCAGGAAAGGACAGGGCAGACTTCAAGTTTCTTGGAACGCCACAAACACTAACGTCAGTAAACGGAATGAAAAAACCCTCGGAAAAACCAGCTTCCAACAACCCAGCAGCCGCCCTGTCAGGGTAACGAGACAACCAAGGGAGCATTTCATTTAGCTTCACTGGAGTCGTCCCCTTTTGAGCCAGACCCAGACCCCTTTCCCCCTTTTCCCTTCTTAAAACACTTAGACAGGGAGTGGGAACCGGAGCATCCGGAACACTCGTGCTTAAACCTGCAGCTGGTACCCCACTTGCACTGCCCTTCATTAAACTGCCAGCAATAGCCTTTTTTGAGTCCTGCCGGCGACGAGTTGCTGGCCCCGCCGGCAGTCCCTGAAAAGGGCTGCCGAACAGGGGCCGTGACCTTAAGCCACAACGCAATGTCTTTATGGTCCCACTGCATGGACGACCGCACCGCCTTACGCTGACGAAACTGTTCGTCATAGCGGAGCCAGGCTAACCCCCCATATACCCTGTGAGCTTCCCCAATACTGTCCATGTAGCAAAACAGCTGGGAACACTGGTCAGAAGCTTTCTCCCCAATCACGCTAGCTAGGATAGCAAATGCCTGCAACCAATTCTGAAAAGTTCTAGGTATCAGGCGATACCTCCGCCTTTCCTCATCCTCCTTCTTTTTCTCATCAGACTTAGAAGACCTATCTAACTGAAAACGCTCCAATGGCAGAAGGGTATAATATCCACATACTCCCCCTTCCAAATCTTGTCCTTCACTTCCTGCTTTAAATGAGCACCCAAAGGACCCTCAAAACAGACGTACACCTCCCCCTGTGCCGTATCAGATGGACGCACTGGATCAGCCACAGCGGCCGCCGCCACCACACCAGAAGCACCAGAAGCCTCAGTTGAAACAGAAGCCACAGAAACAGTAGCCGCAGTGGGCACGGAGGTCACAGCAGGAATGACAGGCGCAGCAGGCGCAACAGGCACAGCAGTCGCTACAGCAGCGGGTGCAACAGGCGCAGCAGGCGCTGTACCACTGGTACCAGTACCCCACACCACTGTTGGTGACGCAGGCGCAACCCCAGAACCGCCCGGAGATGGGGCCGGGAAGTTTTGCAAAAGGGAAGCTAATGCCCCCACAAAAGAACCCCAAGCCCCTGGCTTAACCCCAGGCACATCCCCAACCCCCGTCACAGATTGTGAACATGGTAAAGGTGCAGCCAAATTAACCCCTGCGGGACCAGTATCCCCTGCAGACTCACCAGGCTGGCCATGTGGTGTCTGCTCAGCCGTTCCCGAAGTCATCGGAGAGCCCTGGGCAGGAGTGGTGAAGAGGTCAGGAGTGGCAGCCAGCCGTTGAGAAGATGAAGCCCGGCTGGACTGCCTGGCAGCCGGTACAGATGAAGGGGCAGCCGGATCAGAACGGCCACCCGCACTGGAACGAGGAGGAGACGCCCGCCATGAACCGGACCGCCGTGAGGAGCGAGTCCTGCTCCTGCTCCGGTCCCTGGAAGCCGCGGCGGACGAGCGGTCACGTGACCGGGAGGGAGACCGCCGTTCAGCTCTGCCGGGTCGCCGGGAGTCCCGCCTCCGGAACTCAGGCTCCGCCTCCCCCGCCGCGATGAACGATACACGCCGTCCCCGGCCGTCGCGCCGCACGGCCGCTCTGGTGCTCCTGCGAGCCGCACGGGGCTCCGGCACCGCCACACTCACCTCCTCTGGACGAGACCTTCCCGGGCTGACATCCGCCCGACCAGCAACTCCGGAACCCTGCCGCCTGCCGGTGGACCAGTCTGGGCTGAGCCTCTCGGGGGTCGCGCACGCCTCGCTCTGGTAGCCCTCTGCGTCACCGCGGGAGATCCAGGTGCTGCTCCTTCCTCCGGCCGCGAAGGTCCTCCGGTCAGCTGCTCCAAACGTTCTTCCAGCCACGACGTACCCAGCTGAAGGGGCGAATCCCGGATCCTGGACAGCAACTCCTCCAAATCAGCCATGGTAAGTGGTAGAGACTCACTGGAACACAGGAACGCTGGAACAAAACGCTTCTCACTGCCTCTCCTTTCTGTTTAAAGAAAAAATGGTAGAGGGTCAGAGAAAAGCAGCCACATTTAAAGACCCTTAACCCCACCCCACCATAAACTCTTGACCTATGGCAACCTAGCCATGAGGTGATCATGCCCCCCTAGCATGATCCAGGCCTGATCATGCGGCCCCTTCTTTGATGTTTGTGTATCCGGGGCCCACTGATATAACAGGATGTAACAGGATTGAACAGGCGGTCCGTACTGGGTGCCGTTCATCGGGGGGGGGCCACAACGCCGGCACCCCTCTAGAGGCGGACAGTATTGTCCGTCTCTAGAGGAGCAGGCTCGGTTTTGGAGATCAAAGATCTACCTGCAACCAGCCTAATGATAGAAGCTATGCAGTTTTAAAGTGTGTGTTGGGGGGGGGTTCTATCCCAGGTGCCAAATACTCTAGGTATGCCCCTGATCCTGATTACAGGATCTTTCAAGTTTAAGCCTTCTTTTGTTATGATTTACCTATTTTGACCACCAAGGGTCACTATACCTGGCAATTGTCTGGTCTGACTTTCACCTGGACTTACCTGATTACCAGGCCTTTATCTGGACACTCCCCTGTTTGTTAGGTGCCTTTACATTAAGACTGTGATGACCTTACAGGCTGTGTAATCTGGCTCCTGATATCCTGTGATTTAACCTGAATTTACCTGAATAAAGAACCTGGTTCCATTGGAATTAAGATTACCAGACTCAAGCATCTTTATAAGAAGTCTTATTGGAACATCAACTCTGCTTAATTGATTCTGCTTGTCACAGTTACACCTGCTACATATTCCACTACTCGTTATAGCTCCAATATCTCACTTGGACTTCAGCTATTAACTCTGGGGTAAGAGAACTGCAATCACCGGTGTAAATCTGCCTACCTGCTTTCATAAACTGTTGTTACTACAACAGCTCCAATTGGATTTTCTCATAGACTTCATGCTATGAACTTTCATGTTTGTTATCTTATGCTTTGCTTTATGAATTGTCTGCAACAAAAGATATTATTTACCTGCCTTGGATTAACTCATTTGCCTCTGGACTATTGTGTGCCTTATTTTCCTTTTGTACTTGGTTCTCATTATGAATAAAGACCAGCAATCTGATTTAACTGTTAAACCCGAGCTGAGACTCTTTCCTGACTTGGTAAGGTTCATGTCTGCAAAGGTACATTAGTCACAGGATGATGTAATGATCTCTATTACTTAGACCATCAGGACTAAAACATGATGCAGTGGAAATAGTGAAACTAAATACATTTGGAACAGTATCATTGTCAAATATTAAGCTGTTCATTTATCTGTGGCCACTAATTATTTCTGTTAATTCTAAAATGAGTCATAATTTCACTTGAGGGTTTACATCCAAATGTTGATTTATTATTTTTCCCGTTTTCCCTCCTGAATTTCAAAATTGTTGTGAGAATTGATAATACAGGATATTCTGACAACATTATTTCAAGAGTTAACATATTAAGGTCAACTAACCTTTCTTCGACTAGCCCAAAAAACGTAAAAAATATCCTATTCAGGGCCAAAGATTTTTTTTATCCCCTTAAGACCAGTGTGTGGTTTTTTTTCATCTTACGACATGTATGATTCCCCATATTTGATGTACTCGCACAAATAAGATTAAAAGGGGAATCTGAGTGCCGCTACATAGAAGATACATAGTTGTTTGGCTGCCTAGGGGCCTATTTTTCAGGAATCTAATAAGGGGGATAGTCTCTGACAGGACTTAATGTTCTGATTTGGGCTCACTTGTCTCTCACCTCCGTCCATCCCAGTGCTCGTCGCACGGCTGATATCATCACCAGAGAATTTTGGTGGCCTGAGATAAACTCCGACTGTAAAGATTTTGAGACTTCTTGTCTTCAGTGCACCACATCCAAAGCTTCTCACTCACGCCCTGCAGGATTTTTATAACCACCGCCAGTTCCTGTTCATCCTTGGACCCCTGTAGCCATGGATTTTATGGTGGACTTACCTGCTTTCGAGGGAAATAGTCATTTTAGTCATCATAGACTGATTCTCTAAAATGGCGCATCTTATTCTCTTGCCAAAGCTCCCCTCTGCGGCTGAATTGGTACCCATTTTTGTACGTGAAATCGTAAGACTCCATGGTCTCCCTGTACATTTTGCGTCCGACGGAGGATTACAATTCACTGCCATCTTCTGGAGGACACTCTCTAAAGCCTTGGATATCTCTCTCGTCTTTTCATCGACGTATCATCCTCAAACCAATGGGCGCACAGAAAGAACTAATCAAACCCTGGAACAGATTCTTTGTTTTATAGGAGATGATCACTCGGAGTGGGCCAAACTGCTTCCTTGGGCGGAGTTCACTAGGACTGCCTTCATGACCCATGAAGCCTCTAAGATCTTGCCTTCATCTTTTCCTGAGACCCCTGTTCCCTCTGTAGACCAATATCTAGAACAGTTGCCCACTATTTAGATAGTCTATCCAAGGCTTAAGAGACTTGAATGAACGTCAAGCCAATAAACATCTTGGCTAGGGGCACAGAGTGTGGCTTTCTACAAAGAATACCAAACTCTCTCCTCTCTACCAAACTTCCTCTAAACTTGCTCCTTGCTTTATTGGTCCTTTTCGTATTCTTCGGAAGATTAATCCAGTCAGTTACGAACTTCCTGCTTATCTCCGTATTCTGAGAGTTTTTCATGTATCATTGCTTAAACCTCTTATCTGTAATCATTATACAAAACGTATTCCTCGTCGGCCTGTTAAAATTGATACTCACCTTGAATATGAGGTCCAATCCATTCTGGATTCACGAAGATCATTATATTACATTTATTTATAAAGCGCCGGCAGATTCTGCAGCGCTGTAACAGTCAGAAGAACATTTTAGAAACACATACAATAACAAAATGGTGCAAAGGAGAAGAGGGCCCTGCTCTTGCGAGCTTACAATCTAGTCGGTGGTTGAGGGGGAAGTGAGACAATAGGAGAGGACTGCTTGGATGGGGATGAGTTGATCTGGTTCCGATGATGTGTTGAGGCTGTTGATTGTTCAGATGGCTTGATTATGATGATGGTTGGGAGTACTGGGAAGGAATGTTGTACACTTCCCTGAACAGGTGGATTTTCAGAGAGTTTGAAAGTTGCGTACGAGGCAGAAAGTCTGAGGGAATGGGGAAGGGAATTCTACAGGAGGAGTGCAGCGTTGGTAAAATCCTGAATATGGGAGTGGGAAGAGGTAACAACAGTAGAAGATAGTCGTAGGTCTTGAGAGGAGCAAAGGGGCGGGTAGGGGTGTATTTGGATAGGAGGATAGAGATGTAAGGTGGTGCAGAGTTGTTGAGGGCTCTATAGGTCAGGGTCAGAAGTTTAAATTTGATTCTGAAGGGTAGGCGGAGCCAGAGAAGTGATTGGCATAGTGGAGCGGCGGATGAGGAACGGCGGCAGAAAAATTAATCCGGCTGCAGTGTTGAGGATGGATTGAAGCGGTGAAAGACAGGAAAGGGGGAGACCGGTTAGTAGTAATAATCCAGGCAGGATATCACAAGGAAGTGGATTAGTAACTTGGTGTTTTTTTGTTTTTGATTTGTAAGGAAAGGGGCGGATTCGGGAGATGTTTCCCTCTTTCCCGACTATCTCCCTCCTCCAGTCTGTCCTCAATGCCTCTGACAGACTAATCTACCTCACCCAACACTCTGCATACTAACTCTATGCTACAAAGCTCTAACGCCACTCCCCTCTACCTATCCTCCCTCATCAGCAAATATACTCCAGCCCGTCCTCTAAGATCCAACAATGACCTGCTCCTTGCATCTTCGCTTATCACCTCCTCCCACCCTTGCCTACAGACTTCTCTCTTGCAGCACCAACCCTGGAACCCTGTACTGTCTGACTCTCAACAACTCTACCCTCCTTCAAACGCTCCCAAAAAACGTTTCTCTTCAGGGAAGCCTACCACTGACACAAACATCAAAACTTCTCTCTCACCCACTTAAAATCCTTATCTCGTCCTACATTAACATCATTCACTACCAGGCAGTCCCCACCTCCTGTTTCTCACCCCTTATCCACCTAAATTGTAAGTTCCTATGGGAACAATGCCCTTCATTCCTCTTGTATCTGTATGTCAATTGCTGTATTGTACCTGTCGTTATCTATAAAATTTCCATCTTGTACAGCGCTGCGGAATCTGTTGGCGCTTTATAAATAAAGTATAATAATAATGTTTCTCAGGTGGAGGCGGCAGGATTTGGTGAGGGACTGGATGTGAGGGATAAAGGAGAGAGCAGAGTCAAGGGTGACACCAAGGCAGCAAACCTGGTCTGTTGGTTGGATAGTGGAGTTGTCAACGGTAATAGAGATGTCAGGAAAAGTGGACAGAGCAGATGATGGGATATCCATGAGTTTGGTCTTTAGAGATGTTGAGCTTTAGGTAACGGGATGCCATCCATGATGTAATACCTGATAGACAGTCAGTGAGGCGAGTTACAAGAGAGGGGGAAAGATCAGAAGCAGAAATATAAATTAGGGTGTCATCTGCATATAGGTGGTACTGGAAACCAAAGGAAGGAATAAGTTGTCTGAGGGAAGAAGTGTAAGCAGAGAATAGCAGAGGCCCAAGAACTGAGCCTTGAGGAACACCAATAGATAGCTGTAGGGAAGAGGAGCAAGTTTCGGTAATGAAGTAGTGAATTAAGTCTTCAGGTGAATGAGACTTCCCCCACAGGCACTCAGTGGTGCGCGAACACCTTTGAAGCAGGCGTGTCTGTGTGTAATGCCATGGCTGAGGTGGATGGCGTGGGGGACTGCATATTTTACAGGGGCAACAATATCTAGGGCTGTGGCTAGTGTATGGTTATACTGAGCTGTAGCTGTGTCAGGACAGGAGGAGAAGGATATAATTGAGAGGAGTGGACGTAGTGTATCCGTAAGCTGTGGAGTGTTGGGATTGCGGATGTTACCGTAGGTTTGAGGTGGTTTCTGAAGTTCTAGGAACACTGTCTAATATCTTGTTCATTGGAAGGGTTATGGCCCAGAGGAAAGATCCTGGGTTTCGAATAAAGATTTACACGCTTCACAACTTCCGAAAATATTTCACAAGAAATATTTTTTGGTTCTCTCCTGACATACTCAAGGACTATCTACTATTCATATTTCTAGCAACTCTGGAGCCTCCTCATTGTCATCATCATCCTCACCTGGGGGGTATTACTAGGGGTATCCTCTGGTACGTCTCTACTGTGAGAGGAACTTCTGCAGTGAGTGCTCCGGTCACTGGTAGGTATGACAACTGGCCTTCCACTGCTGGAGGAACTTAGATTTGGTCAGAAAGAAAAGTAGCTTGTACAGCAGAGAGCAGCTTGTGACTTGGGTTTTCTAGTATAATCCTTGGACCACAGAGAGGTGCCTAACTAGGTGGTACATAAACCATGGGTTAGACACGTACACTGGTGGTGAACATGTCAGAGGGAAGAGCACCCTGGAGGAATAGCAACAAGCTTGAGACATTCAGATGCAATAAACAAGCCAAGGTCTAAACCAGGAAAGTAAAAGTATTTTTTGTCAGGACTATAGCTGAGAACAAAACCAGGAGAGCAGATGTATTCGCGATCAGTACGATAGCTGAGGTCAAAACCGGGGGAGCAGAATTATTCGTGGGCAGTACGATAGCCGAGGTCAAGCTGAAACAACACTGACCAAGGAACACAACCATGCACAATGCCCAAAGCAGTATCACAGGCAGTTCTCTGATGCCTTTTGTGTTAAAATAGCCATCCAGTTGCAAAACCTGCCTTTGAGGTCAAAATGAGGTGAGAAACTGCAAAGGGCGTCTGTCGCTTTAAGAAGGGCTGTACGTTCCGTACCAAAAGTGCTGTGCTTCAATACAGACAGGAGCGCGTGTGACGTCACTGGGTCCCGAGTGGCCATTTTGGAGAAAGGAGTTTACACGTGAGCATCGTGGGACACGGAGGGACCGTCTGGATGCAGCGACAGCCCGAAAGTTGCTGCCCATGATACCCACTCTCCTACGTATCTCCTATGTAGCTGGTACTCTAAGGGTAAACGCCAATCATACTACCAGTTTGTCACAGGGCACCAATAAATTAATTAATGATTAATCAGATAAAAAAATAAATGTAGATTTTTTCATTTTTTTAAACTAAATTAATAAACACACAGTATGTTAAAAACAAACGGCAGAATAAAAAACTGAGTTTCTTGTTTTTTTTTTCCCAACCCGCCCCCCCCCCAGTTATGCACATTTGAGCCCAGGCTTGCCACGCTGCATTCCCCCAGATATGCCGCATTCCCCCAGATACGCCGCATTCCCCCAGATATGCCACTCCGCCCTTCCCACATATGCCTTATATACCCTATATTACTATATTACCCCCCGTGCTCCCCGTGCTACTTGGTGTCTAGCGGGGGCAGCTGGTAAGCGTCTGCGCGATGCACGTAGACACTTTTGCTGGAGCTTCTATGACTGAGCATTGGAAGTTCATGTGACACCGGTGCTCCATAGACGTGCCGGAAGCGGCGGAGGAAGTCCATCGCACAGGGAGTGTCACGTTTTCACCCTTCGCTGGCTGGACTTGTTCATACTTTGTGTGGATCATTCCCGTTTTCAATACAGTACCTTTCCACGTATTCTGTTTGTACTGTGTTTTATTGCCCCTGTCCGTACCACCCCACTTACCGTCATGCATCGTGGGGTACAAACGGAAGCCTTTGTATCGCCTGCTACTGGGCTCCTACCCGACCTGCTTACCTGGGTCGTGACAGGGAGAATGATTCTGGTTCCATGCAGCGTGTCCTCCTCGCCGGTGCGCAGTGCGCGCAGACCACCTCCGTTGTCCTGGCCGATACTTCCGCTGGGGCTTCTATGGTCGAGCACCAAAAGGTCATGTCACGCTGGTGCTCCATCATAGAAGCCCCGGTGGAAGTGGAGGACAGTAGCGGAGGTTGTCTGCGCGCATTTCACAGATGCCCGCCGGCTGTCAGAAAGAAGGATCCGGTTCCCCTGCAGCGCTGAGAGGATCTAGATCTTAGTGTTATTATCTGACCTCCTTTTTGAGGTCAGATAATAAAACAAGGAGTATTTTTCACAGAATTTGGTCTGAAGAAACCCTATCTTATAATCGATAAAATTGATTCAACTAATCGATTGTAACGATTGGATGAGGAGGACCCCGGATGGCGGAGTGAGCCAGGCAAACAGGAACCAGGAGTAGCCAGGAGAGCTGGAACCGAGAATCAGGTCTGGTAACCGGTAAAGCAGGAAGCCGAATCAAATCCAGAAGAGTAGTCAAACAAGCCAAGTCAATACCAACAATCAGAGAACGGGAGCCAAATCAGAAAACAGGAGCAAAGACAGCAAGCCGGGTCAAACAAAGAAATCATCACAGCACGTCGCACAGGAAAACCACAGAATACACCAACCAAGGGTGACCCAGAAGAGGAAGTCCAGGTTTAAATAGGGACAGGTGAAGGTGTGTCCTGCATTAGGAGGTCACCCGAGGTTATAAGAACACGTTACAGATGTAAGGTGTAATATTATGTTTTGACCACACGGCTACCTGTTTGCCGCGTGGTCGGCCACGTGGTGAAGACGCCGACCGGGTAGAGGTTGTACTTGCTGCCCAGGAAGCGTCGCGGGACCAGCCACGGCGCGGGACCGGAGAGGCAGGTAAGTCCTTACATTGATAATGAAATTCATTGGCAACAATTTTTATTATCGATTATTACTGATTTTATCGATGAGTTGTTTCAGCTATAGCACCAAGCAACCACCTCCAACCCCAACGAAGAACTTTAAAACCGGGTGTCTTAGGTTACCCAAAAACAGTAGGACTGCGATATACACACAATCCTCTAACTGACTTAGATATAAACATAGTTGACCCCTTTAGTAATATGATATGTATAAAAAAGGGTATCTCTAGCGTAAATTCGATTAGAGGAGAAAAAAATAAATAAATATATATATATATATAAATATTTAATCTGAGTGTAAAATAGGTTGCAGTGTTGTTACACAAAAAATGAATATAAAAAAGAGACAGACATAAATGCAAGTACATAAACAGTTTAAAATAAAAGGGATAAAAGAAAGCATCATACTATAATTGCTTGGATCCTTGGTGTTGTCTCTTTGATGGTAAAATAGGCTCTCTCGCATTACCAATTGCCCATCTTTTTATCCCTGCCCCCCCAAGACCGTCCTTTTTCTGTTACCTGAGCAAGGGGATGGGAGTAGGGGGTTCTCTATCTGTTGGCAAAAGCAAACTATTGCATAACTCCTGTTATGGTCATGCCTGCATGGCGTGTTTGGTCTCCCTGAAACCAGCACATCGCAGGCGTAGTGATATAATGTATGGTGGGGCCCCAATGTTATGCAACCATCATATTTTGGACATTATGTCTTAAATAATGTTACCCTGTGTCCAGGATGTCTGGCCCTTCACCCTTCCACAGGTAATACCTTGCTCTCGAAGGTGACAATACCCAGCATGTTTAATCAGGTTTTATATTGAGCTCTGGATCCAAAGGGAAAGGTGTTAACAAATGTTAACGAACTGAGCCATACAGTCAAATCCCTTACCCCATTCTGTGGCAAGTCCAAGTTAACTTATGCAGTGGTATGACACAAGGGTAGATTCTAATGATGTCACAATGAGGTCCCTTTAGATACGTATTATCATTTTCTAGTTGTTTTTTATTGTAGTTTTTCACCTTTACTCAAGTAAGGAGACTTTCTCTGCCAGGGAGCATGGCTCCACACTGGAGTCAGCAGCAGGGCTATGCAAGACTAACAATGTTATTGCCTTTGTCAGTTTTTGGTAATGGGATTATGATTTGTTCTAAAAAAAAGAAAAGAAAAAAAAAAGAACCATAACCTGCTCTGATTGGTGTTATTTACAGTGAGCACTGAAACATATATCTATTATAAATGTACTCTATTTTGTTTAGTGAACAATATTTGTGAAAATAACAAGAGATATTTATGAATAAACGATGACCTTTTCACAGGAAATTGTATTTGTGAGTACAGGGCTTTCTTTATACATAATGGGACCTAGGACAAGCTTCCTCCCTGTGGACCTCCATCAGCCAAATCGTACCTTAATTTGAGGGAGGTGAAAGTCTATGCAGATACCACCCCATTCAAGGTCTGCAAGCTGCCTGCTGCTACCCACCAGGATATGATTTCCCGAGAGTCTGCAAAAGCATTTAGTACCCAGGACTCATGGCAGTAAGTGTTTGTCGAGAGGTCTACACCTCTAAACTATGGTGACTGTTGAAGGGGTTAAGCTGCTCAGTTAAGTCTGGTCCTAGGGATGCTGCCCCTTTTGCACCATTTTGAAGATGTTCCTGCATGAGTCATCATTTAAATGAAAAAGATGTTACTTCATGGATTGTTTTCACATGAATTGTTCCTTTCTGGTAAGTGCTTGAATGGGGTGAATGTAATATGAGATAGGTTGGACTAAATAGGCATGTGTTTTTTAAACCTTAAATTTTTTTCAAACATTTTTAACTACATCATGTGAAATAGAGTTTGAAAAATGTCTGTGTAAAAGAATAGAGTGCACAAATTAATAACTTACAACACATTATAGTATAAGTTCACAAATCATATTTACACAATTTAACAAACTGTTAACTAGATTGTTGGGAATACATTGTGCATAAAGAAACACATTTACTTATGTCATGTCTGTAATTTGCAGGCGTACTTATGTTTAGTGAAGCCCCAAATTGTTGATGATTCCAAAAGCCCTAACATTAAACGTACCAGACCTAAGTTAAACATGTCCGGAACAGCAGCATTATGTGTCATATACATGATTATACTTGAGAATTCACAGATATGTTTAGTGTTTGGCTTTTGAGATATTAGTTCCAAAATGTATGACGAATCATTCAATACTGAACATACCAAAAAAAAAAAATGCTGTCTGTCTAGCTAAAAGTACGGTAATGTCTAACAACTTGTTTCTATTTATAGACCTATATTGCTCAAAGCCACCTTCAATTGGTTATCTGGGAGAACTACGAGCGGTTTTTTTTCTATGGCTGTATATATTGTTAAAATAAGTACCTCTGTTAAACATCAATGAAATGTTCTTCTAATGAAGAGCCTCGATTAACTAATCTGATTTTTTGCCTCCCCTCCCTCCCTTTTTATAGCAGTTACTGCATGGCTACTCTCTGAACAAAACCCAGGTCCTTTTCTTGTTTATAGTAAGTCACTGTAGGTATTGTATATGTATAATTTTTATTGTCTGTTTCATGTTTCCCAAACTTGTCTGAGATCTTACTGTGTAAGACAACCCCTTTCTCAAAGTTAGTCAACAGATATGCTGTATGACTTCATTGTTTAAGTGTCTGTGTAACAAATAGATGTGGTGAGTGATGCATGCACATGCCTTTTGGATGTACGATTTCTGGAAAACTACTCAGCGGTTACAGGATCAACTTTGAAATCATCAAAAACTAGTCACATGCAGATTCAGTGAGAAGCACATTGAGGAAAGCTAATGATATCCCAGGATAGCTGGAGATGGCAGGAAGTGTGGTTTATGAGGGTGTGTGTGGGGGGGGGCAATGGCAACTCAACAACTGTCACTACATTAATGCAGCTGTTCCTTGCTTCATGTCCATGGAATTTCTTCAAGAGACGTAGTTAGAATTTTCCCATTTTGTTTCGGTATTTTTTTCTTTCTTTAAAATTTTAGAGACTAAGGCTTTAGTTGAAAAAATGAAGGATTGATAAAATATCATATGAAAGCTATCTTTCATTACTTATTTTTTTAACCAGTAATTAAATATTTACTAACTACTAACAAAAACTTTCACACCAAAACAGTAGCATTTGCCTCTCAAACTGTATTCACATGAAAAGTGTGTTGCATATAAAACCTCTTCACCAAGTAGGTGGAACAAGTAGGTGGGATGATGGGTATACATAGGAACCTTTTGGTAAGATCTCATTCTTTGGGGAAGTGGTTTTGTGAAATGATTGTGGCAGGGCTAGCTGTGCAGAGGGGCAAAGCAACCCACAGATGCCAAATTGAGGGAGAGGGTATGTCCAAATATAACTCCCCTGCTGGACAAATAAGAAACTGGGGAATCTGTCCTTTTCTGGAGAAATTCCAGGTTAAGACTTATGCAAGGTGAGCAAAATCGCATCAGGTGAACTTTTTTTTTATTCAAAAGAAAAAGGGGGAGGTCCCTGATGCCTTCTGGACTCGCCTTTCATTATAGAAATTTAAAAAAAGGTTCTACCAGAGTAAGGATGGTCAAAGAAGTGAAGCAGTAAATAGAAGGACATTGGGCCTGGGCAGGCAGACAATGGCAAATGTCCATTTGAAGAGGGGAGATACAAGTTTCTCCATTATAGTATATATTTTTTTAATTCTAGTTTGTTGATTCTGAAGTTTTAACTTATTAGTCAAAAGTTTCCCTACTCTAATATTACTATAGTACCATTGGCTCTTCAGTTTAGATAAAGTTGCTTTCGTTTTATTAAGATTGTGCAAAATTGATGACTGGGTCTCTTAATTGTCTCGAAAAGACAAAGGACGGAGATAATCTAATAATTCTAATTTGGCTAATGTTATATAGAGGTCAGTTAAAGCCAACCCTTTTTCTCTTTTTGAGCCACGAGCCTTTTGTTATAAAGTAGCCTCTAAGAACACATTTCAATGAGCACCATAAAGTAAGATTGGAAGTTTGTCCATTATCATTATGTTCTAAACATGTTTTAACCAGTTCAATCAATTTGAGTTTATCATCTTCTGTTTTTGGGATTAATTCATTTAGTTTCCAGGTGGTACGAGATTTGTATTAAGGGTTATTTTTTAAAGTAATATATACAGGCGCATGATCTGACCATGAGATGTGCTCCACTTTCAAACTGGGGAACATCTCTAGGGCCTGACCTAACATCACAAAATAGTCGATGCATGAATATGATTGATGCATCCTTGAAAAAAATCTTTCGTTATTAATAAAGATTACCACCTTAGTGACTTAACTTTTAATTATCTTTTATCCTATTTATCAAAAACCGGATATTGTAAAAAGAAAAAATACCATTAATAAAGTTTCATCATTAATATGTTTAAGTAAAAAGAATAGCCAGGTAAGTGATTTAACATTTAGATATTTTTTATAGTGTTTATCAAAATCAAATATTGTGAAAGGAAAGAGTTCCATTCATAAAGTTTCATCAAAAGTGTATCTTTCACCTTGTTTTGCACCATTAATAAAGTTTACTACATAAGTGACTTAGCTTTTAAATTATTTTGTATCCTTTTTATAAAAAAAGGATATTATGAGAAGCAAAAATACCATTAATAAGGTCTGATCGTTAATATATTTAAATTAAGTATTTTCACCAGATCTAAGACTGACGTGTAATAAAAAAATTGAAAATTCAAGAATAAAATAATTAAATACAGTCAGTGCTTCAGTAAACCCCATCCCAGCAGTTTTTCTTTAGCTTGGTCTGGATCTGAACAGACATAATTAGGGATTAATCTAGCCTTGGTGCTGTATTCATCTAAATTTTATTAAAGACAGGAGGTGAGTATTTTGCATTATCCTTCTTTACTGATGACCTCCAGCAGCAAAGGAGTTAACAACAAACATAAGAAACAACCAATCAAAAGTGACAGGACCCTATAACAGTCCAAGCATCCAGCAACACCTCCTCTTTCTTTGCAGTGGCGACGAACAGGTAGGCCAAACAAACACAGGACCGAAGACTGGAACCGCAACTTCAGAACAGGCGGAACACCCACAGGTAGGCAGGAAACATGGACCGGAACCACCCAAAAAGCTGAAGAGCGACCTGAAAGATAGAGAGGACATGACAATACCAGACAAACAATCTGGACACACCTGGAATAAAACAGCATGTAAAAACACAGCAAAAACGCACCAACAGAACCCCCAAAACACAGGGAGGGAAAAGGAAAGGGAGGGAAAATACTCGCCTCCTGTCTTTAATAAAATTTATATTAATACAGCACCAAGGCTAGATTAATCCCTAATTTTACCACGAGACAGGAGGCTTCATATTTTGCAATTTTAACGCCGCAACAGAGCCCAAGAGGAATGCGGCTGGGGACGAGACCAGTCAGCCGCAGACAGGATGTCCGCGAGAGAGCTCCCAAGGGACAAGGCCGCCGACGCAGCAGCACCCCGCACCGAGTGAGCCCCAAACGAAGCCTCAATACCAGCCAGACCAAGGATCCAGCGGATCCATCTGGCCAAAGTAGGAGAGGAGACCGGCCGAAACGGATGCACATAAGAAATAAAGAGGGGACCCGAAGAAGAGATGCGAAACGAGAGGCCGCAAGGTAAGCCAGAATACACTGCGCAGAGTCTGGGTCTGTCGGGGAAATAAGGGTAGGAAACCGAAGCTGAATGAGATTTAGTTCTCCTAGAGATGGAGACTGACACACCGACAGGAGAAAAGGAGTCAACATCGAACGCCCGAATATCGGCCACCCGCCGAAAGGAAACCAGACACAACAACAAAGCAGCTTTAGCCGAAAGCTGACGAAAGGAAAGGTGGACATTATCCGGCCAGGACTCGAGAAAGTCCAGTACCTGCGAGACGTCCCAGAAAGAAGAGTAGCGGGCGGAAGGGGGGCGCGCAAGCCGGATCCCGCGGAGGAGGCGTCACACCGAAGGGTCCCTACCTAAGCCCTGGCCCGACACAGGAACGTGGGTGGCGGAGATAGCCGACCGGAACAGGTTAATGGTCCGATACGACTTACCCCGAGAGTAAAGGTGGGCGAAAAAATTCAACACGGAAACTATAGGGGCCGTAATGGGATCGCAACCGTGTTCCACACACCAGCGGCACCACACTCCAGGCTTGGAGATAGGACTTACGAGTCCCAGGAGCCCCAGAGAAGGTCTCTAGCCCCAGACAATAGTCCCGACACATCCCAGGATCCCCGGAAACCAGCCAGGCCACCAACGATAGGTGATCCTGAAGAATGAGAGGATGGGGGTTCCCCTCCGGGTCCAGAAGCAGATCCGGAGAGGCGGGAAGGAGAAGGGGATCGTCGCAAGACAGCTCCAAGAGCAGCGGGAACCACGGCTGTGTCCTCCACAATGGCGTGATCACCAGAACCGTAGCCCGTTGTCTGCTGAGGCAGTGGAGATTGCGCAGGATCATAGAGAACGGCGGGAACGTGTAGGCACCCCGACGGGGCCAGACCTGCAGGAAGGCATCCGCGGCCAGAGAGAGAGAGGATCCGGCAACCAGCTGAAAAAGGCGTCGGTCTGGCGATTTATTCTGGACGCGAAGAGGTCCAGGTGAAAAAGACCCCAGGCTCGGTCCAGAGCCAGGAACACCTTCCGAAGGAGACGCCAGTCGCTGGAGTCCCTCCAGTGGCGGGAGAACCAATCTGCCACTAGATTCTCCTTCTCGGGCAGATATTCCGCCCGAATGGACAGGTGATTGTCCAGACAGTACTGGTAGAGGTCCTTGGTGAGCTCCGTAAGGAGCCTAGACCGCGTACCTCCCAACCTGTTGATACACCATACTGCGGACACGTTGTCCATGCGCAGAACAAGGGAGCAATGGGTGACCTGTTTGGTAAAGCTGCGGACATCGAAGGAACCCGCAATCAGTTCCAAACAGTGATGTGGAGCGCACGTTCCTCGCCGGACCAGAGACCACCCCGTCGCCGTCTCCCCGCACCCCAGCCAAGCAGGCTGGCGTCCGACTCCAGGCCCAGGGAGAGCCAGTGCCATAAACAACATGGCACAAACATAAACACGTATGATGTATCCAGGGGCAAATGTCACTAAAGAAGGGTTCACCCTCAAGTAGAGTGTTTTTTGTTTTTTTTAAATTTATTTTGTGTTTGATATCTAGCCCCACCAGGAATAGAACCACAAGTTTCAACTCTGAGAGTCACAGAACTAACCCACTAGACCAGCAGGTGGCGTGGATGGCAGCGAAGCCAACAGCAGAAATATAATAGTCGGTGAACTGCACCGTGCCGCGATAGAATAAATCACATGGCCGGTTTCCGAAACAGATTAGAAAACCGGCCGCGTGACACAGAGCGGGCGATCGCGGCGAGCAGCCGCGCGCCGCTCAACAAGGGAAGACAAGAAAACGACCACGCGGTCGGTTTCTGTTGGGAAAAACCGCCGCGAGGTACAGAGCAGGCAAACGCGGCGAATCGCCAAAAATGCCAAAAATCGACAAAAAAAGGTAAGAATAAACCACGCTGTCGGTCTCCGAGAGGAAACCGTCCGCGAGGTACAGAGCAGGCGACCGCGGCGAGCCGCCGCGCGCCGCTCAGACAAGACCACACGCGGGCAGGAATGTGGCCTGCACCGCAAGGGGGGGGGCATGCGGCCGTCCACTACACAAGGATGCCGCCGCGTGGCAAAAGGGAAAAACCCAGAGGAGCAGTAGCGACCACAGGACCAACGGCAGGCCCGAGGTTAAGATGAAGGGAAAGGAAACCGGGTAGGTAAAAAAGATAAAAGGGAAAAAAGGGCCAAAACAGGCAAACAGACACACCAAATAGGTAACGAAACCAAATAAAACAAGGCAATATTAGCTAAATAATATATAAAACAATAATATCATTACATCTAGAAAAGGAATAATATCCATAATTGGAAAGTGCTCACCTGGAGGTCAAGCAGCAAAGAAAGAGGAGGTGTTGCTGGATGCTTGGACTGTTATAGGGTCCTGTCACTTTTGATTGGTTGTTTCTTATGTTTGTTGTTAACTCCTTTGCTGCTGGAGGTTATCAGTAAAGAAGGATAATGAAAAATATGAAGCCTCCTGTCTTGTGGTAAAATTGTATTTCTTGTAGGTTATTCTGAGTTTTGTGGGTAAGCCCCAAGTATAGGGGATCTATGTTCTCCTGCAAACATGTGGTGCAGTCTGAAAATTTCATTTTTTCTAGTAGTCCAAGAGAGATCAGAAAAAAGTTTCAGCGAGGCAAATTTTCTAGATTGTGGTGGATTTGTTTCCTCATTTCATAAATAAGAGAGTCCTTTAAACTAGAGCTGTTTAAACACATGAGAACATCTCTAGATACATGAGATTGAAGTAAGCGAGGTGGTTTAGGGAGTCTATAGGCTCTCTCAATAACCATTGGATTAGGCCAATTAGAATCAAAGTTTGAAAGTAACTCCACCAAGTATGAATTGTGATCTTTGACCTCTGGAATACCACAAATTTTAATATTTCGCCTGCGTATGTTATCTTCCAAATCTGCCAATTTCAAAGATTGCTTTAATAAGTCAGATTTAAGCATCTCATTTTGGGTTTGAAGTTCTTTGAATTTTTGATGCAATCACAAGATTTCTTGTGATTGTGATGTAGTTTGGGGTAGCCGTATTAGTCCAGTGTATAAGAATGCAAAAAAACAGAATGTTGCAGAATCTTGTAATACCTTTTTTATTGGACTAACAGTATTTAAAATAATAGACGAGCTTTCGGGAGTCCTCCCTTTATCAAGTCAAAAGCATTTCTGACCAAGCAAGTGAAAAACACAGTTTAAAACTGACCAGTACATGTTCTGATACAGGGTTAAAACAAGGGTTAAAACAACACGGTAGAGAATTTGCAGACAAAAAACTAAGAGGGTCTTAAATAGTAAATAGTGGCATATACTGCACAGATAAGGCTAGGGGGGGAGCAGGGGTAAGCGTGTAGGAGAGAGAGAAGAAGAGGGAAAAAAAAACAAAACAAAAAAAACACAGGTTATAGGAAGTTGAGCTAAGAAGCTCAAATCCACATTAAGTCCTCTGTTTTTACAATCATAAAATGTATCATTTTGGCTTCAAATGTCTTTCTTTCTTGGGTGTTTTTGAAATTACCTCTCAGTGTTTTGATTTTAAGGTCATATATGGAGTGACCTGTTTGGGTGAAGTGGTGCCCAACTGGAGTGCAAAGGTTTTCTTCATCATGATGGTTGATGGAGTATCTGTGCAGATTCATCCTTTTATTGAGTTGCTGGCAGGTTTCACCGATGTAACACCCTATAGTAGATTTGATGCATTGAATCATGTATACAACATTTTGTGAAGTGCATGAGTATGATCCTTTAATATTGTATGTATTGTTGTTGTGGGTGGCTGTGTTGCTGGTACAGATGTGTTGGCAAAGTTTGCATCTGGCTTTGTTGCATGGTTTGCTTCCATTATCTGTGTGTGTTGTTTCAGTATGTAGTTTGCTACTCACCAGCTTTTGTTTGAGATTAGCTGGTTGTCTGAAGGCCAAGATGGGGGGGTTCAGGGAAAATTTCTTTTAACACCACATCCTCTGCTAGCATTGGCTGCAGATCCTTGATAATTTTTCGGATTTCTTCTAGGGCAGGATTGTATGTGGCTACTAGAGGTATGCGTGAGGGTGTTTGTTTGTCTGTGTATTGCAACAGGTGTTCACGTGGTGTTTGTAGAGCAGAGTTAATTTTCTTATTGATGATCCTAGGTTTGTATCCCTTTTGTTTGAGTGTCTCAGACAGTGTTTTTAGATGCATGTCTCTGTCATCAGTGTTGGAGCAGATGCGGTGGTACCTGGTAGCTTGGCTATGGATGATGCCTTGCTTTGTGTGGGATGGATGGAAGCTGGATTTGTGCAGGTAGTTGGATCGGTCTGTGGGTTTTCTGTATAGGGATGTATGTAGTGTGTCCTTGTTTATTGTGACAGTTGTATCCAAGAAGGCATATTGTGGTGCCATTCTCGTCCCCATGGCAGTGCCCATGGTTTGCAGATATATATTATACACTGGACTAATACGGCTACCCCAAACTACAGTACTATGGAAGATACCGCATATAGCCGTTTAACAAAGCAATTCTTCAAAATCACCACAAAGGAAACACAGCTCAATAGTGACATATACTTCTTATCTCACTGTAAGAAAAGAAGGCTCATCCCCAATGAACTGAGCATCAAAAATCCAGGGCTACAACGCATAAATCACAATATGCTGAAAACCTCTGCAAACGCACCAGTGAGAAACTTAGGAATCACCTTATCCACCTACTATATAAGAAAAAAACAAGCATTCAAAATGAAAAACAATCCCTACTTCAGAAACTACGGGGAATTAACATACACACGACTGAAAAAGTGGAAAAAGAAATGCAATATTTCAACGCAAAACAAAAGAGAGAGCTTTTCATGAAGAAAAACAACAAACTTAACAGGCTTTCCTAAAATGTCAGCAAAAGCCAAACAGAGGGAGAGACCAGGATCACCACTAAAGCACCCAGAGCACCTGAAACAGCCGATGGTCTCATTACTAACCCGGACTACAACACAAACAGCTCAGGAATTATAAATATTTCAGATTACGAACTGTCCGCACCTGAGATATCTGTCCTCTCCAAAGGATTATCATTTTGTCCAAGTACAAAATTAGATGACATTGAACTGTACTCAGACCTGGAAGAATTTTTTAGGAGACTACGATTAAAAGAGTTCTTTCACAATAAAGAGAAAACTACCACAACACCGGATTACAATATCAAGAAAAAGAACTCTCAATTCACTCCAGCACCAGGACGCAACAGCAAATTGGACAGTTACATTGAAAGTTTCCGGCTAAGAACTGCATCCTTAGTCACAAAGCAGCACCATAATAAAATCAGAGCCAATCTCTCACCAATAGAAAGAGATGCAATCAAGGATTTAAGGAATAATCAAACCATCACAATCAAACCAGCAGACAAGGGAGGAGCAGTCGTTATTATGAACACCCAAGATTATATAGAAGAGGGAAACAGACAATTATCAGACAGCACATACTATAAGAAACTGATCAAAGACCCCACCAAGGAATACACTACCAAACTTAGGAAGCTGATCAGATCTGTCCCAGAGGAACTGCAAAAAGGATTGGAAACGTTCATACCCACCAATCCCAACATAGGGACATTCTACATGCTTCCGAAAATCCACAAACCAGGGAACCCAGGCAGACCTATAATAACAGATATGGACACACTAACCGAACAAATTTCAGGCTTAGTGGAAAATATTTTAAAACCCTTTGTTAAAAACACTAGGAGCTTCATACAAGACACCACTGACTTCCTTAACAAACTCAGTAAAATTACAAACTTGCCTGCCAATTCTATACTTGTAACCATGGATGTGGAATCTCTATGTACCAACATCCCACACGTAGATGGAATTGAGCCCTGCTCTCTGTTCCTCTCAGAACATACTCATAACCAGAAATACAGTCCTCAAACCATTACTAAACTCATAGAATTCATCCTCACACACAACTACTTCAGTTTCAACAACAATATATATCTGCAAACCATGGGCACTGCCATGGGGACGAGAATGGCACCACAATATGCCAATCTATTTATGGCTGTGATTTATGCGTTGTAGCGACTGGATTTTTGATCCTCAGTCCATTGGGGATGAGCCTTCTTTTCTTACAGTGAGATAAGAAGTATATGTCACTATTGAGCTGTGTTTCCTTTGTGGTGATTTTGAAGAATTGCTTTGTTAAACGGCTATATGCGGTATCTTCCATAGTACTGTAGTTTGGGGTAGCCGTATTAGTCCAGTGTATAATATATATCTGCAAACCATGGGCACTGCCATGGGGACGAGAATGGCACCACAATATGCCAATCTATTTATGGCTGACCTGGAACAACGATTCTTGGAAACACTACTTCACAAACCCTACAAATATTATCGCTACATCGATGATATTTTCATTGTCTGGACGGACGGAAAAGAAAACCTCAGAGAGTTCCATAACGCATTTAATACATTTCACCCATCTATCAAACTCAAAATGGACTTCTCCACAGAAAGTGTAAACTTCTTGGATACAACTGTCACAATAAACAAGGACACACTACATACATCCCTATACAGAAAACCCACAGGCCGATCCAACTACCTGCACAAATCCAGCTTCCATCCATCCCACACAAAGCAAGGCATCATCCATAGCCAAGCTACCAGGTACCACCGCATCTGCTCCAACACTGATGACAGAGACATGCATCTAAAAACACTGTCTGAGACACTCAAACAAAAGGGATACAAACCTAGGATCATCAATAAGAAAATGAACTCTGCTCTACAAACACCACGTGAACACCTGTTGCAATACACAGACAAACAAACATCCTCACGCATACCTCTAGTAGCCACATACAATCCTGCCCTAGAAGAAATCCGAAAAATCATCAAGGATCTGCAGCCAATGCTAGCAGAGGATGTGGTGTTAAAAGAAATTTTCCCTGAACCCCCCATCTTGGCCTTCAGACAACCAGCTAATCTCAAACAAAAGCTGGTGAGTAGCAAACTACATACTGAAACAACACACACAGATAATGGAAGCAAACCATGCAACAAAGCCAGATGCAAACTTTGCCAACACATCTGTACCAGCAACACAGCCACCCACAACAACAAGACATACAATATTAAAGGATCATACTCATGCACTTCACAAAATGTTGTATACATGATTCAATGCACCAAATCTACTATAGGGTGTTACATCGGTGGAACCTGCCAGCAACTCAATAAAAGGATGAATCTGCACAGATACTCCATCAACCATCGTGATGAAGAAAACCTTTGCACTCCAGTTGGGCACCACTTCACCCAAACAGGTCACTCCATATATGACCTTAAAATCAAAACACTGAGAGGTAATTTCAAAAACACCCAAGAAAGAAAGACATTTGAAGCCAAAATGATACATTTTTATGATTGTAAAAACAGAGGACTTAATGTGGATTTAAGCTTCTTAGCACACTATCAAAACTTCCTATAACCTGTGTTTTTTGTTTTTTGTTTTTTTTCTCTTCTCTCTCTCCTACACGCTTACCCCTGCTCCCCCCCTAGCCTTATCTGTGCAGTATATGCCACTATTTACGACCCTCTTAGTTTTTTGTCTGCAAATTCTCTACCGTGTTGTTTTAACCCCTGTTTTAACCCTGTATCAGAACATGTACTGGTCAGTTTTAAACTGTGTTTTTCACTTGCTTGGTCAGAAATGCTTTTGACTTGATAAAGGGAGGACTCCCGAAAGCTCGTCTATTATTTTAAATACTGTTAGTCCAATAAAAAAGGTATTACAAGATTCTGCAACATTCTGTTTTGTTGCATTGTGATTGTGATAAAAGTGTAGAGTTCAGTTGATCAAGGTCAGCCTTAATTTTCAACTATAAAGAATCCAGAGTGGACACTAAGTTAGATTTAGTAATATAATCAGCCAGTTCGGGTAGACTCCTATCCAAATGGTGGTCAGGGGATGATTTCCTTGAAAGAGTTGAAGTGTTTGCTTGACTTCTTGGCGAATAATAGGCGCTTATTGGAGGAGGTTTTTTTGCTTTACTAGAGTTTTTCGATTTTTCTTCTTTATCAACCTTATCTCCTTTAGGCGCCATATTGAAAAAATATATAGAAAAAATGGCCTTAGAAGTATTGTAGTCCTATGTGTCTTTTAATATCTCAACTTCTTATATGAACAGATTTTCAATAAAAATAGATTTTTTATAACTTAGGTAAGAAATCTCACCCCAAATAGTACTGGAGAGCAATATATCAGCAAGGCAGAGTGGCTGGAGACACTAAATTCGCAGGCAGAAATCAAAACAGGCACCGTAGGCAGCAGTGATGAACAAGCCAGAGACAGAAAGCGGGCAGAATCGTTTATCCAGACCTAGGCAGTAGAGCCAGCAATGAGAGGGCTGTAATCTGGATCCCCCCACAGAACGATCATAAGCCCTGCACAGAAAGAGATCGAGCAGCCGGAAGAACGGACTCTAACCGGCGCTCAGACCCAATCATGGTGCGTACTCTCTCCTCACCACATCGCGGGCCTCCGACCTTCCCCAAACATACGTGGTTACGTAAACGTCAGCCTCAAAACCTCAATCACGATACAGGCTTTTACTGTATACTTGATTAGAGTAAATGGGTCTTTCAGCAATCTTATTCTTGGTTCCAGGGACCAAGGAGGCCCTAGGCTGGTCAGGGAGGGTAAGTGGGTGAAAACCATAGTTAGCCAGAAAAGGAGACATCTTAGTAGCGGAAACCAAATATCCAGCAGGTATGAGGTGTAACATCTGATGTATTGCTCCAAAGTGTGATTAGTTCTTTGGGTCTGTCCATTGGTTTGAGGGTGGAATGCCATAGAAAGACAGTGTTTGATTCCCAGCTCATGACAAAAGGCTTCCTAAAAATGCAAGGTAAATTGTACTCCCCTATCAGACACAACCGACTTGTGGAATACCACGAAGCCAAAAAATCTCACACAGGAATATGAAGCGGTAACTGCTGCTGAGGGGATGCCTTTGGTGGGAATAAAATGTTCCATCTTAAAAATTCAATTACACCCAGGATAGTGTTATGATCCTCGGAATTTGGAAGGTCAACAATAAAGTCAAGTGCAATGTCCTCCCAGGGTAGTGTTGGAACAGGTAATGGCTGCAATAGCCCAGAAGGGCATAGGTGCGAGTCTTTAGATCTAGCACAGACTTTGCAGGCAGATACAAATTGGTGTGCATCCGTAACAAGGGAAGGTCACCATAAGGACCTGGTTATTACTTTCTTGGTCTTTCTAATGCCTCTGTGACTCGCAATCCAAGATTCATGAAATTAAGTACTTCAAACCGGGCTGCGGGAGGCACAAAGATGTGATCTCCCCTAAACAATAAGCCATCATTTAAAATCAAGTCTTTGGTTTAAGATAAGATGCAGGTTACTGTCTTGACGAAGACTGGGAGTGATGACTCAGTAGTGATGAAACATGTTGCAGGGAGAATGGTTTCTTGTAATACCTCAGAAGGAACTTCAGTCTTGGAACCTAAACAAGACAGAGTGTTGGCATTAATTTTCTTTAAACCAGGAAGATAAGTGATATGGAGCTGAAACTGTGGAAAAAAAATAATGCTTGGTGAGGGCGAAGACGACAAGAAAAATGCAGTTTTTTATTTCCTTTTATTTGCCAACCTGCCCCAGCTATGCACATATGCCCCCAGATATGCCTTATACCCTCCTATATTCCACTCTTCCTCCCTGATATTCCTTTTAACCCTCTATTTGCCACTCTGCCTCCCTGATATTTCTTTTAACCCCCTGACACTCTGCCTCCCTGATATTCCTTTTAACCCCCTATATGCCACTCCACCTCCCTGATATTCCTTTTAACCCCCTATATGCCACTCTGCCTCCCCGTGCTGCAGATTCCTTGGTGGGACAGTCGGGGAGGATCTGAGCTGCTGAAGTAGAGGTTGCAGACACCCACGGGCTGCCGGAGAGGAGGATCCAGGTCCCCTGCAGCTCTGCGGCGGATCTGGATCTTAGTCTTGTAGTCAGGCCTCTATTTGAGGTCTGATTAGACGACAACCTCGCATCTAAGACGATGGTTATTTTTCAGAGCATTTGCTCTGGGGAAAAAACCTTGTCCTATAATCGAGCAAATACAGTATATTGTAACGTGGGTGTACTGCTTCTTCCAAAAAATGAAGCCATTCTTCAAGCGCTACTTAGTTCAATTCTGCAGCAGATAGTTTCCTTTAGTAGCAGGCAATAGGATGGAGAAGTTGTCTCTCGCCACGTCTTTGCAAAAGCATAGCTTCCAGAGCACTGTCAGGCATCAACCTCTTAAAGATAAGGAGAAGAAGGGTCGGGGAGAAGGAGAATAGGTGCTGACATAAATTTGTCCTTTATAATTTCAAAAATGTCTTGTGCCTGTGGAGACTAGAGGAAGTGGGTATTTTATTTGGTAAGGGTCGTAAGAGGTTGAATAATATGAGGAAAGTTGAGTATACATTTTCGATACAAAATGACAAATAAAAAAAAACTCTGAACCTCTTGTTTGGAAGAAGGAACAGGGCAGTCCTTGATTACGGAGATCTTTATAGAGTCCATTTGGATAGTTTGTGTGTCAAAATGAAACCTAAGAACTCGATCATGGTAGATTCAAAGTAGCATTTTTCAAGTTTAGCATACAGACTGTTCTTACAAAGCAGTACCTTCTTAACATGGTGCCTATATTCAGAGAGGGATGATTAAAATATGAGAATGTCATCAAGGCACACTACCATCAAAATGTCTAAAAAGTCCCTGAACATACCATTTAGGAAATACTGAAAGGTGGCTGGGGCATTACAAAGGCAGAAGGGCATCAATGTATACTTAAATTGCCCATACCTAGTCTGAAAGGCCATCTTCCATTCGTCTCCATCCCTGATGCGGACTTAGTTGTATGCCCCTTGGAGATCGAGTTTGGAGAATATGGAAGTGGAAAAAGCTCTGTCTAGAAGCTCAGGAATTAGTGGTAGTGGGTACTGGTTTTACTATATCTGTAGTCTATGCATGGTCAAACAGAACCATCGTTCTTTTCAATGAAAAATATGCTGACTCCAGCCGGCGAGGTAGAAGACTGGATAAACCCCTTTTTAAAATATCTCAATTCAGTCTTTGATAAGGAGAAGATCCTGCCAAAAGCTATGGGAGATGCAGGTAATGGGGCAACCATAGACTCGATGAGTGGGTAATTGTTCAGCAGTCTTCTTACAAAAAAACATCCGTATTGTGGTGGCATGACAGGTGTAGTTTTGAGAGCATCATTACAGAGGCCTGGTGCAGTGATGGCCAGGGGTGCAGAAAAACAGGCTCCTTGGCAATAGTTAGATGATAGAGTTGCTGCTCCCATAGCCCGGTCTATGGTACGGTTATGAGTACATAGCCAAGTAATACTGAGAATCAGAAAAAAATAATAGAGAGCTGACAAGATCAAAAAATTACTGTCTCTTGGTATCGGGGACCTATGTTTATCTGGACAGGAATGATTTCAGTTGCCGGTCAATCTGCAGAGACAGCTGGATAAGCCCTTCCAGAGTGCTGGATACCCCAGACGAAATTCATCCAAGAGTGCTGGCTCATTCCAATTAGTCTCAGAAGCTCTGTTTTATAATCTTCCACAGGTCGACATCCCTGGTGGAGTGCCCATATCTGAGCTTGGGATTTAGCAGATTTATGTACGTCTTCATAAAAACTGTCCATAGCTTGCAAGAAAAACTCACCCAGAATTGGACTTGGTCTCCCCGCTCCAAGAGTTAAAGGTCCATACAAGTGACTCTAATGGTCGCCAGCAGGGGGCTCGTCTGCCATCAACCAATGAAGTACAGGTGCACTTCATTGGTTAATGGCAGAAGAGGCCCCTGCCGGCGACCAATAGAGTTGCTTCTCCGGACATTTAAAATCCTGGCACCAAAGCTGCTGTGTAGTGCATACCGCGTTAACCCCGTATCAACCGTTCTACAAAAAACGAAGAAAAAAAAAATTAACATTAAGAATGAACACGAATATTTGCCCGAACCGAACACAGGAACGGTCGAATATTCGTGGAATATGAAGATTTTTTCCCAACACAAAGATGAACATGAAGAGTTGGCCGGCACCCAAGTCTACTGTTTATAGCTCCAGGTATATGTCACTGTCAAACACCCCAAATATGTGTCACGAACTGGGTACACAGGTAGAGAAGGAGCCCAGGTGCAGGGGATACTACAGACATGAACAAGACAGGACACCCCTATACAGAAACTAACCTAGGACTATTTGATAACTATTGGAGATTCTGTCACATCTTATGGCCATAGTATGCTTAGCCCACCACTACGCCAAAGTACTCCAATGACGGTGGGTCCTAAGGCTAATCCCTGCATGACAGTGGTACGGAACAAACCAAACATGTAATCCAAACACATAGCACTGAGACATGTAATCCAAACACATAGCACTGAGACATACCTTTAGACTGCAGACTGAGACAAACAGAACACACGGGTGGGGCACACCTCATAAGGGAAGCAGAACTGAAGCAAAAAGCAGAACTAGAAGCAAGGAAAGTCTCTTGGCTGGAAGCCCTCGGGATGGGGCACACACGGCAGGAAGCCCTCGGGATGGGGCACACACGGCAGGAAGCCCTCGGGATGGGGCACACTCGGCAGGAGGCCCTCGGGATGGGGCACACACGGCAGGAAGCCCTCGGGATGGGGCACACTCGGCAGGAAGCCCTCGGGATGGGGCACACTCGGCAGGAAGCCCTTGGGATGGGGCACACGGCAGGAAGCCCACTTGCAGGGCACACGGCAGGAAGCCCACTTGCAGGGCACACGGCAGGTTGCCCACTTGCAGGGCACTCATCTTGGGAGTCCGGATGCAGGGCACTCATCTTGGGAGTCCGGATGCAGGGCACTCATCTTGGGAGTCCGGATGCAGGGCACTCATCTTGGGAGTCCGGATGCAGGGCACTCATCTTGGGAGTCCACTAGTGGGGCGCTGGCCGCAACTCAGGAACAAGGCAGATTGCCCACTTGCTGGGCACATGGCAGGTTGCCCACTTGCAGGGCACTCGACTTGGGAGTCCACTTAGTGGGGCGCTGGCCGCAACTCAGGAACAAATCAGGAAACAAATCAGGAACAGATCAGGAACCAAAGCAGGAGCAGATCAGGAACCAAAGCAGGAGCAGATCAGGAACCAAAGCAGGAGCAGATCAGGAACCAAAGCAGGAGCAGATCAGGAACCAAACAAGTAGTCCTTTAACTTCATTATTGTCAAGGCCCCGACTGAAGGGGTGGGCAGGTTTATAAAGCCTGGGTTGATCAGGTGATACACTGCAGCTGGACATGATAATCACTCTGATTGGTTCAGAGTGAGAAGAGCGACCACTAGTGGTTGGAAACGGACATGACCGCGAAATAATTATGCATGGTCCAGGCTAGCAGGGTGGCATCATGACAAACTGTGTTCAGCAACATCTTCCGAGTACAGTGATACCCCGCATGCATGGGTTTGTTTGGTTGTTTGGGATGTAAAACATCACATTTGGGAAGTGTGGATTTTTTTACTTTGAACTTTAACATCTGGTCCTTCTGCCCCATATTCTATTTCGGACATCTTTAAAGCGCTTCCCAAATGTGGCCCTTTAGCTCCCAAACGACTAGACAAACCCATGGATGGGTGGCATCACTGTACTAGGGAGATGTTGCGGAACACATATTAAGGTTTTTTTTGGCAGTTGCATATACCTAGGGCTGTAAATTCATACAATGTGCGTGGCAAAAACACACAAAAAATTACTACTACAATGGGATACCACCATTTGAAATATCCTGGAGTGTCTAGTGTTCAAGGACCAGATACTAAAGTTCAATGTTACAAAATATACCAAATGTGGTGTTTTGCCTCCCAAACAACCCAACAAATCCATGGGGTATCACTGTACTTGAGAGATGTTGCTGACCACACTGGAGTGTTGTTCGGCAGTTACATATAGCAAGAGCTGTAAATTAATACCTCAAGTACAATTTGTGTGTGAAGACACAAAATAAATTACTACCACAAAGTTTGACAAAGGATGGTAATAGAATAAGTGCATGGAAAGGGTTAAAATACCAACATTTGAAATACCATTGGGTGTCTAGTTTCCAAAGAGATATGGTTTGTGGGGGTAAATTGAATTGGCTGGCTTTACAAATGTCCCAAATAGCACATGAGGGAAGATTTGGAAAGAAAATGGTTTTGAAATAGCAAAACACTATTTGTACTTATTGCCCTATAACTTGCAAAGAAACATAAAAAGATTGGGTATGTTTAAACTCAGGAAAATAGTAGAATCTATTTAGCAGTTTTTGTAGATGAGTAAAAGAGTTTTCAAATAAAAGTGAGAAAACTGGCATTTTTTCTATTTTTCCATCATATTTTTTTATATAGGAAATTAAATGATATGATTAAAAATTACAGCTAAACATGAGCACCGCAAAAGTATTAATACAGCCGGGTAATAAAATAAAAAAACACCCTGGTCCTTAAGGGATTAACATGTACACAGATATTTATTAGCTTCAGCAACCACTAGACACGTTCAAGCAATTTGCAAAAACCCATCTACTGGTTTTGTTTAAGTGTCCATTAGTAAATCAGCTCCATAGTATTAGCTATATTAGCTTGATAATACACAGACAAACACATAAATACAGGGGATCCTCGCCTTTGACAGCAAATGGTGGAATTGGCCATATCAGAGACCTGGAAATAATTGAATACCAGCCCAAAATTTTATTCTACCATTATTTGGGTAAGTGTGGTCCTAGCTCCTTTATATTTTACATTAATTCACCATTATAAATACCACCATCATGCAGATCAGATTCTGAGAGGTGCGGCCATCTGCTAAATGGTGGTGGAGCCATTACACTGATGTTGGTAGTCTTGACAAAAAAGACTCTTCTTTTTGTCTGCACTCTGAATACAGGTAGATCAGAATACCTGGGAACTCCGGGGGTCAAACCCTCTCCTGCCATCTAGTTACCTGCCCACTAAATCCTGTTCCCTAGCATCTCCTAAATTCCTTTACCAGTGCCATCTATTGATATTTTCTTTTTTCTCTTATCTCCCTTATTGAAGAAACTTTTTCTTGATCATACACCCCTATCTAAGTACATTCCTCTCCCCCTTTTCCTCTGGCCTCCAAACTACTGGAACATAAAATAATTGGATGACCCACTTTTTTTTCTTTAACGTTGTGCCTGACACTTTTCAATTTGGGTTTTATCTACGGCTCTCTATTGAGACAAAATTACTGATAATCTCATATTAACAAAAACAGAATGTAATTTCTCCTTATTATCTCGAACCTCCCCACAGCCTTTAACTCTGTTGACTACCTCTTACTTGTAGAAAAAAAGGAATAAAAAAATGTAAATAAAAAGAACACAAAGAAAAGAAAGAAAATTGCCCTAGGACCCCCAACCTGCAACATGTCCCACAGTGCCATCTTTGCCCAACTTGTGAGTGCCATCTTTGCCCCAAATAGCTTGTTAGTGCATCCTAATCCCCAAACAGTCTGCCTGTGCCATCTTTTCCCCCAAACAGCTTTTCTGTGCCATCTTTACCCCAAACATACAATCTGACACACTTGGCACTTGGGAAATGACATGAGATGCTGTGGGGATACTTATTCTCTAGACTTCTTTTTGGCCCATTTCAATCTAAATAAATGAGTGGGGTATTTCCCTTGCAACTAATTACAGTAAGGATAATTTGATCTATTTATATATATAAATATATATACATAAATAATAATGATATAAAAACAATTTTTTTTAAAGTAGCTGTCACTTTTTACCCTAGCTCCTCGGTGTACCAAAAAACAGTTTCTTAGATTTAGAAGGAACTGTACAGCAATCCCAGTTTATTTTATATTTTAGGAGACAAAGCCAAAAAAATATCTTTAGAGGGGCTTCTAATTTAAAAAAAACATCTGAGTAGAATACATCTAAAAGAAAAAATGTCGGTGCGCTAAGCTAGTCACAGGCTCAAATAATACAAATATGTAATACGAGGCCTACCAAACAGGTGTAAGCATGCAGCAAGAAACAGTGTATTGGCTGTACAATGTATACAAAAAACAAAAACTGTCTGTGCTTCTTACCCTAATAAAGTTGGCAACAAATATATAAACATAATATAAATGAGAGGTTTTGGTTATATGAATTGGCCAAAGCATAATTAAGCTCACCCGCCACGTCAAGGCACACTCTCAATAGGGTGAGAACCTACTCTCACCTCCTACATAGTGGACACACAAAGCAGTTTATACTGCTACCAAAACCGTATTAATGTGTTGGGGGAGGTGCAATTATTAGAATACATCTAATACAGCAAAAATCTAAAAGATTTACACAGTAAAATATGTAGAAAAACATAATATTTAGATAAAACTATTAGTACTGGGACCAGTACAGTTACTGGGACCATCCCCACGAAAGATCATATTCAGTTGGAATTTATTAAATTCTGGTTCTATACTGTAAATCAATTTTTTATTTATTCAGCTTGACACTATCCCTGTCAAGCAATATCAAATTGTTAACATTTCAAAAGATACTCAAATGATCACAACTTGATATGCAGTCAACCTTAAATTAACATATTCAAATGCGGCAACCTTATTATTAACATGCCACTGTAACCCATGCCAACATTACCCAGCCTTCCGTAAACCCTACACTAGGAGGCGGAAAACCAATTCAACACTTTTCTGAGGTCTACTGTTGTATGAGAATTGATGAGCTGTCCGTAAGGTTCCTTAACAGGGACAAGACAATACCAGCCATAGGTTGCACATGTGCACCCCTCAAATGCGCCGGCTCCTCAAATACGCCACAGTTTTTTCAACCCACATACTGACATCTAGCAGCCAAACATCGGAACACCATCTTTACAGTAAAAAACTACATTATCACATTCAGGATAAGTCAGGATACGCCACCACTATATCACCAAAATGGCTAACAAATTTGTAAACATCTTTATTCACTTTTAAACTAACCATACCCATCTTCTGTAGGGAATAATTCTCCCTCCAAAACAAGGAACTATGTTGGACCAAACCAAGATTAAAGCAGGAAAGCTTGAACATAACCACGTAATGACAAAGATTGTTATCCCCAATATGACTCACTAACACATCTCGTTGAGGACCGAAAAAGTTTCATGTGAAATATCTTCCCTCTGCCGGCCCCGAAAACCCAACCAGGTGACAGATGGGCTGTCACATTGATTATAGGATGTGACTATTATATGTAGGCAGACAACTGCTTAGACACCTTACAATCTACCCATGGGCATAAAGGTTTCTATACAAAACCTCTAATGGAACATCTAGGCCAAGTGGATACGTGGAAACATTGTAACCCAATAAACAGACATTATACTTTCTACTCCCACCATCACAATACATTTTAGAGACTGGCTTATATTTTACTCCAGGAATAATGTTGCTGAGAGTCATAAAAACCCATATTGACCTGTCTCACATCATGCCCCAATCTGACTCAGTAGTATAAAAAGGCACAGTATGAAAAAGCCCAACTTTCTTATTATTCCTGTAGGAACAATTTTTTCGTAGTAGGTAATCATATCTGGAAATTAATGGCAAATCTGATCAATTACTCCAAGTCCCAAAAACATAGTATAGTTAAGGTTAAAAAGGGAGACCAGGAAATCATAGTGGATCCTGTAGAAATCACAGAAACCTTTGCTGAGTATTTTAATACCTTCTACACAGCAGAAGGTACCCCTAACTCAGATATCACTGCTGTGCTCCCATAACACTTAAAGCATAACATGGAAGTAACTGCAACTATTAAATATCTTTCTAACTTCAAATCACCAGGCCCAGATGGATTCAGTCCTGTATACTATAAACCCAGGGGCGTAACTAGACGCCTCAGGGCCCGGGTGCGAGAATCTGTTAAGGGCCCCCCCACCCCCCCACCCCCCCCACCCCCCAAAAAAACCCATGATTTTTACCCAACAATTTTTTTTCAAGTAATTCAACAAATTCAATTTACATATTGAATCATATCTGTAAAAAAATCAAAGAAAAGTTTTTTCTGCAGTGGGCCACTTCATCAGAATTGTATACGTGCGCGGGCCGCACTCATTTTTCACTGTGACAAAAAATATGGCCTTTAATAAAATATGCAGATTAAAATAAAGTAAAATGACACAAAACCTTTACTTTTCCTCTCACTGATTTCTGGGCCTTGAAAGTTTTGCGACTACAAATTCAGGATTCCCTAGATTTATTCTAGGGATGAACTAAAATGAAAATTCTGGACCAAAACATTCAGGGTTCACTTAGCCAAAACCGAAAATGACCCCCACCTTTAAAAATAATAATAAAAACTCACATGTTTAATAAAAGTAGGTAACACACAATTGGACAAAATTAGCAATATGACTTGGCATGATAGGAGTGTGATTGCTAACAGCAATCACACTCCTATCATACCCAGGCAACCAGTAAATGCTGGTACCTAGGCATGATGGGAGTGTGCTCGCTGTGATTGCTGTTAGCAATCACACTCCTATCATGCCAAGTCAGCCAGTACATGCTGGTACAGGGTGGCTGTAAGTGATGTGCAGACCCCATACTGCTGGCAGCATCACTACACAAGGGGGACAGCTAGCTAGGTTTCAGCATGTACTGGCTGACTTGGCATGATAGGAGTGCGATTGCTAACAGTAGTCACAGTCCAATCATGCCTAGGTTCCAGCACTTACACATCCATCCAGTAAATGCTGGAACCTAGGCATTATGGGAGTGTGATTGCTGTTAGCAATCACTCTCCTATCATGCCAAGTCAGCCAGTACATGCTGGTACAGGGTGGCTGTAAGTGCAGACCCCATACTGCTCGCAGCATCACTACACAAGGGGGGCAGCTGGCCAGGTTTCAGCATGTACTGGCTGACTTGGCATGATAGGAGTGTGATTGCTAACAGCAATCACAGTCCCATCATGCCTAGGTTCCAGCACTTACACATCCATGCTATCACACACACACACACACTCATTTATTCATATAATCATTCATTCACAGATTCATTCCCTCAATCACACACACTCATTCAAACACCCTCCCCACCCCCTTACCTGCACTGCAGCTCCTCGATGCCGCTCACAGACTTCAGCAGGGGGCGCGGCCTCCCTCTGCCTTCTCTGCTAAAGCACAGAGGAAGTAGGATGTCACGTGAACTCCGCTTCCTCTGTGCAGTCCAGAAGACCCTCCCACAAGTAAGTAGCAGGGCTTGAGGTGCGGGTCGCGTAAGATCGGTTGCCCTGGCTGCCGATCTTACGCGGGCCGCACCTCGAGGTCTCGCTGGCCGCATTTGGCCCGCGGGCCGCATGTTGGACGCCCCTGCCTTATTTAAAAAAAAAAAAATGGAAAACAGATTTCGGGCGGCCCCTTGGCTTGGGCCCCCCTGCCGCCGGGGCCCGGTCGCAGTTGCGACCCCTGCGACCCCGGTAGTTCCGCCACTGTATAAACCCCTAGCCCCTCATGTATCTCTGCATGTAGTAGATATTTTAAAAAAATACCAGCAGGGAAATCCTCATCCCAGGATTTCAATGTTTTTAAAGTTAGTGTTGTGTCTAAATCAAACAAAGATACGTCATAGATTTATTTATATCGTCCAATCTTATTATTAAACCTAAACCTAAAAATGTTGGCTGTAAGGCTACAGAATAATCTCACCATCATAAACTGTCTTTCTTCAAAATACAAATTCCAGAACAGTAATCTGAACTCTCTCAAAATAAAAAAACAGTTATAGTGAGCTGTGACACTGAGAAAGCTTTCCATCAAATCTCTTGAAAATATCAAATTTGTTCTTTAAAATTTTACCACTTTGGCCAACCTGTCATACATCTATTTCATGACTTGTACAATTCTCCCACTCCACAAGTTACTGTCAATAATTTAAACTTCACCTGGTTTTCATTGGGAGAAGTACTCTGTCCCCTGATTCATTGCTTCAAATCTTGGAATATTCTGAGAGTATTAGAGGCAAAGTAGGAGCCATAGTTTTTAAAAATGTGCCGGTTTGCTATTATTCTTAGTGGAGCCTAAACTGCTCATCCCCCACTTACCAGAAATTCTAGATCTATTTTGCAGGGCCTCTGGATTCTTAATTAACCCCTTAAAGACCGGGCTCATTTTTCGTTTTGTACCCTGTGGGACCGAGGATGTTTTGACACTTTTGTGGTGCTTGTGTTCAGCTGTAATTTTCTCCTCACCCATTTAGTGTACCCACATAAGTTATATATTGTTTTTATCAGGACAAGATGGGCTTTCTTCAGATATTATTTTGATCGTATCATCTTATTTACTATAAAAAAAAATAAAAAAAACATGGTGAAAAATTGAAAAAACACACATTTTATGACTTTTATTTGAAAAATCTTTTACTCACCTAAAAAAGCAAGTAAAAAAACTAGCTAAATAGATTCTACTACTTGTCCTGAGTTTAGAGATACCCAATGTTTTTATGTTTTTTTGCTGTTTTTTGTAAGTTATAGGGCAATATTGTAATAAGTACAAGCAGCGTTTTATGATTTCCAAATCTTTTTTAACAAATCTGGTCAGTCTGCCTCCATCTCCTCTTTGGAATATCTTTGAGGTTAACTAAATTTAACCCATTCAAACCATATATTTTTGAAAACTAGACACCCCAGGGTATTCCAAATGCTGTTATTTTAACCCTTTCCATGCACCAATTATAGAACTACACTTTGTCAAACTTTGTAAGTAATTTTTTTTATTTTTTTTTTCACACAAATTGTACTTTAGTTATAGATATACAGGTTCTGGTATATGTCACTGTCAAACATCTCAAACATCAGGAACATCTCCTGAGTGCAGTGCATGGGTTTGTCGGGTTGTTTGAGATTTAAAATGCCACATTTGGGAAGTGCGCTTTTTTTCTCCATTTTGGTCAGTCTGTACCTATGCCCTATCTTTGAGCTCGGCCACTCCAATTTACCCCATCAGCCATTTTTTATATATATTAGACACCCCTTGGGTATTTGAAGTGCTTTTATTTTAACTCTTTGTTGAGATTTTTGAGAATTTTTAGCACTTGCTCAAAATAATAAACTTTAATTTTTTATTTTATTTTATTTTTTTAATACTTTTTTTATATTTTTTTCACACATTTTGCTGGTACTGGATGGTTCATCAAGTGACATCACTGCATAATTATTTTTAAATGTTAGCACATTTTTTAGTATTTTTTTTCCATTTTTTTTTTTTGAATATTTTACTAATCACATAGTGATTAGAAAGCTGGGTTCCATTGACTTGCTTGGTTGAATGCAGTACCTGTATTCAACCTGCAAGTGGAGCCAGAGTTCTCTAGAGGGTCTGGAGACCGTGTAGCGAACTCTTTCTTCTTTATTGTTTTTTTTCCCGGGCCGCTGCCATCTTGCTGATGGCGAAGATCACCGGCCCATCCAAAGGTAAGTGTTTGGTATCGCTGGATGCCTCCTGATCGAGGCATTCCAGCGACACCATTTAAGTTTAGGAGGCGATCGTTGATCGCCTCCTAAACGCTTTTAAAACGGGCGTCCGCCGCCATACAATGTATGGCGGCTGTTGACGCCCCGGGGAGGGGCCAGACATGGCCCCCGATGCCGATCTCGGCGTTACTGAATGCCTCGACATCGAGGCATTACAGTAACACCGTTTAAGCGAAGAAAGTGATCGTTGATCACTTTCTAAGCTTATTTAATTTTTTGACGGTTCAGGACCGTCAAAGGTCATTTAGTGACCTTCTTGTCATGACGGTCCTGAACCGGCAAAGGTCGCGAAGGGGTTAATAAGCAAACAACTGAGGCTTTACCCATATAAGTGAAAAAGAGGTCAAAAAAGGCTGCGCTGAAAATAACAGATATGAGATAACCAATAATAGTTAATAAGCTACTATGGTGAGAAGCTCTTAAAAGTGCATATAAAAACTCCCCCAACTAAATATGCAATAGTACAAATGTACTAATGCTTCCAATGCTGATGGAAGGATTGCACTGGCTGAGGAAGTCATGGACTGACGAAACGCATCCCAGTGAACGTATTGAGCACTTTTATCACAATTTATCTTAATTATTTTAAGTGGTTTTTTTTTAAAATTAATTACTTGAAGTATTAATAAATTGTTTAAAAACGTTTAAATTAATATGAACATCTTGAGTGATTATTCTCAGAAAGGTGCTAGGACACCACCTTAAGAGTGTACATATATGTCTTTTTGAGCCTAAATTTTTAATCTGGCTCTGAATATGGTGAGCAGACTGTGTATAGGTTTTAACATTTTCATTTTATGCAGTGATTTTTTTTGCACTAATATGTCTCTCTTTGCCTTGTATATTTCATATGATATCTGCATTTGAGAGACATCGATTGAAAACCACTGCCTGACCTATGCACGCGCGAATTTAAGTATTTCATGGTTACTTTATAATCTATAGATTCAATATTTTATAAGGGCTTGGTTAGAGAAATACTTTTTTTTACTGTTTTACTTTACCCATATAAACTCAGGCCAATAGCAGCTGAATGGCAATATAAAAACTATGGAGGAATTGCAACCCTTTCCAATGGAGGCAAAGCCACATGGCAAGAGATGTTCATTCAAAAGAAGACACTGGTTACTTTGTCAGTAATTTACATTATATAGATTCACACATTTGTTTTTTGTTTGTTTGCTCTTTATTTCATGTATTCTGGGCAGAATTTATTTTGAAATAATCACACAAGTTAAAGATTTCATAAGGATTTCCTATTTACATTTACATATTTTCCCCACTTATTTCACCTCTTATTCCTGCAAACTCTTCATTTGTACTGGCATTTGTGATGCAGCCTTCTCCTAGCTCAAATCATGCCTTCATGACCTTAAGCATCTACTTTTGAAACGCTTTTTTATAACCTATACTGTTCTGTATTGGCATGTCTTCAGTTTTGGGGCCTCATCACTTCTCTATCTACAACCTCTCTCTTGAAAAATTAATCTCTTCTTTTGGGCCCCAGTCCCAAATCAATGCTGGTGACATATTAATCATAAATGATGTTCTCCAGGACATGCTCCAACAATGTGTGGTGGTATACCTAGATGTCACTCTGATTCATTCCGCTTCCATAGAAAGCCATCATGCAGATGTTTCCCGAGTGCGGCAAAGGTTACGAGAGAATAATCTATTCTGCAAACTGGAGCATTGTGAGTTCCACTGCAAAAAGTGCCTCCTTGGGGTACATGATTTCAGAGGTCGGTTTCGATATAAACCCTGAAAAACTATTGGCGGTTCTCGAACGGTCACGACCTATAGGTCTCTGCTCCCTTCAACGGTTCTTGTGTTTGTTAACTACTACATGAAATTCATTCCATTCATACTTGAGGTTGATGCGTCTGAGACAGGAGTAGTTCCACCCAAAAAGTTAAGTCCTGCGGAATGCAACTATGAAATTGCTGACCTGAGTTGCTGGCGATAATACTCACTCTCAAAGAATAAAGGGGTTTGCTTGACTGAACTTGTGTGCCAATCCTGATTCTTACGGATCATAAAAACCTCACTTACCTGTCCAAGACTAAGAGCTTCACTCCGAGAGAGGCCCAATGGGCCTTATTTCTATCCCACTTTAATTTGTAGTCTCGTACCTGCCAGGGACCAAAAATGTCCAGTCTTCACACAGACTAAATCACCCAGTGGGCCTTCTCCAACCTATAACCAATGGGGAGAGACCATGGTCACACCTTGCCATGGACTTCATAGTTGACCTTCTGCAATCCAACAGTAACACGGTTATCCTTATAGTTGGTGACCGGTATTCTAAGATGATCCACTGCATACCATTCAAAAATCTCCCATCCGCTAAAGAGTTGGCTACGGTCTTTATCAAACACGTCTATAGTCAGGGTTTCCAAAGTCATATTTTTCGACTGGGGTAGCCAGTTTGTCTCGAGATTCTGGAAGGCCTTCTGGGCGCAACTTGGTATCCAGCACTCCTTGGCCTACCACCCACAATTGAATGGGGCTGCAGAAAGGGCCAATCAGGCCTTGGAGCAATTCCTGCAGTGCTACATAACAGTGCAGTCTCTGTCTCCACTCGGCTCCCCCCTTTCATGGTGAATTACGGGTATGAGCCCTCTATGATTCTCTATACTTTCACTTCCCAGGAGATTCTGGCACTGGAGGATCTTCTCCAGCAGAACCCCCTGCCCGGGGGGGGGGGTCATTGAGGAGGGGGCAATGTCATGGTATCAAAGCAGGTTTCTCTTTTGTTGAAGCTCTGCCTTTTCACTGTGGGCTGTGGGTGGTTGTTTAAAGCTCTACATATTTAATCCTGAAGCCTGCAGGATTCATTTGCCCTTGTATTTTCCTTCCTGCTACCTAGTGCATGCTGTTGTTCCTGTGTATGATCCGGTTTTGTCTAACTACCCTCCTGGCTCCTGATTTCTGGCATTTGTACCCTGACTTTGCAGATCTCTGTACTCTTGACTTGTCTGACTACCCACTTTGGTTCCTGCCCCGGTTTATCTTTTAGTATATGCTTCTGGATTACGCTTTTTATAATAAAAAAGTGTTTTGCACTATATATTTTGTGTCTGTCCGGTTCCTGGCCCCTAACAAACCCATGCAGATAGGGTTACCTCCTTTGAGTCCGCAAGAAATCATTGCATTCAAAATGTCATTTTATTTTTTACCTCTGTTTCTGTCTCATTACACCACCACTGCGTACAGGTAAAAGGAGTCCTGAGACCCCTTTTCATCCATCTGTGTACTACTATTTCCTTCCTCAGCCCAATCGCCAGAATTAGACTTGTGAATACTACATTTGCTGCTATACTCTTGATCTTCAGGTTAATTGGCTACAATTATTATTGTCTGCTGATTTTGCTTACATAATCAATTTCATAGTACTATTATGACTCCCAGATCATTTGTCTCAAGATATTACAGCAAGCAGAATTTTTTTTTCAAGGCACACACTGATCTCAAGAGACATCCAGCACTACTGTCTCTTGACACTCCCTTGTGTGAACAGTGTAATGCACATATTCAAAGTTATTTAGTCTTCTTCTCCCAGTTACCGTGACCCAGGCATTTGACCCCCAGCTTGGCCAAGTCCTCTCCAGTCTCTCTTCAGGGGAACTACTGTTTCCCATAACCTCCTTACAGTGAGAAGAATTTTCAATCTACCTGAAAACGTTTGTAACTCTCTTCCCTACGGATAAGGTAGGACCTAACACAATGAGACTGTATTGCTTTTTAACCAACTGAGACACTCCTGCAATTTAATCCCTATCTGGACACTTTTAACTAGGCACCTGAGTGGTAGGTGGGGTGCTTAACCCTAATCCTGCAAATATATAAAAAGGTAAGCACACCCTAAAAAGCATTTACATTCAGATGTTGAGGTTCTGCTAAAAAAAGATAAATTCCTATATAACGCAAAGTGAAAAAAATCCAATTCTAGTTAAAATAATCATAGAGACAGAAGGTAAATAGTAGACTTGTGCATTCGTCTTCGGGCGAACATGAAAACGAACACGAAGAGTGCGTTTTCGTGTTCGTTCCGAAGACACACCGAAGAGAAGACAGTGGCGGTAAAATGTAGGCGAAGACGAAGACACACACCACGAAGATCTTCGTGATCGTCTTCGTCTTCGTCTACCACTCTCCCCGGTCCCTTCCCCTTCTAACTTACCTTGGCATCGCGGCATCGCGGCAGTTCACGGAAGTGGAAATCCGCAGGTTCGCCGTCACGGGTTACAGGGCAGTGCGAATGAGCCTATTGGTCGCCTACAGGGACCTCCTCTGGCACCAATTGGTTGATGCCAGAGGAAAAGCCTGCAGGTGACCAATAGGCTCACTCGCACGGCCTTTGTAACCCCTGACAGCTAACCTATGGATTTCCGCTCCCGTTAACCCCTTCGATGCTGCGTTAGATAACGGGAGCGGAAATCCATAGGTTAAAGGGCCTTGCAAGCGACCAATAGGCTCACTCGCACGGCCCTTTAACCCCTTAAGGTGCAACAAGTGCACCAGGAGCCTAAAAGTCTGTACGAGCGACCAACAGAGTCGCTCGTACAGACTTTAAAAAGTTAACCCCTAATGAAGCAACTTGTCTGGCAGATCCCACTGGTCTCCCTGTTCTATCATTTATTAACTGATAGAACAGGGAGACCAGTGGGATCTGCCAGGTAAGTTGCAGCATTGGGGTTTTAAAAGCCTGTTCTATCAGTTAAATGTCCGTACAAGCGACTTTATTGGTCGTTCGTACGGACATTTAACTGATAGAACAGGGAGACCAGTGGGATCTGCAGGACAAGTTACGGCACCAGGAGCCTAAAAGTCTGTACGAGCGACCAACAGAGTCGCTCGTACAGACTTTTAAAACCCCAATGCTGCAACTTACCTGGCAGATCCCACTGGTCTCCCTGTTCTATCAGTTGATAAATGATAGAACAGGGAGACCAATGGTATCTGCCGGACAAGTTACGGCACCAGGAGTTTAACAGTATGTACGAGCGACCCTATTGGTCGCCAGCAGGGAGCTCGTCTGCCATCAACCATTGGCAGACGAGCCCCCTGCTGACGACCAAAATACGGATATTTAAACTCCTGGCGCCAGAGCTGCTGCGGTACGCGTTAACCACGTATTAACCCCTTAACCGGAAAAAACGAAGAAAAAACGAACACGAAGAATGTCCACGAATATTCGCCCGAAGAGAAGACAGGAACAGGCGAATATTCGCGGAATGCGAAGATTTTTTTTACCCCGAAGACGAGCACGAAGACGAACACGAAGAGTCCCCTGGTGCCCAAGTCTAGTAAATAGCCAGGACGAAAGGTTCCTCAATCCGATTAAGCCCTGCACTCTCAAATTCTGGCTTTACACCCTATTCTATATATTCTAGACTTTCTGTAACAGGCACGATGTGTAGCAGCCACCACAGTGATAATGCATTGCATTTTCAAAAACTGTATATTAAGTAATTCAAAATTAATATTAACCTTACAAAGCCTAAACTGCTGCCAGTTTGCACCTGAAGCAAAGCTGCACTGTGGTGTGTATGTAGGTGTTGGGTCATACCAGAATTAACCACCTAACTCAATTTAAGAACTAACACATGCTGCACACATTGCACACCCCTGAGCCCTGCTCTGCCTAATTTGTCACCAGTATTAATGATTTATTGTTTTGAGTTGTCCGAAAATAAATGGTATGTGCCGGTGTAAGGGCAGTATAGGTATTTTGTAGCTGGTGTGTAAGGGCAGTGGATGTATATATGCATGTTTAAGGGCAGTGTACATGTATATGTGTGTGTAAGGGCAGTGTACATGTATATGTGTGTGTGTGTAAGGGAAGTATACGTGTATATGTGTGTGTGTAAGGGCAGTGTACGTGTATATATGTGTGTGTGTAAAAGCAGTGTACGTGTATATATGTGTGTGTGTAAAGGCAGTGTATGTGTACATGTATGTCTGTAAAGGCAGGTAATGTGTATATGTGTGTATATGGTCAGATGTGTGTAAGGGCAGTGTATATGTGTGTGTAAAGGCAGTGTTGCGTCTGTTACACTTGAGTGAGTGAGCCAGCCTCCGTGAACACAGACAGAAGGTAAGTACTCAGTATATATAAAGGTACACAGGAGCTGGTAGTCAGGTAAGCCGGGTCAGTACACAGGAGCGGGTAGGCAGGTAAGCCGGGTCAGTACACAGGAGCGGGTAGGCAGGTAAGCCGGGTCGGTACACAGGAGCAGGTAAGCCGGGTCGGTACACAGGTAACACGAGGAGAAGCACAGAATCACTAGGAAGTCCGCTCTCTGACCACTGGACCGGGGACAGCAGTATCAGGTCCCTGTGATCCACGAGCAGACCCCCGCCCGCGGCCAACGGGTCCGCAGTGTATGTGTATATGTGTGTGTTTATGGGCAGGTGTGTGTAAAGGCAGTGTGTAAGGGTCCTGGGAGGGAGGCTAACATTAGCCTTTTTAGCTATTTTTTTTCATAAAAGCTATGATTGAGAAAAATATTTTGTTTTTAATTCCTTTTATTTTCCAACCTGCCCCCCCCAGTTATGCACATCTGCCCCAAGGCTTGTCACTCTGCCCCAGAAATGCCTTAAACTCCCTATATGCCACTGTGCCCCATGATATGCCTGTTAACCCTCTAAATGCCACTGTGCCCCATGATATGCCTTTTAACCCTCAAGAAAGCCTCCAGAAATGCCTTATACCCCTATATGCCACTCTGGCATATAGGGAGGTATAAGGCATTTCTGGAGGCAGAGTGGCGTATAGAGGGTTAAAAGGCATTTCTGGAGGCAGAGTGGCATTAAGGGGGTTAAAAGGCATATCATAGAGCACTCTGCCTACAGAAATGCCTTATGCCCCCAATTTAAACCCCCCCCCCCAAAAAAACAAAAAAATTACCGGTGCTTCTGACTCCCGGTGTGTTGTCCGGGCAGCGTGTAGACGTCTACGCGATTCGCGTAGGCAACTTCTGCTGCAGCCGGAAGGAGGTGTGGTTAGCAGCGGGGGTTGTCTGCGTCCAGACCTTCCCCGACTGTCAGAGAGAATTCCCCGGTGAGGGGAACTCTGATCTCTGACAGCCGGGGAAGGTCTGCGCGATGGACGAAGACAACCCCCGCTGCTAACCGGAAGGAGGTGCGGTTAGCAGCAGGGGTTGTCTGCGTCCATCTCCCAGACCTTCCCCGGCTGTCAGAGAGAATTCCCCAATGAGGAGAACTCTGATCTCTGGCAGCCGGGGAAGGTCTGCGCGATGGACGCAGACAACCCCCACTGCTAACCCCACCTTCTTTCCGGCTGCAGCGGAAGTTGTCTACGCGAATCGCGTAGACGTCTACACGCTGCCCTGGCTACACACCGGGGACTCAGAAGCACAGGTGAGTTGGGGGGGGGACAGGAGGATCCAGGTCCCTTGCAGAGCTGCGGGGGATCTGGATCTTAGTCTCATATAATCAGACCTCAAATAGGTCTGACTATAAGACGACCCTGAGCATTTGCTCTGAAAAAAAACCTTGTCTTATAATCGAGCAAATACGGTATATAGCGCCAACAATCTACGCAGAGCTTAATACAATACATATATTCAAGGGGTATGACAAGACGAGAATTGACAGACTAAGACAAACCGATACATTAGGTGGAGAGTGTCCTGCTCACAAGCTTACAATCTTGAGATGTTAAATAACTCTCTGAGAACTTTAATATGCATTCTTGAAAAAAAGAAAAAAAGCACTTACCTGAGTTATTTGCTGCAGCCTTGCAGCTGGCCTCCTGCATCGATTCCTGTCAGTGAATCTTGTCACTGACAGCCTATCAGTGTCAAGAAACCATGCATATCAATGGGGTCGCAACAAACCCCTGCCTGCAGTGTTCACTGAGCCAAGGCTGGAGCTGGCTGGCTGTAAGTATATCAAGTACTGTAATATGTATTAGGCCAAATACATCTACTGCACAGAAAAAAAACCAGCAAATTAAATTTAAAGGGACCTGAGCTATTGTATGCGTTTAAGTGCTTTTGATAGGTGAAGTGCTCCTTTAAATATGAAATGTGGTTACCTCTATGAGGTGCCGTTAGGGACATTATTTCAGGTTTTTTTCCCTTGTATATCATATAGTGAAACGCATATGTCATATACTGAAACGCATATATCATATACTGAAACACATATATCATATAGTGAAACGCATGTATCATATACTGAAACTCATATATCATATACTGAAACGCATTTATCATATAGTGAAACGTATATATCATATAGTGAAACCTATATATATCATATACTGAAATTTTTCATATATCATATAGTGAAATGCATATATCATATACTGAAACGTATATATCATATACTGAAATTTTTCATATATCATATAATGAAATGCATATATCATATACTGAAATTTTTCATATACCATATAGTGAAACAGATGGAGTGAAATTTGTATATATATATAGACTGAAAAAAACACTTATATCATATAGTGAAACAGATGGAGTGAAATTTGTTTATATCATATAGTGAAACAGATGGAGTGAAATTTGTATATATATAGACTGAAAAAAACGCTTATATCATATAGTGAAACAGATGGAGTGAAATTTGTATATATATATATATATACTGAAACTGGTCATCAGTCACATGATCATGAGCCTGACAGGTTGACTCCGCCTCCTAGAGCTCATTCTGAACTTGCTGGTAAGCAGTGTAGGCCTCTCCATTGAACTGGGTAAGTTTTTCTTCCCATTGTTTTTGTACATTTGAGCCCCTTTGTTTAATTTAATCATTTTCTGCATTTTGAATTGTGTATTATATACATTTATGTTAGTATCTGTGAAATGGTTTTACTGTGGTTCAATTAGTTTCATTGCTAATGCTTGTTTAAAATGGCATGATGCTATCATGTGAGTTTTTGGATGGGGGTTTTGGGGTGAGATGGGGACTTGCTTGTTTTGATCTTTTTTGGGCATGTGGGACTAATGTTGGAAGTAGTGATGATTTTGGGGGTTCGTGGGGTTACATGTGGATGTGCTGCCTTGAGATGGTCTGTTGTGGGATTAGTGGTTTTGGGGAGTGGAGGAGGTGTTATTACTTCAGGTTTTTTTTATTAATTTTGCCATTTCATTATGTTTATCTTTTCATTAAAAAGACAGTGTAATGTAGGTTTGATTTTTTTATTTTAAACTAATTGGATTGGTTGGCAAATTCTGTTATTGATGTCATTGCTGGAAATTTGCTGTTATTTAGACCTTCTTGTTGTGTTGTGTTTTTAATATTTTCTTTTCCTTTTCAGACTCTGTGTAGGACTTGTTTTTGCAGATTTTTGGAATATTTAATACATTTTTCCAGACACATTGAAGATTATTTCTAAAAGGTATGTGGTGCATTAACCATTCCTTAAATGTACAGAACACAAGACATAGTGACATATAGGGGGGGTGCATGCACATAGTGAAATACAGTGGTACACTATAAATATAGGGGCACAGGGTGGTACATAGACAAAAATAAGGACATGGGAGGACATACAAGCATAGGGACACAGGAGGACACAATATAAATATAAAAACACATGGGGGCACAGAAACATAGGGGCCCACAGACAAACAAAATAAAAACATAGGTACACAGAGTCACACATATATACAGGGAGACACACAGACACTCACAGGGACACATAGAGGCCAATACACACAGGAACACACAGGGTTACATAAAGGGGTACGCTTGAAAAGTGGTTCATTTGCATATCAAAATACAGGTAATGTCATAGACACGCGGAAACCTTTTCCTAATTCATGCATTTGCTTGCATATCTGTTAATACAATGTATAGATTATTCTTCATCATTATTTACTCTCTGTATTCACAGTATAAGTAATGATGAGGTTGACTCAGTAACCTTTAATATGGGTACATCACATGGAGAGTGTCCTTACTTTGTGAATTAAATTCATCCCATTTGTGAAAGGAAGAAAATACCTACAAATTGTTGCTTCTCCCTTTCCAAGTGTCACTTCTTGCTTGAGCTCAGTATACTTTTAATGCTCAATTTCTGATTGATTTATCTTTATTTTTTTGTGGTTTTTGAAGATTTTACAGTTTGGTCACCCTCCATGTCCTTGTTCCTGGAGCTCAGTTTACCCCCCACATCGTACAGTGTATTTTACGTAAAAGATTTTAATATTGTAATTGGTAACTTTTTTTATTACATTTGTAAATACAACAGATGATACTTTGTAATTCTTATTAGAGTTAAAGCAATGCTTGTCTCCAGTACAAATACATGCTTTCTCAAATGATTGCAACATTATTGAAAATCTAATAGGAAATTAGAAGATTACTTAAGAATTGTAAGTGCATAATTGTTTGTTTGCACTCTGTGATAATTCAATTCAGATATCCGAACTATGTTCTATACTAGATGAATTGTATAATTTAACTTATCAATCATTTCATCTTTTACAGGCTCAAATCCCGTTGGAGGACGCCTATTGGAGACCAACATTTCTTAGCTCCTCGCTTGGTAGTGACTGGCAGGCGGGGACGTCCAAGATATGATATAAACGTGGAACATATTTCTGCTTTTTCAACTCTTGGTTTTCATTGGCAAACAATTTCTAAATGTTTTGGTATTAGCCGTTGGACTTTGTATCATCATAGCCAAACAACTGGATTTTGAAGACCCCGATTATCAAATATTTCTGATTCTGAACGTCAAAATCTTATATATGAAATTCTCATCACTACTCCAAAATGCAGGAGAAGTTGGTAGCTTAAATGCAAGACAAACTCGAGTTTAATGTTTATTGACCCGGTTGGAAGTAGATCATCTATCCAGAGAAGAGTTTCTAATGTATTATGTTCTAATCAATTATGGTAAATTTTATATTTTGTAATAAAAAATATAATATTGTATCATTCGCTTAAAAATTCTAAATATATGATATATAAATTATATAATTATACCATGTTCACGGTCTATCCATTGTCTCAATTATTATCTTTGTTAACATGTTTTTCTTTCTTAATATGGTGACAGCACATGAAGAGAGTCCTTACATTTGTGAATTAAATTCATGATACTCAGAGAGGAGGTACACAACCACAAGCTTTCAGCTCCTCTCCTTCCAACTGCCGGTTCCTCCCGGAGCTTAGTTTTGTATTCTACCTCCTCACAGAGAGGATGTTCGCTGTTGAAGCTCCTTGTTATGCATTTTAAAAAAAAAAGTATTTTTATTTAATTTATTCTTTTTTTCCCCAGAAAATTTAGTTTTTTTTATTCACTTTCAAGGCCTATACCTGAATAGAGTGTACCTAAATTACCTATGTGGTTTATGAGGTGAGGAAGCTAGAGTCAATGCATCTCCTGTTGTGAAGTACCGTGAGGTACCTGGGGTGCGGGCGAGGGAGGAGTCCAAGATTCAGGGGAGTCTAGAAAGAGTCTCAAGAAACTAAGAGGAAGGCAATAGGTCTAGGCAGGCAGCAATCCAAAGCAAGGTCAGAGAACAATCCGTGGTCAGGTCCAGGCAACAATCAATAGGCAGGGTCAAAGAACAATCAGTTGTCAGGTCCAGGCAGCAATCAATAGGCAGGGGTCAAAGAACAATCCCGGGGCAGCAATCAATAGGCAAAAGGTCACAGTAGGGAAGGGAGCGCAGAACTAGGGACGCACTGCAGCCGACAGAGCGCCTCGGAATATCTGAGCACCGCCATAAGGGTGCTCAGAGGTTTAATATGGATGACGTCATGCCTGAAGATTCACCTCTCATGCCTTCCTTACTACTCTCTGTTGAAGGAGACAGCGCTGTAAGCGCCGTCCCTTCAACTGAACCCAGGGCTGCCCCGCCCTCCTTCCCTTCGAGCACACAGTATGTAGGAGAAGGCGGTGCTGGAACTGTCCCTTCCTGTCGTCCCTCGCCACTGCCTCCGGTGTGTTTAATGAAAAAGAAAATTGATAAAAGCTTCTGTTACTGATGAGTGAAAAATGGAGGTGCCTCAATCACTTCTGACGAAGAGAAGGCAGAATTCCCTCTAAAGACTATATGTAAATGGAGGACAGAGCAGGCCTTCATAGGGGAATAAAGCAAGGACATACCGTATTGGCTCAATTATAGGCCGCACTTTTTCGGCCTTTTTCGGGGTGCAGCCTGTAATTGGAGTTTATCGCAGGGATGCGCAATTCGGGCTCCGGGCAGGTGTTTTGTTTGTCTTTATCATTTAGCCCTGCTGTGGCCAAGCAGCAAGGTTAGGATCCAGATCCCCCGCATCACTGCAGGGGACCTGGATCCTCCTCTCTGGCAGCCGGTGGGCGTCTGCCCAATGCAGACAACCCCCGCTGCTGCTGGACTTGATATGATCTTCCGGTTCTGTCAAAGAAGCCCGGCAGCACTACCGGCCAGCAGTGAACGCCTGTGCAATACGCGCAGATAACCTCAGCTGCTGCCGGAACTTCTTTGACTAAGCGTTGACATAGAAGCCCCAGCGAAAGTAGCGAGAAGCAGCAGAGGTTGTCTACGTGCATCGCGCAGACGTCCACTGGCTGCCCCCGCTAGACACCATGGACTCTGGGGATGGATTGGTAAGTCTGGGGGACGGGGGCAGAGCGGCATATCAGGGTGGCATAAAGCATATCAGATGGCAGAGTGGCATATCTGGGGGCAGAGTGGCATATCAGGGGTTATAAAGCATATCTGGGTGGGTGAGTGGTGTATCTATGAGTAAGGTGTATTATTAATTAAGGGGGACGACCTTAAAATGGATATTGGTTTTCCAAATTTTGTTTGTATATGACCTATGCTGACTAACTGCATAATGGATACCAAAAACGAAATGCATGTATTCCTGTTCATTGGATAAAATACTGCTTCATTCCACTCATGTGTATTTGTTCTCTAAAAATATTTTTTTCTTTAAAATAGCACCAAACGTTAAGGGTGCCGCCTATAATTGAGCCAATACGGTATATTTAGACATTTTAAAGGTACTATCACAGTGGTGGTTATGGATTCCTCGCCAATTGTACAGGAGATGCTTTGACCAAAGCTTCCTTACCTCATAAACCACATAATTTAGGTACACTCTATTCAGGTATACACCATGAAAGTGAATAAAAAAAAACTATAAATCTTCGGGGGGAAAAAAAGAATTAAATAAAAATATATTTTTAAAAAAATGCATAACACGGAGCTTCAACAGCAAACATCCTCTCTGTGAGGAGGTAGAATACAAAACTAAGCTCCGTGAGGAAGCGGCAGTTGGAAGGAGAGGAGCTGAAAGCTTGTGGTTGTGTACTTCCTCTCTGAGTGTCATGAATTTAATTCACAAATGTAAGGACTCTCTACATGTGCTGTCACCATATTAAGAAAGAAAAACATGTTAACAAAGATAATAATTGAGACAATGGATAGACCGTGAACATGGTATAATTATATAATTTATATATCATATATTTAGAATTTTTAAGCGAATGATACAATATTATATTTTTTATTACAAAATATAAAATTTATCATAATTGATTAGAACATAATACATTAGAAACTCTTCTCTGGATAGATGATCTACTTCCAACCGGGTCAATAAACATTAAACTCGAGTTTGTCTTGCATTTAAGCTACCAACTTCTCCTGCATTTTGGAGTAGTGATGAGAATTTCATATATAAGATTGACGTTCAGAACCAGAAATATTTGATAATTGGGGTCTTCAAAATCCAGTTGTTTGGCTATGATGATACAAAGTCCAACGGCTAATACCAAAACATTTAGAAATTGTTTGCCAATCAAAACCAAGAGTTGAAAAAGCAGAAATATGTTCCACGTTTATATCATATCTTGGACGTCCCCGCCTGCCAGTCACTACCAAGCGAAGAGCTAAGAAATGTTGGTCTCCAATAGGCGTCCTCCAACGGGATTTGAGCCTGTAAAAAATGAAATGATTGATAAGTTAAATTATACAATTCATCTAGTATAGAACATAGTTCGGATATCTGAACTGAATTATCACAGAGTGCAAACAAACAATTATGCACTTACAATTCTTAAGTAATCTTCTAATTTCCTATTAGATTTTAAATAATGTTGCAGTCATTTGAGAAAGCATGTATGTATGAGAAAACTGGAGACAAGCATTGCTTTAACTCTAATAAGAATTACAAAGTATCATCTGTTGTATTTACAAATGTAATAAAAAAAGTTACCAATTACAATATTAAAATCTTTTACGTAAAATACACTGTACGATGTGGGGGGTGAACTGAGCTCCAGGAACAAGGACATGGAGGGTGACCAAACTGTAAAATCTTCAAAAACCACAAAAAAATAAAGATAAATCAATCAGAAATTGAGCATTAAAAGTATACTGAGCTCAAGCAAGAAGTGACACTTGGAAAGGGAGAAGCAACAATTTGTAGGTATTTTCTTCCTTTCACAAATGGGATGAATTTAATTCACAAAGTAAGGACACTCTCCATGTGATGTACCCATATTAAAGGTTACTGAGTCAACCTCATCATTACTTATACTGTGAATACAGAGAGTAAATAATGATGAAGAATAATCTATACATTGTATTAACAGATATGCAAGCAAATGCATGAATTAGGAAAAGGTTTCCACGTGTCTATGACATTACCTGTATTTTGATATGCAAATGAACCACATTTCAAGCGTACCCCTTTATGTAACCCTGTGTGTTCCTGTGTGTATTGGCCTCTATGTGTCCCTGTGAGTGTCTGTGTGTCTCCCTGTATATATGTGTGACTCTGTGTACCTATGTTTTTATTTTGTTTGTCTGTGGGCCCCTATGTTTCTGTGCCCCCATGTGTTTTTATATTTATATTGTGTCCTCCTGTGTCCCTATGCTTGTATGTCCTCCCATGTCCTTATTTTTGTCTATGTACCACCCTGTGCCCCTATATTTATAGTGTACCACTGTATTTCACTATGTGCATGCACCCCCTATATGTCACTATGTCTTGTGTTCTGTACATTTAAGGAATGGTTAATGCACCACATATCTTTTAGAAATAATCTTCAATGTGTCTGGAAAAACGTATTAAATATTCCAAAAATCTGCAAAAACAAGTCCTACACAGAGTCTGAAAAGGAAAAGAAAATATTAAAAACACAACACAACAAGAAGGTCTAAATAACAGCAAATTTCCAGCAATGACATCAATAACAGAATTTGCCAACCAATCCAATTAGTTTAAAATAAAAAAATCAAACCTACATTACACTGTCTTTTTAATGAAAAGATAAACATAATGAAATGGCAAAATTAATAAAAAAAACCTGAAGTAATAACACCTCCTCCACTCCCCAAAACCACTAATCCCACAACAGACCATCTCAAGGCAGCACATCCACATGTAACCCCACGAACCCCAAAAATTATCACTACTTCCAACATTAATCCCACATGCCCAAAAAAGATCAAAACAAGCAAGTCCCCATCTCACCCCAAAACCCCCATCCAAAAACTCACATGATAGCATCATGCCATCTTAAACAAGCATTAGCAATGAAACTAATTGAACCACAGTAAAACCATTTCACAGATACTAACATAAATGTATATAATACACAATTCAAAATGCAGAAAATGATTAAATTAAACAAAGGGGCTCAAATGTACAAAAACAATGGGAAGAACAACTTACCCAGTTCAATGGAGAGGCCTACACTGCTTACCAGCAAGTTCAGAATGAGCTCTAGGAGGCGGAGTCAACCTGTCAGGCTCATGATCATGTGACTGATGACCAGTTTCAGTATATATATATATACAAATTTCACTCCATCTGTTTCACTATATGATATAAGCGTTTTTTTCAGTCTATATATATACAAATTTCACTCCATCTGTTTCACTATATGATATAAACAAATTTCACTCCATCTGTTTCACTATATGATATAAGCGTTTTTTTCAGTCTATATATATACAAATTTCACTCCATCTGTTTCACTATATGATATAAGTGTTTTTTTCAGTCTATATATATACAAATTTCACTCCATCTGTTTCACTATATGGTATATGAAAAATGTCAATATATGATATATGCGTTTCACTATATGATATATGAAAAATTTCAGTATATGATATATGCGTTTCACTATATGATATATACGTTTCAGTATATGATATATGCATTTCACTATATGATATGAAAAATTTCACTATATGATATATACGTTTCACTATATGATATATGCGTTTCAGTATATGATATATGAGTTTCAGTATATGATACATGCGTTTCACTATATGATATATGCGTTTCAGTATATGATATATGCGTTTCAGTATATGATATACAAGGGAAAAAAACCTGAAATAATGTCCCTAACGGCACCTCATATACCTCACCATGTATACATTTTAGTTCTGTACCGTCTACCAGAACACACACACACATTTTGATAGCGGGGTTAAAATAGTATCCATCATGCCAGATTTGAGTGCCTGCTGCAATGCAAGTAGTATGTGTATTGTCTATGTAATTGTGCTTCTGTCACCGCTGTGTCTTTAAACAGCTTTACAAATAACTTAAAAAGTGAGTGATGCACAAAAAAAGTAAAAATGAAAAATAGATTTCGTATTGGCTCGAATATAGGCCGCACCCGGATATAGGTCGCACCCTTAAAGTTTGGTGCTATTTTAAAGAAAAAGTACACATTAGTGGAATGATAAAACCGTATTTTATCTAATGAACATGCATACATATATTTTAACATTTTTGGTATCTATTATACAGTTTTCCCCAGGACTGGCGCATAGCAAATGTTGTGCCAATATTCAAAAAGGGAACAAAAAGTGACCCGGGGAATTATAGGCCTGTTAGTTTAACTTCTGTTGTGTGTAAACTGTTTGAGGGTTTCCTAAGAGATGCTATTTTGGAGTATCTCAATGAAAATAAGTGTATGACTCCATATCAGCATGGGTTTACAAGGGATCGGTCCTGTCAAACTAACCTGATCAGCTTTTATGAGGAGGTGAGCTCAAGACTGGATCGGGGTGAATCGCTGGATGTCGTATATCTTGATTTTTCCAAAGCATTTGATACGGTGCCACATAAAAGGCTCGTACATAAAATGAGAATGCTTGGGCTGGGGGAGAATGTGTGTATGTGGGTAAGTAACTGGCTCAGTGATAGGAAACAGAGGGTGGTTATTAATGGTACATACTCTGAGTGGGTGACTGTTGCTAGTGGGGTACCACAGGGGTCAGTTTTGGGTCCTATTCTTTTTAATATATTTATTAATGACCTTGTAGAGGGATTGTATAGTAAAGTATCAATCTTTGCAGACGATACTAAGCTCTGTAACGTGGTTAACACAATAGAGGACAGCGCACGATTACAAATGGATCTACATAGGTTGGAGGCTTGGGCTGGGATGTGGCAGATGAGGTTCAACACAGATAAATGTAAGGTTATGCACATGGGGAAGAAAAATCCAGGCTGGGAATATGTATTAAATGGGAAAACACTGGGGACGACTGACATGGAAAAGGACTTAGGAGTTTTAGTTAACAGTAAATTTACCTGTAGCGACCAGTGTCAGGCAGCTGCTGCTAAGGCAAATAAAATCATGGGGTGCATCAAAAGGGGCATAGATGCCCACGACAAGGAAATAATTCTACCCCTGTACAAGTCACTAGTCAGACCACACATGGAATACTGTGTACAGTACTGGGCACCAGTGTACAAGAAAGATATAGTGGAGCTGGAGAGGGTTCAAAGACGGGCAACCAGAGTAATAAGGGGAATGGGAGGACTACAGTACCCAGAAAGATTATCAGAATTGGGGTTATTTAGTTTGGAAAAAAGACGGCTTAGGGGGGACTTAATAACTATGTATAAATATATAAGGGGACAGTACAGAGATCACTCCCAGGACCTATTTATACCCAGGACTGTATCTATAACAAGGGGACATCCTCTACGGCTGGAGGAAAGAAGGTTTCTACACCAGCACAGACGGGGGTTCTTTACAGTAAGAGCGGTGAGATTATGGAACTCTCTGCCAGAGGAAGTGGTGATGGTAAACTCAATAAAAGAGTTCAAAAGGCGCCTGGACGTGTTTCTTGAAAGCAATAATATTACAAGTTATCGATATTAGATTAATAGGGACAGAACGTTGATCCAGGGATTTATTCTGATTGCCATATTTGGAGTCGGGAAGGAATTTTCCCCCTGGTATGGGGCAATTGGCATCTGCTTCATAAGGGTTTTTTGCCTTCCTCTGGATCAACACAGTAGGGACACAATATGTATATAGGTTGAACTTGATGGACTTTGGTCTTTTTTCAACCTTATGAACTATGTTACTATGTTACTATGTTACTATGTTATATACAAACAGAAAACCAATAGCCATTTTAAGGTCCCCCTTAATTCATAACGCATCTTACTTATAGATATGCCCCTCTGCCCCCTGATATGCCACTCTGTGTCCCAGATCTGATTTATAACCCCTGATATGCCATGCTGCCATCCAGATATGCTTTATGCCCACTAGAAATGCCCACCTGCTCCCCAGATATGCTTTATGCCCCTAGAAGTGCCACTCTACCCCCTGATATGCCACTCTGCTTCCTAGAAGTGCCCCCCCGACTCACCAATGCACCCCCAGACTCCCTGGTGTCTAGCGGGGCCGGCCGGTGGACGTCTGTGCGATTCACGCAGACAACCCCCACTGCCGGCACTTCCGCCGGGGCTTCTATGACAGAGAACCCCCAGGCGGAAGTGCTGGCAGCGGAAGTTGTCTATGCGCATCGCCTCAGCCGGTGAACGTCTTCACAATACGCGTAGATAACCTCCGCTGCTGGCACATAGGGGCTTCTATGGTGGAACACCAGAAGGTTATGTCACGCCGGAGCTCTACCATAGAAGTCCCCGGCGGAAGTGGCGGCAGCACATCGCTGGTGGAGAGGAAGATCCAACGCTGCTTAACCGCAGCAAGGATAAATGAAAAAGAAAAAACCCACCCGGCGTCTAGAACTGCATGTCCCGGGCGTCACGAACTGCGCATCCTTGCGCTAAGCCCTGAATATAGGCTGCACCCCCACTTTAAAGACCTAAAGTGGGGGGAAAAAGTGCAGCCTATATTCGGGCCAATACGGTAAATAAATGAACTAAACCAAAAAAACTATGTGAAAATGCTGCGGGTCCACCGTAAGAAACAAACCCCAATATTGTTTCATAAAATATAAAACAGAAAAAAAACATACACTGGTGACTGCGCCCCTCATACCAAATAAGTGTGAAAAACAAAGTGTATATATATATATATATATATATATATATATATATATACACACACATACATACATACACACACACTACCAACAGCATGTCTAATAGGGCTTATCTTAAGCCCATGTATGCGCGTGAAAGTGCAAGCGGGAGGTCTTCTATATCTCGCACAGAACACAGAACAGAAATCGGAAGTATTTAAAGCAAAAGTCTTTAATGGAACTAATATAAAAACATAAAATAAGAAAGTCCGTTATGTCTTCAGACTAGTGGTCTCCCACGTTCCTCCGTAACCGAGAAAGCAGTCAAATAAAGGTTCCTATGCACTCAGGGTAATTGGAATCATCCATACATCCAATCTCTCTAATTGTGCACCAATATTTCATCATGATTAAATAGGAGTGTATAAATCCAAATAACGAATAAATATAAATACAAAATGTATAAGGATCATAGTTAATGGGTAATATTACTATCCTGTAAGGGGTTAAATGACATCCAAATATACTTCATATCTAAAATCTATTTCAAATAAATAAACAGATAAATAGATAGATGTAAAATATAAATATAGAATTAAAACCACCATAATCAAAATATATACTTATATATAAGGCATATAAAGTAATGTCATATAACAGTACAGTTATACACTTTGCAACATAAAAAGTCCTCCTAGAATAATCTTAAACTATATACCCATAAATATAGATATTATTCAAAAACAGAAAAAAAAATATAAAAAATATTAGAGTAAATTAAAAAAAATATATAAAATATAGATAATAAAATCAAAAAAATCTGCAATAATTAAATCTAAAAAAGTGGCTTAATTCAAAATCATTATTTAATCCAATTGTTATTAAAGTTTTTACGAAATAGATCCATTTAATTTCCACCCTTTCCCAGTTGATTAATAAGATTGCCCCTTGTCCAAAAATTATTTTTAAAAAAACCTATAAAATCAAGACATCTAGGATCACTATTGTTATGCAAAGCCCAGGATAGCACCGGTAGACGAACCCACGATGCAGAGATGGTAACGGACACACAAGGTAGTAGGTGCAGGTAGATCAGTCCAAAGCAAACAAAACAGTTCAGGGCCAGAGGCAGGTAATCGAAGTCAGGATAAGCCGAGGTGGGGGCAGGCGGAATGTGATCCAAGGCGTAAAACAGAGGTCGGTATACAGAAGTCAGGAATCAAGTATTATTATTATTATTATTATTATCCTTTATTTATATAGCGCCAACATTTTACGCAGCGCTTAATACAATACATAAATTCAAGGGATATGACAAGACAAGAATTGACAGACTAAGACAAACCGATACATTTGGTGGAGAGAGCCCTGCTCGCAAGCTTACAATCTAGAGGACTCATAAACAAACAGGAACCCAGAGCACAAAGGCAACGTTACTATTTGAACGGGCAATAAACAATGGGACATGCAGGTTGACATAGAACTAGGGGCGGGAATAAGGCTAATAGAACTAGCGGCGGACTGGAGTGGGACTGCGACGGACGAGGTAGTTGTAACAACTATTATGATGTTTTGGAAAACGTGAAGGCTTGGGATAAGGTCTATTAAACATAAGAGTCTATTTTTACAATTTTGGAAGTCTGCTTTTAACGTATTACAATATTCTTGTTCTATTTTTTTTTTTTAATGTTTATATTCGGCATACCATTTGGAGTCTTTTCAGCTTTACAAATAGTATAAAATTTTTGCTAAGATGTGTACTGTGAATTACTGCCTCCCGTGCTATAGTTGCCATGGGTCTGGTTTTCTATGTGGTTTTCTGTATCCTGCCCTTGCTCACCAATGCTGGCCTGTCTTATCTTGGTCGCCAATGATGGGTAACCACAGCTGGTAGCAGTTCCTACCTTAGGTTCCTCTTCCAAGGACATGTACCAGGTAAAGCCCTGATACCTACCCTTCTGTTGTGGACATGGATTGCATCGTCCATTATTAGTGATTCACGTCACAGACGCAATATCTGTATTTCCCTTTGGATAAACCACTCTAACTGTGGCATACATTACAATACCAATTAGTTCTATTGTTTAAGAAGTGCCTTACCTCTACCACCAGGTAGCACTAGAGAGTGAGTGATGTGTACATCTATTGTTTATCTAAGACCATAGATAATGGCTACCTACATGAAAAGCCATGTGGGCTATGCCAGGAACAATGGGATATCAGGAACTCCAGGAAGAAGGGGGAGGAGCAGAGGAGACTGGAAGGACAGGAAGGAAGCAGCATGGCAGAAGCTAAGGGAGCTGTGAAAGTTTGCCAGAGAAAAAGTATGAAATAGAAAGCTGCTCTTCCATCTTGGGCTAGTTAAGTGCCAAGAAGCTAGGACTAGTTTAGTGCCTAGTATTGTAACTAAGAATTAGAAAACAACTACTGAAAGAATCCTTTAAAGTCTTCTATATGATCCTGGTATCTAGAGCCATTTTGGAAACTGAACACCAAAGGAGTCATTTGATATGCTGATACTCTCTGAAGTTAAGTACATATGTTATTACAATGTTATTAGAATATAATTGTTGACAGTCTGTAACTTTGTTATGGTAACCTTTTTCGATATATTGTTTTTACCGCTAGAGGTATTAATAAAGTATATCATTATATATCATAACATCTGTTGGTATTCGTCTTTACATAATTTAACTGTATTCCTGAATCAAATTTATTGTTGTATTGTTTTGTCTAAATTGTGAAATATTAGCATAATTTTGCATAAAACAGGCCACGACCACAACACCTTCTGAGACTGGAAAAGAGGGTGATGTAACAGGACTCGATTCTGTTACCTTGTGTTTGTTTTTATTTTTTCACACCATGCCAACATGTGTAACACTGTTGGCAGGTAATGTTTTCTCCATGTCCTGGGTTATGCCTACCCCCAGCAGTTACACTCAAAATGTAGGCTCTTTCCTGATTGATCACTCCCACAGTACATTTCCTCTGACTATGTGTTTGTTGGTTGCTCTCATATAAATGCCTCTGTCCATTCCCAACCTGCCACTCTCTTCCTATTGGTTATTGTGCCAGGTACTTGATGCCCACTTGATAACATTGTTTTTACTTTCCATAAAAATCCCAGGCTTTTTCACAATAAAGAATGTCAGTGTTCTGAATCCTGACTGGCGTGCTGTGTCATGTTTGGTGACTCAGATCAAAGGAAACTTTGTTTGGAGGACTGTTTTTCTCTGAGAACCTTCCCCTAAAAGGAATCCGCCAATGATGAACAGGGTCCCTCTGTACTACCTGATTCCCATTCCAAGGCTCTCCTGTAAATCTATACAGTAACCCTTTACAGTTAAGGGGATGGGTCTTGCATTTCTGTATCCAACAGAGTATCAGTTGACCTGGCTTCCACAGCTAAATCAACATTTAAATATTTATAATGTTTGTTCTTACTGTTCTAAAGAGAGCTGTTTTGCTATACTCGATAAAGTTGTCTGGAGCAGAGGTCTTACAAACTGTAACAGTAATTTGTGATCTTGGGCATTATGGTTTCAACTTATTTCTATGTCCATTTCAAGTGGTTTCTGAAAATATGGCAAATATTAAACTTGGGAAAATTCAGCGATTTGTACAAAGCCCGAAAACGAGGCCAGACTCCTCACGAAAGTCTGAAATTTATTCTAAAATTTGCGGGCCTTTTCACTCACACTCTCTTGTTCATTTCCTCTCTAAATGTTTCCCTACCTTCTCTGCGACTACTTCCACTTCCGTATTATATTGTTCTTAATCTTCTATCTTCATTCACATCTCCGCGGACATTACCTGGCCCAAGCTTCTTCCAAAATGACGGTGCTTACGGTGACGTCCTTTTATCTGATCGTCCAATTGAGTGAGAGGACGTCACCGAAAGGGCAGCAATTTTAACACAAAGTTCAAATAAGGGCACCATCATTTTGAAGGAAGTTCATGCCAGGTCTGATCCTCCAATCAGGTGAGAGGACGTCACCAAAGCACCGCCATTTTGCCCTAAGGTGAACCTCCGCCAAAATTCCGGCGGATAGGGCAATAGGACGTCACCGGCAGTACTGCCATTTTGGAGGAAGTTTGTGCAAGGTTATGTCCGCAGTGATGCAGACACAGAGAAGATGAAAGAGAGAAGATAGAAAATGCAGAAGTAGTCAGTAGAGCAGGTAGTTAAACAGTTAGAGTGCATGAGAGTGAATGTGGGCACTGGACAACTTGCCAGAAAACAAATGGGCCAAAAATTTGTCTAAATCGTTTTCGGCCTATTTAAACATAGTGAATAATGATCTTTTGGAGACTTTGCTTATTATCTATCTTCTGGGTAAAAGAATGGTCATCAACAATAGAAGTCTGATATTTTTCATATATAGAATCGGGTTTAGAATCATCATAAAATGCATATTCTGCATTATCCAGATCCTCCCTGCTGGATGTATGGTAAGAATCAGGTTTAACACATTTTCTGAAGGTTTAACTTTTATTTACTTTCCCCAAGGAGGTCTTGGTGTGTATGAATGGTTGGCAAATTCTTTGATGTTGCTACTACGTGGCATTATACATTAGGGATGCTAATCACATGCTGAAGGAATAAAATATTAGGCTTCTTAGCATGACTGTCAAAGTGTTTATTTTTTGGGCCCCCCTACCCAGTTTGATATTACAATTACAGTTGATAATTACAAAAAGAATTCTATCAGCATTTTCTCTAAAATAATGGTAATGCCAGATAGATTAAAACAAGGGTCAGTGTAGCTTTGTTTTCTAGAGTGCCAGCTACATACATGTTGTATGTTGCAAGCACAGTGGACCTCCCTGGCCAACTACTATCATCATACTTAGTGGCACTTTCTGCCGTCTCCAGCCTTAAAGTCAGATTTTAGCCACTTCAAACTCTCTATGAGAATAATCATGCAGTATTAACATTACGATCATCAGCTTATCAGTGAACATGTCCCAGCTGCCATAGGCAGCATCAGAGACATTATTACTAAAATTTCCCACTAACAGTGCACCAACGCTAACCCATAACATACCCACTAGATATAAACCTTAAGCCGTTTTTATAATTATTATTTTAGTGCTACTTAAAATCCTGCCTCAAATCTTCCATTTATCGCATTTACACCAATCAGCCATAACATGACCACTGACAGGTAAAGTGAATAACGCTGATAATTGTTACGAACGGGGTCCATACAGACGACTGTAATGACTCAGAGCACCCAAAGATGGTGTTCAGGAGTTATTGCGCAGTAGCAGAGATGGACAGGGCCTGGTGCAGGGCGACTGCACTCTCCCAGGTGGGCATCTAGGGTTGTGCGGCCACATACCAAGGCCCTGACATAGCAGCGGATGTTGTTCAGAACAAAACAAAGTTATATGATTTAACCCCTTAATGACAAAGCCCGTACAGGGGTTAAAGTTATTATGATTTCTCACCGTTCCCATGATCATTGAAACTCCACAAGGCGAAATCTTGCATGGAGCCCCAGACCGAGGGAGATTGACAGTTATTTTGTGTTTCTCCCATTTGCAAATAATCGGATTAACTGTTGTCACCTTCTCGCCAAGCTGCTTGGCGATGGTCTTGTAGCCCATTCCAGCCTTGTGTAGGTCTACAATCTTGTCCCTGACATCCTTGGACAGCTCTTTGGTTTTGGCCATGGTTTGTAGTTTGGAATCTGATTTGGAATCTGATTGATTGCTTCTGTGGACAGGTGTCTTTTATACAGGTAACACACTAGGATTAGTAACACCCCCTTTAAGAGAGTGCTCCTAATCTCAGCTTGTTACCTGTATAAAAGACACCTGGTAACCACACATCTTGCTGATTGATAGGGGATCAAATACTTATTTCACTGAGTAAAATGCAAATCAATTTATAACTTATTTGAAATGCGTTATTCTGTCTCTCATTGTTCAAATAAACCTACCGTTAAAATTATAGACTGATGATGTCTTTGTCAGTGGGCAAACGCACAAAATCAGCAGGGGATCAAATTATTTTTTCCTTCACTGTATGTATATATTTAGACATCGCAAGAGAGCTTTTAAGCGTGTCCTTGTTTTTCGGAAATTTGTACCAATTAACGAAAATCTATGTATGAATCTAAATTATTGCATACAGATATATATATATATACAGCGCCCTGTTTTGCTACAGTTTTGTAGGTACAAGATATTGTGCTGTAAGCAAATAAAGCATGTCTGCTGATGTGGATTTAATTTGTGTGTCTGTGAAGATAATTATTTTTGTCTTGAGGAAGTGGAAACAGACCAGTGTCTGGCAAAGCTGCTGCATAGGGCTTCTTGTGCAACCAAATGAGGGAATCCTATAATTTTTAATGCCAGCAACATCTGGAAGTTATCGTGGAAGTCCATTGGTATTAATTACAAACATTTGATAATGTATGTATCTGCGCTATGTTTACGCCGTGGAACATCTTAAAAACTATTTGTGCAATGATACCTGCATTCCAAAATCAATGTTCTAGGAAAAGGCAAGGGATAAAGAATGTGGTTTATTACATTTCAACACAAAGCACACTTTGGGATCGTTTTTCACTCTGTTGTATCACATTACACGTTCTTCAAAGCATTCCTGCGGTATTACACATGCGATGTCTATAATATCCATTAGAACAAAAGTTTGAAGCTAGGAAACACTATTAAGTAATTTTGAGAACAAGTTACAACTCTAGTTTCCACTTTTTTTGCAGTGTGCAACTTAAATAAGCTTTATGGGTGGCTGAATCACTTTTGCAGTACTTTGGAACTTTAGGTGTATGTGTCACTCTTGGATTAAGGGATCACCTTTCATTCAAAGGTGTTTTTTTGTTAAAAATAAACATACAAAAAACAACTCAAAACAAAAGTGCATTTTCATCACATTTTTATGTTACTGAAAAGAAATCATTACTTACATCGTGTAACTAATGTATGTTTGGCAATGTCACTAGACAAACAATTAGGTTTCTGTTTAGTTTAACTCTTTAATAAAGAGTTGCTAAATATGGAGTTCCCCAATCTTTACTAGTGTTCAATGTCTCCTTACAGCATGGAAAATGTTAATTATATTCTTTTTTATTATTATAAAACATAAATTGTCCAATATTAAGCTTAAATATAATGTACGAGCATACAGAAAATGGAACATAAGAAAAAATAAAGGCATTTTGCACCTCGTTGAATATGAGTGTATGTCCAAGAGGAGGGAATCAATATCATACTGTTGAGGCCTACTGTAATACATCTAACAGAGGCCATGCATCCAAAGATAAACAATGTATCGTGCTAATTTAGAAAATTCTTTAGGGTCTGAGCTACACTATATAGAAAAAGGTATTGGGACACCTGACCATTACATCAACAGGGACTTTTTTATGACATTACATGACTGCTTAGGCCTATAGCATACATACAGAAATCAGTATAATACCTTTACTCTTCCCCAGTAAAACACCAGACACAAATATGTGGGCCACAGCTTTATTAAACAAATATTCGCTGCCAGGCCTGTCACGGTAACCCCCTGACACTGAGGACACATGGGGGTATGTTTGGGTTTGGCAGGGGGGTGGCACTGATGGATTCCTAGGGAGACACCTTACCTCTCTTATGTCTAAGTCACCCTGCGCTCATTGGGGGGCACAGGGTGAACGGGAAACCCCATCTAGACTGCCCTAACCAGACTCCCATAGACTAGCGGGCTATGCAGGCTCGACATGCACGGAAACACTCGATGTGCCTTACCGCGACCTAGCCACAAATTTATAGAACTGTACAGCTAGGAACCGCGGTGATGCCCGCTGACAATTGAAACTGCCTCACTTACGGACACCCTTTGGCCAACCACGTCGCTCTTTTGAGGTTACATTAAGCTTGTGGTGGGCAACACTTGGTGGTGGTTGCAGAGAGGGAGCTCGTTTGGGAACCCTGGTTTTATTATAGATCTTAAGAACCAAGGTTTACCCAGCTGCGACTATGGAACTCGGGCCCGGCTACCGTGCGGCCTATTCCCGGGGAAGTTTCCGATGCTGTTGCTCAAGTTCCTGAAATCGGATCAGCCGCTTTTTGGAACATAACATCCGTGGACCTTGAGCTCTCCATTGGTACCCCGGTACCAATAGTGACTGTTTGTCAGGTGGGGATTGCTGGCCATAGAACTGTATGGCAGTGCCGGGCTATCTGGTAGTTGATGAAATTATACTCCTAATCCTATTATGTTTTGTGTATAAATATCTTTGCGGTCCTCAATAAACTCAGTTCTGTTTGTTGTTTGTTACAAAAAGCACCGCCACAACACCTGATTCATAGGAAAAAGCCCAACATACTTCAGTTGCTACACCAACATCTATGATCTACTGAAAGAGCTACATACTTCACACAAACCACAACAGAGTGTCCAGCATACAGGTCCAGTATGATCACTTAAATATGCATTTTCCTGCATGACGCTATCAACATCTAAGATGCTTAGTAACTCTTTACTCTGGCCAGCCAATTTCTGTGAAAGTAACATCTGAGCAGCCTAAAAACTGTAAACAGCTGAAAACATCACCAACAGCCTCAACCCTACAACCTGTAGATCTAACCTGTATCCTGACCTGGAGATCTAACAGCTTGTGGATCCCCTGCCCAACATGACAACTCCAATTTTAATGCATAATGGATAAACCGGAATTTAAGAAAATCTTGAGAGAATTTGGCTGTATATGTGTCGCACACAGCATAAGGTGGAGACCAGATACAAGGTAGGGCAACCAGAAAATAGCAAGAACGTCACAAGTGTAGCCTAGGTCAGGGTATCAGATATCAGGATGATTAAGTCCAAGCCAAGGGTAGGGAGCCAGATAACAAGCCAAATAACAAGCCAGGTCAAACACAGAAATCAAATAGCAGAACGCATGCACGCATTATGAGTATAGGCACAACCATCAGAGGGCAATGTCCAACTGAGCTCTGAGGGTATTTATGGAGTGTGGAAGTTCCAACATGGTGTGATATCACTTCGCCTCCATCCGCTAATGGTGGCCATCTTGAGTGTGGTGAGGCAAGTTCCAAGACCTTAATCTACTGCTATAAGTAGTAGGAGTATATAAAGGCAAAAATAGAGGGCAAACAGAGCCAGAAGAAGGTCTTCCTCTACCAGGTGGCAGTTGCAGACTGTTGGATGGGGGTCTCCGTCTCCTACATGATGGCTGTAATGACTGCTGTGTGTTGGATGTGGGTCTCCCTCTCCTCCTCTGCGGCTGCTGTGGCTGGTAGAAATTGGAGGAGGGCCTCCCTGGTCTCTCTTTCCTCTGTGGAATCGGATGCGTAAGAATACCTCAGTGTTTGCGAAAAACAACATGAATCTGCTAATTTAATATACCAGGGGTGTCCAACGTGTGGCCCTCCAGTTGCTGCAGGACTACATCTCTCATACTCCTCAACCAGCCCCTGAAAGAGCATTATGGGAGATGTAGTCCTGCAGCAGCTGGAGGGCTGCAGGTTGGACACCCCTGGAATATACTAAACCCACATGTTGACCACTACATGAACAAATGTCAAAATACATGATTGTTAGCTCCACCTCCTTTCAATAAAAGTATTATATATTAATTATTAGGAAGCCTTGGAAACTATGCTGATTTCAGATTTAATAATATACTTACAATCATTACAGACATGTGCAGGTTCAGAGAATTAACTCCTCTATTACCAGACATTACACACACAGTCACACAAACAGACAAACACAGTCACATACACACATACCTGGCGCTGGCTGCAGCTTACACTGAGTTGGTGTGATGGAGACACTTCTGAACTCTCAAGCAATGAGTAGAGTTGAGAAGTCTCTCCTGATTGGCTGAGACCTCATTCACTCAGACTTCTCATTCCAGGCATCTCCAGCTTTAATATTTAGGGGGGGCACATGAGGGGACAGGGACCAGAGTAGTGGGGGGGGCAATTATAAAAGCTAAATATACATATATATATAGGGGATGGCTGGCTGCCTACGGCCTGGGGGGCAAGTCTAGTCAAGTATTGTGCCACCAAATCAGCCCAACATCCATGCCCATCTTTTCCTGATTTTCTAACACATGTTGATGTAATGTGATGGGAGTACGTCAGTACACTAAAAAAAAGTCATCATACACGGAACGCCTGAAGCCACAATTTAACACAACTAATCCTTTTTAATAAAATATGCAGATTGAAATAGATTAAATAACACAAAACCTTAACTTTTCTGCTCACTGATTTCTGGGGCTACAAAATTTTGTCCTTTAAAGTGACTATAGTTCAATTTATTCCTACAGAAAGTAAAGTGCCAGGAAACAGATGATCAAATACACATCAGGACAGGCTCTGGCACACCAACACCCAAACATACACACCAGTACAGGCTCTGCCACACCAACAGCCAAACACACACACCAGCACAGGCTCTGCCACACCGACACACAAAAACACACACACCAGGACAGGCTCTGACATCCACCAGACGGGCTAAGCTACAACAATAATTAAAAAAAAGTATTTTCCACACTGCTTTATCGTTGACCTACCTTTTAATTTGTTTCTCCCCTTTTGTGTAATGGCCCCAGTTGCTACCCTTGTGTATTGATGCCGCCAGCATAGATAAAATGCTGCCCTGCGGTATGGGGGGATGTATATATGACTAGTTTGTTCCTTCCATGAGTCTATAAATCCCCCATACTGCAGGGCAGCATTTTATCTGGGCTGGTCAGCAGAATGTAAAAGCTAAATGTATCCTGGAAAACATGGCCAATACAGTCACCCTAATGCGCCCACACCCTGGTGTATTGCCCCCAGCTAGCCCCACATTGTATATTTATCCCACCGCCCAGACCCCTTTTAGTATTGATTTATGTGATGCCCCAAGCCAGCACCCTCTCGTGAATTAATGCCCCCCCAGATTTCACTCACAGGATTTGCCCAACACCCAGAACGGACGCATAGGACTTCTCACCTGAGAGCAATGCACAGGTAAGTCTCTGTGGAAGTGATCACGGGGGTTGTGACACATGGAAACAGCACTGCAGGTATTGATCAACTGAATAAGATGCTGCCTGTGACACCTTGGTCCTTAAGGCTCAAACACCGTGCTTGTGCCATCCTTCCCTTTTCCACAAATCAATTCTACATCTATGATACACTTTTACAGTCACTCACTAATTTATACTTTCATTCACACAATTCATCCACACATTAATTCATTCATTCTCTCACTCATTCTCTCACTCATTCTCACTCTTTATTTCAATATTCTTACTACCCCCTTTCTTACTATCTCCCCCTCTCCCCCCTTCTCATTATATACCCTCTCCCCCCTTTGTAGTTTGAGTACCTTGCAGAAGTCCTGAGGTGGGAGCGCAAGGCCTCAGTCTAGCAGCTCTGCAGCGGTGCAAGCGGGTTCACTGCTGAGCGCCAATATATGACGTCATATTCCGCAGCTAAGTGTGAAATGCTGGCACCGTGACCGAGCTAGAGGCCTCATGGAGGTGAGTGAGGGGTGCCGAGCAGTTGCTGAAAATGTATTTATGAGCAACCGATTGGTGCCCTCAACCAGTGCTTCCTGCACAAAGAAAAAAGGTATTTCAATAAAAGGCGCACTGATTCTGGGACAATGCATGAGGCTGTTCGGGACTGTTCTGGGCAGTCCAGGACATATGGTCACCCTACTCCCAAAACAGACACCATTGCAATCAAATCTACTATGGCAAGGGCTGGTGCAAGGATTTTTTCCACCCTAGGCAAAACATAATTTTGCCGCCCCTGGCTCCACCCCCACAAGCCCCTTCCCTTTTGCCCCTGGCTCCACCCCCACTTCTCTCCATAGTGACCGCGAGCCGCGGCCGCGCTTCTAATGAATGACTGCAGTTGGCGGTTTGCGGTTGCAGGCTGCCGGCGCCCCCTCCAAGTAGGTGCCAGCCCTGACTATGGGCTCTAGCCCTGGATCTTTTGGACACTTAGCAACACTTCTGTTGTATATATATATAAAATTGCAAAAAGTATGAGTTTGTTTTATATTTCTTTCCTGTCTTAGTTTACCTTTATATTTCTTTCCTGTCTTAGTTTACCTGCTTTAGTTTCGTCATACCCTTATGTATAATCAATACATGATTTAGAAATTAGTTCATTTTGACTCCTGAGTTAAAAATGGGAACTTTTTACCATAGTAACTTGTCTTATAACAGCTATGAATGATCATAATAAACATGTAGAATGTTTGTTCTAGTCTACATTGTTCTAGTCTGCTTTTTTTCTACCCTTCTAACACACCTCTAACCCATATGTAATAAAGGGCATTCTTAAACTTTTGTGCTGTACGATGAGTGATGTGTGCCAAATAGGTCTATATTTCATTGAGTGTGAAATGCACTTTTATCTCCACAACCATGCATTCACTAAACAATTGTAACACAACTGTAAGACAGTTTTCTTGATTATATTAATCTCACTACATGCACTTATATCTCACTACCACTACTCACTACCACAGCCCTAGAAAAAAAAATCAGCAAGAAAGGCTAATTGTCACGCCCTCGGGTTCCAAGGACTTTGTTTTTACTGTGGTCGGAAGGGTTATTTTGTGAGATATTGCACCAATAAAGCGGGAAACGCTCGAGAAGAAGGATGGGGGATTGAGACCTTGTATTGATTATAGGGGCCTGAACCGCATCACTGTCAAGAATAAATATCCTCTACCTCTAATTCACGAATTGTTTGATCGGTTATGGGGTTCTACTATTTTTACTAAGTTAGATCTTAGAGGGGCCTATAATTGAATTCGTATTCGTGAAGGGGATGAATGGAAAACTGCTTTCAATACTAGAATGGGGCATTACGAATATACCGTCATGCCCTTTGGTTTATGTAACGCGCCCGCTGTGTTTCAGGAATTTGTAAATGACATTTTTCGCGATATATCCTTCCAGTTCCCCATAGTCTATCTGGATGATATCCTGATACATTCACCAGATCTCCTGTCTCATCGTAATCATGTCCGTATTGTTCTGCAGCATCTCCGGGTTGGGGCGGTACTCTTTCAGAGACGGGATTTCAATGACAAACTTCATCCATGTGCTTATTTTTCTAAAAAGTTTTCGGCGGTGGATGAATTATGACGTCGGAAATTGCGAGTTATTAGGTATTGTTTTAGCCCTTCAAGAGTGGAGACATTTTCTAGAGGGGGCACGGAACCCTGTTACTATTTTGACCGATCATAAAAACCTAGAGTATCTCAGCCATGCTAAACGACTGAATCCCAGACAAGCTAGGCGGTCATTGTTTCTATCTAGGTTCCAGTTTTTTATTTCATACCGTCCGGGGTCCAAGAATGTTAAAGCGGACGCATTATCCAGGCAGTTTGTGTCGGACTCAGACGTCAAATCTGAACCCAAACCCATTATTCCCTCCTCCCAGATTATTGCCACGGTATCCACATGTTTATATTCTCCCTTGGTGTCCCGTATCCTCAATGCTCAGCAAAAGCCCCTGTTCATAGTAAATGGCCTGTGGGTACTTTGTCCCTGCTGCTGACAGAAGATATGTCCTGTCTTGGGCTCACTCGTCTCAGTCCGCAGGTCATCCTAGTGCTCGGCTTACCATTGAGATCATAAGTCGACAATTTTGGTGGCCTGAGTTTAGGACCGATTGCTTCGATTTCGTCGCCTCCTGTACTGTCTGTGCTATCACCAAGGGATCTCATACGAGGCCTACTGGTTTGCTTCAGCCCTTGCCTATTCCCCTCCGGCCCTGGACGCATTTAGCTATGGATTTTATCGTGGATCTTCCCCCGTCGGAGGGCAATACTGTCACATGGGTAGTAGTTGATAGATTCTCTAAGATGGCGCACTTTGTTCCCCTTCCTAAGTTGCCGTCGGCTCCTGAGCTGGTTCCTGTATTTGTCACTAATGTTGTCCGTCTGCATGGCATTCCGCTTCAAATAGTGTCTGATCGTGGTGTGCAATTTACTGCCCTGTTTTGGAAAACTTTTTGTGCCTCTTTGGGCATCTCTCTGGCCTTCTCCTCTGCCTATCACCCCCAAACTAACGGTATCACGGAAAGAACAAACCAGACTCTTGAACAATTTTTGCGTTTCTTTATTAATGATCATCAGGACAATTCGGCCCAACTCACTAGAATTTGCTAGAAACAACACTGTCCACGAATCATCGAGGGTTAGTCCTTTTTTCTGTAATTATGGCTATCATCCTCCCTCTCTGCCCACTTCGTTCAGTGATTCTCAGGTTCCTGCAGTGGATTTCTATGTGAAACAACTACCTTTAGTTTGGGGCAAGGTACACCATTCGTTGGTTCAAGCGGCTTTTAGATATAAGCGATGTTCTGACCGCCGCCGCCGCTTGGGTCCTTCGTTTATGGCAGGTGACAGGGTGTGGTTATCTACTGAAAACATTAACCTCAAGGTTCCCTCTAAGAAGCTCGTTATATTGGGCCTTTTCGCATACTCCGTAAAATTAACCCTGTCGCCTACGAGCTTCTCCTCTCCTCCCTTCGGATTTCCCGTGTTTTTCATGTCTCCCTGTTGAAGCCTCTTACCTGTAATCGCTTCACCAGATTTACTCCTCGGCCTCATTCGGTTCTTGTTGATTCCCAGGTTGAATATGAGGTACAGTCCATTTTAGACTCTAAAAGAGTTAGGAATGCTATTCTGTATTTGATGCACTGGAAGGGTTACGGTCTAGAGGAAAGGTCTTGGGTGCACTCCAAGGATTTACACGCTCCTAGGCTGCTCCACTCCTTTCATAATAAGTTCCCGGATAAGCCTGGAGGATTGTGGCCCCTGGCCGGCCCTCGGGGATGGGGTAATGTCACACCCTCGGGTTCCGTTGCCAGCAGGCGGGGGTCCGCCTGCGGTACATGGAGACCCGATACGATCACCCGGGGTCTGTGGGCCGCGGACGTTTCCCCGCTCGCGGCGCACGGATGCCCGAGGCACCAGTCGTCTCCATTCCCGCCAGCGGTCGATCCATTGACCACCGGTACGGGAGAAGGAGGAGCAGTTTAGGGAACTCCTCAGCGAGCAATCTTACAATTGCTCGCCCACATAGGAGTTCCCAAAGTAGTGTACTCACCTCTCCTCCGGTCGTCCGCCACTCCTCTAGGGGCGCTGCTGTGTGGCAAGGCAGGACTCAGGGAATTGATGGACGGCTGGAGGCACGGCCATGACGTCTGTAGAGGTGGGGCCTGAAAGTGGCGCCAGATTTAAAAGTCAGTCTGTGCTACTCTCAGGTACCCTGTTGTGGTCTTCTTTAGTATTCCTGTGAGTATTGCTGCTATTTACCAGTATATTGACCCTTGCATTTCCTGACTACTCTTTGTCTTACGATTCTGCACCTCTGCCCGTGATTCCTGTGTACCGACCCGGATTGTCTGCCTACCTCCTCGCGTTACGGACCTCGGCTTGTCTGACTACCTGCTTTGTTACCGACCTGGCTGCCCTGACCATTCTTCTGGAATTAACCCCTTCTGTCCTGATCCGCTGGTATACCTCATATTGCTGTTTCACCTTGCAAAGTACTCAGTGCATACCTACATTCTGCTTTCACAGAAGCCTCCTCACTGTTGAGATCATCTAAGTCCTGGTTTATCGCTGTTGAGGGCCCCTCTCTCTTCAGTGGTTCTCCGGGCAGAAAAACTTCTGCGGTGAGTGCCTCAAGTGTAGCAGACGCGACACTAATAATACATGCAAAATACACATTGAAAGAAGTGAGGTGTAGTGCTTTAAATTGATTAACATTACCAGAGTGTCCTTTTACGATATGAAAACTACTCAGTTTTAGTAGAAAACACAGGATTGTCTTGGTTTTATGGACACTTAATTATGGTTATTTTTTGCTGATATGAAGATTTCTATGGAAAGTGCACCAAAAAATATAAAATTCCCAAAATCCAAATTTACCACACAAGATTTTCACACATAGTACAGAAAATACTGGCTCTGTGTGATCTTGCTTTGTCATATGTTACAAATAAGGCATAACTGATTTAGAGCTAGCTACAATACTTTAATGTCCGGTGGCGCGTTTACTAAAGTTGAGCCATATGCACATTACAGTATGTTGTACTTACTTGATTAAACAATAAAAAGAACATTTTCTGATAAAGTAATACTAGACATTTTCTGTACAATGTTTATTATTGAAGCTGCTCTCAGGTTTTTCTTTTGATCTACACTGCAAATAATTGCTTATGTATGTTGAAGGGCTTTTCTAAGAATTTAGTGGTCAGTCAGAGGTAGTTTGGGATACACAACATCTGGAAATAAACGTAGTACACATGGAGAATTTATACAACACCTGGTATAGAAAAAAACTCATTTTGAGGCCCATACTACTTATGCATAATTATTTGTAGTTGCTCTATCATGACATATTACAAATGGCCACTTAAATATGATAATGAGGATTCTCTATACCATTTTCAATAATCTTTTACGTATGTAGATTGCATAACAGGCAGTGTACCTTATCGCCAATAAACAAAAAGTTATAAATATTTTTAAGGTGCGAAAGTCTTTTCTGAACAGATGGAGAGTGAGTTTTTGTAAAGTTGCACTATTCTAGACACTCAGATGTCTGTTCTGTTGTGATATGTGAAATAATGGAGTAGAATCTATATTTTGACGTTTTGCAGCCAAAACAAAAAAACCTGGTAAGTAGATTCTATTATTTTTTCTGAGTTTAGAAATACCCATGAGTTCATGTTTCTACATTTTTTTGCAAGTTTTAGGACAATAAGTACAAGTAGCGTTTGGCTATTTCCAAACCATTTTTTCCAAATTCTGCTACAAGTGCTATTTTGGACATCTTTGAAGCCAGCCAATGCAATTTACTCCCATCAAACCATATATTCATGAAAACTAGACACCCCAAGGTATTTCTAATGCTGGTATTTTAACCCATCCCTTGCACATATTCTACTACCACCCTTTGTCAAACTTGTGTAGTAATTTACTGTATTTTGTGTTTTTTTATCATACAAATTGTACTTTAGGTATGAATTTACATCTCCCAAGTACACTGATACTGCCCATGCATGGGTTTCTTGGGTTGTTTGGGAGGTAAAATACCACGTTTAGGAAGTGCGCATTTCTTAACTTGGAACTTTGACATATGGTCCTACTGCTACCATATCTTATTTGGCATATCTTTGAAGCCAGTCAGTTCAATTTACCCTATAGAATCATATATTTTTGAAAACTAGACACTCCAGGGTATTTCAAATGGTGGTATTTTAACCCTTTCAATGCACTATTTTTACCACCAACCCGTCAATATTTGTGGTAGTATTTTTTGTGGTTTTTTTCACACACATTGTACTTCAGGTATGAATTTACTACTCCGGGTATACCTCACTGTCAAACAACATCCTAATATGTGTTCAGCAATATCTCTTGAATGCAGTGAGTGATACCACCCATGCATGGGTTTGTCTGGTTATTTGGGGGCTAAAAGGCCACATTTCATTTTTGGTCAATCTGTGCCTATGCCCTATTTGGGACATCGTTGAACCCGGCCACTCCAATTTACTCCATGTTTTAACTATTTCCATGTCAGGATTTTTGGGAAGATACAGCGCAAATGTTAGCACTTGGTCATAAAATATTTGTATTTACTTGTTATTTACTTGGCCTTTTTTTACATTTTGTTGTAACTGGATAGTTCCCCTGATGGTGACATCACTGCATAATTATTTTTAAATGTTACCACATTTTTATTTCTTTTTTTCCTCCATTTTTTAAACATTATTTTTTCCTATCTAGGCATTTCAGTGACACTATTGAAGCTTATCTGCCACCATACCTAGAGCAAAACACCAAAACAGGTGTCCACCCCTGATGCTGATCCGGGCTGAATGCTTCAACATCACTTTCTAAGCTTGTTTAATGCCATGCGTGCTTAAGCATAAAGAAACTAAAGGGACCACAGTGACTAAAGTGTATAGAACTCACATCAAATAACTTACTTTTACTGGATTTGGTTCCTCAAGCCAAATAACCCAAGTCCGAGCAAACTAAAAAAAGTATATCTTGCACTCAACATACTTAAGATTAAGTTATTTTAAGGACAAAAAAGACTGCATTGTCTGGCATTGCGTGTTCTTGTGCTATACTTTAATTTATACTTTATTTTCAAAATAGATTACAGAGCAAGTATATCACAGAATATGCATTACGAAGGAATACAGCAATTGGGAATTTACATAATTATAAAGCAAAAAAAAGCAAAAAGATTCATCCTTCACATTCTATTATTTGCCTAGAATGATAGGTAGAAATAGCTGATGGTATAACTGTGGTTGATGGTCCAACTAGCTGTGGGGTTCTTTCCTTACTTTCTTTCACTGAGGCCACTCTGCAATTACAAGGGTAAGGGACAAACATTAGATATACAAGTGTGCTGACACCATTTAACCTCTCAATAGCAGTTAGAGACTCATGAGAGTTGGAGTTTGAGACAGTCTGTGAAAGCGGCAGTTACATTGTAAATGCTGAGATTGAGACTTATCTACACTATTGCAAGTGTATTGCAGGACATTAAATTTTTCTCATTTATTTATTTTTTCTTATACTTGATTGTGAGTATGGTTATGGGAGTTAGCAAGATTGATGATCTGACTCAATGCACATCTTGCCTCATGTAAGCATGCCTGGATGAATCCGTCCAGGGTCCATACCTCTGTGGCAGGTGTGAGCAAGTGGCTTCTCTGGAAGCTCATATTAGAGATCTGGAGAAGCAAATTGCAACTTTGAGAGAGATAGACAATCTTGAAAGGAGTCTGCTGCTCACTGAGCAGAGTGTAGTGGAGGCAGGTAGTGAAGAGGGAGGAGATAGGTCAGCTGGGGAACAGGCATGTAGTTGGGTAACAGTTACACGTGGTGGTATAGGGGGAGGAAAGAGGAAAGGTTTAGCTAGTCCTGACCTTGTGCAGCCTAACAGATTTGCCTGCTTGAGTGAAGATTTTGGGTGCATCAGCTCAGGAGTAGCTGTACTGGAGGAAGCTGTTCCTTCTTACAGCCGAGGGAACAGCCCCTCTAGTATGAGTGGGGTTGAGAGCATAAGAAAGGCTAGACAGGTTGTAGTGGTAGGGGACCCTATTATTAAGAGAGTAGATAGGGTAATCTGCCGCTCTGATAGGCTCAACCGGACAGTTTGCTGTCTCCCGGGTGCTTGGGTCTGGCATGTTGCTGACAGAGTGGATGGATTATTGGGAGGGGCTGGGGAAGACCCGGCTCTCATGGTCCATATCGGTACCAATGACAAAGTCAGTGGAAAATGGAAGGTCCTAAAGAATGATTTCAGGGAATTAGGGGATAAATTGAAGAAAGGGACCTCCAAGGTAGTACTTTCAGAAATATTATCTGTGCCACGCGCAACAGTAGAAAGGCAGCGGGAGATCAGGGAGGTAAATGCGTGGCTAAAGTCATGGTGTAGAAAGGGGTTTTGGCTTTCTAGAGCACTGGGCTGATTTTGAGCTTGGGTACAATCTTTATAGCGGTGATGGATTGCACCTAAACGGAAGAGGGTCTGCTTTGCTAGGGGAGAGGATGGATAAAAGGCTGGATGGGGTTTTTAATTTAGTGGTAGGGGGGGAGGGACACAGAGATCTTGAAAATGGAGATAGCTCAGAAAGGAGAGGGGCTTCAGATGAGAACAAGGGGGGTGGAGATGGGGGAGGGGCAAGATCAGAACCGAGGAGGTATGTATTAATAAAAATTATCATAAAATTCAAGTGACTCAGGATAATATTAAATGTATGCTTGCTAATGCAAGGAGCCTAAATAAAAAATGGGGAACTAGAGGCAATAGCATACACTAAGCAATATGATATAAAAGGCATAACAGAAACATGGTGGGATGAGACCCATGACTGGGCAGTTAACTTAAAAGGTTACATGTTATACAGGAAGGACAGAAAAAGCAGGAAGGGAGGAGGAACATGCTTGTATGTTAACAATGAGCTAAAGTCAAATATTAAGTATCTTGAATACGACAAGGGAAATGTGGAAGCTTTATGGGTAGATATCAATTTGGGGCAAAAAAAAGGAAATGAACTACTGGTTGGATTATGTTATAAACCATCTAATGTTAATAATGATGAGGAAGAGCAAATTGAGAAAACTGCACATCTGAGTAACACGTTAATTATTGGAGATTTTAATTACCCGGACATAAATTGGGATAGAGGGACTAGTAGTTCTGCAAGGGGATTCAGGGTTTTTAACCTTTTAAATGACACCTTCATGTCACAACTGGTACAAGCACCAACTAGAAAGGATTCTTGTCTGGATCTGGTGATAACAAACAATGTTGATCTTTTGTCTAACATTCAAGTGGGGGAGCACTTGGGTAATAGTGATCACAATATGGTATCTTTTGAAATAAACTCAAAAAGGAAATTGCCCATGGGGACTACTAAAACATATAATTTTAAGAAGGCCAATTTCAATAAGATAAGCTTTACAACTTATTGATTGGCATAAACTCTTCAGGGATAAAAACACTGAGGGAAAATGGAGTATTTTCAAACAAATATTAGCAGGGTACACTTCTCAGCATGTACCACTAGGAAATAAATATAAAAGAAACAAATTGAAACCTATGTGGCTTAGTGGGGACGTTAAGTAGAAAATTAAAAATAAGAAAATGACTTTTACAGCATTTAAATCAGACGAATCAGAGGCATCCTTTATAACATATAAGGAAGCCAATAAAGCATGCAAAAAGGTGATTAGATGGGCTAAACTAGAAAATGAGAGACTGATTGCCAAAGAGAGCAAAACTAACCCCCAAAAATTCTTTAAGTACATAAATTCAAAAAAAAAATAAAAAAAAATGAAAACGTAGGTTCATTAAAAACAAAGATGGGAGTGTTAGTTAAGGAGGACCAGGAAAAAGCAGAAACTTTAAATAACTATTTCTCCTCAGTATATATTAAGGATGAACATATGGCAATGGATATACATAGGACTACTGAAAACAATTTGCAGTCAAACTGTGATTGGATGGCTCAGGACAAGCTGGTGTAGCAACTAAAGAAAGTTAATGTTAACAAAGCTCAGGGGCCTGAAGGTATTCACCCACGAGTACTTAAGGAGCTGAGTCAGGAAATAAGTGAACCTCTGTTTCTAATCTTTCGGGAATCTTTTCTTTCAGGAATTGTACCAGAGGATTGGAGGAAAGCAGATGTGTTCCCTATATTCAAATATTCCGGAGAGTGGTCACAAGCGCCCCTGCAAGAGATTTTGCCACTTGTAAGATGGCAGCGTCCTTTGAAAAATAAACAAGTTTCCAAGAGTTTTCAAGTTTCTCTCCAGACCCTCCTAAGAACTCTGGCTCCCCTTGCAGTTTGAAAACAGAAACTGCATTCATCCATGCAAGTCAATGAAGCTCAGCTTTCTAATCATCTCTAGTGATTAGTAAAATGTTTAAAGGGGGCGTGGCCTGACATCGGAGCTACATGGACGCGTGAGTGTGTAGCTCTGCCAACACACACGTATTAACGTGGCTTAAACAGTCGATTTACCAAGTTGATACTCACCCGCTTGCTTTTTTCGGACTCCTGGATGGCGGAGGATGTCCTCTAAACATTCCAAGAAGACTCGGAATAAACTCCCGCACTACTTCTCCAAAGGTGCACGACCGAGCGGTGGGCCTCAAGATGGCGGTGAACCTGCTTTCCCGCCATCGCAGCCTGACAATGGTGAGGAGGAATTAGATCTGGACATGACTGCTCCGGTAACTCTGGTAATTTTACGGAGTATGCTAGATACTATGCAAACCTCCATGACGAACGCCATTAAAGAAATGATTGCGGACTTAAAACAAGATTTGGCCCATCTGGGCGTGCGTGCAGAACATATGGAACACAAATTAGAGGATTTCACATCAACCTTTAATGAATAGGTAGATCGCTACAACCTGCTGGAGGACATGTATGTAGGTAGTGTGTACCGTGCACCGCCAACCAACCGCCACCAAACCCAACAAGTAACGACAGAGACATTATTTGGGTAAATCAGGCCACAGCACATTTTATTTAACAATAACCATAAACCACACTGTGTTGGCCTAAACACAATATACCCATAAAGATAACTTTGTAAAAGAATCCACAAATAAATTTAAATACAAATATACAAATATACATGATTAACATATCTTCCTCCATTACCAACACAGGAAACTATTAACCCCGTCCTTGCCGGCCGCTCATCACTGTACACTCCAACACAGATGCTCGCCTCCCCCCTCGTCCAAATAACACTGACAGCTACCTTCCGCTGTCCCAAAACCAATGCTAACCACCAGCCGTCCATCCGCTCGGTGGGCACGTCCAATACACCAGAGGTTAGGGGAGGATTGAGCCTTCCTTCACACCATCATCCAACTCCAAAATTTAACAAACCAGACCGGCAAGGACACATAAACCGCCTGCTGTGACAAAAGAAAAGTAAGTTAGTACACAAAAATAGGGAGGGAGGGTGGGAAGCAGGTAAAACTGTTAGCCGTCTCAAATAAAAAGTGACAGTGACCGGGGTCACTCAGAGGGCACCTTTTATCCCCTAGGGTCTCCCGCCCCTCAATTTACAAACCCCAATCAAAAACACCCATGCCCCAAGCATGCACTCACCCACACACATACATGCTCCCTGTCCATTTAGCTACGCTGATTCCCAGGGGCCTAGTATGATAGACTCCTCTCTAAATTGACTGACATGGAGGAGCGCTCTCGCCGAAATAATTTGAGAGTCATTTCGGAAGAGGTGACAGATGAGACCCTATACACGTGCCTTTTTCCTTACCCTCTTACCTGACACACAAGATTCAGAGCTTCGTATTGATTGGATTGGGTGCCGAAACCGAAGTCCTTGCCATTGACGGTCCCTAAAGATGTGATCTTAAGACTCCATTACTACTCCACTAAGGAAGCTATTTTGAGGAAAGCTCGCTGTCTTGTCCCATTTCTTGCACCATACACCCATATATACCTGTTTGCTGGCCTATCTCTGAAAAAACAACATACCGTATAGATGGGGCTTCCCGACTAAGCTGTTAATCCACAGAAACGGTACTCTTCATGTTGTTCGGATACCCACAGAGGGACTACACCTTCTCCAGTTGTGGAATCTGGTTCAAGATGATACCGACACCTCAGATCAGCAGGACCCTGGTTCTTCTCCTCGTTCCACGAGAACCAGTAGACAGAAGTCGACGAGACAACACTACACACGAATGCAATTGAAAGAGAAAGGAAAGCCTTCAACATCACATATAGAGCTCTTACCTGGCTCTACCTGACTTGTGCGGATCTACACAATTTTTTATTTCAATCTCTCCGGTTCTGCGAGATGGACACCTTGAAGCCGCAAGATCCATATGCCGAGATCTGGTGACGCTTTTGAGAACCTGCATTTCATCTACAATTTTTATTTTTCAGTTTTATTGTTTGAGCCATCAGAGGTGTTAAAGATGACAGGTTGATATGATGTTTGTAGTTATGTATGTTGTAGTGATGGTATACTATGTTTTCAGATGCTCTCTAGAGCATTTATGGGAGATTGAACTTTAGGTCTCTATTCTATGGCTGTTACTAGTTCTACATGCTATGTTACTTTTTAGCGCCGCCGCCACTATTCATATTTTCACATATAAGGGAATCGATCCATCCCTTTTGCCAATATTTTGTTTATAACATTGCATTTATCTCGATACCCCCCCTTTTTTTTATGTGCATGTTGCCATGCCTTCCTGTATGTTGACAGTATTGGTATACTTCGATTCCAGATGTTCTCTAGTACATTTATGTGAGATTGTGCTTTTGGTCTCTATAATATGGCTGTTACTAGCTCTACATAATACGTTACCTTTCAACGACTCAGCCACTATTCTTATTTCTACATATTAGGAAACCAATACACTCCTTTCGCCAATAATTTTTTTTCTCCCTCTCTTAATTTCAACGTTGTCCATAAATGTTGTTGTGCTCCAGAGATCGCTCTTCTCACTTACTGGTTCTAGATCACATTCCCATCTCTCGCTTTTACCCTTGGGCATTTTCATGTATTTTATTATAACCTTCGATGCTCTGCGTCCTGATGGACTTTTTGTTTGGATTGACCATTTGTTTCAACTCGCTAACTCATGTTTATACATTATTATGCGAGTGTGTAAGCAATTGTTTCATATTGCTGTTCTTGTCCCCCCCCCCTGTGTTACTACCATTCATTGACAGTACGTATCCAATTACAGAGTGCATATTATGATGTAGTTGGTTATATCTCACACTCTCTGCTTCTCTATTTGTTTTTTGTTTGTTGTTTTAGTAGACTCGTTTCCTCTCTCTCTGTCTGTTCTCACTACTAGTCCATTGCTACCATGCCACTCACGGTTTTATCTCTCAATGTGCGAGGCTTGAATACTCCACACAAGCGTTGTTTGTTATTTCAGGAAGTCAAATCACAGAAAACTGATATAGTAATACGCAACAAAGATTGTGTACTATAACAGACTTAACCAACCGTCTCATCTCCCTGGAACATTCGAATAAAGCCTCCTGGACTTCTGATACTCATAAACAACTTCGGGAGATTAAGGCAGAACTTCACCAACTCCAGCTTCAACATACGGAATTTGCACTACGGAGACTACATCTCAATTACTACATGAAGGACAACAAGGCGGACTCTCTTCTGACTCGCCGACTCAGACTTCAGAGATCTCTTAGCTCAACACACTATCTGCAAACTGCGCAAGGTCATAACATTTTTAACCCTAGTGATATTGCGAACAAATTTGCAGAGTATTATGAATCACTATATCATTTACAATCTCAACCAGATTTGCCGCACCCACAACCTGCGGAAATCTCAACGTTCCTTGAATCGCTTCCAATACCCCGACTCCCTGGCTCACACTGGGACGCTCTTGTTAAACCACCTTCCACAGAGGAGATTGAACCTACAATTGTTAGCCTTAGGACAAACAAAGACCCAGGCCCGAACAGCTTTTCTAATTTGTATTACCATACTTTCAAAGATGTCCTTGCTCCGCAGGCTCTTCTCTGGTATTATGGAGACTTCCACTCTTCCCCAAGAAATGTCTGAGGTGTATGTGGTCACTACTCCCAAACTTGGGAAATCCTCTGCGGAATGTGCGAACTATCGACCCATTTCCCTACTAAACACAGACATTAAGCTCTATGCGAAACTCTCGGCAAAGCGCCTGAATTCGGTACTCCCTGCCTTGGTCCTCAATGACCAGGTGGGTTTCATCCTGGGACGCCAACATTCTGACAACACAAGACGGGTCATTCATATCACTCACATGGCTAAGACACTGAATAAGCCCTGTATCTTTCTATCACTGGACGCTGAAAAAGCATTTGATCGCATACAATGGGGATATTTATGGTCGACGCTGAGAGCCTTTGGTCTGCCAGAACCGTTCATTGAAGCGGGCACGTCTTGTATGATAACCCTAGTGCGAGGGTTTATACATCTGGATTTCTCTCTCAACCCTTCAATATCCGCAATGGGACAAGGCAGGGATGTCCTCTCTCCATTCTCCTCTTTGCCCTAGCAATGGAACCCCTGGCAATCGCTATCAGAAACGACCCTAACAACCGAGAATTTATAGTACGTACTGTTGAGACCAAAATCTGTCTCTATGCAGACGATGTTCTACTGACTCTTACCGAACCGGTGATCACTCTCCCGAATTTCCATGCACTCCTAGATGTTTTTGGCCGTCTATCTTATTACAAAATCAATTGGCTTTCCAGAACAAATGATAAACAAAGTTTCTAAGAACTTTGCCTACTCGTGGCGCTCCAATTTCATTGTTTACTTGGGGGACCGTATCACTAAAACTCCTGCTTCTCTTTTTCGGACAAATTATTTGCCCCTCTGGAATAGATCTAAAGAGGTGGGCGAAATTGGAAATTTCATGGATAGGCCGCGTTGTTTCTTTTAAAATGAACTCGCTTCCGAAGTTGTTATATCTATTTCGCACCCTGCAAATTCCTATGCCTGCAATCTTTTTTCGTAATGTTCAAGCTTGTCTGTCTAAGTTCATTTGGCTACATAAACATCCCCGAGTTTCCCTTCAGATTCTACAATGTTCCACGTTATCAGGTGGCTTAGGTGTACCCAACATTAAAACCTACTTTGTAGCTGTGAACCTTGCACAAACAATTCTCCTTTTCTCCGACAAGTCATCTGTAGCCTGGGTAGATCAGGAATCACTGATGACGGCTCCATTTGCGGTGAAAGACCTCCTATGGCTCCCTAAGCCTGGTAGACCTCCCTTGAAAGATATGTTGGCCACAACATTGCTGTCTATGACAATCTGGGACAAATATCGCTCATTGCTCTGTTTTCCCTCTGAACTTCACGGCTCTGCTCCATTATCGGCTCTCAAGCCTCTCCTTCCTCATGTTTCCTTGGATCCATGGATTCGTCACGGGATCATCTACATTTCACAACTTTTATCTCAAAGCCACTTACGAATTTGAGACGTTTTATGCAAATATTTCAGACACCCCACTGCTTCTGGTCCTGATACGCCTATTTTTAAGTTATGTTTGCGAGCTCCTCATGTTTCCGGAACTATCTCCTTCTGTTATTCTGCCCTGCTGGGTCACAGGTCTGAGGACAAACTTCCCTACATGATACACTGGTAGAGAGAGCTAGGTTGTAAATATGACACCCAAGTCTGGTACCGCGCTCTTGTGGCCTTTCAGGCAGTATTGAAGAATGTCATGCATTTAGAGACCAACCGTAAGGTTCTTTTTTTCGTTGGTACTATGAACCCTCTAAACTTGCCAAAATGTTTCCTTCCTCCTCTCCTTTATGTTGGAGACAATGTTGGGAACCTGGAACAATGTTACATACATGGTGGAGTTGCCCTGTACTCTGCCCATTTTGGGTGGCTGTTTTTCTTTTAATTTATCCCTGCTTCATATTCCGGTAGTGGAAGGAGTAAAAGTGGCTCTGTTAGATATGTTCCAACAATCTCTGGAGTCTTCACATAGAAAACTCCTAGCACATGTTTGGTTTTTTTAAGAAGTATTTTTATTTTATTTTATATCAGGAAAACAAAATAATATTTCCAGCGCAGCTGTGACCAGAGAAATAACATGGCTGGTAAGACGTAGCTACATCAATGTAGATGACAGGAGAAATAAACAACCGCATGAAAATTGAAACTATACATAGCTCACATAGTGATAATCGTGGAGCGGAGAGGTATGGATAACATAAACAGCGATTGTATAATACAAGGCAGGCATGAGGAAGCCAATATAATGCATTTTACATCCAATACCGGCACAGAGCACAACAGAAGCAATGGAAATCCGCAGTTGAAGAAAGGCCAGAGAGGCACGGAGAGAAAGAGGGAAAGAGAGGGAAAGGGGAGGAGGGAGAGAGAGAAAAAAAAGGGAATGACGACTCTCATTACCAGGAGATAGCGTGGTAGTGCAAATTTTTCCAGCCAAGGATCCCATGTGAGGTAGAATAGGTGCGACGTGTCATGTAAATATGCTGTGATCTTTTCTAACTTGAGTATGTCCCAAATTTTAGCTTCAATGAAAGGGATGGCAGGGACGCCCGACTTCCAAGCCTTGGCAACAGCTAAACGGACTGCCGTACAAATTCGAAAAATTAAACGGTGACCCGTCCAGGGGTCGGGTTACAAGCGTACACCAAGGGCTTCACTCAATTTGTCAAAGAAGTAAGACCAAAGAGACGCAACCTGAGGGCATGTCCACCACGTGTGGAGAGTGGTCCCCTCCTCAGCGCAACCCCTGAAGCAAAGAGGTGAGTGTGTCAGTAACATACGGGGGAGTCTGGAAGGCGTAAGGTACCAACGCGAATGTACTTTAAAGCAGTTCTCCTGAACCAGAGTGCACGCGGTAACCTTCCAGACATTTTCATACATCTCTCCCCAGTCGGACGGTTCAAGCGACTGTCCTAGGTCTGTCTCCCAACGCTGTTCAAACAGGGGCGAAGACTGAAACTTGATCCCCAGCATGTGATTGTACAGTTGAGAAATTGCACCTCGTGGTTTGTGGGGAAGTCGGCTTGCCTGTTCATAAAATTTCGGTACATGTTCCGGTTGGCGCTTCAGAAATAGGCGAACGAAATGTGAAAGTTGATGAAACCGGAAAATTTCCGCCAACGGGAAGCTCATAGCGAGATGTTAGCTGTTGAGAAGAGCAGGGTTTATCATTCAGGAGCAGGTCCCCTATCGTGACAATGCCTTTCGAGATCCACCACTGGAATGGGCGAACTTGACACCTGATTCTGGAAAAGCCGCGTCAGCTGTGAACCTTGGCTGGTAAGTCGAAATCGATATCGTAGGCGGTACCACAGGAGAAGGGAATGCAACAGAGTGGGGCTGGCAGAGATCAGTGAATTGTCGAGGGAGGAGTGCCACATAAGCCACCCCAGATGAGCTCCGGAGCAGAGGTCTGATTCTAGTTGGACCCATCGACCCCCCCCCCTATGATTTGGGACGTTCTCTATTCACTCACCACGACTCGCATATATAAATCGGTGGCTCACTCAGCTTCCAACACTACACAACTTTTCCAGTCCACCTGGAAATATTGGGATACCTATTAGAATCACACATTCTGCCACACACCAACAGGCTATATTTTAAGGGAACAGCGTACCCCTTGGTATGTTAAAGCTATGGATGAGGACTAGCTATTTCCTTTACTCTCTATCTCTTTATGTCCCCTGTTTTTTTGTTTTTCTTTTCTCTTTCCTTCTCTTTCTCTTTTTCCCTTTAGAGAGTGTCGAGATTTTTCTTGCATATATGCTTTGCAACCTGCTATACGCAGGGAATTGTCAATATGTCTGTTCAATACCCTATAGTCCTTTGTGGGACAACTTTCTATACTTCTATACTGCATATTGTACCATTCCTATTACCTGGTGAAATTCTCAATACAAATTTTCAAGTGAAAAAAAAAATAATTTATTATGAGCAAATGGTAAAATTAGCCCTGTATCTTCCCAAAAATAGTTAAAATACTAGCATTTGAAATAACCAAATGAAATACCCAAATGAATGGTTTCTTGGGGTAAATTGGAGTGGCCCGGTTAAAGATAAGGCATAGGCACAGATTGACCAAAATGGAAAAAGCACACTTCCCAAATGTAGCCCCCAAACTAGACAAACCCATGCATGGGTGGTATCACTGTACTCAATGGACTTTGCTGAACACATATTGGAGTGTTGCTTGGCAGTGACATATACCAAAAGTGATACATTCATACCTGAAGTACAATGTGTGCAAATAAAAAAAACACACAAAAAAGGCTGTTGGTAAAATTAGTGCATGGTAAGGGTTAAAATACCAGTATTTGAAAAACTCTGGGGTGTCTAGTTTTCAAAAAATATATGATTTAACATTCAAAGGTGTCCCAAATAGGATATGGTGGCAGAAGGACAGTTTGTCAAAGCTCCAAGTAAAAAAAAGGGCACTTCCTAAATGCGGCATTTTACCTCCCAAACAACCCGACAAACCTATGCATGGTTGGTATCACTGTACTTGGGAGATGTTGCTAAACACATATTGAGGTGTTGTTTGATAGTGACGTATACCAGGAGCTATAAATTCATAATTTGAAATACCTTGGTTTGATGGGATATATTGTATTGGCCGGCTTGTTATTCCATGCATCCACTACCCTATCAATAAATATTTCCTAGTGTTACCTTTAAACCTTTGCCCTTCTAGCTTACCTCTTGTTGTGGTAGAATTTCCCCCTTAATGACAAGACTGTTTCTTTGTCATAGTACACTTTGGGACAAAGGCTCTTTTTTTCAGTGTTGCTGTTTAGCTGTAATTTTCTTCTTTCTCATTTTGTGTACCCACACACATTATATATTGGTTCTTTTAGGGCAAGCAGGGCTTTCTTTAGATACCATTATTTTTATCATACCATCTACTTTACTATAAAAAAATGATAAAATATTATGACTTTTTTGTTTAAAAAAGGACTTTTTCTAACTTTTTTATTTGAAAAATATTTTTTTATTTACATCTTCAAAAATGAATGAAAAAAAACCCTACTATATGTCCTGGGTTTAGAAATACCCAATGTTTGTATGCTTTTTTTCTGCAAGTTATTGGGCAATAATTGCAAGTAGTGGTTTGCTATTTCAAAACCATTTTTTCCCGAAATCTGGTCATTCTGCCTCATGTGCTATTTTGGGTATCTCTGAAGCCGACCAATGCAATTTACCCCATCAGACTATATATTTTTTCAAACTAGACACCCCAGGGTATTTTAACCCTTTCTATGCACTAATTCTAATCAGCCTTTGACAAACTTTATGGTAGTATTTTTTTTTTCCATTGCACATTGCACTTGTCAAACAATACCCCAATATGTGTTCAGTAAAATGTGAGTACAGTGATACCCCCCATAGGTTTGTTAGGTTATTTGGGAGGTAAAAGGCCACCTTTGTGAGGTGTGCATTTTTGGGCATTTGGACATCTGTTCAGTCTGTGCCCATGTCCTATATTTGGGACATCTTTGAAGCCGGCCAATTCGATTAACCCATTTTTCTCTTAAACTAGGCATCTCATGGGTTTTTTAAATGCCAATATTTTAACTCTTTCCATGCAACACGTTTTATATTCAACCTGCAGGGAGAGCCTGAGAGTTCTCAAGAGGGTCTGGATAGACCCTCTGTGAACTTTGATTTGTGACAGTTGGCACCGCCATCTTGTGAATGGCAGTGATGCCATTCACTGATGGCCCTTGTGGTTGCTCTTTGGGGCGGCTAAAAGAGTGCTTAGGAAGCGATCGGCAATCGCTTCCTAAGCACTCTTTTAGCCGCCCATTTTTTTCCGGGGGAGGGCTTTCCTCCCATGATCCACGGCCAGCCTCACTTGTGAGGCTTCCGTGGATCCTGCAAAGCTGCCGCTCGCGGCAATGCAGGTATTAAACAGGAGCATCGTGACCCTGTACATGTACGGGTTTTGTCGTGAAGGGGTTAAACAAACTCTCTCTCTTCATGTTGACTCCCTTTAAGTATTTAAATGTTTTTATCCTATCCCCCTGTCACTTCTTTCTTCCAGGCTATATAAGTTAAGATCATTTAACATTTCCTGATACATTTTATCCTGTAATCTGTGAACCATTTTAGTAGCCCTTCTCTGAACTTTCTCCAACATATCTATATCCTTCTGGAGATACGGTCTTTAGTAGTATCTCCCCAGTGCTCTGTATAACGGCATAAGCACTTCCCTCTTTCTACTTCGAATACCTCTCCCTATACAACCAAGCAATCTGCTAGCATTTTCTGCTGCACTATTGCATTGTTTTTATGCCCTTGGTGCATTACTTTGCATTTATCCACATTAAATGCCATGTGACACAGCTCTGACCATTATCCAGTTTACCTAAATCATTTGCCATTTGGCTTATCCCTCCAGAAACATCAACCCTATTGCAAATCTTTGTGTCGTCAGCAAAAAGACATACCTTACCATCAAAACCTATCACTATTAGAAATATTAAAGAGAATGGGTCCCTGAGGTACCCCACTGGTAACAATACCTTGCTCCTTGACTACCTTGCCACTGCCTAATCCACTCAACAATATTGAGATCTAAACTCAGAGATTTCAGTCTTCTATGTGGGACGGTGTCAAATACATTTCTGAAATCTAGATATGCAATGTCCTAGATATGCACCTTAATCAATTATTGTAGCCACCGATAAAAAAATTTGTAAGAATGGTTTGGCATGATCTTCCTGAGGTAAACCCATGTTGTTTTTGATCTTGAAACCCATGTGACTATAGATCATCAACAATCCTATCCTTTAACATACAGTATTTGCTCAATTATAAGATAGCCCTGATTATAACATAACCCCCCCCCCACAATGTGAATACCAAATTAGGAAAAAAATGAAAAAACCTTAATATAAGACTACCCTATAGGGAAAAAAGTTTTACTAGTAAATATTAATTCACATGTTAACAATTTTTTCATATTTAATAAAAACTATGATGGAGCCTTATACCACCCTATATGCCACTCTGCTCCCAGATATGCTGTTTAACTTCATATTTTCCACTCTAGATATGCCTTTTACACCCCCTATATGCCACTCTGCCTCCCTGACATGCCTTTTAACCCCCTATTTGCCACTCTGCCTCCAGAAAACCATTATACCCCCATACCACTCTTACTTGATAAGCTCATATGTATCTAATGACTCTTTTTCCTAACTGAGGTCCCTTTCCTTCATTTCCAATCTGTAAAAACTGAACAGAAATAATCATTGAGGCAGTCAGCTAGACCTTTATCCTCCTCTACATACCTTCCTTCTTTTGTATTTCTTTCTAACTACCCTTTGTTTTACTTTCCTTTTTCTATTTTCATATATATCTAAAAAACATGTCTCCCTTTTTTTTTTTTTATTGACAGGGCCCTTCTCTCTTCTGCCTCTTTCTGTATAATTGTCAGGCTCCAAGGACTGCTCCACGAGGCTCCCTACCTTTAATATATAACGCTTACTACAGCAGATAGAAAATAGTTATGTGTGTAAAATATATGTATGTGTATATGTGTGTGTAAAAGCGAGTTAAGCAATCAATCAATATCACAGCAATCAATGGGAAACCCCTCAGAACAATATTTTCGAAGAGCCACTTGTCTCGGCCGCAAGGATCCCTGGATCCCTCCTGGGCTGTCCGTGCATGTTCTTGCAAACACCGCAGGTGAGGCTTCAAAGTTTGCGGTTTGGTGTTATCTCTAGGTGGCTTCTGTTCTTATCTTATGGTACTGGCCAGGCACTTTCCTTATCTATTCGGCACAGTGGTCTGTACTTGTCACATCTGATGCCCAAGTTACAAGTTGTATAACTATACTTAGCTAATTAACCCTGTCATGAGAGGGCTCAGGAGTCATAAAATTAAAATGCATTACAGTTCTAAATTAAAGTATGAAAATGTTCTGTTTTTTTAAGCATGGCGTATACCTCTGCACAGGATGCAAATAACTAATTTGATATAATTTGGCAGTGGCCCAGGAGCACTGGATTTCATCTATAGTGCCGTTTAAATTTTCGTAATAAGTAGATATGAGTATTTCTCTTAATTGTATTGAAGTAGTTGGAATATAGGTGCATAACTTAAAGATGTAGCATTGATGAAGTTGGAAAAATTCTACTGTCAGGCTTCTTGTTTTGCCTGCTACAACAAAAGTATGCATCCAGTTTTCTGTATGTCCGTGTCTTATATTGGGTTTTCTTAGTTTTTTATATTTAACCTGCCCCACACTGTTCCTCTGTTTCTTTCCTGTACACTACATCAGGGGTGTCCTGCTGCAGGACTACATCGCCTATAATGCTCTTTCAGCTAAGGGGCAGGCTGAGGAGTATGGGAGATGTAGTCCCGCAGCAGCTGGAGGGCCGCATGTTGGACACCCCTACACTATATGGTAAGCACCTTGGTTTCTTTTTCCTGTTTTTGTTTTGTACCATGAAGTTGTGGAAAGCTTACATTTTATGGCCATATGATTAACTAAATCTTCAATTATTTTTTATTAGTGACAGGTCTTAGAGCTAGCCAGTACATTTATGTTTTTGTTGTTTCATGCTTGTCTTTATCCTTGATCTTTTCTTCTTTTTGCTTTCCCTCTTCCCCATCTAGATCTGCCTAGGCAACTGTACCATCAGGCACATTGGTGGACCCCCCTCCCCAAGATAGGAGGCATGTTCCGAGAGTGGACATTAAGACACCCAGACTTACCTCTTTATCTTCCTAACTTCCAGGAGGAGGTGGGGTCACGTAATGTTGCATTGCGTGTCCCCGTGGGGGTGAGTTGCATATAAGACAGGCTGAGGATTTATGGGGTAAGTGGGCGGTGTGGATGCATGTCTGGATATGTATGTTAGTGTGTGTATGCCTGGGGCCTGGGTATCATATCTAATCTTTTTTTTTTTTTTTTGATTGAGTGATTGATTGGGTGACTTAAATTATGTGGTGCAGTAGACATTGCCTATCTAGATTTTAGTAAGGCTTTTGACACTATCTCACATAGAAGACCAATATTTGAGTTTGGATCCCAACATTGTTTAATGAATTAGGCAGTGGCTAAATGACAGACAACAAAGGGTTGTAGTCAATGGAGTATATTTGGAGCAAGGTCTTGTTACCAGTGTGGATCTTCAGGGATCTGTACTTGGACCCATCTGCTTTAATGTTTTTATTAGTGATATTGCAAAAGGTCTTTATAGTAAGGTATGTAATTTTGCTGATGAGAGAGATGTGCAACAGGGTTAATGCTCCTGAATGGGAAAAGCCACATCACAAATGATTTAGGACAGTTAAAAAAAAAATGGTCACAGCTGTGGCAACTGATGTTTAATGTTTATAGGTGTAAGTTAATGCACCTTGGGCATACAAAACCCAAGGGCAGAGTATATAATAGTTCATATAGTCCTAACCTCAACATCTAAGGAAAAGATCTAGGGGTAATAATTGAAATAGACAATGCAATATAGCATACCTCCCTTTGTTTTTGTCAGCACAGTCATGCATATTAAAAATATCCAACCCATTGAACTGAATTCCCATGAGGCTCAGCCTGACATACTACTCCCATGATGGCTGAGAGTCATGGGAAGTGCAGCAACAGTAAAGCTGAAGGTGCTAGCTGTGAACTAAAATTCCCATGATTCTCAGCCAGCCAGGTGTCCACCATAATGCTGGCTGAGCATCATTGGAAGAGTAGTCCATAGCAGCAGAGATTTTTTAAAAAAAGGCTAATGTTAGTCTCCCTCTCAGGACCCTTAAACACACCTGCCCATAAACATACATATAGACATACACTGCCTTTACACACACCCATATACTCATACACTGCCCTTACACACACAAATATACACGTACACTGCCCTTACACACACACACATATTCACGTACACTGCCCTTACACACAGTCACTTCAGACCTCACTTTACTACTCCCTCATCACTACATGCCAGCTATTGCTGCAGAGCGCAGGGATGACGTCATTTCCCCGTGCTCTGCATTATTTGCCAGCGCATAGTGATGAGGAAGCAGTAAAACGAGGTCTGAAGTGACAGACCTTGCGCCCCCTAATGTTGAGCCGACTAGAGGGAGATTGCAATCTCCTAGCTAGTCTGCAGGCTGCAGCTGCTGATCAGGTGGCTGTGCATCCCCCTTCCCCCGCAGCTGCACCTGAGGTGAGTACGGATCTCGCCTCACCCTTTCTCTGCCCCTGCAAAGCGGGACAGAGGAAGGGATAGGCGGGACAGATTAAGGACTGTCCCGCCTAAATCGGCACAGTTGGGGGCATGATATAGCAGCAGTAAATGCTGGCAGAATGTTTGGTTGTATAGGGAGAGGAATTAGCAGTAGAAAGAGGGAAGTGTTAATGCTGTTGTACAGAGCAATGACGAGACCTCACTTGGAGTATTGTACACAGTACTGAAGACTGTATCTCCAGAAGGAAATAGATAAGTTTAGAAAGCTATCAGAGATGGACTACTAACCCAGTTCATGGATTGCAGGATAGGACTTACCAGGAAAGGTTAAAGGATCTGTATCATGTATAGCTTTGAAGAAAGATGAGACAGGGATGGTATGATAGATAATATATATAGATATAATCAGGGGAGGGCTGGCTGCCTATGGCCTGGGGGCAAGTCTAGTCAAGTAGCCCATTGCGCCATTGAATCAGCCCACCATCCATGCCCATTTTTTCCTGACACATGTTGATGTAATGTGATGGGATTGAGAGTACGTCAGTACACTAAAAAAAGTCATCATACACGGGACGCATGAAGCCACAATTTAAACACAACTAATCCTTTTTAATAAAATATGCAGATTGAAATAGATTAAATAACACAAAACCTCTACTTTTCTGCTCGCTGATTTCTGGGCCTAGAAAATGTTGTCCTTTAAAGTGACTATAGTTCAATTTATTCCTACAAAAAGTAAAGCGCCAGGAAACAGATAATCAAATACACACCAGGACAGGCTCTGCCACACTGACACCCAAACACACACACACACATCAGGACAGGCTTTGACACACTGACAGACAGACCCACCACACCAGGACAAGCCCTCTCATACTGACACCCAGACACACACACCAGGACAGGCTCCAACATCCACCAGACGGGCTAAGCTACATCAATAATAAAAAAAAAGTGTTTTTCACACTGCTTTGTCGTTGACCCCCCTTTTAGTGATTTTGCCCATGTTTGTGTAATGGCCCCAGTTGCTACCATTGTGTATGGGGGATGTATATGGGGGATCTGACTAGTTTGTTCCTTCCATGAGTCTATAAATCCCCCATACTGCAGGGCAGCATTTTATCTGGGCTGGTCAGCAGAATGTAAAAGCTATATGTGTCCTGGAAAACATGGCCAATGCAGTCACACTAATGTGCCCACACCCTTGTGTATTGCCTTCAGCTAGCCCCACATTGTATATTTATCCCACCACCCAGCCCCCCTTTAGTATTGATTTCTGTGATGCACCCTCTTGTGAATTAATGCCTCCCCCCTTAGCACCCAGATTTTACTCACAGGATCTGCCCAACACCCAGAATGGAAGCATAGGACTTTCCACCTTTGCCCCCAAACAACATGTCTGTGGTATCCTCAAACAGCCTCCCTGAGCAATGCTTTCCCCCCACGCACACACATATTCATTCATTCCTTTATTATTCATAAACATTCATTTACTCATTCATATATTCATTTCCTCATTTACAGATACTAATCATTTACAGATACTTATTCATTCACTCATTGACAGATACTCATTCATTTCCTCAATCATGCATATTCAATCATACCACCTCCACCCTCCTGGGTGGAACAAGAGACGTTGTTCGCACAGTGAGCGACACATAGGTAAGTGGCAGGGCCACTGCGGAAGTGATCGCGGGGGTTGCAACCCCTGCGATCACGGTTAATGCTGGTACATCGGCCATTTTATTAACATTTAGGGCGGCAATAAACTGAGTCAACATCATAAGGAGGCATAATACATTTATGTCTTTTGGTATGTTAGTGTGTGTGTCTGGGTATGTGAATGTGTGTGGGGGGGTATGTTAATGTGTGTGTGGGTATGTTAATGTTTGTGTCTGTATATGTTAATTTGTGTGTGTCTGGGTATGTGAATGTGTGGGGGGGGTATGTTAATGTGTGTGTGGGTATGTTAATGTTTGTGTGTGGGTATGTTAATGTGTGTGTGTCTGGGTATGTTAATGTGTGTGGGTATGTTAATGTATGTGTGTGTGTCGGGGTATGTTAGTGTGTGTGGTGAGGGGATATTTTAGTGTGTGAACATGTGTCTTTGGCTATTTTAGTATGTGTTTGGGGGTATTTTAGTGTGTGAACATGTGTCTTTGGCTATTTTAGTATGTGTGTGGGGGTATTTTAGTTTGTGAACATGTCTTTGTCTGGGTATATTAGTATGTGTAGTAGGTATGTTTGTGGTGGATATTTTAGTGTGTGATCATATGTTAGTATATATGTGGATGGGTATGTTAGTATGTAAACATGTGTATTTGTTTGGGTATAGTAATGTGTGTGTTTTAGTTTGAATATCTGGGTGTGTTAGTGCTGAGTGTGAGTGTGCAAATATCTGGATATGTGTCTGAGTGAATCAACAATACATTAGTTATCAAATTCCCAACAACCTCTGAAGCAAAATGTCCCATATATTTTATTCAGTGGGTTCTAGATGGTTCTGTGGGAGCTACACACTAACTTATTCCATTTAAAGAAATCTTAATCAGTGCTGGTATGAATTGCTAATAGAGTGGGCAATGGTAAATTATTATTTATTGTATAGCACCATAATATTCTGTAGCGCTGTACAATGAGTATAACAAGTAGTCTATAACACATACCATTACAGAAACAGGTGAGGAGGGCCCTGCTTAAACGAGTTTACAATCTAGAGAATTATTCTTTTAATGTTTTTGCTTTGGCTAGACAGCTGATACTAAAGACTCCCGTCCTTGCTACTGAATTGCTTTTTTTCCAAGTTACACCAGGTACAGTACAGGAAAACACCAGCTGTTCTGGCTTCTTTTGTAACGAATTATTTTTATTTGGGCAATGCCCATGTTTCTTCATTTTGTGTGTTTAATTTGTGCAGACTTAATTGCACAAATACTCGCACAATAAAAAAAAAAAAACATGATAAAAAAGTCCTACCTACCATCACCACCAGGCAGTGTAAAACACATGGAAGAAAACATCAAGCGATTGGAGTGTGTATTTCCCCCACAGACTTTAATGGGACACTTAGAGAATTATCTCTAATGTCTTGAGTTAAAGTATTAACTGCACTGACATAACTTGACAGTACTCACACAAATTCAAGTTGAAATCAAAAGATGCCCCCAAGAGTATTAATTTGAATTTTTCAAGTTAAAACATAGTTCAAACTCACATTTGTAATTCACAGGGAACTTGCAAGTTAATGAATGTGTGTTGATCAGCAATCGCTTCCTAAGCATAATCACAACCACCCTACCCCAAATGCCTTGTGATTGCTCTGAAGAACAACCGCAAGCACCATCAGTGAATGGCATTACTGCCACTCACAACATGGTGGTGCCAACTGTCAAATGTCAGAGTTCACAGAGGGTCTATCCACACCCCCTTGAGAACTCTCGAGCACCCCTGCAGGTTGAATGCAGGTCAATAGAGCCCAGCTCACTAATCACAATGTGATTAGTAAAAAAAAATAAAAAATAGTAAAGAAAATGTAAAAAAAATTGGTAACATATAAAAATAATCCCCCACTGTCACCAAAAAAAGGTCCAAATTATATACACACACACATACATATATACATACAAAAAAAGATATATATATATATATATATATATATATATATATACACGCAGTGGGGCAAAATTTTTAGTCAGCCACCAATTGTGCAAGTGGCCCCATTCATTCTTTCCTTTACACGGGTCAGTCGTCCTGGTCCCTTTGCAGAAAAACAGCCCGAAAGCATGATGCTTCCACCACCATGCTTCACCGTAGGTATGGTGTTCTTTGGATGCAACTCAGCATTCTTTCTCCTCCAAACATGACAAGTTGAGTTTCTACCAAAAAGTTCTACCTTGGTTTCATCTGACCATATGTCATTCGCCCAATCCTCTTCTGGATCATCCAAATGCTCTCTAGCAAACTTCAGACGGGCCCGGACATGTACTGGCTTAAGCAGGGGGACACGTCTGGCACTGCATGATTTGAGTCCCTGGCAGCGTAGTGTGTTACTGATGGTAGCCTTTGTTACTTTGGTCCCAGCTCTCTGCAGGTCATTTTATTTATTGTTGCTCACCGTTCTTGTGATCATTTTGACACCACGGGGTGAGATCTTGCGTGGAGCTCCAGATCGAGGGAGATTATCAGTGGTCCTGTATGTCTTCCATTTTCAAATAATTGCTCCCACAGTTGATTTCTTCACACCAAGCTGCTTGCCTATTGCAGATTCAGTCTTCCCAGCCTGGTGCAGGTCTACAATTTTGTTTCTGGGTTTATGAGTCCTACAATTGGCGCTACATCCAAAAAAAATTGTTACACGGGAAGAGTTAAAATATGGGGTGCCTAGTTTTGAAAAATGTATGATTTGATGGGGTAAATTGAATTGGTTGGCTTCAAAGATGTCCCAAATATGGGACATGGGCACAGACCGACCAGATGTCCAAATGCCAAAAATGCACACCTCATAAAGGTGGCCTTTTACCTCCCAAATAACCCAGCAACCCCATGCATGGGGGTATGACTGTACTCAGGAGATGTTACTGAACACATATTGAGGTGCTTGACCGGGACCAGGAGCAGTAAATTCATACCTGAAGTAAAATGCATGTGTAAAAAACAAACAAACAAAAAATACTACCATAAAGTTTGACAAAGGCTGTGTCAGGGAATGGGTCTATACAGACGACTGTAATTACCAAGCACGCCCAAAGATTGTGTTCAGGAGTTAAGTATGCAGTAGCGGAGTCAGGACAGGGCCTGGTGCAGGGTGACTGCACTCTCCCAGGTGGGCATCTAGGGTTGAGCAGCCACATACCAGCACCCTGACATAGCAGCTGATGATGTCCAGAACAAGGCAGAACTAAACTTGGATCTGACAAAACGAGCAAAGTTTGGAAATATCCTGCAGGCACCCTGGAGCAGGCATGAGACATAGCACTAGAATCATGACAGGGTGCTGCAGGCTGGGAGTATGGAGGCTAAGCAGAGTATCAATAGAAACATAGCAAGCAAGGAGGACAGAGAAAGGAACATAACCAGACAAGACATACATGATACAGGGCACAACAAAGGATGGGGAACAAGGCAAGGAACACAAGGGAAGGAGAGCAAAGGTACATAAGAGACAGACAAACATGAATATAGGAACTAGCCTAGGACTATGTGATAACAATTGGAGATTCCATCACATCATATGGCCATAGTATGCTTAGCCCACCACTACGCCAAAGTACTCCAATGACGGTGGGTTCTAACGCTAAGCCCTGCATACGAAAGTACTGATAAACTAAACAGTGAATCCAAACACAGAACCGAGAAGGACATACCTTTAGACTGAAGACTGAGACAAACAGAACAAACGGGTGGGACACACCTTATAAAGGAAACAGGAGCTGAAGCAAAGAGCAGACTGGGATCAATGAATCAGAGGTTCAGGACAGCATACGGAAATCCAGGAGTGGACCACAGCAAAACATGGGAACTGAGGGAAGGCAAGGAAAAACAGAGATATGCAGCTCTGCAGCCTGGATGGACCCTGACAGGCGGATGGTAGAATTAGCTCATTGAAAGAGTTAAAATATCAGCATTTGTAATACCCTGGGGTGTCTAGTTTTCAAGAAAATATGGTTTGAGTGGGTAAATTGCATTGGTCGGCTTCAAAGATGTCCCAAATACCACATGAGGCAGAATGACCAGATTTGGGGAAAAATGGTTTTGAAATATCAAAACGCTACTTGTAATTGTTGCCCAATAACTTCCAGAAAAAAGCAAAAAAACAAAACATTGGGTATTTCTAAACTCAGGACATATAGTAGGGTTTTTTTCATTTGTTTTTGCAGCTGAGTAAAAGATTTTTTTTTGAAAGTGAGAAAAGGTCATTTTTTTACAAAAAAATCACCATATTTTATATTAAATTAGATGATATGATAAAAATAATGGTATCTAAAGAAAGCCCTGCTTGTCCTAAAAAAACAATCTAAACAACAACACTGATTAATGATAAAAAGTTTTTGTCCCAAAGTGTACTACGAAAAAGAATCAGTCTTGTCATTAAGGGGTTAAGTAAGCTAAAGACTTTACATTAAAGTTGTTTCCCCAAAATGTATAAAACTCTTGGTATTACTCGTCAACAACATAATGTTTATCAGTTGTGCTTTTTTCCAGTTACATTTTTATCCCAGTTTATTTTCTTCAGAGATGCACTGAGGAACTTGTACTTTGCTGTTTTACAAAAAAGTGTCTATGTTAGTCCCATAACAAGCAGCTTTAGTAACCCAATTTCAGAATTAAACCATATATCATTACTACTGCCCAACAATTCCCATTCCTAAATATAAGACCATTAGCTTGTCTCAATTGCAGCTTGTGACATACAAATGTCTTAAAATGCCCAACATTTTCTTCCACAAGTGTCTATGCCAGATGATTAATGTGTGGTTAAAATTGCCTATGATTGCAAACTGTGCAGACTGGCCATCATTTTTATTAATAACTGGACCACTTTCGTATTCACTGACATTAAGCAACATCACAAATGTTTCCATATTATCAGAATGCCCTACAATTAAATAATATTTGGGGACAAGTTTTTTAGATAATTGTAATAAAACAGTTTCTAATTTTATATGACTCTTCTTAATGAAAGCATGTCTATACTTTCTTACCATAGTGCAAAACAGTGTCTTACTTTTTCTTGACAGCAACAGAATTATCGAGTACAGTCTCTGGAATGAATAACTAAGACCACATTCCTTTCCACATACAAAGTAATTTATATTTAGTTTAAAAGGAAATCATAGATTAAATATACAACTTCCATTTATACAAAGAGGGCCTGGAATACTACAATAACCCAAGGCACTTTAGAATCTTGTCATTTTATTTATTCGAAAAGCAACTATATATTCAACATGCTTATCCCATAATAGAATTACACTTGTGTGTGTATAATATTCCCATGTTTTGAGCTGTTTGCTCAATCGTAGCCGGCTATATTGGGAGATTTCACAAACTCACTTAACGCTGTGGTTTTGCCAGGGTGGCCTCTTTTCCCATTTCTCCTGCAGTCATCCACACAATTAGTTGTGTACATGAATAGGCAGAATACTCTAAGGTGACCAGATTTTTAAAATTAAATCCAGGGACATTTTTTTAAAATTGGCAAATGGTTAAAAAAAAACATTTTATAAGCATATTTTCTTCAAACTATGTGGTGTATTTGCTATGTGTTTATGAAGTGATTATATGATATATATGTTATTTCTCACATCTTGTCCATGATTTTGTCTGGATAAAATAAATAGTCCAACTTATTCCTACAGTAAGTAAAGTGCCAAAAAAGATGACCAAATACACACCAGGACAGGCTCTACCACACCAACACCCAAACACACACACCAGGACAGGCTCTGCTATACTGATAACCAAAAACACACAAACAGCAGGACACAATCTACAACACAGACATCTACACCAGGATGGATTTTCCACACTGCATTGTGTTTTTGTCCCTTGTGTATTGATGCCTCAGCCAGCATCTTTTTAGTATAGATTAATGTGGTGCCCCTAGACCCTTGTATGATCGCCTCCAGCCAGCACTATTTGTATTAATGCCCCAGCAAGCCCCTCCCTTTATTATTGATTTATGTGATGGCCCTATCACATATACGCATTAGACATGTATTTTTAACTACATAAGTATTTATCTCTTGAAATATGATTTCAAAATAACAGCTGACCTGGCAGTTTCTTTAATATTAGACCCTGCTGCCGATATATATATAAAAATATTATACCCTGCTGCCGATATGTATTAGTATTAGACCCTGCTGCCCATATATATATTAATATTAGCCCCTGCCGCCAATATATATAAATATTAGACACTGATGCCAATAGCAGCCATAGATCAACACATTAACACACAAACACAGCTTTGCATGTATAGATCAATTGAAATTCACTTGTGAACTCCACACTGAAGGTATAGATCAAATAAACAGAATCAGACATACAAATACTGTATTTGCAGGTATACAATAATAATGTATGGAAACATAGCATAGCAGATATGGATCTACAGAATAACCAAAAAAAACAGCTTTGCAGTTATAGATCAATTGGAATTCACATAAAAACTTTTATCCATTAAAGGTATAGATAAAACCCCTAAATTACAGGCATAGATCACAGGCTGCACACCCCAAAGCCAGTACTGGCGTCCACACTGCCCACCTAGAACCTAATCAGCACCCAGATAACACACATAGGATTTGCCATCTTTGTCCCCAAACAGCCCAGCATAAGTCAACAGTCCGGCTTGTGCCATCTTTGTCCCATAAACACCCTGCCTGTGCCATCTTGGTCCCCAAGGCTGAAACACCCTGCTACTGCCATCTTTGCCTTTCCACAATTATAGATCTGATACACACAACCACTTTAACAGTCACTCATTACTTCACTCTTTCATTCAGACAATTCATCCACACATTAATTCATACTCTCCCTCATTCAAACAATTCATTCACACATTAATCCATACTCTCACTTATTCACACATTAATTCATACTCACTCATTCACACTTTACATATTTCAATATTCTTACTACCCTCTTTCTCACTATGTCCCGGGCAATCCGTTGGGTGGTTCCAAATTCGGCGGGGGGACAACAGGGGGGGGCAATTGCCCCTCCTTGCCCCCCTGTAGCGACTCCACTGCATGGGGGACATACAAGCCGCGAATGACGGAGCCGCAGCAGCAAACACCGCCGTGAATGACAGAGCCGCAGCCGTGAACACCGCCACGACTGACAGAGCCGCGCGGCCAAGGTAAGGACCGTAAGCGCTGGGCGGCGCGGCACCAGCCACCCGGTTTAAGGTGCAAGGGTATCCCCCAAGAAGGGGGCTTAGCCCGGGGGAAAAACGGCTCAACCTAGAGCCGAGGAAAAAATAATAAATGGTAGATGACTCCTCCTTACCTGATGTAGGGCAGGAAAAAACACTGGTGTTAGTAGGCGGGGAAGGAATTTTAAAGTTTTAGAGTCCTGCCCTATCTCAGGTACGGAGGAGGAGTCTATCCTTAGTGTCACCTGGGATGGCAGGGAAATACCTAATTTATATAGAATTTCCCAGCACAATAGGGAACATACTATAAGGTGTAAATTTTAATGCTTATGGCTTAACGGGTTTGGGGGTTGTGAACGGGGGCAGGAGGGTTATACTGGGTAGATGTTTTGCTGGGGCAATTTTTTTATTATTATTATTATCTTTTTTATATATTTTGTAATCTTTATTTAATTTTTTGTATTTTTTTGAATTTTTTTTATATATTTTTTTTTTTTAATGGTTAGAGGTCCTCTTAGGGACCTCTTAAACATGTTATTAATGCCAGTGATGTCACAATGACATCACTTAACTCACTTTATTTAAATTTTTTCAATTATTATTGATTGTATTATTTTAATATTTTTAACCGTTGCAAGAAGGGCAGGATATACTGGTAGGTCCATAGGGGATTCTTGGAAGGTGTTTTTTGGATGTACCGGTATGTCCATACGGGACTGAAGGGGTTAACAAGTTTAACGAGGCAAAAAAAACAAAAAAGCCACATATTTCACATATATTGTCACATATTAGCCCAGAAAATTAATAAAGGAGGGTTAGAACTACCTACTACCTGCTATTTTAAAACACTACTATGAAGTGAGTATAGTCTGACATTTATAAGACTCGACTGGATGAATCAAAACGAGACTCCTGGTACAGATTGGAATTTAACATAACTAATTGTAAAGATTTATCTTCTCTAATTTGGAACATTAATTAACCAAATTGAGCTATAAAGACAACTCTATTCTATGTAAGATAACAATAATTGGACCGAATCTTAACTAGGCTTATTGTCAACAATTGTGTGTTTTACTTTCTTCGATTCAACATTATAAAATCTATTGTGGAAAATCTACAGATGAAGCTATGGTCTAATAGAAATAACAGTTACATTTGTGATTTATGAAATAATAAAATAAGTGGATGTGTGTAAGCACACTCCTATAACTCACACAGTAATACTTATTGTGCACTACACGTGATATGAACAACATGCAAAACCAACACAAAAGGTGAATGATATCACAGTGTTCTTTGCGCACATTAACAATAGGATCAGTCCATTAAATATAATAATAAGTACAGACCCGTGTTCTACTTGAGTGTACGATTACCTCAGGGGAAATGGAAAAACGTATAAAAATGGGTAAACGTATACTTATTACATGAATACTTACTCGTTTGCACATACTCATTCATACATCCTTCAGCACCTCTTTACCTCACCTGCAGATTTCTCTGTGGCGCTCTCAAAGTCTCTTTTACCGCCCAGGGGAAGCAAGAACGTAGAAGGGTCACTTAACCTGACCCCGGTGTTTTTGCTTCCCCTGGCCAGTATAAGACAGGATGCTGCAGACCCGTGCAGAAGTGGTCTTAGTCACAGTTGCAGCTCCTAGGAGCCATGGTTGTTGCAAGCTCAAGAAGCAGCTGCTATGCCCCCCCCGGAATAATGACTGGCCTTGGGGCAGTTGCCTCACCATTACCCTTGAGTCACATTCCCACCCTAGAAATAGTAACTTTAAACACAATCCAGTCAGGACATCAGCATTAACCAAACGGTCAACATAAATCCTGTGAACATACGAGGGAGGGGGTGGCTGCTCAAGATGTACGTTTCCTCTTGCAAATGTTTGTAAAACATACTGGCGTTTCAAAGCACAATTGTGTTGACCAGGCACCCCTGGGCTGGCTGCCCCAAAACAACCAGCCCCTACACTAGAAGAGGCCCAGCTTTCCCCACAATAATGCCACTTCTGCAATAAAAATAAATACATATATAGGTGGGAGAGTAGGAAAAAGGCTTTGCTGACCAAAATGAAAAAGGAGGGAGGCCAAGAAAAACCTGGGTTTTAAGTAGAGTGCAGCTCCCTCATCACCCCCATCACCTGGCCTTCCCCATGATTTAGCCGTTGGCCTCCAGGCCACTTCCACACACACACAAACACACATACTTCCACACACATACATTCTTCCACACACCCCTACCTTTGTTGACTCATGATGGGCAGTGAACCAACCAGTGTCAGCTCTCTTGATCCTCCTCAGTTTTCTCACACTGACTCACTGAGTTTCAGCGCTAGGAAATGACATCGTATCTCGGTGCAGCGACTACTGGCCTAGCGGTATGCCTGGCCCCACCTGAAAAAGGGCCCCCTACACAAGTGGGGCAAGTGATGGGAGACCCTATGATTTACCTCACCAGGGACATTGAAACGTTGCACCGACTGCACCCTTTATTGTCCTGCCCCTGATAAGGTATTCAGTTGCACACATGGTTACATCGCAATCTAACACTATGCTTGAAAATACAACACCTAAATCCAGTTACAAGATAAAAAAAGTTTAACACATTTTTCAGCTTTTTGAGTCTTTTATGTGCCATTTATTGAAAAAAAAATGAAAGAAAAGCAGGTAGACTTTAAAATAAGAATGTTTATAGTGTGCACTTCTAAATATTTGGATTTCACAAACAGCAAGATAACTGTGTGAGGCCTCCCTACTCAATTGATTTTTTTTTAAAACATTAAGTAATAAAGACAGAAGCGTGGTTAGCTCATCTACATCTCTATTTTAGTTTCTAGCCAGATGGAATGGATTTGCCTGTTGCTAAGAAAAAACACATAAGAATTGTGCAACAGACAGAGAACTCTATCACCACATAGTTTGTGCCGAATAAACAAATACAGGGAAAATTATATTTTTCTCTTCCAAGTCTATGATTTGCTAATGATACAGTATAGACTTCAATTAAATGAGAGGGTCGTACTTGTTGATTACTGCACTTAGGAAATACTTTAATATACGATTCACTTTATACAACTTCTCAGGTGCAAACTGATAAGGAATCTGCTTGGTAGTATCATAACTTAGTCAGCATCTTTAGCTGAACTACATGGGACCACATGGGAATAAAATCTGCCTAAACCCTAAGGAACCAGAAGTTTATTACTATCTTACATTTATTTAGTTAACTATACTGATTCTGATTTGACCCCATGTTAATACCAATGTATAATATACATTTTGTACATTTGCCCACCGACAAAGACATGATTAGTCTATAATTTTAATGGTAGGTTTATTTGAACAGTGAGAGACAAAACAACAACAAAATCCAGAATAATGCATTTCAAATAAGTTATTCATTAATTTGCATTTTACTAAGTGAAATAAGTATTTGATCCCCTATCAATCAGCAAGATGTCTTGGTCGCAGGTGTCTTTTATACAGGTAACACGCTGAGATTAGGAGCACTGTTTTAAAGGGAGTGCTCCTAATCTCAGCTTGTTACCTGTATAAAAGACATCTGTCCACAAAAGCAATCAACCAGATTCCAAACTCTCCACCATTGGCGAAACCAAAGAGCTATCCAAGGATTTCAGGGACAAGATTGTAGACCTACACAAGGCTGGTATGGGCTACAAGACCATCCCCAAGCAGCTTGGTGAGAAGGTGACAACAGTTGGTGTGATTATTCGCAAATGGAAGAAACACAAAATAACTGTCAGTCTCCCTCAGTCTGGGGCTCCATGCAAGATCTCACCTTGTGGAGTTTCAATGATCATGAGAATGGTAAGGAATCAGCCCAGAAAACAATTGGTAACACACTATGCCGTGAAGGACTGAAATCCTGCAGCTCCTGCAAGGCCCCCCTGCTCAAGAAAACATATGTACAGGCCTGTCTAAAGTTTGCCAATGAACTGGGTGAAAGTGTTGTGATCAGATGAGACCAAAATCAAGCTATTTGGCATCAACTCAACTCGCCGTGTTTGGAGGAGAAGGAATGCTGCCTATGACCCCAAGAACACCATCCCCACCATCAAACATAGAGGTGGAAACATTATGCTTTGGGGGTGTTTTTCTGCTAACGGGACAGGGCAACTTCACCTCATCAAAGGGAGGGTGGATGGGGCCATTTCCAGTCAAATCTTGGGTGAGAACCTCCTTCAGCCAGGATAAATGGGTCGTTGATGGGTATTTCAGCATGACAAATGACCCAAGACACACGGCCAAGGCAACAAAGGACTGGCTCAAGAAGAAGCACATTAAGGTCCTGGAGTGGCCTTAATGCCTTAAGGTCTCCAGACCTTAATCCCATAGAAAATCTGTGGAGGGAGCTAAAGGTTCGAGTTGCCAAACGTCAGCCCCGAAACCTTAATGACCAGAGTGGATCTGCAAAGAGGAGTGGGACAAAATCCCTCCTGAGATGTGTGCAAACCGGGTGGTCAACTACAAGAAAGGTCTGACCTCTGTGATTGCCAACAAGGGTTTTGCCACATGTGATGTTTTGCAAAGGGGTCAAATACTTAGTTCATTGAGTAAAATGCAAATCAATTCATAACTTATTTGAAATGCATTATTCTGGATGTTTTTATTGTTATTCTGTCTCTCACTGTTCAAATATACCTATAGACTGATCATGTTTTTGTCAGTGGGTAAACATAAAAAATCATTAGGGGATCAAATATTTTTTTGTAACTCCATCTGGTCTCTGGTTTGATTATTTGGATCGTATTTGAGTAAATTAGATAGGTTGGGATCCACGTATTGAGACCTTTCTTCTTATTAGAAGGGAAATTGATATTTCTATATCCTCATGGGAATCTTGTCCACTTCCCCGTGTCAGCCTACATAATATAACTACCATACATTACATATTCTTCAGTTAATTCCTGTCCTTTTGATCTTGGTCATATAGGTCATATATGGTCATATAAGCATTATTTAATATAATAACTATTTAATATAAAATAAAAAATAAATATCTTCATGAGCAAGTCCTAAAAATGGCGCTGTATCTTCTCAAAAATTCTGGCATTGAAAGAGTTAAAATACTAGCATTTGATACTACCATACGGTGTCTAGTTTTCAAACATATATAGCTTGATGTGGCATATTGAATTGGCTGGTTTCAAAGATGTTCGAAATAGGGCACAGGTGCAAGCTGACCAAATGCCAAAAAAACATGTGAAAAAAAACACCACAAACAACCAGGCAGACTCATGAATGGCTGATATCACTCAGGAGATGTTGCTCAACACATATTGGCGTGTTTGGCAGTGACATATACCAGGAGCTATAAATGCATACCTGAAGCGAAATAAATACCACAAAATAAATTACTACCACAAAGTTTGACAAAGGCTGGTAGTAAAATTAGTGCATGTAAAGGGTTAAAATACCAGCATTTAAAATACCCTGTGGTGTCTAGTTTTCAAAAATATATGCTTTGATTGGCAAATTGAATTGGCTGACTTCAAAGATGTCCCAAATAGGACATGGGGTCATAATTTTCAACTTGTCAAAATTCTAATTTGAAAAATGCGGAGCTCCCAAATGTGGCCCTTTAGTCCCCAAACAACCCGATAAAAGTATGCACTGATCACTGTACTTAGTGGTGTTTGACAGTGACATATACCAGGACTGGTAAATTCATACATGAAGTACAACGTGTGTGGGGGGAAAAATGCTACCACAAATTTTGACAGACGCTGGTAGCAGAATTAGTGCATGGAAATGGTTAAAATACTAGCAGTTTTCAAAAATATATGGTTTATGGGGTTTAATTGAACAGATCAGCTTCAAATATGTCACAAATAGGATAGGCAGAGTTTTCAACAATTCAAAATTCCAACTTGAAAAATGGAATTGGGCATGTCCCAAATGTGGCCTTTTACCTCCATAAACCTATGCATGGGTGGTGTCACCATACCCAGGTGTTACGAGAGAATCAGATGAGCAACCCAGTATGCAGAGATTCAAATAAGGGTCACAAGTATATAAGCAACAGTTCGAAGGAATAGTCAGGCAACCCGGGTCAGGAATGGAGAGATCAACGTAGTCAAACATGCAAATATCAGCAACAGATTGTGGATAAACTACTGCAAGATTAGTTAGCCCAGCCAATATAACAACCGAGCACTGAATGAAAGTCAGTGCTCAGTTTTTAAACCTACCGCTTGTCATGATTAACTCATATAATGTAGTGGATGCATGGAAGGGTAATATAGCAGAGGTGGTTTGTTCCTTTGTATTAGCATTCCATGAGCTGAGCTGAGGTTGATTTAAATGTGTTTCTTTGTGAATGCCCTCTGTATCTGTTCTGGCAAGAGGCGTCATCTTCCCAAAGGACCCCTGTGGTGATTCATGGCCTAACAGATAAGGACCCTGAGTTATAGGAATTCCATTCCTATTTGCAGATCAAAGATGGGAACCAATTCTTGGGGAAGGTGTCATATACAGTGGCAGAACTACCGGGGTCGCAGGGGTCGCGACTGCGACCGGGCCCCAGCGGCAGGGGGGCCCAAGCCAAAGGGCCGCCCGAAATCTGTTGCCAGGGCAACCGATCTTACGCGAGCCGCACCTCAAGCCCTGCTACTTACTTGTGGGAGGGTCTTCTGGACTGCACAGAGGAAGCGGAGTTCACGTGACATCCTACTTCCTCTGTGCTTTAGCAGAGAAGGCAGAGGGAGGCCGCGCCCCCTGCTGAACTCTGTGAGCGGCATCGAGGAGCTGCAGTGCAGGTAAGGGGGTGGGGAGGGTGTTTGAATGAGTGTGTGTGATTGAGGGAATGAATCTGTGAATGAATGATTATATGAATAAATGAGTGTGTGTGTGTGTGTGTGTGATAGCATGGATGTGTAAGTGCTGGAACCTAGGCATGATGGGACTGTGATTGCTGTTAGCAATCACACTCCTATCATGCCAAGTCAGCCAGTACATGCTGAAACCTGGCCAGCTGCCCCCCTTGTGTAGTGATGCTGCCAGCAGTATGGGGTCTGCACTTACAGCCACCCTGTACCAGCATGTACTGGCTGACTTGGCATGATAGGAGTGTGATTGCTAACAGCAATCACAGTCCCATAATGCCTAGGTTCCAGCATTTACTGGATGGATGTGTAAGTGCTGGAACCTAGGCATGATGGGACTGTGATTGCTGTTAGCAATCACACTCCTATCATGCCAAGTCAGCCAGTACATGCTGAAACCTAGCTAGCTGCCCCCCTTGTGTAGTGATGCTGCCAGCAGTATGGGGTCTGTACATCACTTACAGCCACCCTGTACCAGCATGTACTGGCTGACTTGGCATGATAGGAGTGTGATTGCTAACAGCAATCACAGCGAGCACAGTCCCATCATGCCTAGGTACCAGCATTTACTGGTTGCCTGGGTATGATAGGAGTGTGATTGCTGTTAGCAATCACACTCCTATCATGCCAAGTCATATTGCTAATTTTGTCCAATTGTGTGTTACCTACTTTTATTAAACATGTGAGTTTTTATTATTATTTTTAAAGGTGGGGGTCATTTTCGGTTTTGGCTAAGTGAACCCTGAATGTTTTGGTCCAGAATTTTCATTTTAGTTCATCCCTAGAATAAATCTAGGGAATCCTGAATTTGTAGTCGCAAAACTTTCAAGGCCCAGAAATCAGTGAGAGGAAAAGTAAAGGTTTTGTGTCATTTTACTTTATTCTAATCTGCATATTTTATTAAAGGCCATATTTTTTGTCACAGTGAAAAATGAGTGCGGCCCGCGCACGTATACAATTCTGATGAAGTGGCCCACTGCAGAAAAAACTTGGACACCCCTGGATTATGCCCTTTGTACATGCGCCCCTTTTTCTTTGATTTTTTTACAGATATGATTCAATATGTAAATTGAATTTGTTGAATTAGTTGAAAAAAAATTGTTGGGTAAAAATCATGTTTTTTTTGGGGGGGTGAGGGGGTGGGGGGGCCCTTAACAGATTCTCGCACCCGGGCCCTGAGGCTTCTAGTTACGCCCCTGGTCATATAATTGGCCATGTGGTCAGAGGGGAGTTTTCTTGACACAGAGTTTGATTTAGGGGCAATGCAGCGACCTCAAAGCAGAACTCCACGATATTCTACGATCAGAACAACATCATAAGAAACTCTCTGGACTTAAGGAGTTCCCACAGGCCTGCTTATTGAAGAAACTCGTGAGTGAGGGTTCTGTGTTTAAGTCCCATTGTTTTTAAGAACTGTTTGCTGTTTTATTTTTCTTTTGTATGTCTTGTTTTTTGTAATTGTGGCACTGTGTAACCTTTGTCTTTTTGATATTAAAATATTAATAATCCAAATCTGTCTTTGGGCTCTAGTATCGATATCCACAAACCCTAAGAGAGGATAACCTGTTACTGTATTGTTATTAAGTTCTACAGGATATATATATATATATATGTTGTTTGCCCGGGGTGAGTTGATATACATATATATATAGATAAATGTTCTAATTCCGATTTCTCACGAATCCGGTATCAAAATCGTGCTTTTTGTGGGTTAATTTGGTGTAATTTATGCCTTGTTAAGGGGTCAAGTTAGTAAATCCAGAGGCCTGGTGCTATTAACCCCTTCATGCCCATGCCCTCCACACAGTCACAGCTTGGCAAGTAGCCCTGATCGTGACACCGATCTCCCAAGCCCAGCCCCTGGTACCTGACGTCACGCTGTGCGCTTCCCGTCACCTCCACAATGGCACGGGATAATAAGAGAGGTGAGTTGCCCATGCGCACCACTCACCTGCCAGAGGACGGGGAGAGGCGACGGTGGAAGAGGGAAATAATGAGTACCCGCATCTGGAGATGGACTGCGGTGTGGATCGTGACAGGCTCCCCCCCTAAGGAGAGACCTCCGGACTCTCAAGGGACCAGGCTTAAAAGGATGAACTGAATGAAACTGACCAACTCGTCAGCATGCACTTCTCTAAGCATCTTCCCAAGAATTATCATTGACTTCGTAACCTTTCCATTGTATGATACTTCTGGAATCAAGTATCTGTTCAACCTCGTATTCATCAGATTTGTCGATGACAACAGGAGCAGGAGGGTCAGGATGTCTGCCAGGGAAAGGATTATCATTCCAAGCTTTCAGGAGTACTACATGGAATACGGGATGTGTATGGACCTATGAATTTGGGTCCTAATTTTTTAGTTGGTCAACTCAACTTGAGCTCACTAATCGACAGCCATACTTTGTCACCAAGTCTGGAAATGGGGGCAGTGATACGATGTTTATCTGAATGCTGTTTGTATCGTTGTTGAGCCTTGATAAGAGTAGTACGTAATTTCTTAGAGACATCGGTCATCCTTGTGATATGTTCCGTCACTGAGGGTACTGTACTGGGGATAGGAGAACCAGGAAGCACAGAAGGGTGAACACGCCATAGCTGGGACATTCAAGTGGAGGAATGGATATGGTTATTATTAGACTTGGGCACCAGGGGGCTCTTCGTGTTCGTCTTCGTGCTCGTCTTCGGGGGGAAAAAAACCTTCGTATTCCGCGAATATTCGCCCGTTCCTGTCTTCTCTTCGGGCGAATATTCGCGGACATTCTTCGTGCTCGTTTAATCTTCGTTTCCTTCCCGGTTGCCTAGCAGGGGTTAATACGGGGTTAACAACACATCGGAGCAGCAGCAGCTGCCGTGAAGGAACGTGTGTGCAACTCTATTGGTCGTTTCGGCAGGGGGCTGGTCTGGCATCAACAAGTGAATTGCAGAACGCACTTCATTCGTTGATGGCAGGCCAGCCCCCTGCCGAAACGACCAATAGAGTTGCACACACGTACTGAGGTGTACTGTACACAAAATGACCTAGAGACAAATGCTCCAAGGAACTTGGCCTCCGTTTATCATACATACATAGCCACACATCCATAGATGTTTAATAAAAGAATAGGGATTATTTTAAATTTTTAAATTGATTTTGGACCACTTGTAATACATGCCTAACATTTGCTACCTATTCACAATGGCATACTTTGCAACAACCCAACTTTTACTGGACAGGACTGGAAAAAAGCAGGACTGTCCACCAAAATCTTAGGTGTGTTGGCAGGTATGCGGATGGAAAAATGTTGGACAAGAACTAAAAAATAGCTTAGGGTTAATGTACGGTTATGTTTAAGATTAGTAGCAGTGCACTGGTTTGGTTAAAGATGTATTATGTCTAAATAATAATTTCATTTTAATTTTAATGGGTTTTAAAAAATTAAGGGGTTTATTTAAATGTATTTTAAAGTTAGATTTATTATTTAGTACTTTATTATATTTATTTAATGTTTATTCTAGTGCTACCTACCGAGCTATAACTACCAACGTGTATTTGCATACCTAGATAGCTAAATTAGATGGGACAGGACTGGAAAAAAGCAGGACTGTCCCTGAAAAAGTTGGGTCTGTTGGCAGGTATGTGGATGGAAAAATGTTATAGTATGAAGTGTGAGTTATAGCGTTAATGCTAGTGAGTGTAGAAGTGAAGGCCAGGACAAATAACAAGAGGAAAGGTCCTTGTGATTTGTGCATTGTACGTGTATGTGTTATGTGTGTTATGTGTGTTGTCACTGTGTGTTATATGTGTTATGTATTATGTCACTGTGTTATTTGTGTTATTGTGTGTGTTATGTTTGGTTGGTTGGTTGTGTATCAGAAGGAAAATAATGAAATGGAAATGGTAAAGGAAATGGAAAAGGCGAATGAGTGGGCAATTGGCGACCCACTCACCTGTTTCACCCCAGAGCAAAGCATCCAAACACTGTCAGTCCTAGACGTTTGGCAGCGGACTTCCAGGGCTCAGACACAAGGCCCTAGCGTAAGCTGGCCACTCCGGCGGAGGTAGCAGGCGTTGCCACACCGCAAACAGACGCAGCCAGGGGGGAGAAACTGCCCTCACCATTAGGGACATTTTGGGCATGACTCTAGCCAGGAAGCGAACTGGCACAGAAGAGATGCTGGCACCACCACAACCACCACCACCACCACCCGCAGCAGCATTGAAAAATGGGAAAGGCGAATGAGTGGGCAATTGGCGACCCACTCACCTGTTTCACCCCAGGGCAAAACACCCAAACACTGTCAGTCTTAGACGTTTGGCAGCAGACTTCCAGAGCTCAGACACTAGGCCCTAGCGTAAGCTAGCCACTCCGGCGGAGGTAGCAGGCGTTGCCACACCGCAAACAGACGCAGCCAGGGGGGAGAAACTGCCCTTACCGTTAGGGACATTTTGGGCATGACTCTAGCCAGGAAGCGAACTGGCACAGAAGAGATGCTGGCACCACCACAACCACCACCACAACCACCACCAGCAGCAGCATTGAAAAATGGGAAAGGCGAATGAGTGGGCAATTGGCGACCCACTCACCTGTTTCACCCCAGGGCAAAGCACCCAAACACTGTCAGTCTTAGACGTTTGGCAGCAGACTTCCAGAGCTCAGACACAAGGCCCTAGCGTAAGCTGGCTACACTGGCGGAGGTAGCAGGCGTTGCCACACCGCAGCAAGTGCAACCAGGGGGGAGAAACTGCCCTTACCATTAGGCACATTTGAGGCATGACACCAGCCAGGAAGCGAACTGGCATTGAAGAGACGCTGGCACCACCAGCAGCAGCAGCAGAATTGGGAAAGGCGAATGAGTGGGCAATTGGCGACCCACTCACCTGTTTCACCCCAGGGCAAAGCATCCAAACACTGTCAGTCCTTGGCGTTTGGGAGCGGACTTCCAGAACTCAGACACAAGGCCCTAGCGTAAGCTGGCTACACTGGCGGAGGTAGCAGGCGTTGCCACACCGCAGCAAGTGCAACCAGGGGGGAGAAACTGCCCTTACCATTAGGGACATTTGAGGCATGACACTAGCCAGGAAGCGAACTGGCATTGAAGAGACGCTGGCACCACCACCACCAGCAGCAGCAGCAGCATTGGAAAAGGCGAATGAGTGGGCAATTGGCAACCCGCTCACCTGTTTCACCCCAGGGCAAAGCATCCGAAGACTGTCAGTCCTTGGAGTTTGGGAGCGGACTTCCAGAACTCAGACACAAGGCCCTAGCGTAAGCTGGCTACACCGGCGGAGGTAGCAGGCGTTGCCACACCGCAGCAAGTGCAACCAGGGGGGAGAAACTACCCTCTCCATTAGGGACATTTAAGGCATGACACTAGCCAGGAAGCGAACTGGCAGAGAAGAGACGCTGGCACCACCACCACCAGCAGCAGTAGCAGCATTAGAAAAGGTGAATGAGTGGGCAATTGACGACCTGCTCACCTGTTTCACCCCAGGGCAAAGCATCCGAAGACTGTCAGTCCTTGGCGTTTGGGAGCGGACTTCCAGAACTCAGACACTAGGCCCTAGCGTAAATTGGCTACACCGGCGGAGGTAGCAGGCATTGCCACACCGCAGCAAGTGCAACCAGGGGGAGAAACTACCCTCTCCATTAGGGACATTTGAGGCATGATTTCAGCCAGGAAGCGAACTGGCAAAAGATACTGGCACCACCACCAGCAGCAGCGTTGGAAACGGAAAAAGGTGAATGAGTGGGCAATTGACGACCCGCTCACCTGTTTCACCCCAGGGCAAAGCATCCGAAGACTGTCAGTCCTTGGTGTTTGGGAGCGGACTTCCAGAACTCAGACACTAGGCCCTAGCGTAAATTGGCTACACCGGCGGAGGTAGCAGACGTTGCCACACCACAAACACGTGCAACCAGGGGGAGAAACTACCTTAAACATTACAGAGAAAAAAAATTAACTTTCCAAGCTAAGAGCTGGGTAACCCAACTTGGGCAGATTGAATTTAAGAAAGGCAATCTGCTCCATCAGATGAGGTGCCATGCGTGAGCGCTGTGGACTCAGTATGTTTCCAGTCATAGAAAACACGCGCTCACTTTGAACAGTGGTTGGCGGACATGATAGTAGCTGCTGCGCAACCCATGAGAGTGCAGGCCACACACTCTTCTTTTCATCCCAGTAGCTAAGAGGATCAACATTAGGCGCAGAAGGAACTTCACAGAGGTAAAGTTTGACCATTTCAGCAGCACTACTCTCCTTTCTGCTGCTAGCTCTGTCAGATGGTCCAACTATACTCCCAAGTGCCTCTTCCCAAAATGCAGCTGCTCCACTCAGCTGTGTTGTGCTGCTTGTGGCACTGCTGCTGATGGTGCTGCTAGGAGTAGCAGACCACATCATCTCTTCCTCCCCCTGCACCTCTCCCTCCTCGCACAGCATTCCCATTTTACGCTGCCAGTCACGCACCTTGTTGACCAATTGCTCCCGGTAGCTACTGAGAACATTAAATTTCAAAGCTAGCTTTCCCTTAATTCTTGGATCGCAAAGGCACGCTAGCATCATTTCGGGACTCTCTTCCATTCGTTTGCGAAGGTGTACTTTTAGCAGATCCTTCAGCTTCCTGGCTATGGCTGCTACGTCAGGATGTAGAGTGCCACCTTGAACAGCCTCACGGTTTCCAAGGAACACATCCATCTTGCTGCCTAGATGGGAGAACACTGGGATTACCTGGGCCAGACTGGCAGTGTTTGAGCTTAAATTTTCTGTGGCATCCCTGAATGGTTTAAGGACTGCCACTAGCTGGGCGATCACTGTCCAATCCTCCCTATTCAATGGAGAGGTAATCCCAATATTGTGCTCTGAGGCAAGATTATGGATTGCCCTCTGCTGCTCCAAAATCCTCTCCAGCATGTCTAACGTGGAGTTCCACCGTGTACTGACATCCTGGCGTAGGCAGTGTACGGGAAGACCTGACCTCTCTTGCTCTTCCCTCAAAAGTTGGCTAGCCTTAACACTATGGTGAAAGTGCCCAGCGATCTTTCGCTGCCACATTAGTTCCTTCTGACATTGCTGCCTTCACTACAAGATGGATGATGTGGGCTGCACAGCGCACACCAACAATATGACCATCTCGCAGCGCTTTCACCATATTGGCACCTCCGTCAGTTACCACAAAACCAACTTCAACATTGGTGCCCGCCTCTGCTCCCACCCAAAGGCTAAACATTTTCCTCATTGCATGCAGAATATTTTGGGAAGTGTGCTTTTCATCCATCACTTCTGCATGGAGAAGGAAAGATCGGTAGCCTGCTGCAGCAGCTTCCTTAGACACACCGGGCTGCCACCAGTGTGCTGTCAAAGAAAGAAAGGCATGCTGGCCGCTAGGTGCACTCCACAAATCTGTAGTGAAATGAACACACTGACCAGCAGCCTTGGAAAGCTCCTCTTTCACTGCTGCAACACAGGACCGATACAATGAGGGGACAATGTTCCTGCTGAAAGTGGAACGTGACGGAACTGTATATTGTGGAGCCACAGCCGCCATCAATTGTTTGAAAGGCTCCCCTTCGATCATAGAGAAGGATGCCCCTCCAACAGCAATGAACTGACCAATCAGTCGCGTTACTTTATTGGCCTGCTGTTTGGGCATTGACCTTTTGGATTGGAATGCCACAAATTGTTCCAGGGTGGGCTGGACATGCAGTGCTCCAACCTGCCTTGGTCTCTGGCTGCCAGCACTAGCTGCTGCTGCTGCTGCTGCTGCTATTGGCTCAGAAGAAGAAGCTGTTGGGGTTTTTCCACGGCCACCAGCTATGCTGCCTGCACTAAGTTTTACTTCTGCATCTTTCCCCAATAGCACAGCGTTGTGTTGAGTGCTGAGGTGATGCTTCATGCTAGCACTGGTAAAATGGCCAGACACTTTCCCTCTGCTTATTAGCTTCCCACAATGTTTGCACTTTCCATAGCGCCCTTCTTCAACATTTTCAAAGTGCTCCCAAATTGGGGCGCGCATAGCCTTGGAGTGTGCCTTGGGTGCTGCTCCTACTGCTCGGGGTGGATGAACAGAGGCAGAACTAGTGGTGGTGGGACTGGTGGTAACAGTACTGGCCATAGTGGGACTGCTAAATGCTTTAGATTTGCTAGGTTTTGCTGCTGCTGCTGCTGCTGCTGGTGGTGGTGGTGATGGTGATGATCGTAGCGGAGAAGGTGGAGGCTCAGGGGAAAATTGTGCACTAGTCTCTTGGACACTGCTCCCTGAGGAATCTGATTCCTGACCACTCATCTCCTCTACTTCCTCTGGCTCATAGTCTAGCTCTTCATTAGCCAGATCGAATGGAATTCCTGCTAGGCTGGATCTAAGACTGATATCGTCGTGAGACTCGTGACTAGTAGTAGAATAGACTCTGCACTTGGCCTCTCAGTCTCAGGCTCCTCTGCTACCTCGCTAGGTGGAGTCCGACTATGTGTAGCCCTCTCTCTAACTGTCTTTACAAAAAATTTGTAAGGACTTGGTGGCTTGGTAGAGGTACTAGGAGGACATGGCGTGGCGGTACCAGTGGGAACAGTAGGCGCAGCACTAGTGGTGGTAGAGGCGGTGGGGGTGGTGGTGGTGGTGGTGGTGGTTTTCCCTACAAAGGAATGAGATCGCTTTTGTTTGGGACCCCTCTGAGTCTTGCTGCTAATTTGGCTCTGCTTGGTACCTTGCATGCTGCTTGTGGATGGGGAAGATGCTGCTTGGGGCAAAAGGCACTTCTTTTTAGTCACTGGGCTGGTACTACTTGTGCTACCCTTTAACTTTGAACGTGCTTCTGGTGCTTTAGGCTTTCCGTAAAAAACCGTAGAGCTTGTGGGCCTAGCCGCACTACTACTGCCTGCTTTTGGTGCCTTTCCTTTACTTGATGATCCTTCAAGCAATGCTTCCCCAAATGATAAGCGAGAGCTTGGCCTGCTTGGCCGACTAGACTGACGCAAAGGCTGCATCTTAGAACTGGTGGTGGTGCTGGTGGTGGTGGTGGTGGTGGTGGTAGATGGAGCTTGTCCCTCCTTAGTCCCAAAAGGAGGATCCATTTCAAATTTTGTGTTGTGTGTGTAGTGTAGTGTAGTGCTTAAAAAGTAAAACTATGCACTACTGCACTGTGCTGTTGTGTGCAATCTGGCAAAGTGCTAAAGTTATTTAAATTATTAACTCAAGATTAACTATTTAATAACTAGCAGTATTTTATTTTTAATTTGAATTTACACGGGCCTAAGAGCTTAGCCTACTACTATGCTAGCCTAAAGCTATATTTCCTTACTATAAGTCTACCTCTAGGCAGACGCTCTCAAACCCACTAAGCTAAAGTGAGGTTAAATCAGATTCAGTATGATTTATTAATTAATATTAAGTTATATAATATTAATAGATTAGAAATAATTTACTTATATATTATGTATTATAGATAGAAGAATATAGATTATGAATTAGAATTTAGAATTAGAATTACTTATATTATAGATTATGAATTAGAATTTATATTGTTATATATTATTTATAATATATTATAGATTAAGATTAAAGAAGATTAGAATTATTTTAGTACTACAGCTAGTAGCTTGAAGCTTTGCTTAGTACAGCTCGTCACAGTCAATTTTTCTTGAAAAGAATAAGAAATAAAATAAAATGTCACAGCAAAACAGTTAGCTTCACTGCTTGCTGAACAAAAACACACAGCACTTATGCGGCTGCACTCACTAGCCCAACAAGTTCACTTCACTGATAGACTGAGGTGAGCAAAACACTAAGGGTACTTTTAATAAAATTGAAATAAAATGTAAAATAAATGAGAAAATCTTTGCAGAACAGTTAACGTCACTGCTTGCTGATCAAAAAAAAACACAGCACTTATGCGGCTGCACTCACTAGCCCAACAAGTTCACTTCACTGATGGACTGAGGTGAGCAAAACAAATGAAATAAAATGAAAGATTATTAATTAAGAAAAATTGACTTGGTCTCTTGCTGTTGCTAAAACAAAGCACAAACTATAGAGCTGCAGCACCAGTACTAATAAGATTAGCTGAACTATACGCTAGTAGTAATTAATTAATATTATTACTTTTATTTATAGCTGATTTAATTAACTATTAAGATAAGAATTATAGAATTATTGATATTACTGATTTTAGATTAGACACTAGTAGATGTCTTGAATGTCTACAGTACACTCTACACTAGTATACTATTACTAACTATAACTGACAAATATATATATAATTTTATAATGAATTCAATTATTAATTATATTAATTAATATTACTATTTTTAACTTAGACACTAGTAGATGAATGTCTACAGTACACTCTACACTAGTATACTATAGTATATATATATATGACTGACAAATATATATATATATAATATTATAATGAACTATTAAATTATAGACTCTATTAAATTATTATTTATAAATTCTATTTAATTTATTTAAGCAGGACAGGCAGTAGGCACTAGTGCCAGCCCAGGGCAAGGGCACCCCAGTGCCACTGAGACACTGGGTGCACTGTCAACTCAACAGCACTTACACTACAGTTGATGACAAATTAAATTAAAAAAAAATGAAATTAATCAAATTATTATTATTAATTATATTAAGTAGCACTGAAGTGAGGATGAAGTACACTGTGAGAAATGGCAGGCTAAGGCTTACCAGTCTCACACAGAACAAAACAATCTCTCTGTAACGCTCGGATGCAGCACAGCAGTGTTGCCAAAGCAGTCACAGCGAAAAATGAATGGATCTCTCAGGCAAGCTCTGGTCTTATAAAGGCGCCTTCAGAATTCAAAAAACAGCAGCACAGGCATTGGACGAGACCCTTAGCGTGACGTCACAAGAGTGAGCTGATTGGACAGACGAGATCAGCTCACTCCTGTTTGAAATTTTGGCGGCTGCGCGGCAAAAACGAAGACGATCACGAAGAATCTTCGATTCTTAGTGGTTGTGAGTCTTCGTCTTCTCCTACGTTTTGCCGGCACTGTATTCTCTTCAGCGTGTCTTCGGAACGAACAAAAAAACGGCCTCTTCGTGCTCGTTTTCATGTTCGCCCGAAGACGAATGCGCAAGTCTAGTTATTATTATAAGCGAATTCTGCCAATGGTAGGAGTTCGAACCAGTCATTCTGCAGGTGAGAGGTAAAACAACTGTTCCAATGCCTGGTTTGTATGTTCCGTTTGTCCATTGCTCTGGGGTAGAAAGGCTGTGGCTAATGAACGCTGGATGTGTGTCACATCACAAAAGGCCTTCCAAAACTGAAGTAAATTGTGTTCCCCTATTAGACACTATATTCTCCGGTAATCAGTGTAAACGAAAGATCTCCCTCACAAAGAAATCAGCGGTTTTGTCTGCTGAAGGCACCATGAGAGTGGTGAATTGGTTTGATGAAGGTAAGTCTGTAATAAAATCCATGGAAATCTCAGACAGTGATTGGGTGAAGAGTACCCTCCAATAAGTGACGCCACTCTTCTAATGCCATCTTCATGGCCAGCATTTCTCTTTCGCCCACGTGGTAATTTCTTTCTGCGGGGGTCAACGTACGGAGAAAAAAATCAACCGGATGGAGTTATTTATCGGAATCATCCCTTTGAGACAGGGCCGCACCAGAGTCAGAGGCATCCACCTCGAGCACCTATGGTCTCCCCCAAAATCTGAATATTAATTTAGGAAAAAAAGAAAAAGCCAGAATATAAGACGACCCTATAGGAAAAAAGTTTTACCAGTAAATGTTAATTCATGTAAACAATGATTGAGAAAAATAAGTTGTTTTTATTTCCTTTTATTTTCCAACCTGCCCCCCAGTTATGCACATCTGCCCCCAGGCTTGCCACTCTGCACCAGAAATGCCTTTTAACCCTCTAAATGCCACTGTGCCCCATGATATGCCTTTTAACCCTCTATATGCCACTGTGCCCCATGATATGCCTTTTAACCCCCTATGTGCCACTCTGCCTCCAGAAATGCCTTATACCCCTATATACCACTCTGGCATTTAGAGGGTTAAAATGCATCTTATGGGGCAGAGTGGCATATAGGGAGGTATAAGGCATTTCAGGAGGCAGAGTGGCGTATAGAGGGTTAAAAGGCATTTCTGGAGGCAGAGTGGCATCAAGGGGGTTAAAAGGCATTTCGTAGAGCACGCTGCCTACAGAAATGCCTTATGCTTCCCATTTAACACTACCCCCTCCCCAAACTTACCGGTGCTTCTGATTCCCCGCACCGGAAAAAGCCTTGTCTTATAATCGAGCAAATACGGTAATATAGGTGCTGAGGTAAACCTTTCTTTCAGGAAATCGAATGCTCTTTGAGCAGCATCAGACCAACAAAAATGTATTTTCTCTGATGTGAGGGCTGTGATGGGTTGAATGACCTTAGAGAAGTTCCTGATGAATTCTTGATAAAAATTAGCAAAACCCACAAACGTTTGGACGCTTTTCCTATTTGTAGGCGGTAGCCATTGCAGGAGAGCTGTGATCTTTTTAGGGTCCATATCAACCTTGGAAGGGAACAGAATAAATTCAAAAACTCCACGGATTGGGTTTCAAAAACACATTTCTCGGGTTTAGCATATAACCTATTCTCTCTTAGTCTCATCAGCACTTTAAAAACATGTTCTCTGTAAGTCGTCAAAGAAGAGAAGTAGATTAAAATATCATCCAGTTAGACCACTATGAACTGATCCAACATATCCCTAAATACATTGTTCATAAAGTGTTGGAAAGCGGCAGGAACGTTGCACAGGCCGTATGGCATTAGTAAGTACAAAGTGTCCATATCTGGGTCTGAATGCTGTTTTCCATTCGTACCCCCTCCTTGATTCTAACCAGGTTGTATGCTCCCCTCAAATCCATCTATGTAAAGACAGAAGCAGAGGGAACACGTTCCGTTAATTCTGGTATCAGAGGTAAGGGATAACGTTTTTTCATCGTTACATATTATTTATCTCTCTGTAATCAATGCATGGATGTAAACCACCAACCTTTTTTGAAATGAAAAAAAATACCGGCTCCAGCAGGAGAGGTAGAAGGTCATAAAAAACCATTGGCTAAATTTTCATCTATGTAGTCCTTGAGAGTAGCGAGTTCTGGTTCAGACATGGGGTAAATACGACCAAAAGGGATGGGAGCACCAGGAAACAGTTCTATGGGGAAGTTGTACTCTCTATGCGGGGGGAGTTGACTTGCCCCTTTCTTTTCGAACACATTGGAGAATTGACTAAACAGAGGCGGTATCTCAGTTGCTGGAAGAGAGCTATAATCATGAGCAACATTGATGGACATAGATGAGGTGATGTGTTATAGTTGAACCGAACAGTACCCGTCTCCCAATTAACAACAGGATTGTGAAATCTTTACCAGTGGAGACCCAGTATTATATGGAAGACAGGAGATGGGACCACATAAAAAACAATGTCCTCAGTATGATTGGGGTTAATGCGCATACATAATGGTAATTGTCGCGTCCGCTACACCTGAGGCACTCACCGCAGAAGTTATTCTGCCCAGAGAACTGCTGAAGAGAGAGGGGCCCTCGACAGCGATAATCCAGGACTTAGATGATCCCAACAGTGAGGAGGCCTCTGTGTAGGCAGAATGTAGGTATGCACTGAGTTCTATGCAAGGTGAACAGCAATATGCGGTATACCAGCAGATCAGAACAGAAGGGGTTAATCATAGAAGAATGGTCAGGGTAGCCAGGTCGGTAACGAAGCAGGTAGTCAGACAACCCGAGGTTCAAAACACAAGGAGGTAGTCAGCCAAGCCGGGTCGGTACACAGGAATCATGGGCAGAGGTACAGAATCGTAAGGCAAAACGTAGTCAGGAAATGCAAGGGTCAAAACACAGATCAATTTGCAGCAAAACAAAGGAGCACTAGAATAGACCACAACAGGGTGCCTGAGAGTAGCACAGACTGGCTTTTAAATCTGGCGCCACTCTCAAGCCCCACCTCCAGCTGACGTCATGGCCGCGCCTCTCAGCCGTCCATCAATTCCCCGGGACCTGCCTCGCAGCACAGCTGTGCCCCCAGAGGAGTGACGGACGACCGGAGGGAAGGTAAGCAACTCCTGGAAACTCCTGAGCTGACGAGCATTCGTAGGATTGCTCGTCGTGGAGTTCCCCAAACAGCCCCTCCTTCTCTCGTACCGGCGGTCAAGAGATCGACCACCGGCGGGAACAAGCGCCGCCCCGAGCATCCGTGCGCCGCGAGCGGGGGGAGCGCCCGCAGCCCACGGAACCCGGGGTTACAGTATCGGGTCTCCATGAGCTGCGGACAGACCTCCGTCCGCCAGCGACGGGACCCGCAGCGGTGACACCCGCGGCAGAGACAACGGGTCCCCGTGAGCTGCAGACGGACCTCCGTCCGCCAGCGGCGGGACCCGCGGCGGTGACAGTAATGTTTCTTTGGTGATAGAATCAGTCTTCAAAGGGCTCCCATCCATTAATTGTATGGATATAGGTACTTTATCTTGTATGGAGATACCAAGGAGCTGTAGGAGTTTGGTGTCCTGGATATTACTGCTGGCTCTCAAATCAATCATTGTTGAGAGAGCGATGGAGTCTTACTTCCACTGTAATGATATGGAAAGGGACAGATGTTTGGTAAAATGAGGAGAGACCTTGCTTTTGAATGGAAGAAACAGGGAGGGTTGCTTACCCTTGGAAGAACGAGATTTGGTTCTACATTAATTGGCATAGTGGTCCTTGTTTCCACAATACAGGCATAAAATCGAGAGTTCTGCAATGTTCTCTCTCAGCTACGGATAATGGCCCTCTGATGAGACCTAATTGCATAGGCTCCTCCATAGAGTCTTTAGGAGTAGATTTGACCGGTGTCCGTATTGCAGAACAGTTGGAAGAAGGGGTCATTTGGCGTTTGGCCTTTCTTTCTCTAAGTCTCCTGTCAACTTGTATTGACAGTCTGTGAATTCATCTATGGAATTGCGGATATTAGTACGAACCAATTCATCTTGGATATTTTCTGACAGGCCTAGACGGAACTGATCATGCAGTGCTTATTCATTCCAGGTAGTCTCCATGGATATACGCCTGAATTCTGTGATATATTCTTCTACGGGTCTTTTCACTTGTTTCAGAGCCCTTAGAGTGCTAGTAGCGGAGGTAGTTCTGAAACGGTCTTCATAGAGGGCATCCATGGCTTGTCAGAAAGAGGCCCATGTCTTTAGTACTGGGCTATTGCTATGTAGCAGGTGATGAGCCCATAACTGGGGTTCTTCTGACAACAGCGATATGAATCTTGATATAATCCAATTAATATGTTTGTGGTTTCAGATTGAACATGATTTGGCAAGAGGTCATGAAAGTGTTATACTTTTTATGATCTCCGGAGTACCTTTCTGGCATGGGCATCTGTGGTTCAGAAGCCACAGACTCTGGAAGCATACGACTTGCTGGAAATGGATCACCACGGACAATAGGGTTGCCTTGCATTTGGTGCATTTGTTGCCGTATCTGATTCTGTCCTGCTTGAATGTCTTGTAACGCCTGGTTAAAAGCCATCATCTGTTGTGCGACTGCGGCTACGGCCTCAGCTAATTTTACAGGTTCCATAATGGAAGTCAGTGCTCAGTTTTTAAACCTACCCCGCTCAAAAGCCCTGCCCCTGGTACTCGATGTCACGCTGTGCGAGTCCCGTCGCCTCCACAGTGGCATTGGATAAGAAGAGAGGTAAGATGTGTGTGCATAAGGCCCCTGGGAATCAGCGTAGCTAAATGGACAGGGAGCATGTATGTGTGTGGGTGAGTGCATGCTTGGGGCATGGGTGTTTTTGATTGGGGTATGTAAATTGAGGGGCGGGAGACCCTAGGGGATAAAAGGTGCCCTCTGAGTGACCCCGGTCACTGTCACTTTTTATTTGAGACGGCTAACAGTTTTACCTGCTTGAGCTTTGGTTTCCTACGGCCTGGAGCATGGATGTTGATGCTATTCTCGCTGCTCTCAGGGCTGGTGCGGACAAGGACGGTGGCAGGGCGCTTCGTGAGCAATTTGCTCATCTGTTGCCTCAGGCTGCGGTGCCTGAGCAGCCTTCCGGGTCTGGTGGGGCCGCGGAGGTTTCGGTTAGCAGGCGCGCCTCGGTTCGCCGGCGCGCCCGCCCTCCTGCTCGGTTGAGCCCCGCGGCGGATGCGGGGGCTCGTTACCGGAGCAGGAGCCCTGATCGTGGGCCGCGCGCGCCTCGGGAGGAGTCTCCTCGTGGCGGGCGGCCTTCCAGTGCGCCGTCGTCGCCAAGATGGCGGCAGCGCGTGGCATCGCGGAGGTCTCGCGAGGCTTCTGGACGGCTCGCGAGACCTGCCGCGGCTTTACCGGAGCCCGCGGCACAGGCGGCTGTGCCTGCCCGGGCCTCGGCGGCAGCTGGGACTCGGCGCGGCCGCTCCGGTGGTCGCGGCCGGACGAGTGATGCCGCGGGAAGCCGCGCGGGAGCGCGCGAGGACGCGGGTGGTGCCGCTTCTGCCCGGCCACGGAGGACGTCGCGGTTAGCAGCGGCGGCTGCTTCTACGCTGGACGGACGGTCTGCAGGGAGGGTGAGTGGGCCCGGCAGGGCTACACGGGGGGCAGCTGGGGGCCGTGCGGGAGAGGGCGTATCGGAGGACTGTGGTGGATCCTCCGGGGACGATTTAGGTTCACCTCGGCGGCCCTCGGCTCGTTTACCCCCTTTGGGAACGGGGGTTGGGGGGTCTTCCCTCCTGGGTTACGGCTCCTCCGGTGAGGTCGCTTTTGTTTGGGACCCCTCTGAGTCTTGCTGCTAATTTGGCTCTGCTTGGTACCTTGCATGCTGCTTGTGGATGGGGAAGATGCTGCTTGGGGCAAAAGGCACTTCTTTTTAGTCACTGGGCTGGTACTACTTGTGCTACCCTTTAACTTTGAACGTGCTTCTGGTGCTTTAGGCTTTCCGTAAAAAACCGTAGAGCTTGTGGGCCTAGCCGCACTACTACTGCCTGCTTTTGGTGCCTTTCCTTTACTTGATGATCCTTCAAGCAATGCTTCCCCAAATGATAAGCGAGAGCTTGGCCTACTTGGCCGACTAGACTGACGCAAAGGCTGCATCTTAGAACTGGTGGTGGTGCTGGTGGTGGTGGTGGTGGTGGTGGTAGATGGAGCTTGTCCCTCCTTAGTCCCAAAAGGAGGATCCATTTCAAATTTTGTGTTGTGTGTGTAGTGTAGTGTAGTGCTTAAAAAGTAAAACTATGCACTACTGCACTGTGCTGTTGTGTGCAATCTGGCAAAGTGCTAAAGTTATTTAAATTATTAACTCAAGATTAACTATTTAATAACTAGCAGTATTTTATTTTTAATTTGAATTTACACGGGCCTAAGAGCTTAGCCTACTACTATGCTAGCCTAAAGCTATATTTCCTTACTATAAGTCTACCTCTAGGCAGACGCTCTCAAACCCACTAAGCTAAAGTGAGGTTAAATCAGATTCAGTATGATTTATTAATTAATATTAAGTTATATAATATTAATAGATTAGAAATAATTTACTTATATATTATGTATTATAGATAGAAGAATATAGATTATGAATTAGAATTTAGAATTAGAATTACTTATATTATAGATTATGAATTAGAATTTATATTGTTATATATTATTTATAATATATTATAGATTAAGATTAAAGAAGATTAGAATTATTTTAGTACTACAGCTAGTAGCTTGAAGCTTTGCTTAGTACAGCTCGTCACAGTCAATTTTTCTTGAAAAGAATAAGAAATAAAATAAAATGTCACAGCAAAACAGTTAGCTTCACTGCTTGCTGAACAAAAACACACAGCACTTATGCGGCTGCACTCACTAGCCCAACAAGTTCACTTCACTGATAGACTGAGGTGAGCAAAACACTAAGGGTACTTTTAATAAAATTGAAATAAAATGTAAAATAAATGAGAAAATCTTTGCAGAACAGTTAACGTCACTGCTTGCTGATCAAAAAAAAACACAGCACTTATGCGGCTGCACTCACTAGCCCAACAAGTTCACTTCACTGATGGACTGAGGTGAGCAAAACAAATGAAATAAAATGAAAGATTATTAATTAAGAAAAATTGACTTGGTCTCTTGCTGTTGCTAAAACAAAGCACAAACTATAGAGCTGCAGCACCAGTACTAATAAGATTAGCTGAACTATACGCTAGTAGTAATTAATTAATATTATTACTTTTATTTATAGCTGATTTAATTAACTATTAAGATAAGAATTATAGAATTATTGATATTACTGATTTTAGATTAGACACTAGTAGATGTCTTGAATGTCTACAGTACACTCTACACTAGTATACTATTACTAACTATAACTGACAAATATATATATAATTTTATAATGAATTCAATTATTAATTATATTAATTAATATTACTATTTTTAACTTAGACACTAGTAGATGAATGTCTACAGTACACTCTACACTAGTATACTATAGTATATATATATATGACTGACAAATATATATATATAATATTATAATGAACTATTAAATTATAGACTCTATTAAATTATTATTTATAAATTCTATTTAATTTATTTAAGCAGGACAGGCAGTAGGCACTAGTGCCAGCCCAGGGCAAGGGCACCCCAGTGCCACTGAGACACTGGGTGCACTGTCAACTCAACAGCACTTACACTACAGTTGATGACAAATTAAATAAAAAAAAAATGAAATTAATCAAATTATTATTATTAATTATATTAAGTAGCACTGAAGTGAGGATGAAGTACACTGTGAGAAATGGCAGGCTAAGGCTTACCAGTCTCACACAGAACAAAACAATCTCTCTGTAACGCTCGGATGCAGCACAGCAGTGTTGCCAAAGCAGTCACAGCGAAAAATGAATGGATCTCTCAGGCAAGCTCTGGTCTTATAAAGGCGCCTTCAGAATTCAAAAAACAGCAGCACAGGCATTGGACGAGACCCTTAGCGTGACGTCACAAGAGTGAGCTGATTGGACAGACGAGATCAGCTCACTCCTGTTTGAAATTTTGGCGGCTGCGCGGCAAAAACGAAGACGATCACGAAGAATCTTCGATTCTTAGTGGTTGTGAGTCTTCGTCTTCTCCTACGTTTTGCCGGCACTGTATTCTCTTCAGCGTGTCTTCGGAACGAACAAAAAAACGGCCTCTTCGTGCTCGTTTTCATGTTCGCCCGAAGACGAATGCGCAAGTCTAGTTATTATTATAAGCGAATTCTGCCAATGGTAGGAGTTCGAACCAGTCATTCTGCAGGTGAGAGGTAAAACAACTGTTCCAATGCCTGGTTTGTATGTTCCGTTTGTCCATTGCTCTGGGGTAGAAAGGCTGTGGCTAATGAACGCTGGATGTGTGTCACATCACAAAAGGCCTTCCAAAACTGAAGTAAATTGTGTTCCCCTATTAGACACTATATTCTCCGGTAATCAGTGTAAACGAAAGATCTCCCTCACAAAGAAATCAGCGGTTTTGTCTGCTGAAGGCACCATGAGAGTGGTGAATTGGTTTGATGAAGGTAAGTCTGTAATAAAATCCATGGAAATCTCAGACAGTGATTGGGTGAAGAGTACCCTCCAATAAGTGACGCCACTCTTCTAATGCCATCTTCATGGCCAGCATTTCTCTTTCGCCCACGTGGTAATTTCTTTCTGCGGGGGTCAACGTACGGAGAAAAAAATCAACCGGATGGAGTTATTTATCGGAATCATCCCTTTGAGACAGGGCCGCACCAGAGTCAGAGGCATCCACCTCGAGCACCTATGGTCTCCCCCAAAATCTGAATATTAATTTAGGAAAAAAAGAAAAAGCCAGAATATAAGACGACCCTATAGGAAAAAAGTTTTACCAGTAAATGTTAATTCATGTAAACAATGATTGAGAAAAATAAGTTGTTTTTATTTCCTTTTATTTTCCAACCTGCCCCCCAGTTATGCACATCTGCCCCCAGGCTTGCCACTCTGCACCAGAAATGCCTTTTAACCCTCTAAATGCCACTGTGCCCCATGATATGCCTTTTAACCCTCTATATGCCACTGTGCCCCATGATATGCCTTTTAACCCCCTATGTGCCACTCTGCCTCCAGAAATGCCTTATACCCCTATATACCACTCTGGCATTTAGAGGGTTAAAATGCATCTTATGGGGCAGAGTGGCATATAGGGAGGTATAAGGCATTTCAGGAGGCAGAGTGGCGTATAGAGGGTTAAAAGGCATTTCTGGAGGCAGAGTGGCATCAAGGGGGTTAAAAGGCATTTCGTAGAGCACGCTGCCTACAGAAATGCCTTATGCTTCCCATTTAACACTACCCCCTCCCCAAACTTACCGGTGCTTCTGATTCCCCGCACCGGAAAAAGCCTTGTCTTATAATCGAGCAAATACGGTAATATAGGTGCTGAGGTAAACCTTTCTTTCAGGAAATCGAATGCTCTTTGAGCAGCATCAGACCAACAAAAATGTATTTTCTCTGATGTGAGGGCTGTGATGGGTTGAATGACCTTAGAGAAGTTCCTGATGAATTCTTGATAAAAATTAGCAAAACCCACAAACGTTTGGACGCTTTTCCTATTTGTAGGCGGTAGCCATTGCAGGAGAGCTGTGATCTTTTTAGGGTCCATATCAACCTTGGAAGGGAACAGAATAAATTCAAAAACTCCACGGATTGGGTTTCAAAAACACATTTCTCGGGTTTAGCATATAACCTATTCTCTCTTAGTCTCATCAGCACTTTAAAAACATGTTCTCTGTAAGTCGTCAAAGAAGAGAAGTAGATTAAAATATCATCCAGTTAGACCACTATGAACTGATCCAACATATCCCTAAATACATTGTTCATAAAGTGTTGGAAAGCGGCAGGAACGTTGCACAGGCCGTATGGCATTAGTAAGTACAAAGTGTCCATATCTGGGTCTGAATGCTGTTTTCCATTCGTACCCCCTCCTTGATTCTAACCAGGTTGTATGCTCCCCTCAAATCCATCTATGTAAAGACAGAAGCAGAGGGAACACGTTCCGTTAATTCTGGTATCAGAGGTAAGGGATAACGTTTTTTCATCGTTACATATTATTTATCTCTCTGTAATCAATGCATGGATGTAAACCACCAACCTTTTTTGAAATGAAAAAAAATACCGGCTCCAGCAGGAGAGGTAGAAGGTCATAAAAAACCATTGGCTAAATTTTCATCTATGTAGTCCTTGAGAGTAGCGAGTTCTGGTTCAGACATGGGGTAAATACGACCAAAAGGGATGGGAGCACCAGGAAACAGTTCTATGGGGAAGTTGTACTCTCTATGCGGGGGGAGTTGACTTGCCCCTTTCTTTTCGAACACATTGGAGAATTGACTAAACAGAGGCGGTATCTCAGTTGCTGGAAGAGAGCTATAATCATGAGCAACATTGATGGACATAGATGAGGTGATGTGTTATAGTTGAACCGAACAGTACCCGTCTCCCAATTAACAACAGGATTGTGAAATCTTTACCAGTGGAGACCCAGTATTATATGGAAGACAGGAGATGGGACCACATAAAAAACAATGTCCTCAGTATGATTGGGGTTAATGCGCATACATAATGGTAATTGTCGCGTCCGCTACACCTGAGGCACTCACCGCAGAAGTTATTCTGCCCAGAGAACTGCTGAAGAGAGAGGGGCCCTCGACAGCGATAATCCAGGACTTAGATGATCCCAACAGTGAGGAGGCCTCTGTGTAGGCAGAATGTAGGTATGCACTGAGTTCTATGCAAGGTGAACAGCAATATGCGGTATACCAGCAGATCAGAACAGAAGGGGTTAATCATAGAAGAATGGTCAGGGTAGCCAGGTCGGTAACGAAGCAGGTAGTCAGACAACCCGAGGTTCAAAACACGAGGAGGTAGTCAGCCAAGCCGGGTCGGTACACAGGAATCATGGGCAGAGGTACAGAATCGTAAGGCAAAACGTAGTCAGGAAATGCAAGGGTCAAAACACAGATCAATTTGCAGCAAAACAAAGGAGCACTAGAATAGACCACAACAGGGTGCCTGAGAGTAGCACAGACTGGCTTTTAAATCTGGCGCCACTCTCAAGCCCCACCTCCAGCTGACGTCATGGCCGCGCCTCTCAGCCGTCCATCAATTCCCCGGGACCTGCCTCGCAGCACAGCTGTGCCCCCAGAGGAGTGACGGACGACCGGAGGGAAGGTAAGCAACTCCTGGAAACTCCTGAGCTGACGAGCATTCGTAGGATTGCTCGTCGTGGAGTTCCCCAAACAGCCCCTCCTTCTCTCGTACCGGCGGTCAAGAGATCGACCACCGGCGGGAACAAGCGCCGCCCCGAGCATCCGTGCGCCGCGAGCGGGGGGAGCGCCCGCAGCCCACGGAACCCGGGGTTACAGTATCGGGTCTCCATGAGCTGCGGACAGACCTCCGTCCGCCAGCGACGGGACCCGCAGCGGTGACACCCGCGGCAGAGACAACGGGTCCCCGTGAGCTGCAGACGGACCTCCGTCCGCCAGCGGCGGGACCCGCGGCGGTGACAGTAATGTTTCTTTGGTGATAGAATCAGTCTTCAAAGGGCTCCCATCCATTAATTGTATGGATATAGGTACTTTATCTTGTATGGAGATACCAAGGAGCTGTAGGAGTTTGGTGTCCTGGATATTACTGCTGGCTCTCAAATCAATCATTGTTGAGAGAGCGATGGAGTCTTACTTCCACTGTAATGATATGGAAAGGGACAGATGTTTGGTAAAATGAGGAGAGACCTTGCTTTTGAATGGAAGAAACAGGGAGGGTTGCTTACCCTTGGAAGAACGAGATTTGGTTCTACATTAATTGGCATAGTGGTCCTTGTTTCCACAATACAGGCATAAAATCGAGAGTTCTGCAATGTTCTCTCTCAGCTACGGATAATGGCCCTCTGATGAGACCTAATTGCATAGGCTCCTCCATAGAGTCTTTAGGAGTAGATTTGACCGGTGTCCGTATTGCAGAACAGTTGGAAGAAGGGGTCATTTGGCGTTTGGCCTTTCTTTCTCTAAGTCTCCTGTCAACTTGTATTGACAGTCTGTGAATTCATCTATGGAATTGCGGATATTAGTACGAACCAATTCATCTTGGATATTTTCTGACAGGCCTAGACGGAACTGATCATGCAGTGCTTATTCATTCCAGGTAGTCTCCATGGATATACGCCTGAATTCTGTGATATATTCTTCTACGGGTCTTTTCACTTGTTTCAGAGCCCTTAGAGTGCTAGTAGCGGAGGTAGTTCTGAAACGGTCTTCATAGAGGGCATCCATGGCTTGTCAGAAAGAGGCCCATGTCTTTAGTACTGGGCTATTGCTATGTAGCAGGTGATGAGCCCATAACTGGGGTTCTTCTGACAACAGCGATATGAATCTTGATATAATCCAATTAATATGTTTGTGGTTTCAGATTGAACATGATTTGGCAAGAGGTCATGAAAGTGTTATACTTTTTATGATCTCCGGAGTACCTTTCTGGCATGGGCATCTGTGGTTCAGAAGCCACAGACTCTGGAAGCATACGACTTGCTGGAAATGGATCACCACGGACAATAGGGTTGCCTTGCATTTGGTGCATTTGTTGCCGTATCTGATTCTGTCCTGCTTGAATGTCTTGTAACGCCTGGTTAAAAGCCATCATCTGTTGTGCGACTGCGGCTACGGCCTCAGCTAATTTTACAGGTTCCATAATGGAAGTCAGTGCTCAGTTTTTAAACCTACCCCGCTCAAAAGCCCTGCCCCTGGTACTCGATGTCACGCTGTGCGAGTCCCGTCGCCTCCACAGTGGCATGGGATAAGAAGAGAGGTAAGATGTGTGTGCATAAGGCCCCTGGGAATCAGCGTAGCTAAATGGACAGGGAGCATGTATGTGTGTGGGTGAGTGCATGCTTGGGGCATGGGTGTTTTTGATTGGGGTATGTAAATTGAGGGGCGGGAGACCCTAGGGGATAAAAGGTGCCCTCTGAGTGACCCCGGTCACTGTCACTTTTTATTTGAGACGGCTAACAGTTTTACCTGCTTGAGCTTTGGTTTCCTACGGCCTGGAGCATGGATGTTGATGCTATTCTCGCTGCTCTCAGGGCTGGTGCGGACAAGGACGGTGGCAGGGCGCTTCGTGAGCAATTTGCTCATCTGTTGCCTCAGGCTGCGGTGCCTGAGCAGCCTTCCGGGTCTGGTGGGGCCGCGGAGGTTTCGGTTAGCAGGCGCGCCTCGGTTCGCCGGCGCGCCCGCCCTCCTGCTCGGTTGAGCCCCGCGGCGGATGCGGGGGCTCGTTACCGGAGCAGGAGCCCTGATCGTGGGCCGCGCGCGCCTCGGGAGGAGTCTCCTCGTGGCGGGCGGCCTTCCAGTGCGCCGTCGTCGCCAAGATGGCGGCAGCGCGTGGCATCGCGGAGGTCTCGCGAGGCTTCTGGACGGCTCGCGAGACCTGCCGCGGCTTTACCGGAGCCCGCGGCACAGGCGGCTGTGCCTGCCCGGGCCTCGGCGGCAGCTGGGACTCGGCGCGGCCGCTCCGGTGGTCGCGGCCGGACGAGTGATGCCGCGGGAAGCCGCGCGGGAGCGCGCGAGGACGCGGGTGGTGCCGCTTCTGCCCGGCCACGGAGGACGTCGCGGTTAGCAGCGGCGGCTGCTTCTACGCTGGACGGACGGTCTGCAGGGAGGGTGAGTGGGCCCGGCAGGGCTACACGGGGGGCAGCTGGGGGCCGTGCGGGAGAGGGCGTATCGGAGGACTGTGGTGGATCCTCCGGGGACGATTTAGGTTCACCTCGGCGGCCCTCGGCTCGTTTACCCCCTTTGGGAACGGGGGTTGGGGGGTCTTCCCTCCTGGGTTACGGCTCCTCCGGTGAGGAGGCTTTTTCTACCCCCCTTCCCCTATTGTCTGCGGCACATGTGGGTGGCTTACCTGTGGCGGGGGCCCTGCCAGCGGTTCCGGGTCCTTCTGGGGCCCAAGGGCAATTTTGCTCACCTCTCCTTTCCCTGCAGGCTGGTGCTGGAGTTCTGCCGGAGGTTCCTTCCCGGCTGTCTGGACCTGCGCGACAAGATGCTGCTAGCAACATGGCTGCGTGTACGGCACCGCAGGAGGTCTGCCGGTCGCTTGGTGGTGAGTTGATTTCTCAGCTTTCTGGTTTATCTGGGTCTGTTGTGGGGGGTCGCCCGGGCGCTAGCGTGGGGGATTTTTTGTCGGGTCTTCGGGGTTTTCTAGACGCGTGGGAGCGTGGAGGTAGCTCCGGGTCGGGTGGGTCTGGCTTAGATGGGCAGGTTAGGTCTGTCTGGGAGCAGTCTGGGAGTGTTGTAGGGTCTGCTGGTCAGGTTCCCATCCCTGCGCCGTCTGTGGCGTGTCCTGGTGGGGCTGCGGTTGCGGTTTCGTCGGGTTCGGAGGTTGCGGGGGTGGTGTCCCCGTCGGCCGGCGGGGCAACTGCTGAGTCTGCCCCTGCGGCCATAATTGATGCGGCGCTGGGGGTGCCGGATGTTGCCCGTGGGGCTGCCTATATGTGTTGGTCAGGCCCTTTGGGTCTGCACTTAAAGCAGGAGACGAAAGAGAAAATCTGGAAAGGCGAGTTTCTGGAAATTTTCTCTCTCCTGCCGCTGGAGGAGGCACCTCCTCCTGCGAAAGAGGGGAAGGATAAGGAAAAGGAGAAGGAGAAGGAGAAATATCGGTACAGGCGGATTCCAAAAACCTTCGGTAATTGGATTCGCGCCTTTTCCATCCTGGCCAGTGTGATAGGCGAAAAGTGCCCTGAAAAATGTACGGCACTTTTTGCGTATCAGGACCTCATCTGGAACGCTTGCAGGACGTATGGGGGTTTGGGCTGGTGGAGGTATGATGAGCAGTTCCGCCAGCGTTTGGCGGTTCGGCCGTCTATCGGTTGGGACCAGATGGATATTGGTCTGTGGCTGGCCATTATGACTCGGCCTGCCACTCATCAAGGGGGGTTTTCGTCGTTTCTCGGGGGGGCCGGGGGGGGGTCGGGTAACGCTCCCTCCCCGGCCGGTCAGCGGCGGCCAGGTTGCTGCTATCAGTACAATGATGGGCAGTGTAAGTGGGGTTCGTCATGCCGTTTCAAGCACGAGTGCTCCGGTTGTGGCGGAGCCCACCCCTATTCCCGCTGTTTCAAGCGGGCAAAGGGGGTTGAGCGTCCAGATATGGGATCGAAGGGCGAGGACGCCGGTGGACGTCGGCGTGATGCGCCCGTGGCTAAACAGGTATAGGGACCGTCGGGCCGCTGAGTTGCTCTTCCGGGGGTTCACGGAGGGCTTTTGGATTCCCTTCACGGATGCCCCAGGAATGATGGTTTTTCGTAATTTGAGGTCCGTTGCCGAGTTCCCTGATGTTGTGCGGGACAAGTTGCGGAAGGAGGTGGTGTTGGGGCGCATGGCGGGTCCTTTCGCCGTGCAGCCTTTCCCGAATCTGAGGGTGTCGCCTCTTGGGGTGGTTCCCAAAAAGGAGCCTGGTAAATTCCGTTTAATACATCACTTGTCGTACCCGCGGGGTTGTTCGGTTAATGATGGGATCTCGGCGGAGTTGGTTAAAGTTGTTTATGCTTCTTTTGATAAGGCTGTTGATATGGTGCGGGCGGCAGGGCGGGGCGCCCTGTTGGCGAAGACGGATATTGAGGCGGCGTTTCGCCTCCTTCCGGTTCACCCGGCCTGTCATCATTTGCTAGGTTGTCGGTTTGATGAACGTTTTTATGTGGATATGTGTCTTCCCATGGGTTGTTCCATATCATGTTCCTATTTTGAGTGTTTTAGTACGTTCTTGGAATGGGTTGTGCAGGACGTGGCGGGGTTGACATCAGTTTTGCATTACCTGGACGATTTTTTGTGTATCGGTCCTGGGCATTCTGGTGATTGCCTTCACCTGCTGCGCACCGTACAGGTGGTTATGCAGCGGTTTGGTGTTCCGCTGGCGGCTGACAAGACTGAGGGCCCGTCTACCTGCCTCAGTTTTTTGGGGATCGGGATCGATTCCTTGGCGATGGAGTGCCGTTTACCGGCTGACAAGCTTGCCGATCTGAAGGGCTTGGTGGCGCGGGTGCGGGGCATGCGTAAGATTCAGTTGTGTCAGCTTCAATCGCTGTTGGGAAAATTGAATTTCGCTTGTCGCATTTTGCCGATGGGTCGAGTGTTTAGCCGACGGCTAGCTGGGGCGACTGCGGGGGTTGTCCGGCCTCGCCATTTTATTCGGCTCACGCGTCCGCTGCGAGATGATCTGGCTGTTTGGGGGTCCTTTTTGGACGCGTATAACGGTCGATCGTATTGGCAGGCGCCTGAAGTCTCCAATGCGCAGCTTCACCTGTATACGGATGCAGCGGGCTCGGCTGGTTTTGGGGCCATCCTAGGTTCTCGTTGGTGCGCGGAGCGTTGGCCTGCCTCCTGGGTGGCTGCTGGGCTCACTAGGAACCTGGCGTTCTTGGAGCTTTTTCCCATCCTTGTGTCGGTGGTGGTCTGGGGGGAGGTACTTAAAGATCGTCGGGTCTTGTTCCACTGTGACAATCTGGGGGTCGTGCAGGCTATCAACTCCTTGACGGCTTCTTCTCCCCCTGTGGTTCGCCTCTTGCGTCGGTTGGTATTGCAGTGTTTGGGTCTGAATATGACCTGTAAAGCGGTGCATATTCCGGGTGTACGGAACGTGACGGCTGATGCTCTTTCTCGCTTTCAGTGGGCGGAGTTTCGAGCCACGGCGCCGTATGCAGACGAGGAAGGGGTTCCGTGTCCGGTGGAGCTTTGGTCCCTTGGGTTGGACGCGTGACGCAGTGGATCCGCAGTTCGGTTTCCAAGGCCACTTGGGGGAGGTATGGTAAGGTGTGGGACGAGTGGGCGGTGTTTGAGGTAGCCTGTGGTGGTTTTCCTTCTCATGCTGCTCGGGTTCGGGGTTTGCTCTCCCTCCTGTGTCAGTGGGATGTGGCTGGGGTCTCCCCGTCGGCGGCGTCCGCTCGCTTATCGGGTCTGAGTTTCCTCTGCAAGTTGGTGGGCATGGCGGATTTTACGAAGGATTTCCTGGTTCGTCAGGCGCTTAAGGGTTGGAGGAGGGGATCTATGTCCCGGGATGCGAGGAGGCCGGTGTCGGCTGAGTTGCTGGTCCGTTTGTGCTCCGCTCTGGAGGCGGTTTGCCTTTCGGGATTTGAGGTGCTTTTGTTTCGGGCCGCGTTTGGTTTGGCATTTTTCGGGGCCCTGCGTTTGGGGGAACTGGTCAGTCCTAGTAGGCGTGCTCCTGGTGGTATTTTGTTTGAGGACGTGGAGTTTGGGTCCTCGGGCCTGCGTTTCTGCATTCGGCGGTCCAAGACTGATGTTTTGGGCAGGGGGGCTTGGGTTCAATTGGGTGCTATTGCTGGCTCCCCTATTTGCCCGGTGGCGGCAGTTCGGGGCTTTGTGTCAGTCCGCCCGGTGTCTGGGGGCCCGCTTCTGGTCCATCAGGATGGGTCTTACCTGTCCCGTTTTCAGTTCATAGGAGTTTTTCGCAAGGCGTTGGTTGCGCTGGGGCTCCCGGCTGGTTCTTTTGGGGGGCATTCTTTTAGGATTGGGGCTGCTACGGAGGCTACCCGGGTGGGGTTTTCTGAGGCCTCGGTTCAGAGAATTGGGCGTTGGCGCTCGGGTCGTTTTCGGTCATATGTCCGGCTGGACATGTCTGCTTAACGTTTCTGTTTTTCTTCCAGGTTTGGTTCTTCCGCAAGTCTGGCTCGTTGGGCATTCATACATCTTCTGGGCCAGGAAGCGGGCTGCGGTCCGCCCGGGCGGGGAACAGTTGGGGTACTCCCCCTTGAGTATGGAGGTTCGCTGGTTTGGTCGGAGGGGTATGCGGTGGATGCAGCTTCTCCCGGAGTTGGTCCGATTGTCCAGACTTCTGGGGTCACCTTCTGTTTTAGTTGTTCACCTGGGGGGTAATGATTTGGGGGTGGTCCCGGTTAGGGCTCTGGGGGATATGGTTCTGCGGGATTTGGCTACGGTCCGTATCCTCTTTCCGGAGGTGCAATTGGTCTGGTCGGAGGTGGTGGCGAGGAATTATTGGCGCTATGCGTCTAGCCAGCGGGCGCTGGAACGGTCTCGGGTTAAACTGAACCGTTGGGTGTCAAGGTTCGTGTCAGGTGATGGGGGTGTGGCGGTTCGGCACAGGTCTTTTGAGCGGGATGCTGCTAATCTCTTTCGGTCTGATGGCGTCCACCTTAATGATATTGGTCTGGACATCTTTAATCTGACGCTGCAGGATGCGATAGGTCAGGCCATGGCTTCGGTTGGTGGGGGTCCCCGCTGATTTAAGGGGTTAAACAGCGGGGTTTGTGATGAGCAGTGATGAGCGGCCGGCAAGGACGGGGTTAATAGTTTCCTGTGTTGGTAATGGAGGAAGATATGTTAATCATGTATATTTGTATATTTGTATTTAAATTTATTTGTGGATTCTTTTACAAAGTTATCTTTATGGGTATATTGTGTTTAGGCCAACACAGTGTGGTTTATGGTTATTGTTAAATAAAATGTGCTGTGGCCTGATTTACCCAAATAATGTCTCTGTCGTTACTTGTTGGGTTTGGTGGCGGTTGGTTGGCGGTGCACGGTACACACTACCTACATACATGCACCACTCGCCTCCAGGACAACGGGGAGAGACAGTGGAGGAGGAAAATAACGAGTACCCGCTAGACGTGGGTACTCTGGAGATAGACTGCGGCGTGGACCGTGACACCAGGAGATGTTGCTGAACACATATTGGAGTTTTTGACAGTGGCATAAACCAGGAGCTGTAAATTCATACCTGTAAAATATGTGAAACAAAAATGCAAGAAAATCATTACCGCAAAGTTTGACAAATGTGTACTTAAGTATTCAGGCTAAACAACAAAAATGCACCCTTCGTGTTAGTTTTCAAGTCGCCCGAATACGAATGCACAAGTCTAGAATAAACCCATCATGCTTTACCCTGTGACTGTCATCCTCTCATTTAACCTCTGCAGACAAAAGAGCATTATATCATGTATGCCCGAGAGAGGTAGCATTAGTTTTCTATTAAAGCCACTGTTTGTAATTGTTGAGGAATGTTGTGCTGACCCACAGCAGAAGCACAAACTAAAATTTCAAACTAGCAGATTGAGGTCCGCAGAAACCCAGAGATTTTTACTTTTATTTTTCTATTCCACATCTTGAAGGATTCTTTTGCACCTCTCTATTATAGCTTTGTGTTTTGATTGAACATATTATTAAAAGCTAAGTGTTGTGATCTGATGTAGGATTATTTTCAGTAAAAGAATCTTTGGTATTGCAATGGTTAACTAATGGTTAACTTCAGGCAGAACCAAAGAAAACCTTGCCCAGATTTTCTGGGAACTCTGCTGAAGAGCAATAACCTGTTAAAGTTTGAAATATAACAGTTAATTAACTGCTGGTAACAATCCCAGAAAATGTGAGAGGGAAGGAATACTCCGCTACAGCAGACAAGCTAAGCAAACACAATTAAGTTAAAGTTCAGAGCTTTTTAATTTATTTTTGATTATTCATAAATTAGGATTTTTTTTTTAAAATAATGTTTGTTTGAAGCCAAAAGGCAGAAGTTTATACACTTCCAATTGCTATATGGAAGACAGCCAAGGGGAATTCCAGTCTTTTCCAAAATGTGGTGAGAAATGCAAATACCTAGGTCTGAAAATGTAGCTCTTAAACTAAGACACCAGTTGGACCTAGTGGGTAAGAATGCAGAAAAGAACATAAAGCAAGTCCAATAGGTACAAGAACAATAAAAGGGGCTCCCTTATGGGTATTTCCACCTAGTGATAGATTTCTCTTGTTGTTACCTAGTGTGGTGTCAAAACTCCTAGCTGAATTGCAAGGTCCTTAATGAGGTTACTATGGAGTAGGAATGAGTAATGCGACAACAATTCGTCTGCCATTTGTTGTGCTTGGAAGCCATAGACAAAGCTTGCTGGACTGTGGCCCATAGAGCTGGTAGTTGGAAGACATAATGGTCAACAGCCTAAACTTGTTGTAACGGGTTCACCAAGAGAGCTGTAGAAACTCCCAGATGTATCCTCCTGTTTTCCCCGAAATCACTTCCAGCACCCAGTTAGCATGCACACCGTGGAACCCTGCTATATGTACCCAATAAGCAGACACAATGACCTTGAATTGAGTACAGCAAGAATGAACATTTTATTGTTGTAAAACATAGCCTCATATATCCACAGAACTGCATTAACATAGATAAACAGATACATGTATATAACCCCTATCAGGTGGTCTGTTGTATCAGATAAGCAGTACCCTTTAGAGAAAAGCAGTGGCACAAGGGTGCTATTAAGGGATCAGCAATAAGTGTAATCAGGAATAGTCCAAACAGTCAAGACGGGCAGCAGTCAGTCAAGAAGGGGTCAAGGGCAACGGCAAGCAGAGTAATCCAAGAGATCAGAAAGAGGTCAAATGCCAGGTAATCCAAAAACAACACTGTAGCACAGCAAGGATTGTAGATCTGGAGAATGAATTATCTGGATAAGGCATCAGCTTTATTTTTGAACAAAGGCGATAGGAGATAATGCAGTTCAACCTACGGAGAAACCGGGACCATCTGGCTTGTCTATAGTTCCACCTTTTTTCCTTGTTGAGGTACTCTTAAGTTTTTTGGAGAGCCAAATGATATGCAAGAGTTCTCAATTGCTTACATCTTAATTCGATTTGGTAGAGGAAAACATCTTGGAAAATAAAGTACAAGAATGAAGTCTGCCACTCAAGTCTCTGTTGAGACAGGACATTTTTTACCTCAATCTCAGAGGCATCAACCTCAACCACGAAATTTTAGATACATGTGGATGTATTAATACTAGAGCTGAAGAAAAGGCCAGTTTGAGTGTCTGAAAGGCCTGGACTACTTCCTTGATTAATCCTTGATTCATTTTCTATAATAATAACCCCAGGAGCAAGAGGCTGGGGCTAATCAGATATAATCAATAGTTTCACAGGATCCATTTTAAAACTAGAGGTGGAAATTATAAATCCCAGGAAGGATATTCTGGGAACTTCAAACTCACACTTTTCAACCTTGGCACATTGATCATTCTACCCGAGGCAAACCAGGTTAATATACCAATATATCAGGTAGACTATGACAAATAGGAGAGCAACATCATGGAACACAGAGGGGCATTGCAAAGACCAAAGGATATCACGGTGTATTCATAATGGTCCATGCAATTGTTGAAGGATGTGTTCCATTCATCTCCCTGCCTGATGCTGATTAAATGATATGAGATTCAATTTAGAAAAAAACAGTACAGCCAAGAAGACGATCAAACAATTGAAGGATATTTATTCTTGACAATAATGAGGTTGCGTACCCAGTAATCAATACAGCGTCTCAAACCTACATCTTTCTTGAAGATGATGCAAAATTGTGCTCCGGCTGGGGAGGTAGATTCAAGAACAAAACACCTTTAAAAATGTTTCCTTAATTTATTCTTCAAACGCCAGACTCAGGCAGCAACAAAGAGTATGTTCTCCCACTAGGAAGGACAGTAACAAGTAGCAATTGGATAGGGCAATCATAGGGATAGTGAGGTGGAAGCTCATTAGCTTGTCCTTTGTCAAACATGTAATGTTAGCCCTTGTAATGGTAGGACCAAGTAGAAAGGAGGGCATAATGGATGCAATAGCCATGGTCTGTAGGGAAGATCTTTACAAGGCAGCGTGATAAACAGCCTCCAGACTGTCGGTCAACCAGAGGGTTGTAAGACTGCAGCCAAGGAAAGCCCAAAACGATGAGGCAATGACATTGAACAACATGGATTTATGATGAAGTATGCCCACACTGATGAGGAGAGGGTTGATTTTCCCTAGATGCTAACAGCAGGGTGCAACAGATCGACATCAACAGCAGCAAAGGTAATAGGAGATACAACAGTGAACTTTTTTCCTGTTAACAACTGAAATATCACTGAAGAAGCTTGCAGCATCAGAATCGAGTATAGCAGAGGTTAATATAGATATTTAATTCCATTCAAAGAGAAAACATTCTTTACATGTGTTGCGAAGATCTCTGCTGGATATCTTATCTTTTAACCGTTCAGACAGGCCATCATATAAGGACTTCCAGAAAAGGCTTCAAATTGCTTGAGCGTTGGGTTAAAATGCATTAGAGTCACATTGATTTAGTTATTTAGTAAGCAATATAGCCTTGAAAACATTGATAGGACTCTCCAAACGTGTGGTACTTTCACACAGTGGCGCCTAAGCAATATATGGCCACATAGCATGATGAAACCCCCAATATTTAGGCCTTAGATAGGTGCTTTTTTTTTTGAATGGTAATTTAAAATACTACTAAACCAATCAAAATTAAGAAACCTAAAATAGATGGATTATTAACACATTACCAACACTTAAATGAAAACATATGATCCAAACATAGAAACAATGCATAGACCAGACAGATACAGAAGTAGGTGTCTGGCATATAGATGCAATTACAGAATCATAAAACCAATATGAAGCGTCAAAAGATATAAATAGATATAAAGATATAAATAGATATACAAAGAGAAAACATAAGTAGAAATATAAATACATAATAGTAATACAGACTTATATATAATGCATTAAATGAAAATAAATAAATCCTATGAATTCATACAGTAATAAATAATAAATCAAGATATGTGATAATCCAGTAACAAAAATAGAATCAGAACCATTCATGAAATGGAAAAGAATATACAGCATAAATCAAGATATGTAGTAATCCAGTAACAGAACCATTCGAAAAGTAGAAATAAATCTAGCATTTGTAAATTCATACAATAATAAATAGAATACAAATCATAATTTACAATATTACAAAATAAAATCAAAACCATGATCAATTAGCCATCAAATTCAAGTTAACAATATCATCATACATGTATCACGATAATCATGAAGAGAAAAAAATAATAAAAAAAAAAATATATATATATATATTTAAAATTAATATTTTAAATTATCAAAAATCAAACAATTCATCTCCTATTCCCTATTAATACCAAAGGAGGCCTTAGTGCCTACTTTGAAGAACCAAAATACCTCCCTGCGATTTTGAAGAGCCTCAATATCACCACCCCTAATACCTAAATTAAATTTCTCAATACCTTAAAATAAGTCATATATCCACCATTACATTTATGGAAGTGTCTACTGACTAGAAAGCTAGAATCAATGTGATTTATAGCGGATATATAACATTCAAGAGAACAACTGGTACGGCCTATATACTGTATATTACAAGCTAGACAGGTAATCAAATATAACAATATTGTTTTGTGTTGCAATTAGTAAAATCTTTAGAGAATTTTAGTTTTTTGCAAGATGAATAAAAAAAAACCTGGTTTTACGAACAAATCTAAAACAAATACATCTCGTAGCCCCACATGGGAACATCCCTATCAGGTTTAGCCAGGTATTAGTGCTAGACATGGCTGTTGGAAGGTAACTAGGAGCCAAGATTTTTTGTAAAGTGGAGGTCTTTTTAGGAACAAACTTGACAACCCTTATCCATGTTATGGCACTTCAGACTGGTTTCATGATTCTGTAACTGCATATATATGCCAGAGATCTACTTATGTATCTGTCCTGCGTTTTTATGCATTATTTTTATGTTTGGATCATTTGTTTTCATTTAAGTTTAGGTGAGGTGTTCAGGTGTTAATAATCCAACCATTTAAATTTCTTAAATCCAGTGGCCTCTGAGTGGGCTATTACATGCATTTTACCACCAGGTTGAGCCACGGTTCAAGGTCTCCTTCTGTCTCATCTGTTTTTCATTCTTAGCTGGACTGAGAGTACCCTTCACCACAGGCCTGATCCTCTTGTACATTTCTACTCCACAAGTGGTCCTGCGCCAAGGGTCCACCTCGTAGCCATTAAAAACCATTTTGTACAGTAACTTTATCAACCGTATCAAATACCTTAGCAAGTTCTAATTCCACTGCAAGACCTAGACCTATATTCTAGACTTGGGCACCAGGGGGCTCTTCGGGCGAATATTCGTGGACATTCTTCGTGTTCGTTTTTTCCGGTTAAGGGGTTAATACGGGGTTAACGCGTACCGCAGCAGCTCTGGCGCCAGTAGCATTGTTCCATATGCTTGAAATCCAAAGTTATTATGCTACTTAATGTATCTAACCAACAGAGGGCAGCATTCTGTCCGAACATATATTAGCCATATGTGGCAGTGTGCTCATTTGCATTTATTCAAATAAAATATATTCCCATGATCCTTTCGTGTAATGGCTTAATAAAAAAAAAAAAAAAAATAAATAGAAAAAAGAGTTTGCAAGTTCGACAGAATTAATGTACGCGAGTGCGGACATTTAACTGTTGCAGCGGGGAGACCAGCGGATCATGGGAATATATTTTATTTCAATAATTAATAAATGAAAATGAGCACACTGCCACATATGGCTAATATATCTTCGGACAGAATGATGCCCTCTGTTGGTTATACATTGAGTAGCATAATAACTTATTATGCTACTCAATGTATCTTACCAATAGAGGGCAGCATCGTGTCCGAAGATATAATAAGTTATTATGCTAAGTTAAATGTCCGTACCAGCGACTTTGTTGGTCGCTGGCACGGACTTTTAACTGTTGCAACAGGGTCCCAGTTTTTTTTTTCCTTTTTCTGCATAGCAACTAGTGGTAAGGGGCCGTGCGAGTGAGCCTATTGGTCGCTTGCACGGCTTTTTAACCTACGGATTTCTGCTCCCATTATCCAACGCAGCGTCGCAGGGGTTAACGGGAGCGGAAATCAGGCGTTAAAAAGGCCGTGCGAGTAAGCCTATTGGTCACCTGCAGAGTCTTCCTCTGGCATCAACCAATTCTGTTGATGCCAGAGGAAGTCCCTGCAGGTGACCAATAGGCTCACTCGCACTGCCCTGTAACCCCTGACGGCGAACCTGCAGATTTCCGGTTCAGTCAACTTCTGCGATGCCGTGAAGATAAGGTAGGCTAGATGGGGAAGGGAAGATTCTTCGTGTGTGTCTTCGTCTTCGCCTACGTTTTACCGGCACTGTATGCTCGTCTACGTTTCTTTGGAACGAACAAAAAAACGGACTCTTCGTGTTCGTTTTCATGTTTGCCCAAAGACGAATGCACAAGTCTACTATATTCTACTGACTCACTAAATGCTATGAAGTTTGTTTTCACAAGACTTGTGACTTAAACAACTGTTTTTCTACGATCTATGATCACTGTTGCTGTAATGCCTCGATGTCAAGGCATTCAGCAACACCAAGATCAGTATCAGGGGCCCCATGCAGACGCCCATTTGAAAAGAGTTTAGGAGGCAATCATGGATTCAATGGCGTCACTGAAAAGCCTCAATAGCGAGGCATCCAACGACACCGAGCATCCACCCCAGGATGCACTGACCGCTCTGGAAAGTGGTCACAAGCGCCACAGCAAGAGATTTTGCCTCTCACAAGATGGTGGTGCTGAACACATATTGGAGTGTGTCATAAATCTACTCACCCTCTCCCCGGCTCCAGTGTCGGCAGAACTCAGCGTCGGGTTTCCTCTCCTCCTCTGCTCGCCGACACAGACACGAGCAGAGGCTTTGTGCAGGCACACCCCCTCCACTGCGGGCAGAGACCAGCAGGGAGGAGGACACGCTCTCAGGTTGCTATGGAGACGCGTCTCCTCCCTGGTGCCGATAGACGGTGGCAACGAAGGAGTCGCATGTGACGTCATTTTGGCGCCAATTTCAAACAATAAAAGCCCCTTTCACTCTGTAATCAGTGCTCAAGTATAAGCTGATTTATTGCCTCTATACCTAAGCGTTCCTGTTCCTATCTACCCGTGTACCAGACCTCCCTTTGTGATTTTTGACCAGCGTACCTTGCAGCCTGCCCCGACCATTTGCTTGTGACCTGACTTTGATTTTGGATTCTCCCTTTTGTACCTTGCTCGGACTTTGTGTGTGAGTTGCCGTTTGCTATTAGGAACCACCAGTCTTTTAGCTCACGGGTCAGCTGTGATAGGCTGTTTGACAGTGACATATACCAGGAGCTGTAAATTCATACCTGAAGTAAAATGTGTAAAGTAAAAATACCACCATTTGAAATACCATGGGGTTTTTTCAAAAATATATGATTTGATGGGGTAAATTGAACTGACTGGCTTCAAGATGTACCAAATAGGACATGGTGGCAGAATGTCCATATGTCAAAGTGGCAAGTTAAAAAATGCGTGCTTACCAAATATAGAAATTTATTTCCATATTTGGATCTTGAGCGATAGAGATATATATACCAGGACCTGTAAATTCACAACTGAAATACCAATACAATGTATGTGATAAAAACACAATAAATCACTACCACAAAGTTTGACAAGGGGTTGTAGTAGAATTAGTGCAAGGAATAGGTTTAAATACAAGCATTTGAAATACCTTGGAGTGTCTAGTGTTCAAAAACATATGGCTTGATGGGGGTAAATTGCATTAGCATCCAAGATCTCCGAAAACGCATGGGGTAGAATGACCAGATTTGGAAAAAATGGTTTTGTAATAGGGCAATAAACACAAGTAGCATTATACTATTACCTGCAAAAAAATAATAACTGGGTATTTCTAAACTCAGTACAATGTTATTAATCAGCTTTTGTAGATGAGTAAAAGATTTTTCAAATAAAGTGAGAGGGTGCTTATTACAAATTTTCATCATGTTTTATTATTTTTGTTTTATAGGGAATTAGACTATATGAAAAAATGGTATCTGAGGAAAGGCCTTTTTGTCCTGAAGAAAACAATATATAACAATATAGAAAATTACAGCTAAACACGAGCACTTTTTAAAACAGCCTTGATCACATAGAGTACAAAAATAATAAATATGGTCCTTAAGGGGTTAAATAAACTTTCTTCCTTTATAATGTTGACTCCCTTTAAGTACGTCATATGTTTCTATCCTATCCCCCTGTCATGTCTTTCTTCCAGGCTATATATGCAGGGCCGGACTGGCCCACCGGGATACCGGGAAATTTCCCGGTGGGCCGGCAGATTCGTAGACCGGGCGGCTGCCCGAAATCTAATCTAAACAGCCGGCGCTACTTCAATTGTTTTTTTATTAAAGTATTAAAGCAGCGGCCGTGTGAGATGGCCGCCTACTGATGGGAGCAGCGTGAGGGATGAAAGTCCCGCCCCCTCGCACGGACCTTTCACCCCTCATGTTGCTCCCATCACTATGCGGCCATCAGATTAATGGAAATTTAATCGAAACGGACGATGCGTGCTGACACCGCCGGCCGGAGCTACTTTAATACTTTTTTTATTTTACTTTATATGGCAAGCCGATCCGGCATATTCAATTTAAAAAAAAAAAAGAAAAAAAGAATTAAAGTAGCTCCGGCCGGCGGTGTCAGCACGCATCGGCCGTTTCGATTAAATTTCCATTAATCTGATGGCCGCATAGTGATGGGAGGAGCGTGAGGGGTGAAAGCTCCGCCCCTCACACTCAGACTGCTGGAGCACCGGATGTCCTGTCACTGACATCCTGTCAAAACGGCGGCCTGCAGCTACCAGAGGACGGAGGCCAGCATGAAAAAGCCCCAAAGTGGAAGAAGTATAAGGTAAATAAACAAATTTTTTTTTTTATATATTTTTTTATATAAAAGCCTTATGCCCCCCATATGCCACTCTCCTTCCAGAAATGCCTTATAGCCCTATATGCCACTCTGTTCCATGATATGCCTTTTAACCCCCTAAATGCCAGAGTGGCATATAGGGGTATAAGGCATTTCTGGAGGCAAAGTGGCATATAGGAGGTTAAAATGCATATCATGGGGCAGAGTTGCATATAGGAGGGTATAAGGCTTTTCTGGAGTGCCCCATGGTATGCCTTTTAACCCCCTATATGCCACTCTGCCTCTATAAATGCCTTTTAACCCCCTATATGGCAGAGTGGCATATAGGGGGTATAAGGCATTTCTGGAGGCAGAGGGGCATATAGGGAGTTAAAAGGGGGCAGAGTGGCAAGCTTGGGGCAGATGTCTGGCACTCCACCAGAATTGATCTGTGTTTATTTTCTGGATGTACCCTGCAATACGAAAAGACATCAGATTCTACTAACTTAATCAGGTTCTATTAACTTAAGTAATTGAAAGCTCCTTGACATGGGGCTCTGTGCAAAAGAAAATAAAAAGGAGGTAGAAGGGACTGTTGGCAGGTTGACAAATAAAAGGAAATAAAAACAAAAAATGTCTCAATCTAAAAATGTTTGCAGTAGTAAATGTTTTGATTCCATTATGTGTAATATATTTCATTTATTAGGGCCTTTTAACAGTTTTGCTTTCTGGTATTTTAATACAAATAATATGATAAAAAGAATGTTTTATAGTTATTTGTACGGCAAATAGTGTGACTCGGGTATGTATAAGGGGTGCGTGTGGGTATAAGAGCTCAATCGCGAGATAAACTATATGGGGCTGCTCTCCAAATGTTTCCAGGGCTGCTTTTCAGTCCCAGTCCGGCCCTGTATATATGTTAAGATCCTTCAACCTTTCCTGGTAAGTTTTATCCTGTAATCCATGAACCATTTTAGCAGCCCTTCTCTGAACTTTCCCCAACATATTTATATCCTTCTGGAGATAAGGCCTTCAATACTGTACACAATACTCCAAGTGAGGTCTCCCAGTGCTCTGTACAACGGCATAAGCATGTCTCTATTACTACTGCCTATACCTCTCCCTATACAACCAACCATTTTGCTAAAATTTCCTGCTACTCTATTGCATTGTCTATCTACCTAAATCCTTTTCCTCACACATTGAGGTTAGGACAGTATCAAATATTCTATACTCCGCCCTTGGGTTTTTATGCCCTATATGCATTAATTTGCATTTATCTCATTATTTTCCAGTTTACCTTAACCATTTGGCTTATCCCTTCAGGAACATCAACCCTATTGCAAATCTTTGAGTCATTAGCAAAAAGACATACCTTACCATGAAAACCTTCTGCAATATCACAAATACATTTTGGTCCAAGTATAGACCCATGAGGTACCCCACTGGTAAAAAGACCTAGCTTCAAATATACTTCATTGATTAGATTAGTTTGGCATGATCTTCCTCAGGTAAACCCATGTTTTTGATCTTGAAGGCAATGTGTCTTTAGATGTTCGACAATCATATCCTTTAACATCGTTTCCATTAATTTCCCCACTACAGATGTTAGATTTACTGGCCTGTAGTTGCTCCATACTGCCTTTCTTGTGAATGGGCACATCATTCGCTAATGTCCAATCTTTTGGGAGTACTCCCGTTAACAATGATTACTTAAATAAATTTGTAAACGGTTTTGCTAAAACACCAAAGCCCTTTTAATAACTTGAGGTGTATTTAATCAGGCCCTATAGACTTATAGTAGAAGTAGAACCTCAGCCTTGACAAAGCTGATATGTATGAAATATGTCACTTTCCTTTATTTTCATCTGTAAAAACTGAACAGAAATATTTGAGTCGGTCACTTAGAACTTTATCCTCTTCTACATACCTTCCTTTTGCTTTCACATTTATATATCTAAAAATACATTGTATCTCTTTTTTTTTGTTTTAACTAACTGGGCAATTCTGTTTTCTGCATGTGCTTTGGCAGTTCTGCCTAATCTTACAGATCTGTCTATCTTCCTCACTTTTGCGTATTTACTGAATGCTAAATTTTTTTTACCATTCTGGTCACTTCTGCAGAATACCACAGTAGTTTCTTTACTTTTTGGTTTTACTGACCAGCCTAATAGAATTTTCTGTAACTTTCAGTAATTCAACTTTTAAATAATCCAATTTATCCTGGATTCCATTTAAATGGTCCCAGTCTTATAGTAGCTCCTTTATACATTTTCTCATTTTAGAAAAGTCAGCTTTTATAAAAGCTAAAACTTTTGTTTGTGTGTGGTGTGTCACTGTTCGTATATAAAACCACACAGACCGATGATCACTAGATACCAAACTTTCACCTACAGCAATATTTGTTAACAAATCTCCATTTGTGAACACAATCTAATATGGACTCATGAGCTGGCTCCTCAACTACTTGTTTTAACGATAATCCCAGTAAGGAGTTAGAATATCTGCACTACGGGCACACCCAGCTACTTTGGTTTTCCAGTTTGCATCAGGAGGATTAAAGTTACTCATGATTATCAATTAGTAGATTATCTAGCTCTTCTACTTGTCCAAAGGGTCTATAAATTACACCTACATGAGTTATGTACCTACTGTACATTTACCAAATTTTAATGTAACCCACACTATGTTCTCCTCACCCTTTCTTGCCCTTCCTGTCTTTTCTATGTCCCACTAATTTTTTTCATTATACCATGTCTCAGTAACAGCCACTAAATAAGCATTCTTAGTTGTCACTACTGGCTCAAGTTCATGGATCTTATTCCCTAAACTACAAGCATTTGTAGACATGATCTTAAGCTTGTCAATTAACACACATGCTACAGGTGCCTTCTGTCTCATTTTGGGGACAAAATAAACAAGGGTCAGTCGATAAGTTTCAGCACTTTTTTAACTACCGTTTTTGTTTGATTATAAGATGACCCCCCAAAATTTGAATATTAATGTAGTAAAAAGAGAAACAGCCTGAATATAAGACTACGCTATAGGAAAAAAGTTTTACTAGTAAATATTAATTCATGTTAACTATTTTTTCATATTTAATAAAAACTATGAGAAAAATGCATTTTTTGTTTTTATTTCCTTTTATTTGCCACTCTGTCCCAGTTATGCACATCTGCCACCCAGATTTGCCTTATACCCCCTATATGCCACTCTGCCTCCCTGATAAGCCGCTCTGCCTCCCAGATATGCCTTATACACCTATATGCCACTTTGCCTCCCTGACATACATTTTACCCCCTATTTGCCACTCCCCCCAGATATGCCACTCTGCCTCCCAGATATGCCTTATACACCTATATGCCACTCTGCCCTCCTGACATGCCTTTTAACCCCCTAAATGCCACTCTGCCAGAAAACCATTGACCCCCCCGACTTACCAGTGCATCCCTCTACTTGTGGTCCGTGCTTCAGACTTCCTGAAGTCTAGTGCGGCAGCCAGTAGAGGTCTGTGCGATGCAGACCTCTGCTGCTGCTGGCCAGTACTTTCGCCGGGGCTTCTATGACGGTGCGCCGACATCACATGACCTTCCGGTGCTCCACCATAGAAGCCCCGGCGGAAGTGCCGGCAGCACCGGAGGTTGTCTGCGCACATCCCGCAAACGTTCACCAGCTGTGGGATGCGCACAGACAACCTCCGCTGCTGCTGGCACTTCTATGGTGGAGCATCGGAAGGTCATGTGATGCCGGCGCTCCGTCATAGAAGTCCCCAGAGGATCCAGGTCCCCTGCAGCGCTGCGGGGGATCTGGATCTTAGTCTTGTAGTCAGACCTCTATTCGCTCTGAAAAAAACTCGTTTTATAATCAAGCAAATAATCAAACACCTTCTGCCCACAAAAAGCGTATGACAGAAAACTCTTATACTAAATTACAAGGGCAGCCGGCTTGCCAGACAGAAATAGTCACATGACACGGCCAATTACTACTCCTCCTTCTGCCTTTATCGTTTCCAACGAAAATATAAAAGTCTGAAAACGCCCCTTGTATGATTACCCTGTATGTTCTCTTAATAATAGAATCTCCTTCCTTCTGGATCCCCTGTACACTGGCTGTCAGGGAGAACAGTTTTTTAGCAATCCCACATCTGAGTCTGCCTCCCAACATGCTCTCTTGAATGGGCAAATTTGTTGGGATGGAAAAACTCTGGACTGGCTTCCCTCTTCCCTCCCCACATCTAACTGTCACCCAACTATGTGCCTGGCTCTCTTCTGACTGATCTCCTCCCTCATTGCTCAGTGTCCCCATCTAAACTGTGCTCAGTGAACAAGAGACTCTTCTCAAGATTGTCAATCTCTCTCGGTGTTTAAGTATGCTTCTTCGGAGCTCCAATCAGAGATTCCAGAAAAGCCACCTGCTCAGACTTGCAACACCTGCTAAATAGATTCTACTATTTGTCCTGAGTTTAGAAATACCCAATGTTTTTATGTTTTTTTGCTTTTTTCTACACATTATGGGGCAATAAGTACAGGTAGCATTTTGCTATTTTAAAGTCATTTTTTCCAAATCTGGTAATTCTTCCCCCCATGTGCCATTTCGGGTATATTTGAAGCCGGCCAATGCAATTTACCCCATCAAGTCATATATTTTTGAAAACTAGACAGCCCAGGGTATTCCAAATGCTAGTATTTTAACCATTTCCAAGCACTAATTCTACCATCAGCCTTTGTCAAACTTTATGGTAGTATTTTTTTTTTTTGCATTTGTTTTTTCACACACATTTTACTTAAGGTATGAATAAACAGGTTCTGGTATATGTCACTATCATAAAACACCCCAATATGTGTTTAGCAACATCTCCTGAGTACAGCGATACCTCACATGAATGATTTTGCCTGGCTGTTTGGGGGCAAAAGGGCCACATTTGGGGCATGCGCATTTTTAATGTTGAACTTTGGCGTTTGGCGATCAACTGCCCATGTCCTATTTGGTACATCTTTGAGCCGGGCCATTTCAGTGTGCCCAATAAACCCATATATTTTTGAAAAATAGACACCCCAGGATATTTTAAATGCGGGTATTTTAACTCTTTGCATGCACACATTTTACCACCAGAATTTTTTCAAAGTTTCTTTTGTGTGTATTTTTCCCCCACACACCTATGTTATGTATGAATTTACAGCTCCTGGTATATGCCGCTGTCACACGACACCCCAATATGTGTTCAACAACATCTCCTGAGTACAGTGATACCCCACATGCATGGGTTTGTAATTTTTTGGGGGAACTAAAAGGCCACATTTGGTACCTGCGCATTTTTCTAATTGGAAATTAGATGTGTGGTCATCCTTCCCCCCGTGTTAATTGGGACATTGTTGAACCCGGCCAATTTAATTTACCCCATCAAATCATACATTTTTTAAAAGTAGACACCCCATGGGCATTTAATATGCCAGTATTTTAACTCTTTCCATGCGAGAATTGTTTTAAGCTAATATGCTAATTTTAGAACTTGCTCACAAAAATATATTTTTTATATATATATATTTTTATTTTTTTTGGCTTCCCCTGATAGTGACATCAGTGGGAAATTATTTTTACATTTTACTGTTTTTTTTACTATTTTTTTTCTAATTATTATTAATTTTATTTTATTTTTACTAATCACACTGTGATTAGAAAGCTGGGCGGCGGGGGCGGAGCTAGCGCTCAAAGAAGATGGCCGCATAAGCCGATAGCTCTGCTCACCGTCCGATTTATACGCTTATTTCCTCTGCCTGACCCAGCCGATGGGGAAAACTAATCGTGCGGGGACTACCCCCAGATCCTCCGGGATGCGGGACAGACCGTCTAACCCTTCTGTCCGGTCGTTTTTCCACGGCCCAAACGACCAGGACTCCCGCGACTCAGAGCCCAAGATGGCGCCATCTCCAGCTAGTCAAGCTAGCGAGTGCTCGGATGATGGCCTTCGCGACCAGGACTCGAGCTGCCCACCTTCGTTGGTTGCTGGCCCATCGTGGCAGGAGGCTTTAAAAGCACTCCCGACGAAGGCTGATTTGGTGGCCGTGATCGATGCATCGTTGGACCAGGCCCTCCAGGGCGTCCGGGCCGACCTTGTGGTCATCAAGCATGATCTCAGGCAGCTGGGAGACCGCGTGCTCACGCTCGAGGAAAACCACTCGGCCACCTGTGACCGTATTGATTCCCACTCATCCATTCTGCACACACACACAGAATCCATTCTTCAACTCCGACATCAGCTGGAGGACCTTGACAATCGGGGTAGGAGAAATAATCTTCGCATACGCGGCCTACCTGAGTCGGTTCCTCCTGAGATGCTTCGCCAGACGCTGCAGTCGGTGTTCAATGCGCTCCTTAAGCTGCCGGATGATGCGCCTATTCATTTCGACAGGGCCCACCGCGCTCTGCGACCGAGGGGCTCTCCATCTTCCCCTCCCAGGGATGTGGTGTGCTGCTTCCATGAATACACGGTCAAGGAGGCGGTGTTGAAGGCCTGTCGCACCACCGGCGCTGTGGAATATGAAGGGGACAAACTCTCCATCTATCAGGACCTCTCCCCGCTCACTCTTCAGAAGCGCAGGGCGCTGAGGCCCCTCACAGCAGCGCTCCGGGAAGCTGCCATCCCCTATCAGTGGGGGTTTCCATTTATGTTGATTGCCCGCCGGGACGGCAACACTTTCGCCTTGTTGACACCGGCTGAGCGTCTTCTCCATCAGCGGTTTTTGGACGCTCTGTTCTTCACCATGAGACGTTCTCCGCTTTGGCTTGTTTTGGACCTTTACCCTACTGAACTTCGCCCGACTCCGGTCGTCGGTTATACTCGCCTTTTCTGTTGCCCCGCTCGGGTTTTTCGTACTTTTTATTGTTTTCCGCCGGTTTTCGTTGCGTGTCGGCCTTTATGTTTCTTTTCAGTGTTTTCCCTTTTTTTCCGCTAGTCGCCTATATTTTTTGTCTCCACTATTTGGGGCGCCGCCATCTTTAGAGGTGACCTCCTCCTTGTCGGCCGTTTATGCCCGATACTTACCTGCTCCTCGCTCGCACGACCTACGCGCATATGGGACGTTCGGCGGCCCTGTGTGCCTTGTTCGGCTGTATTGGTCGAGCTCTCTGGTTAGCCCGGGTCCTTACTTTTGGGCTTTCTCTAATTATTCGTGCCCGGACATATCGCCCATTCCCCCTTCCTTTCGCTCATTTTTCCTCTTGGCTCCCTGTCTTCTACCCTTGTGTCTGGCTGGTGTTTTTTCTGTTTCTGCTCTCTCGGACGGTGTAGCAGCTGCCCTCTTCTCCTTTCTTGCTTTTCTTTTCTCTTTCCCTCCTCTCCGGTTAGCCTTTCTTTTCTACCGCTCTCGTGGGCCTTCCCCCCCGAGCACCCCTGTCCTCCTTGGGACAGTGATTTGGGGACTCTCTGCAGTCCCTCGGCTCACCGTTATCGACACTTCGTGTCGCTACGATAGGTTATCCTGTGGCCTATCTACACCTCATGCACTACATTTCACATATGTGTTTATTTTCTTGTTGTATTTTTTTGTTTTCTGTTCTTGGTTTGTTTGACCTGTGGTGGCTTTTTCGCTTAATTTGGTACATTATCCGACCTCACTATGTCTTCTAATCACTTACAATTTGTGACACTTAATATAAGGGGCTTAACTAAACCAGAACAACGTTCCAAATTTTGCTCCTTTCTTCGCTCCTCTAAAGCTCACATAGCTTTTATTCAGGAGACTCACTTTAAGCAGGGCAATGAGCATAGGCTTTTGGATAGGAACTTTTCCCACTCCTTTTTCTCCAGCTCCGCTTCCTCGAGAACTAAGGGTGTGGCTCTCCTTATACATAAGGGGGTCCGTTTCCACCTCTTGGAGGACTGGAAGGATGATGAGGGGCGTTGTATATTTGTGAAAGGTTATATTGGCTCCCAGAAAGTTACTCTATAAATGGGCGGACTTCCAGGAGGGGGTTACTGTCCTGGGTGGGGACTTCAATATGGTGCTTGACCCCCTGGTGGATACTTCCTCTGGTCGGTCGCATCTTCCGTACTCTCTCATTCGTAGGGTCCTCAAGCACCTTAAATTCAACCAACTTATAGACGCTTGGAGGACCTTGCACCCTGGGGAGAGGGATTATACCCATTTTTCTGCCCCCCACGCTACGTACTTCAGGATCGATACCTTCTTCATTTCCCATTTCCACCTCTCCTTTCTGCACTCTGCTGTGATTGGCCCTTCTACTATCAGCGATCATGCTCTCTCTGATTGCTCTCCCTAGACCTCGGTGGAGTTGGAGGCTTAATGAGTCGTTGTTGGATGACCCCCATAATGTGTCTGCTTTATCTTCTCACATAACTGATTACTTCTCCGAAAATTCCACTCCTGATGTTCCTGCGACGGTTGTTTGGGAGGCCCACAAAGCTGTTGTGAGGGGTTGCCTGATCGGTATGGGCGCTGCTGCTAAGCGCGCTCACTCAGATGCCATACTCTCTTTGATTAGACAAATAGCGCTCCTTGAATTGCGTCATAAAGCTACTCTTCTCCCGACCTTACAGCTTCAACTGACCACCCTTCGCGCTCGCCTGGCGTCTATGCTAGATACGCGCATCAAGCGTAATTTTCTGCTAACGCGACGCTTATTCTATGAGTTTGGGGATAAGCCGGGCAAACTATTGGCGCGAGCCCTGCGGGCGAAAAGGGCTCAGACTTACCTGACTAGGATCCGGGATCGCCATGATAAGCTTCACTTTCATTCCCACGAAATTGCTGAATGTTTCCAACAATACTATTCGTCTCTTTATAACCTTCCTTCTGACCCGCACCCTGGTTTAGACGTTCACGCAGCCACCTCCGATTTTTTATCCGCGCACCTTAAAAGGACTCTCCAAGCGGAGGATAGGGCGGCCCTTGAGGATCCGATTAGTTTGTCGGAAATTGAATTTGCGGTTAAAAACTCCCCCTCCGGTAAGAGCCCGGGACCAGACGGCTTCACTGCCATCTATTATAAAAAGTTTCTCCCACTCCTCGGCCCTCATTTGGTGACCCATTTTAACGCTATTGCCAGGGGTGAGCCCTTTGACCCCAGAGCGCTCGATGCCAGCATCGTAGTGATCCCTAAGCCTGACAAGAATTTAGACCTCTGTAGCAGCTACTGGCCGATTTCATTGATCAACGTCGATGTTAAGCTGTTTGCGAAGGTGCTCGCCAATCGTCTCCAGCCTCTTCTGCCTGGCCTGATTCACCCGGATCAGGTGGGGTTTGTGCCGGGGAGAGAGGCGCGGGACAATACGATTAAGGTTATTGATTTGTTGGCGCACGCCCACCACTCCGGTACCCCATTGGTACTGGCCTCGATGGACGCTGAAAAGGCGTTTGATCGGGTCTCTTGGCCTTTTTTATTCCGGGTCCTGGAGGGTATTGGTCTGGGCTCTAGATTCCTGACGTGTGTGCGGGCCTTGTACTCCTCACCGGTTGCCCGGGTTACAGTTAATGGCATCCAGTCTGATCGGATTGCTCTCGCTAACGGCACACAGCAGGGGTGCCCTCTTTCCCCCCTTCTCTTCCTCCTGGTGGTTGAGCCCCTTGCGGAGGCGGTCCGTGCTCACCCGGACGTCTCAGTTGTGGAGGTTGCTGGTCGCTCCCATGTGATCTCCCTGTTTGCTGATGATGTCCTGGTGACGCTGACTAATCCAGGTCGTTCCCTCCCTGCGCTGCTATCGGTCCTCGATCACTTCCTTTTCATATCTAACTATAAGATTAATTTATCCAAGTCTGAGGTGATGGGGTTTCGCTTGACCCCGGAACTTTCCCACCATATCCGCACCACTTTGCCCTTTCGTTGGAAGGAAGACTTTATTAAATACTTGGGGGTCCTTATCCCAGCGGATTTGTCTCAGATTAAGGCTCTCAACTTTGATCCCCTCCTAGACACCCTCCTTGCTGACCTCCACAGGTGGGCTTTCCCTCATGTGTCCTGGTTTGGGAGGGTTAGTATTTTGAAAATGAACATTCTCCCGCGCTTCTTGTATCTTTTCCAAACGTTTTTCTTTCTTCCCCGTTCCTATTTCCGTAAATGTCATGGTGCCTTTCTCCGCTACATATGGAAGGGCAAACCGCCTCGACTTTCTTTCTCTTACTTGACGAGGCCCAAGACGCTGGGTGGGATGGGTCTCCCCAATTTGGAACTTTACTGGCGGGCGGCTCATCTCCGTCGCGTGGTTGAGTGGTCTGTTGGTGCGAGTCGCCTCTGGGTATCTGTGGAGGCGGCCGCTTTATCCTGCCCGATTGCTGTTCTTCCTTGGATCCCCAACCCACAGCGTTGGGTCACGCATGCTCCTCATCCCCTGATTGGCCCCACCTTGAAGGCTCTTGGCCATGTGGTGCGGGCGGGGGGTCTTACGTCGGTCCCTTCTCCCATGCTCCCCGTTTCGGGTAATCCCGACTTTGCCCCGGGACGTGTTGCCGCCCGCTTGGTGCCATTTTCGCCCGCGGACGTCTCCGTTCTTCGAGTCTGCCACGTGATGCGTGGCCCTGCTCTTAAACCCTTGGAGGAACTGACGGGGACTGCGACTAACTCTTTTCTGACTCTTTTCCTTTACCACCCACTGCAACACTTTCTCTCCTCCACCGGGGTCTTAGCGGGCGGTGTCCGCCCTCCTACTGCCTTTGAGCAAATGTGTCTTGAGCCAACGGAGCCTCCGCATTTGCTTTCTGCCATATACGCCCTCTTACTTGCGCCAGCGGTCATTACTAAGCCCTATTATTTCAGCCTATGGGAAAGTGATCTGGGATTATCCTTCTCTTTGGAGGAGTGGGAACGGATGCTAATGATTGTTCATAAGGGAACTGTGTCCAGCAGAGTACAGGAAACTCTTTTCAAAATTGTTACCCGTTGGTATAAAGTTCCCCTTGATTTGCATAGATTTTTGCCCCAAGTCTCTCCGACTTGCTGGCGTTGTAACTCCCATCCTGGCTCCCTTTTCCACATCTGGTGGGAATGCCCTGCCATTAAGCCTTTTTGGCACAAGGTGGCTGCGGTTATTCGGGAGGTGTCTGACCCTTTGTTCTCGGCCACCCCCGGCTTCTATATTGTTACATTAGGTAATGCTGCGCTTACCACCCTTCCTAGATCCTGGAAGTCCGTCACCCCCCCCCTCTATTTCTGCCTGGTTCAACAGGGTGGAATTCATTTACCAGATGGAGGTCCTTTCGGGTGCCTCTAGGGGGCAGGACCATACGGTGGAGCTTAAATGGTTCTACTGGCGCTCCTATGTTTCCTCCCTGGATGCTCGCCCAGATTCTCCTTTGATTTAAGTCTGTTTGTTGTTTCTTCCTTTCTCCTCAGGTCTATGCTCACGTACCATTTTGTTGTTTTCTTTTCTTATTCGTTTTTACTGCAAGCCACACAAGGTTTGGTTGGGTTTAATTCGTTCGGACCAAGTACCCCCTGTACCCAGGTCTCACGGCTGGGTTTTGTTACGGCCTGGTCTGTGCCTTTTCTGTGGTTCTCCGCTCTTTTTGGGTGCTATTCTTACTGTGGTTTCCGTTATTGGTTGCTTCATTCCTATAATGCGCTGCACTATGTACTTGACACATTTTTTACGTGTTTCGGTCCGACCATTGTGATCCCGTGTCCTCTGGAGCTCCGCTGTACCTATCTTCTGGGATTACATTTGTAAAGACGGCTGCTGTTCTTATAGTTGTGCCCTGTACCTATTTTCACTGTGCCTTCCATTACTGTGACATTGTGCAATGTTATGTTTTACTTTCAATAAACGGAGAATTGAGAAAAAAAAAAGAAAAAAAAAGAAAGCTGGGCTCCATTGACTTGCATGGTTGAATGCAGTGCCAGAGTTCTCTAGAGGGTCTGGAGACCATCTAGCGAACTTTTTCATCTTTATTGTTTTTTTTCCCGGAGCGGTCACAGTCCATCCTGGGGTAAGTGTTTGGTGTTGCTGGATGCCTCCTGATCGAGGCATTCCAGCGACACCATTTAAGTTTAGGAGGTGATGTATGGCGGATGTTGACGCCCCGGGGAGGGGCCGGGGAGGGGCCAGAGATGGCCCCTAGTGCCGATCGTGGCGTTGCTGAATGCCTCGAGGTCGAGGCATTATAGCAACGCCGTTTGGGTGCAGAAAGGGAAAGTAGATCGCTTTCTGCACCCGTTTAAAGACGTGCCGGTTCTGGCACGTCAATTGTCATAAACGACATGTTTTTCCGTGACGTGCCCGGACCGGAAATTGTCATCAAGGGGTTAATCTCTTCACTGTATTAAGCTCTACCACTTCTGCTGGAAAGCTATTTCATGCATCAACTTCCCTTTAGTAAAGTAATATTCCCTGATGTTACTTAAATCTCTCCTGGAGAAACGGTCTCCAGTACTGTACACAATACTCCAACTGAGGTCTCATCAGTGCTCTGTACAACACCTTCCCTCTTTCTACTGCTACTACCTCTCCCTTTACAACCAAGCATAGTGCTAGAATTTCCTGCTGCTCTATAGTGCATTGTCTACCTACCTTTAAATCCTCAGAAAATCTTTTGGAATTTGGCTTATCCCTCCAGGAACATCAACTGTTGCAAATGTGTGTGTCGTCAGCAAAATGGCATAGCTTCAAGACCTTCTGCACTATAGCTAACAAAAATATTAAAGAGATAAAAATATTAAAGAGTATATGGACCCAGAAACTGCTATTCCAAGCATGCATGTGTACTGAGTGAGCTCTCCAAGCTTCCTCATAACCTTTCAAGAGATGTGCGTCCTCACAAAATTGAAACAATTAATTTTTGGCTTACGTTGGTTTCTCTTACAGCTGCTGTGGTGTACAAACTGGCCACTTACAAAAAGCAAGTCAATTAACCCCTTAACAACAAAGCCCGTACATGTACGGGGTTGCCGTGCAACGTGCTAACAACAATGCCCGTACATGTACGATCAGCGGCTTTGCAGCATCCACGGAAGCCTCACAAGTGAAGAAAACAGCATAAACTGTGTTGCTGACATGCCTCGATATCGAGGCATGTAAGTAACACTACCCCCCTACCCCAATAGCCTTGTGATTGCTCCGAAGAACAACCACAAGTGCCATCCTGTAAATGATGTTGCCGTCCAGACCCTCTTGAGAACTGTTGAGCTCCTCCTGCAGGTTGAATGCAGGTACTGCATCCAACCATGCAAGGTCAATGGAGCCCAGCTCACTAATCAGAGCGATTAGTAAAAAAAAAAAAATATATATTGTTCAAAAATGTTTTTTAAAAAAAATAAAAAAAAAATATGGTAACATGTAAAAATCCCCACTGTCACCAGAAAAAAATGTTTTTAATAAGCAAGTCCTACAATTCTTTATCTTCACAAAAATTCTAGCATGGAAAGAATTAAAATATTGGCATTATAAATGCCCATAGGGTGTCTAGTTGTATGAAATGTATGATTTGATGGGGTAAATTGAATTGGCTGGGTTCAGAGATGTCCCAAATATGGGACATGGGGGCAGTAGGATCAGATGTCTAAATGGCAAAAAAATACACACCTCACAAAGGTGGCCTTTTACCTCCCAAATAACCCAACAAACCCATGCATGTGGGGTATCATTGCGCTCAAGAGATGTTACTGAACACATATAGAGGTGTTGTTTGACACGGACATATACCAGGAGCGATAAACGTGTGAGCGATACAACGTGTGAAAAAAATCCAAAAAAAAATTACTACCATAAAGTTTCACAAAGGTTGGTGGTAAAATCAGTGCATGGAAAGGGTTAAAATACCAGCATTTCAAATACCTTGGGGTGTCTAGTTTTTAAAAATATATGATTTGATGGGGTAAATTGCATTGGCCAGCTTCAAAGATACCTGAAATGGCACATGGGCGGAAGAGTTACCAGATTTGGAAAAAATGGTTTTGAAATAGCAAAACGCTACCTGTACTTATTGCCCCATAACATGCAGAAAAAAGCAAAAAAACATAAAAACATTAGGTATTTCTAAACTCAGGACAAATAGTAGAATCTATTCAGCAGGTTTTTTCATTAGTTTTTGCAGATGAGTAAAAGTTTTTTGTTTAAAAAGTGAGAAAAAGTAATTTTTTAACAAAAAATACCCATATTTTATCATTATTTTTTTTTATAGTAACTTAGATGATATGATAAAAGTAATGGTATCTAAAGAAAGCCCTGTTTGTCCTGAAAAAAACAATATATAACTTGTGTGGGAGCATGAAATGAGAAAGAAGAAAATCACAGCTAAACAGCAACACTGAAAAATGTTAAAAGAGCCATTGTCCCACAATATACTACGAGTAAGAACCCCTATTTTCCTTAAGGGGTTAAACAAATGCAACTCCTTGTTATGAGGAAGCTCCGTGAGTGTAGCCACTTAGGTTTATACAGAGCAACACAGCTAACTGATTATAACTAATTACACATTAAAAAAAAAATGAAAAAAAAACATAAAACATAGTTAACCCCTTAATGACAAGACTGTTTCTTACTTGTAGTACATTTTGGGACAAAGGCTCTTTTAAAAATTTTCAGTGTAGCTGTAATTTTCTTTTTTATCATTTTGTGTACCCACACACATTATATATAGTTTTTTTCAGGACAAGCGGGACTTTCTTTCTTTATGCACCTGGGGCATAAAAACCCAAGGGCAGAGTATAGAATATTTGATACTGTCCTAACCTCAACATGCGAGGAAAGGTATTTAGGGGTAATTATTTCTGAGGATTTAAAGGTAGGCAGACAATGCAGTAGAGCAGCAGGTAATGCTAGCAGAATGCTTGGTTGTATAGCGAGAGGTATTAGCAGTAGAAGGAGGGAAGTGCTCATGCCGTTGTACAGATCGCTGGTGAGACCTCACTTGGAGTATTATGTACAGTACTAGAGACCATATCTCCAGAAGGACAAAGATATGTTGGAGAAAGTTCAGAGAAGGGCTACTAAAATGGTTTATGGATTACAAGATAAACCTTACCAGGACAGGTTAAAGGATCTTAACCTATATAGCCTGGAAAAAAGACGTGACAGGGGGGATAAGATAGAAACATTTAAATACTTAAAGGGAATCAACAAGGTAAAGGAAGATAGTTTATTTAAAAGGAGAAATACTACCACAACAAGAGGACATAGCCATAAGCTAGAGGGGCAAAGGTTTAATGGTAACATCAGAAAATATTACTTTACGGAAAGGGTAGTGGACGCATGGAATAGCCTTCCAGCAGAAGTGGTAGATGTAAATACAGTAAAGGCATTTAAGCAAGCATGGGATAGGCATAAGGCCAAGCTAGATATAGGATAAGGGCAGGTACTAAAGGAAAGTACTCAGACTGGATGGGCCTACTGGTTCTTATCTGCCGTCACTTTCTATGTTTCTTTAGGTACCATTATTTTTAAATGGCCTTTTTCTCACTTTTTTGAAAAATCTTTTACTCATCTGCAAAAACTAATAAAAAACATGGATACCTGAAAGCTACCTTGGAGCCTTTAATGATACCTGAAAGCTACCTTGGAGGCTTTTAATCTTCCGGAAACATTCATCAATGCAGTCCTCCTTCTCTACAGCAGCCCTTCTGCCAGGGTATGCTCTTCTGGATTCCTCTCTAAGTCCTTTCACATCTGCAATGGCACCCGTCAAGGGTGCCCGCTCTCTCCGCTCCTCTTCTGGCTGGCCATGGAACCCTTGGCGATTGCAATACGCGAAGATCCTGAGATCAAGGGGTTCTCCGCTCATGCTACGGAGTTCAAGATTAGCTTATACGCGGATGATGTGCTCTTGACAATCACGGAACCCCTAACGTCTTTACCGCGGTTACATGCTTTACTGGACTCCTTTAGTGCCGTCTCCTACTATAAAATCAATTGGGGCAAATCCCAGGCCCTTAATATTGGGTATTCCTCCTCGCTGGTGGCTACGCTTTCGTCCTCCTTTCCATACGACTGGCGCTCAGACTTCCTTCTGTACCTGGGGATCCGTGTTACCAAGAACACCCTTACTTTGTTCAAACATAACTTTCTCCCCCTTTGGAATCGGATTCAAGAGGATCTTAACCGGTGGTCAAAGCTGGAGGTTTCCTGGTTGGGGCGTATCACTGTGTTCAAAATGAACGCGCTACCTAAACTCCTGTACTTCTTCCGAACGCTTCCTGTTGTCCTCCCGGCTGCTTCCGAGGTCTATTGAACTAGCGCTTCTCAACATGTTTCCGGACGACCTCTCTGGGCCTCATCATAAAATGCTGGCTCACGTTCTTATTGCTGCAAAGATCAATATTGCCAAGAAGTGGAAGTCTTTATCTCCCCCCTCTATTCATGATGTCCTCTACTCCCTTGCTATGACCTGCCAATATGAGAAGGCAGCCCATTTTGCCACCAACACACTGCATATCTTTGAGGAGGCTTGGGCTTGCTGGATCTAGTTTTATCTGAATCAATTTGGACTTACCCCTTTGGGCTTTATGTTAGGATCACTACGCACACCTTGGTTCCTAAAGGCCACTGCAGCCTCATAGGCCCGCTGTGTCAGCTGTTGGTTTGGGCCTCGTTCTCTCATTTTTGCCGTCGTCCCTTCCCCTGTCTCCCCCCCGTCTTGTTCTTTCCTTGTGTGTGTCCTTGTCTTCTCTCTGAATTGTCTGGTGTTTTTTCGTGTTTCTGTGTCTATACTTCACTTTGTTTTTTATTTTTATTTACATGTGTCATTATGCAATGTGTACTGAGTGCATTATTGGAATCCTGTTCCATTTGCTCTGGTTTTTATTTTTATTGTTATCTCTGCAATCTCTGTATCCATTGTTTATCTTTTCTTTGTTTGGTCTATTGTAAACCCAATAAACTTTAAGTGTAAAAAAAACCCCAAAAAACATGCTTAATAAATTCGACTATTTGTCCTGAGTTTAGAAATACCCAATGTTTTTTTGTTTCATTTTGCTATTTCAAAACCATTTCACCCCATATCTGGTCATTCTGCCCCATGTGCTATTTCAGGTATCTTTGAAGCCGGCCAATGCAATTTACCCCTTCAAACCATATATTTTTGAAAACTAGACACCCAGGGTATTTCAAATGCTGTTATTTTAACTGTTTCCATGCACACATTTTACCACCAGCCTTTGTCAAAGTTTGCAGTAGTATTTTTCTGTATTTGTCCCTGCACACTTTATGAATGAATTTACGGTATGAATTTAGAGCTCCTGGTGTATGTCACTGTCAAACAACTCCCCAATAGGCCACATTGGTTTAAATTTGCGTCTTTTGTTTTTGTTTCTCAAAGGTATAAGTTGATGCGTATAATTTCATAATGTGTGCTTAACCCCTTAAGGACCAGGCTGTTTTAACACTTTTGCGGTGCTTGTGTTTAGCTGTAATTTTCTCCTCACCCCTTTAGTATACTCACGCAATTTATATATTGGGTTTTTTTCAGGACAAGAAGGGCTTTATTCAGGTACCATGTGTTGATCATATCATCAAATTTCTTATATAACAAAAAAATATATATGTTGAAAATCCCTATTGGAAACTATGGTGACTTAGTGATTTTTTTAAAGGATGCGCCGCCATCTTGCGAGTGGCAAAATCTCTTGCGGTGGCAGTTGTGACCACTCTCCGGAGCAGTAATAGCGCGTACTGGAGTGGATGTTCAGTGTCACTAAATGCCTCGCTATCGAGGCACTTCAGCTACACCATTGAAGTTTAGGACACAATCATTCATAGCCTCCTAAACTCTTTTAAACCGAGGGGCTGCTGCCATACAGTGTGTGGTGGATGTTAACGCCCCGGGGAGGGGGCCAGACATGGCCCTTAATGCCGATCTCAGTGTTGCTGAATGCCTCGAGGTTTTACAGCAACACTGTTTAAGAGAAGTGATCGTAGCCAACTTTCCAAGCATCGTTAACTGACCGTTTTTGCATGACGTGCCTGTCAGATCGTTAAGAGGTTAATGGTATTCCAATTGTCTTGTGTCCTCCAGAAAATAATCCATCCCAGTCTATGTGTTCAATAGCTGCCCTTAGCCTTTCCATGTTCGCCCTTCTAAAATGAAGTATTTTGTTAGAGTGGTTAACTATTTGCTTTTTTTGAATTAACATCAAATAAAACCATGTTAGGTCACTTTTTCCAAAGCGTTCTTTGTTTAAAATAAGCTCCTTGTTAATTACTAGATCCAAACACGCATCCGTTTATGTTAGGGTTCTCTACTAACTGTGACAGAGCTGTCATTAAGCAGGTTTAGAAACTTTCTGCCCTTAGACGATATGTTCATCCAACTACCTGGAAGATGACTCTTGTATCGCATCATATCGAAAAAGTCAGGTAAAATGGCACAGCCTGCCAGAGAAAATGAGGGAGGTGGTAAAAGACAAACTGGAGAATATGCTTGAACCAGGGGTGATTGAGAAGTTCCACAGTAAGTGCTCCCATGGTGTTAATTCCCAAACATGATGGCGTCACAAAGCTCTCCATTGAAAAAAATATCTACATGTGATGCATATCCTATACCCTGGGTGGATGTTCTATTAGAGCCTGGGTAAGGGTAAATATTTAAGTATTCTTGATCTAACAAATAGCTATTACCAAATCAATAAAAAACCACTGCATTTTCAACTTCCTATTTCATTTCTTAAAGTTCCCCTTTTACTTGCATGGTGCTCTAGCAACATTTTAAAGACTGCTGGATAGCATGCAGAGACCATACACAGTAGGGCTGCAACTAATGATTATTTTCATAATCGATTAGTTGGCTGATTATTATTTCGATTAATGGGATAAAAAAATAAATGTACATTTTTCATTTATTTAAAATAATTTAATAAACAAACAGGATGTTAAAAACAAACAGCAGAATAAAAAAACTTTGATAAAAATGCATTTCTTGTTTTTATTTTCCAACCTGTCCCCCCAGTTATGCAATTTGTGCCCAGGCTTGCCACAATGCCTCCAAGATATGCCACATACCCCCTGTATGCCTTATACACCAAGATATGCCACATACACCCAGATATGCCACTCTGCCCTGCCCACATATGCCTTATATAACCCATATGCCTTATACCCCCTGATATGCCACTGTGCCCCCTGATATGCCTTATACCCCAGTATGCCTTATACTCCCAGATATGCCACTCCGTCTTCCCCAGATATGCCTTTTACCCCCAGATATGCCTTAGTGCCCTCATAGATTCAGACTCGTTCACAGCACACTGACACAATACTTTTATAAATAAATACAGGATTAATTTTCACTGCCCCCAGGATTTAGATTTCCCTTAGTTTGCCCCCCTTTACCTCTAACTGCACCTTAAGTTAACCTTATTAAATTAACTCTCAGTCCTCAGCATTAAAGACCCCATAACTGCCCCTAAATTAACCCTAAAGACCCCATCAACCATAACTGCCCCTAAATTAATCCTAAACACCCCATCAACCATAACTGCCCCTAAATTAACCCCCACCTCCCCTATTAATTTTATACTTACTGTTATATGAGCTGCTAAGCAGTGTGGACGCTATAAGGAAAGGGGCGGGGCCAATCAGTGTGACTGCAGGGAGGGACTGTAAGTAGTAACTGCTGTAACTGACATTGAATGAACCGGATTATAAAACGAGGGGTATTTTTAATCTTATAATCGATAAAATCGATTCAACTAATTGATAATGAAATTCGTCGGCAACGATTTTCATTATCGATTATCTGTTGCAGCCCTAATACACAGTTTATGCTGCTGCTTATTTTGATGATGTAGTAGCCCACAATGAGGAAAGCCTTCTAGCAGCCAATCCATAGCTCCAATGGACAAAGGCATCTTACCAGGAAATTAAACATCAATTGTGCGTTTGGCCCTTGCTACATAGTCCTTAATTCACCAAACCATGTTTTTATTACAGATGCAGCTGAGGTGGGTTTGGGGGCTGTGTTATACTAGGAACTCCTCAGGTCAGTACCTTAGGGCCCACTAGTGCAGCTCATGGTGCGCACGAGACAATACCGAAGCACACCCATCACACAAATCAGCTTCAGCCACACTGACCATTTCAAGGATTTTCAGATGCACGCTTAAAACAACTGTAACAAACCTTCTTTTTTATGTAAGGGTTCTGTTGAGGATCTTTTAGTAACCACAGTCTTCTAGGGTAAACAATGCCCAGGACAAATCCAGCTAAGTTCCAATATTTATTAGGTTAAAATAAACAGCAGTGAATAGAAGTCAAAACATTAAAAAAAACACTTGCTTTTGCTAGACATAGCAACTGCTATCTCCAAATGGGTGGCTTTCCCACCTTCCAATAAATCAGAGGTAAACCGCAAAACATACTTTTGTACAGAGAGAGAACAACTTTGTTGTTAAGACCTGTTAAGAGATTTACCACTCCTCACTCCATTAGCTCTGCTAGCTGGCATTAACAATGGCTTCTCTCTGCTGATCAGCCACAGGTGAACTCCAATTAGTCCACACCCAGGGAGCTTCTGTCTAGAATAGATCTAGAATGGATTTAACTGCAATTAGTGCTGTTGGAGCACTGGCCCACCCTTCTCTCCAGATGCACAGGGGTCATTACCATTGCTTGCAAATTACCAACAGCATATTTACTATTCAAACCTAACATCTTTCCCTTGGACATTCCTTTAATTGATAAAAGTAAGGCCACTATTAACCAAAGCAGGTCTAATATACCTTCCATCAATGACTGTATCACACTTGCTGTCACACAACATTGACACAATCTACCATATTTGCTCGATTATAAGACGAGGTTTTTTTCAGAGCAGCGTGTAGATGTCTACGCGATTCGCGTAGACAACTTACGCTGCAGCCGGAAGGAGGATTTGGCTAGCAGCGTGGGTTGTCTGTGTCCATCGTGCAGACCTTCCCCGACTGTCAGAGAGAATTCCCCGCATCGGTGCAGAGAACTCTAATCTCTGACAGCCGGGGAAGGTCTGCACGATGGACGCAGACAACCCACGCTGCTAGCCACACCTCCTTCCGGCTGCAGCGTACGTTGTCTACGCGAATCGCGTAGACATCTACACGCTGCCCCGGCTACATGACAGGGGAGTCAGGAGCAATGTTCCATCTAATTTTTATTAGTTGGCGTGCGCAGAAAATGTCTCTTGTGCAAAAATTTTCACAGAGCAAAAATTTTGTGCGCACATTATCCGCACCGTGTAAAGTTTCAAAAAAATTATTATTTTTTTCTTTTTTGGGGGAAAAACTGCTGTGCGCACATTTTTTGGACGTGTGCGCTCTCTAAAAAAGCTATGTGTGCGCACACAAGCGCACAGCTAAGAGGGAACACTGGTCAGAAGCAAGGGTAAGTTTGGGGGGGCGGGGGAGTGTTAAATGGGGGGCATAAGGCATTTCTGGAGGCAGAGTGCTCTATGAAATGCCTTTTAACCCCCTTAATGCCACTTTGCCTCCAGAAATGCCTTTTTAACTCTCTATACGCCACTCTGCCTCCTGAAATGCCTTACATCTCCCTATATGCCACTCTTCCCCATAATATGCCTTTTAACCCCCTTAATGCCAGAGTGGCATATAGGGGTATAAGGCATTTCTGGAGGCAGAGTGGCACATAGGGGGTCAAAAGGCATATTATGGGGCACAGTGGCATATAGGGGGTATAAGGCATTTCTGGGGCAGATGTGCATAACTGGGGGGGCAGGTTGGAAAATAGAAGGAAATAAAACCAAAATATTTTTCTCAATCATAGCTTTTATTAAAAAAATAGTTTACATGAATTAACATTTAGTGGTAAAACTTTTTTCCTATAGGGTCGTCTTATATTCAGGCTTTTTCTTTTTTTCCTAAATTAATATTCAGATTTGGGGGGTTGTCTTATAATCAGGGTCGTCTTATAATCGAGCAAATACGTTCATTGGTACTGACCTGTGTGACATTGTGAGCACACCCAGCCAGTAGTTATGCACACAGAGCCAACACACACAACTTAACTATACACTAAACACATTTCACACTCATTGGTAAATACGCCACTGATTATTAGTCTACCTCCTTTTAGTACATGTCTACTTTTTGTTCTCATTTACCCCAATACCCCAATTATGGCACTGAAATGTTATGTTTGAAACAAATCCATTTAATTACGTACAAAAGTGATGGGTTCTCTACATTATTGCATTCTTCTAAAGCAGACTGGAAAGTAAAACCTCAAGTTGCACAGCCCACTTCTAGGCTGCAAGGGCCCCTTGGAAATGGTATAAATGTGAATTTAAAAAAGCAAGGCATTTGTGTGAAGTAGTGGAAAGCATGACATCATGTTAAAGCATTCCCCCTCTTCCCTTTCTGTCCTAATTGAGATCAGATGTTTCAAACGGAAGAAAGAAGCAGTCTCTGAGAGAGGAGGGGAAAATATCCCCATGGCTACTGTTTGTCTGAAACAATGTTGACTCAGCAGACTACCCTTTCAATTCTTAGACAAACTGCCAAAAGCAGGAGCTGGTAAATTAGTGTACAAGGCAAGAGGGAGACTTGGAGAGGTATACAATTACAGTGGAAAAGAACAGACATTTCATATGAACACTACAGCGCATAAAATATGTACTATATATCAGTACAGTAAATTGTTTCATGATTTAGATATCATAGAAATCATGTAACTGGGATGAATGTACACAAGCAATTCTTACCCAAGCGGTTCAACTAAACATGTTTAAGTGTAATGTCTAAGGCGTCCGGAAAATGTCCAAAAGGGTTTTCTGTTTGTACAGTAGGATAAACGTAGGCTCAGTTTGGCACCAGTATTAAAATTTCTGTACCTTGTTCTCTGTAAAAATGTACTGCAGATACAACATACACAACATACATTTACACACATTAAATTAAGGAAATTATTAAATTTACTACTTACCTCTTGCTATACTGAATTAGGAGTGCAGCCTTTTCCTTTATCTTATAACACTGAAATTGGCAATTTATTCACTTAAATCAATAAAATAATCCGTCAATGTACCATCAATGCACAGATTTGAGACTGGTATAAGAAACTTTGTATAGAGTAAAGGATATTACTAATATGAGGAAGGGCTGCTCAGCCCACCTTCCCATCACTTTTCTTACTTTTCTTAATGGACAGTGGATTCAAAAATACATTGATTCTACAGGCTATACCATGAATGAACTACTCAATCCTCTTGCTTCTGCACAATCTTACATAGTTCATAAGGTTGAAAAAAGACCTAAGTCCATCAAGGTCTTTTTTCAACTTTATGAATTATGTAAGATTGTGCAAAGAAGAGGATTGAGTAGTTCATTCATGGTATAGCCTGTAGAATCAATTTATTTTTGACTCTACTGTCCATAAGAAAAGTGATTGAGGGGAAGGGGGGTTGAGCAGCCCTTCTCATATCCATGTTCTTTGGGCTGTATTTATATGCATAAATATCTTTGACTGATCCTGCATTTTCCTGAAATTGTTAAAAGAAGTGCATACATTAAAATCCAGACTCATTGGCCTTATTTAGAATCTCTACTGGTGGCCACATAATATACATCCTCATTCTTGCCCCTCTTTGGGTGGATAATGATAATCACCCTTGGCAACCAAAGGGTGCACCCTGTGAATGAAATCTGATACTTTTCATCTGATGGCCTAGTCACAGTTGTCAAATGATATAATGTAACATGTAACATTATTAAAAAATAGCTACTGGTTACAGTGTCCATGCATATCCAGCTCCACCCAGAGTCATAACTGTCTAACTGCAGTTTTTCATTGATGGCATAAAGGGATAATGGATAAAAGGCACTTATCAACTTAACACAATGCATAAATAGAGCGATATGCTGTATTGTTTGGGTGTCAAACCCCATGTCAAATAGAGGAGATGGGTAGGTATTTATTTTGTTTTATTTAATATGCATCCCTTGCTGATTGTGCTGTCCTTTGGACATATGATTTAGAAATGTTTGTGTATTATATTTAAGTTCGATTATGATGTCCTATTATGTATTGCAATCTACTGTTATAGGTGTTGGTGCCATCTAGTGGCTATTTGCTGTAATCACCAGCTTTTAATACTTGAGCATCTTAGCCCTGCCTCCCAGGAGTTGCATAATGCTGGAGACTGGAAAGAGCGATGCATTTCCTTTTCCTGCCCCTGCAGAGGATTGTGGGTAAGAGAAGGCCATTTTTTCTCACCACATAAGCTGGCACCTGGTCTCAATTTCTCCTCTTATGCAAGCATCATTGGTAAGAGATAGGGTTTATTCTTTCCTCAGTCACCTCACTGCTTTCAGTAGCTTTAAAGACACTTTATTTATGTTATATTAATAGTCAGCTGCCTTTTAACCCCTTAACGACCTTTGCCGGTTCAGGACCGTCACGGAAAAACGGTCACTTAACGACCTTTGACGGTCCTGAACGATCACTTTCTTCGCTTAAACGGCGTTGCTGTAATGCCTCGATGTTGAGGCTTTCAGTAACGCCGAGATCGGCATCACCAAACACTTACCTCAAGACGGGCTATGACCGCTCCGGAGAGCGGTCACAGCCGCCACTGCCGGTGATCTTCACCATCAGCAAGATGGCGGCCGCCCTGTAAAAAAAAACCAATCAAGTTTTAAAAGTTCGCTAGATGGTCTCCAGACCCTCTAGAGAACTCTGGCTCCACTTGCAGGTTGAATACAGGTACTGCATTCAACCATGCAAGTCAATGGAGCCCAGCTTTCTAATCACAATGTGATTAGTAAAATATTAAAAAAATAATAATAAAAAAAATGGAAAAAAACCATCCAGTACCAGCAAAATGTGTAAAAAAAATATTAAAAAAAAGTATTAAAAAAAATAAAATAAAAAGATAAAGTTTATTATTTTGAGCAAGTGCTAAAATTTCTCAAAAATCTCAACAAAGAGTTAAAATAAAAGCACTTCAAATACCCAAGGGGTGTCTAATATAAAAAAAATGGCTGATGGGGTAAATTGGAGTGGCCAAGCTCAAAGATAGGGCATAGGTACAGACTGACCAAAATGGAGAAAAAAGCGCACTTCCCAAATGTTGCATTTTAAATCTCAAACAACACGACAAACCCATGCATGTGGGGTATCACTGCACTCGGGAGATGTTCCTGAACACAGATTGGGGTGTTGTTTGACAGTGACATATACTACTATTACTATTACAAAGTTTTGACAAAGTGTGGTTGTATAACTGTTGCATGGAAAGGGTTAAAATAACAGCATTTGAAATACCCTGGGGTGTTGGTTTGAATGGGTTAAATTGAGTTAACCGGCTTCAAAGATATTCCAAAGAGGAGATGGAGGCAGAATGACCAGATGCTAAAAGTCTGTGTTGAAAACCTGAATTACGCATGCCCCAAAAGTAGCATTTTACCAGCCAAACAATCTCAGAAACCAATGCATGTGGGGTATCGGTGTACTCAGGAGATGTTGCTGAACACATATTGGGGAGTTGTTTGACAGTGACATATATCAGGACTTGTATATTTATAACTAAATTACAATTTGTGTGAAAAAAATAAAAAGAATTACTATTACAAAGTTTGACAAAGTGTGGTTGTATAATTGGTGCATGGAAAGGGTTAAAATAACAGCATTTGAAATACCCTAGGGTGTCTAGTTTTCAAAAATATATGGTTTGACGGGGTTAAATTGAGTTAACCGGCTTCAAAGATGTTCCAAAGAGGAGATGGAGGCAGACTGACCAGATTTGTTAAAAAAGGTTTGGAAATCATAAAACGCTGCTTGTACTTATTGCCCTATAACTTACAAAAAACAGCAAAAAAACATAAAAACATTGGGTATTTCTAAACTCAGGACAAGTAGTAGAATCTATTTAGCTAGTTTTTTTACTTGCTTTTTTAGGTGAGTAAAAGATTTTTCAAATAAAAGTCATAAAATGTGTTTTTTTTCAATTTTTCACCATGTTTTTTTTTATTTTTTTCTTCTATTTTTGTGTATATCTAATACTAAAATTTATCAGATATGCCAAAAATTTTTACATAAAATAAAGGAAAGTACAATTATCATTGATAAACCGTATTTTGTGTTTATTCAGATTGTCTTTGTTTTATGCTATTTTGTTTAAAGATCTAAACCAATTTAGTATTTAAATATATAGGACTGTAGGCCTAAAAGTAACTGGAATTGTTGATCTTTATTAAATACTAACTAAAATCAGTTGACATTTGTGACTAGCTAAAATGTGAGTGAGCACTTAATGTGTTTACCATGTCCATTAAAGAAGTCTCGTCAACATCTGCTGAGTTCCTTTTCACTTTCTCTCTTCTCCCCTTTCCTAATGCTTCCTCTGTTGCAAAGAGGGGTATACTGTCCAAGGGACACCCCTTTTCAATTTTGTTCCTCAGATCAATTAGGGGTTGACGCTCTCCTAGAAAAACAAACATACACAGTAAATTCAGTGCAATTTTGTTCATTCCAATATTATAAATGATGAGTTTTCACTTATATTTGTTGGGCTTCAATGCCAGCATATATTTAACTACACACAGAGTTGCTAACTGGCTGGAGTGATATTTTGATGATGTATTGTGAATCAGTCACACTTTTCTACATTTAAAATTATTACTATCTTTTTATTGCAAAGAATGATCAGACTAAATTTTAAAACTGGTAAGTTAGGTAACAGTGAATTTATCACCTCTGATAAACAAAATTAAATCAGTTATTTTGTCTGTGAGGCTGAAGTTGTGTGTATGTTGATCAGCCCTCGTGCATCACTGTGCATGTACACCGCGAGCACTAACCTGTTACAAATCAGTAGGAAAGCATTACCTCTCATTTGCTAAACTGGGTTTTAATAAGATATCTGTAGTCTTTTTACATTTTTCGTAAATTCTAACTAAAGCTATGAGCACATTAGACATACTAACCGCTAAACTGGATGACTCGACAAGGCCAACGGTCCGGCTCGCCTGAGAAACTTTTCTTCCAAAAAACATATAATTCTTCTCTTTTGTCCCACTTGTGAATGCCCTTGGGGTGTAGTTTTTTCATGTCTTTGTGTTTTAATTGTGATACTTTACATATATAGACAGTGTTGTCAGTGAAGAAATCAACCAAAACATATTTTATATCCATCCTGTTTTGCGCCAAACTATATGGGTTAAAATAACAAAATGCCCTGTTATAAAGCAGATTGCAAAATAACATTAAAGATCAAAAGTTCACTGAAACAGCTGCAAATAAAGAAATTATACATTTTATACAGACAGGCCATAGATTGGATCTCTGGAAACATACAGTACACCACTACAACCCTTGATCAAGCCTTTTGCCCACACATTTCTCTGACCACTCTGCTACATACACCAGTGGGCTTGCTCCCAAGAGAGGCAAGAGCAAACCCCCTGCTATACAGTACAATCTGAGCATGGCAACTAATTAGACCACGAACAAACTTATCCTTCCAACAATCGATCTTTTTGCCTTTCTTGAGAAACCCGTAATTTCAAAATGGCCAGACAGGACACCCATTCACAAGATGGGCAGATAAGGGAGTGACTGACATAAGACACCTTTTGAATCAAAACACAAGACCATCCTATCCATTGAAAATACTCAGACTTGAACAGAGCCGGACTGGCCCACCGGGATACCGGGGTAAATTGCATTGGCCGGCTTCAAAGATACCCAAAATAGCACAAGGGGGGAAGAATTGCCAGATTTGGAAAAATGCTTTGAAATAGCAAAATGCTACCTGTACTTATTGCCCCATAACGTGCAGAAAAAAAGCAAAAAAACATGAAAACATTGGGTATTTCTAAACTGAGGACAAATAGTAGAATCTAATTAGGTTTTTTTTTCCATTCGCATTTATAGATGAGTAAAAGTTAGAAAAAGTCATTTTTTTCTAAATTTTTCACCATATTTTATACGTTTTTATAGTAAATAATATGATACAATCGCAACAATGACATCTAAAGAAAGTCCTTCTTGTCCTGAAAAAAACAATATATAACTTGTGTGGGTTCAGTAAACGGGAAAAAATAAATTTTTTTATTGTGTACAATGATGCTGAGATGCAGATCAGAGGGGTAAGATACAGGATAATAAGACACTGTAGCACTTTACATGAATTCGATACAGATCTCAGTGTTATGTTCCATATCAAGAGATATAAGCTAATTAGTCTGACGATCTGATGATTCTTCCTTGCTGTTTAAAATCATGTTAATATCATATTTTAATAAAGGATCACCGGAGCTGCTTATAAATATGAACTCCACTCTGTAAGTAGCAACAATAAATATTCAAAAAGCTCTCTATGAGAGAGACAGGGTAAACAGAGGAGTAGATACAAGTGTATCACCATCAATAATGAATATGAAAATGTATCCAGTGAGTACCTACTCCTCTGTTTCCCCTGTCTCTCTTATTGAGGGCTTTTTGAATATTATATTTTAAAGCAGTGAAGGACTGTCAGTAAGGTTTCAATCTATATTTATGACTATATCTGCATGACTTTAAACAGCAAGGAAGGATCAACAGACTCTCTGACGATCAGATAGTAGCACTGCAAAATGAGGCTAACAGCAGCTGTAGCGTTACCATCATGTATGTATTGTTTGTAAAATGTGCTTAAAATCAGTACACTGCTGGACAGGGCTAGATTATGAGGATCATTGGCCTAGTACTGAGGATTTTGATGGGCCTATAATTCACATACACCCCTAATAAAAAATAAATAAATTATATGCTCGCATTTATATATATATATATATATATATATAAATTTCTTTAAGGACCCCCCTCAGGCCTTACTTACGTGCTGCGTGGGTCATAATGAGTGGGACAACATATACATTCACACCCATTATCCAGATACACACTGCAGCATTACAAGCCTCCAAAGAAAAAAATCACGCCTCACCACAATCCCCTCAGCACAATCCTCTCACGACTACCTGAATTCCAATATGCCCAAAGCCCCTATACTATTCCCCTATAGTCCCATAATATCAAGCCACCAAAACACATTGTTTCTGTATCCCCTGCCCCCCCCCCAAAAGTTTAAAAAAAAACCAACATATAAATACCTAATAGTATGGTGCACACACCAGGAAATTCTACAAGAACTGGAACACAGACAAGCATACAAGCAAGAGGACAGCCCATCAGGGTCCTTCCAATGCTTTTCACATGCTGAGCCACAGTACATATTTTGTGTAACTGGTGGGATATATCCCCATTCCCCCACACACACATAATATCCTGGTGTCCATAAGTCCCTGGTATCCCCCCCCAAAAGAAAACAAAAAAGCATATGCATACCTAATAGTTTAGTGCACTCACACCAGCTCCCTGTGGGTGGACTGAACACTGCTTTTCAGGAAGGGAGGGAAGAAAATCTGCAACAGGAGCAAACATAGAAACTGAGGACAGCCCATTGGAGAATTTGTTCCTATGCTCTTTGCCTGGTTACAGGAACCGCGGGAGGGGGAATAGAAGGGAGAAAGACTTCATTGGCTGTGCTGAAGGGAAGATTAGTAACTGTCTGCTTATTGGAAAGTGTGTTCCCGCTGGACTCGGGAGAAAGTTTTATTGGCTGGGGGCTGAATTTTACCCTGACAACTAGTGTCAGATTGCCGGTGTTCTGTAAGGATATTTGTCCTTAATGCTGCATGTATGTATGTTAAGGCATCACACAAAGTAAAAAATTGTGCTTCCATATTTTGTATGTATAATTATTTCCAAACACTATATTAAATATATTATATCTTGAATTTATCTTTAGAGAAGAAACAAGTGTTATTCCAAGTAAGCCACTCCCCTTAATTATAATTTATATATTATAGTTCAGATTTTAGGGCTCATTTTTTTAATTTGTTAAAATATCAGTGCATAAAACATTATTATGTATTATCATGAATTAATTCTCCTCTAAAAAAAAAACCAACATTTTTATAAAGGCACGTTTTCCATATTTTCCAACTTACTAGTGACTCCAAATAAGTAAATAATTGGTATGGTATAGGTCACTTTTATATGAAAACTATGTAATGACCATATAGCAGTAAATAGAACAGTGTGTGTGTTAGGGATGTTATTCAATAAAGAGTTAATGGTAGTGGAATGTCAGAATTCCAAGAATTGCCAAATCTAGGAAAAAATAGCCAAGCTGTTTATCAGTCACTGAGCCGGTGGAGAGATCAGGAAGATCTCTCTGTGACACCGGTCCAGTGCTGCTGAGTGCTGCCTATAGTCAGAGGAGAGACAAGCACAGTGAGCTTGTTAATCATGGACCCACTAGTAAGGGGGGGAGAATGGACATGAAATAGGGGGTGGACATGAAACTTTATTTACATTTAGTATCTACTGTATACTACCTGTTACATGTACAATATATGTACACTGCAACACTTTGTCCCCTATACGTCTATAAAACTGAGTTTTATTGTTGCGGAGCCCGTGATTCACTGCATATTACTGTGAGTTATATTGCCGCGGAGATAAATATATATCTCTATCTCTCTCTATATATAATATATACCGTATTGGCTCGAATATAGGCCGCACTTTTTTCCCCCACTTTAAGTTTTTAAAGTGGGGGTGCGGCCTATATTCGGGGTCTAGCGCCCGCAGGGGAGGGCTGGCAGCCTAAGGCCTGGGGGGCGAGTCTAGTCAACTGGCCCATTGCACCATCAAAGCGGCTGCGAGCGACATTGAAAGTGGCCGTCGTGCGGCAGTCACTCCACCAGCGCCTAATGAAATTAAATTGGCCGGCGTGCACGCACCGCATGCCTCAGCTCTTCATCACACCCCTTTTAAGACGTGGGAAGAGGAGCTGAGGCATGGCCGTTGGGTCTGACAGCCGCATGATACAGGGGCGTACCTAGAGTATTTGGCACCTGTGGCAGACCCTGTATGTGGCACCCCCACACACACACACACACATTTTAAAACTGCATAGTTTGTATGGTTAGGCAAACATTGACAGGGGTACAGCAAAATTGTTATCATATACTTAGGAATTACGCAGCACCACCACATTGAGCCAGACACTGACAACCCCTATCACTATATACTAAGCCAAACATTGATGTGGTGTAGGCTTACCACTTTAGTGACTGGCATAGTATATAGTAGGGATGCACCAAAATGAAAATTCTGGACTGAAACAAAAAATTCAGCATTCACTTGGCCAAAACTGAAAAAAAAAAACAAAAAAAAACCTTTAAAATACTTTATTAAAAGTAACACCAAAATTAGACAAAAAAATCAACAACAATATTAACATATATATATATATATATATATACACATATATATATATATATATACACATATATATATATATATACATATATATATACACATATATATAACAACAATCACAATCTTATCATGCCCAGGTTCTAGCATGTGCTGGCTGATTTAGCATGATAGGAGTGTGATTGCTGTTTGCAATTATATATATATATTAATACTGTCATTGAATTATTCTGTCCAATAAAAGTGTTAACACACCGAAGTTGGACCAAAAAATTATTTATAACAGCAATCACACTCCTATCATGCCTAGGCAGCCACTACATGCTGGAATCTGGGCATGAAAGGGATGTGATTACAGACTCCCTATGCCAAGCTATCCCCCAACATGTACACATCCATGCTATCTGAAACCCTCATTCACAAACATTCAGCATAACAACCATCACTCTCACACACTTACATTCAGCATAACACCCATCACTCTCACACACTTACATTCAGCATAACACCCATCACTCTCACACACTCACATTTAGCATAACACCCATCACTCTCACACACTCACATTCAGCATAACACCCATCACTCTCACACACTCACATTCAGCATAACACCCATCACTTTCACACACTTACATTCAGCATAACACCCATCACTCTCACACACTTACATTCAGCATAACACCCATCACTCTCACACACTTACATTCAGCATAACACCCATCACTCTCACACACTTACATTCAGCATAACACCCATCACTCTCACACACTTACATTCAGCATAACACCCATCACTCTCACACACTTACTAATCCACTCTCTCCTACCTTTTCTTCTTTCACTCTCACTTTTCCTCCTCTTCCTCTTCTTCTTCTTCTTCTTCCTGTCCTTCCGGTGCACTGAGCGCGGAAGACGGTGGGCGTGGCTTCAGTGTTGTGCGCCGGGATTTGACATCAAGTCCCGGCGCACAGCCACAGTTGCCGCGCGCATCGTTTCTGAAGGCGTGCCGGCTTGGTGGCACCCCTCAGATGAGCGGCAGCCGGGGCGGACCGCCCCCTCCCCCCCGCCAGGTACGCATGACGGCCGCATTCAATCCTGCTCGCGGCTGCTTAGTTTTTAACTTTGCGGCCGCAGCCGCATTGAATGCTCGTCTGCTGGTCGTCCGTCCGGCCCACCGGCCCGGATTTAGGGCGGCCTGGGGGGCAATTGCCCCCCTGCCCCCCGGCCCAGCCCGCCCCTGAGCGCCCGACGCCCGGGACATGCAGTCCCGGGCGCCGGGCAGGCAGCGGGGTTTGGATACAGATCCCCCGCAGCGGTGCTGGGGACCTGCATCCTAATCCCCGATACGCTCAGACAGCCTCCCCTGCCAGCACTTCCCACGGGGGGGGGGGTGCCGGCACGGGAGGTTGTCTAAGTGCATTGTGCGGACCGTCCGCACGATGCGTTTTACCTCTGCCCCCCCCGACTTACCGGAGCAGACTCCCGGGTGTCTTGCGGGGCCGGCGGGGGACATCTACGCGATACGCGTATATAACTTCCGGTGCCGGCACTGGATGTGCCGGCACCGGAAGTTATATACGCGTATTGCGTAGATGTCCCCCGCCGGCCCCGCAAGACACCCGGGAGTCTGCTCCGGTAAGTGAGGATGACAGTGGCAGCATATCTCGGGCAGGGAGGACAGTGGCAGCATATCTCGGGCAGGGAGGACAGTGGTAGCATATCTCGGGCAGGGAGGAGGACAGTGGCAGCATATCTCGGGGAGGGAGGACAGTGGTAGCATGTTTTTTTGGTGCTTTTTTAAAGAAAAAAACTTTTTCTTTAAAAAAGCACCAAACTTTTAGGGTGCGGCCTATATACGGGGGCGGCCTATATCCGAGCCAATACAGTATATACATGCGCACGTTTGTATGTCAGTAATGGGAGTTGTATTCTGGCACATATAAACATCCTTTGCATTTATGTCAGTGGTGGAACTTGCATTCTGCCATAATAGAAAGCCTGTAATAGGAATTACTGTATACCCATTTATTTTTTTCCTCAATTCTTTTACAACCACCACACTGGCGCAAAGGAAGAAGATCTAGTCACATCATTGCGAGTAAGATGTCCTATAGGCGAAATAAGTACAAATCCTTTTTAGAAGATGACTCCATTCCAAATGAAAAACATTCCAGAAGAGACAAATACAAAATGTTTCTTGAAGATGATGAAGAAGAAACCCCCCGGAACACCAGTGTAAGAAGAAATACTAGAAAAAGTGATGTTGTAAGCCAGTTATCATCTCAGGTAAAAATAAATAAATCAATCAACCCAAATGTAACCTCTAATTCAGTTCCCTTAACATGATTATTTATTAGTCTTTTTTAAATTTTTTTTCTTTTATTATCTAAGACATACACAGAGGACCGAGAAAGTGCTGACTCTGAAGAAGACACACAACTGCTCTGCAGAGAAGATGCAACTAGGCAACTCACAGAGGTATTTAAAAAATATTTAGTTGTCTGTTGCTTTATTGTAATGATCATATTTATATAATTTTTCTTTTTTTTCAAAAGTTTACAAGTAGTACAAAAAAAGTAGTATTTTTTTGTAAGCCTGATTTTTGTTCAGCCAGATGACATATCAATGAAGAGATAAATATTGTTATCTGGGGAGGGGTTTCCAAACGTTTTGATGCCACGGACCCCTAGGGCTCGATTACATACATGGCGATGTGTGCAAAAAACAGCGTTGCCAAACCCGGCGCAGCACACAACTTACGTGCGCAAATTTCACATGGCGCATGCAGATTTTACACGAAGCCAGCAAGGGACTTATGCATGCAGAATGGATACATTCTATGAGAGTTTCAGCTCGCCAGCCAAAGGCAGGCACAGCAGCCCTCCTTCAGGGTAATTGATGTGGCGGCTGGCCAACGCTTGCTAGCCAGCCACCACATCACCTAAGTAAACTATACTAATATAACCCTATAAGACCCCCATATTACTTTAAGGGAGATTTGAAACCTCCCTATGCCTCCTGCTGCCGTGCGCCTGGTGGGGGCATATGTACTAAACTATTGACTAAATAATTGACCCCTCCGTGCTCCCACCTATGGTGAGGGTCTTAAAACAATCTACCCCCTCTTCCCACCCGTGCCAGCGGGTGGGGAATATTACAAAAGTAATGATGCCTGAGGGGGCCAGCATGGCCAAAGTGGGCCCTGACTGGGTTCCCGAGTAGGGCCAGGCTTTGGCGCCAGTTTTGATATGTTGGGGTTTAGGGGGTAGTTAATTAAGGGAGTGTAACACGAGGTTTAGGGACATTTTGTAGTCACCTTACCTTGTGTTGTTGGTCCCGCCCTACCCCCTATTTATTGTGTTATGTTGGGGTATTTCTGCTGTCATAGCCAGATGGGTAGCTTACCAGGCATCCAGGGGGTGTGAATGCTCTGGGGAGAGCATTTGATGGAAGGTTCCCGGTAGGTGGAGCTGGGAGACTCAAGTTTGGGTTTGGGTCTCTTGGTATGTCCGTCCCTGTGTGGTGGTTCCTAGTTTGACTGGTAAGATTTATGGTTTTTGTTAATTATTTATGTTTATTGATGTTATTTATTATATTTATGTGTCCAGTTTGGTAGTCTTTGCCCTGTTAACGCAACGAGGTGTTGGGCCTAAGCTTACGTGGCATTGACTTGGTTAATAAATAAAATTGGCTGTGGCATTTTCAACCTAACTTTCATGTGTCTGTTGTTATTGGGTTGAGGTAAATTGGGTGGAGGGGGCCTGGCCCGGAGATTGAGGGTACTTCAGTCATGGAAGGACCTGATGTCCTCCCTCCCGGCCCCTGCTACAAGCGGGGGCCACAACTGTAAATGTTTTCTTTCCTCTTAATCTTCTTCTAAATCTTTTTATTTCAGCCCCACAAAAGGCCAACCAAAATACCATGAAAACCCGACAAAGAAATAAATCTGATCTCCGATGATTGTAGATCAATCTTCACCCTTGGAGGGCACCGTGCAGAATGAGCTCTGAGAGGGAGTGCGTTATATAGGCCTTCCCACAGCTACGTCATCTATTACATGTGTGAAAAATTTTCCATGCATATAATATCAATAAGAGCTCTTACAAGCCAACCAATCAGATGGCTCTGATAGGTAAATCAAGAGACTGACAGGTCTCTTAATTTACCTGTCAGAGCACTGATTGGTTGAATTGGAATCAACCAATCACAGTGCTCTGACTCAAATTACAAATAGCCGATTTGAAAAGTTAGCTGAATGGAATAATTTTTGGTTCAGATATTTTGACCTAGATTGTTCACTTCTCCTGCCAATTCTCCTGCACTTAACCATTTAGTGAACCTGTAAGAAGAAGTCTTACTGTGGCTCTGATCAACATTAATTTTGTGCTTTTTGCTTGCAGACTCTGCAAAATGGTAATAATTTTAACAAAGTAAGAGGGATTATAATTTTTTTTATTTGTTCTTTATTAAGTCTTTTAAAATAATTATGACAGACAATTGACACATTAGGTTACGAACATATAACTTAAACTAGCTTACAATATACAACTTACAGTGTACATAAATTATAACTAACATATAATACATATAAACTATAAAACAATGCTCTATGGAAGTGGTACTGTTGATAGTTTGGATCTTTAAGGGAGGCTTACGTCTCTGGCGAAGTATAGAGATTGAACTCAATAGAAAACATTAAAAGAAGAAAATAAAAAGATTTGTTCCAGAGTTCGCTAGGGGACATAGGTTCCAACTGGACCAGATTTATTATAAAGATCTATTTTTTTTTTAAAAAAAGTGTCTCTCTGAGCCTATGTTTTAATTTGGTTAAAAATGTATTTCCATGATGGGGAGTTTTGGCTTTTCCAGTGTCGGGCGATACAGATTTGGGATTAAAAAAATTTAATTTCGTTTTTATTTAGTACTGCCCTAAATAGGTTATTTTGCATAAGAGATGTTCACATATAGTCCACATGACAAAATATAAGCTGGATTTACATAAATGACCCAGTTCAAAAATTTACATACGCTTGATTATTAATACTGTGTGTCATTACCTGCATAATCCACAACTGTTTCTTTTTTTGTGGTAGTTGTCCATGAGTAATGTGGACTAATGGAGTATAAAAATGACTTAAAATGGTCATACATAAATTTCAATACTTCTTATTTTTCATCTCTAGCATAGCAGTTCAACCAATCTGGAGGACAGAAATTTCACAACCATCACTTGTATCCATTTTGGTGACCAGCCTTTGTATCCTGGAGCCAAACTTTCAAAAGGTGAAAGTCTGACTGCACTTCTGGGCTACATGCTACGCCACCAGGTGACCAAGGCAGGATGTCAAGATTTACGGCATTTGCTTAACATGCTTCTTCCTGACAATAGTTTACCCTCCACCAACTACTTGTTTAATCGTGTTTTTGATACAACCAGCTGGCAGTTACATCATTATTGTTCTAATCCGGACTGTGGTGCTTACATTGGCATACTAGATGTTGAGAGTGTACTCTGTCCAATGTGTGACACAGAATGCAAAGTATCAGAAAATCTGAGTAAAGGTTATTATTTTATGTATACCCCCTTGAGAGATGAAATGAAAAATCTTTTTGAAAATCACAACCTTAAAGACAAACTAACACAGAAAAACTATTCTGATTGCATACAAGATGTCTGTGATGGTGCACTGTATAAGAGAATCCCAATGCTGACAGACCAGAGCAATATATCTTTGACGTGGAATACAGATGGTGTCCCGGTGTTTAACTCTTCAAGTTATTCAATGTGGCCTATTCAGTGCACCATAAATGAGGTAGCTCCATCTGAACGGAAAAACTTTGTGTTGGTGCCTGCATTATGGTTTGGGCAAACCAAGCCAAAAATGGAAAGCTTTTTGAAACCATTCATCGAGGAGTGCGGATTTTTAGAATCTGCAGGTATTGTGTGGTACAACACTGTAACAAAAACGTATGAATGTTCCAAAGTTGCTACTATTCTATGTTCAGTTGACTCTGTTGCAAGGGCTGCTGTGCAAAATATAAACCAGTTTAATGGGGCACATGGTCGTCATTTCTGTACTCATTTTGGAGAAAGAGTGGAAAAGGGTGAAGGGTTTACCAGGGTCTACCCACATTCAGTACCTATTCCTAGTCTAAGAACACATGAGGGCATGATCCATGATGCAGAACTGGCCTCTGTAAATAACCCAGTCAATGGTGTTAAGGGGCCAAGTCTTTTGACCACATTACAGTGTTTTGACATGGCAGAAAGTTTTGTTCCAGACTACCTACATAGTGTTCTTCTTGGAGTAGTGCGCCAAATAACAGGCTTGTGGTTTGACAACAAAGTGGCAGAAGTAAATGTCAAAAACCCAAGTGTCATAAAGGAGATAGACAAACGTTTGAAATCGGTGCGGCCACCTAGTGAGATAACCCAACTTCCACGATCTGTAAGAGAGCGCCTAAAATGGAAAGGAAGTGAGTGGAGAACATTTCTTCTAATCTCTCCGTTTGTACTGATGGGTTTAATCCCCTCCCAGTATTTCAACCACTGGATGCTACTAGTCTTTGCCATTTATTTGTTAACTAGTTCACGTATTTCACATCGCAACATCGACAATGCTCATATGGCTCTTTGTGAATTTGTACTTCTTACTGAGTCCCTGTATGGAAAACAAGAAGTCTGTTACAACATTCATCTCCTCACCCACTTAGCTGAGAGTGTCAGGAGACATGGCCCATTGTCCTTAACATCAACATTTGTCTTTGAAGGACATAACTGTAGATTGCTAAAACTATTCAATGGAACACAACATGTACCATTGCAAATAACTCAAAATCTAGCAAAACTGAAGGAACTACAAATATTGTCAAAAATGTACATCTCAGAAGAATCCCTGGCACATGGATATGTTTCATCAGCTCTTCGGGGTTATACCTTATGCAAAAATATGTCAGAGGTCAATAGCTGCAATTTTTTTGGTAATGGTCAGGTAAAAGAGCTACCAATGTCTCATCACATCTTACTACAGAATTCTGGAATTCATACAGAACAAAATCAAGCCACGTACTTTCAGAGGTTTGTTTGTCACGGGACACTCTACTCCACTGATCAGTATGACTCAAAATACTCCAGATGTAATTCCTTGGTAACCATTGGGCAACAGGTTGCAAAAATTGAACACATCATTGTTGTTCAAACACTGCCCAGTATACAACCAGTTTTACTGGTAAGGTTAACAAATCAAATCCAAGCCTTTTTTAAAAAGCGAACAGAGTATGTTTGCATGAATTCTCACATGCTTAATGTCACATTCTGTGCAGGCTACAATGCAGTGCTTCCATCTGAAATAACAAACAAATGTATAGAAATTCAAAAAAGACCAGATGGGCTTGTCATTTTGCCCTTACCAAATTCATATGAACGAGATTAACAAATAATCAGAATTATTGTGACACAGTACGTAAGGAAAAGAAATTAATGGTTTGGTAATAGAATGTTTATAGTTGAATAATTAGTACAAATTTAGTAAAACTTCATTGTGTATGTTTATCCTCTATGAATTAAAAGAATTCTATATATATGTACTTGTACTCGTATTAACTGTATTTTACCTTTTGTGAAGATGTTTTAATCTAAACTAAATTAAAATCATTTTCTTAAATAACACTATAACACGATGGACTCTTTTCCCACTCTTTTAACCCCTTCAGGACCGACGTTTGCAAACTGTGTATTCCCTTGAAGACCGCAGTTTTTAAAAAAATATTTAAATTTCATGCTCGTGATTTGCTTCAAAGCGATCACGTGTACGGAATTGAGGGGGAGTGGCTGCTACGGATCGCTGTGGACATAGTGACGCTGGATCGCGTATCATCGATGACGTACCTGGTACATCCCGGTCTGCCGGTGACCTTTGACCAGGAAGTACCAGGTACGTCCCAGTCTTGAAGGGGTTAAACCAGCATTAAGGTCAAAAACAATAGCACTGTTTAAAACCACAGTCAAAATCCACTTGATATTTTAGGCTGCTAAAATTAAACTACAGTAACAAACATTGCTGAATCTAGTGCTAAAACCACTGATGAAACATCAGAATGGTTCCTTGCAGCCAAATCCTATAGAGCTGCATTATAACTAGGCAGTTCTATGGAATTTGAGGACAGGGAAGTACCGTATTTGCTCGATTATAAGACAAGGTTTTTTCCAGAGCAAATAGGTGTCACGTTCTACCCAGGATGCGGAGCTGCATATCTATCTTGCTTCAGTTTTTCTGTTTTGCTTTAATCCATTCCTGGATTTCCGTATGCTCAGTTCTGATCTTTCATTCCTGGCTTCTAGTTCTGCTCTTTGCTTCAGCTCTGTTTCCTTTATAAGGTGTGCCCCTCACATGTGTTCTGTTTGTCTCAGTCTGCAGTCTAAGGTATGTCTCAGTGCTATGTGTTTGGAGTTCATGTTTGGTTTGTTTCGTACCTTTGTCAGTAGGGATTAGCGTTAGGACCCACCGTCATTGGAGTACTTTGGGTAGTGGTGGGCTAAGCATACAATGGCCATAAGATGTGACGGAATCTCCAATAGTTATCAAACAGTCCTAGGCTAGTTCCTGTATTTATGTGTGTGTCCTGTATCCCCGACAGCGGGGTGTCCTGTCCTGTATCCCCGGCTGCGGGGTGTCCTGTCTTGTCACCTGTTGTGCCCTGTAACATGTATATCTTGTCTGTTTGTTTCGTGCCTGGTCTCCCTGTCCCTTGCTTGTTATGTTTCTGCTATATCCTTTGCTTAGCTTCCATACTCTCAGCCTGAAGCATCCTGCATGTGATTCTAGTGATATGTTTCATGCCTGCTCCAGGGTGGCTGCAGGATATAATTTCGTTTCATTTTGGACTACATCTGCTGCTATGTCAGGGCGCTGGTATGTGGCTGCACAACCCTAGGTGCTCAACACCTGGGTGAGTGTGGTCGCCCTGCAACCAGGCCCTGTCCAACTCCACTACTGCACTGTGACTCCTGAACACAATCTTTGGGCGCGCTGGGTCAATGCAGTCATCTGTATGGACACGGTTCCTGACAATAGGTCTGACTATGAGACTAAGATCCAGATCCCCCATAGCGTTGCAGGGGACCTGGATCCTCCTGTCTTATGCCCTCCTCCCAACTTCCCGGTGCTTCTGACTCCTCGTGGTGTCCCGGCAGCGTGTAGAGGTCTACGCGTAGACAACTTCCACTGCAGCCGGAATGAGGTGCGGTTAACAGCAGGCTTTCCCCTGCTGTCAGAGATCAGAGTTCCCCAGACAACCCCCGCTGCTAACCACACCTCCTTCCGGCTGCAGCGGAAGTTGTCTACGCGAATCGCATAGACCTCTACACGCTGCAAGAACAACACACCGGGGAGTCGGAAGCACCGGTAAGTTGGAAGTAGGGAGGAGGAGGGAGGGTGTTTAAATGGGGGGCATAAGGCATTTCTGTAGGCAGAGGGCTCTATGAAATGCCTTTTAACCCCCTTAATGCCACTCTGCCTCCTGAAATGCCTTATACCTCCCTATATGCCACTCCGCACCATAATATGCCCTTCAACCCCCTAAATGCCAGAGTGGCATATAGGGGTATAAGGCATTTCAGGAGGCAGAGTGGCACATAGGGGGTCAAAAGGCATATCATGGGACACAGTGGCATATAGATGGTTAAAAGGCATATCATGGGGCACAGTGGCATATAGGGGTTATAAGGCATTTCTGGGGCAGAGTGACAAGCCCGGTTGGAAAAAAAAAAGGAAATAAAAACAAAATATTTTTCTCAATCATAGCTTTTATTAAAAAAAAATAGTTCACATAGTTTACATGAATTAACACTTACTGATAGAACTTTTTCCTATAGGGTCCTCTTATATTCAGGCTTTTTCTTTTTTTCATAAATTAATATTCAGATTTTGGGGGGTAGTCTTATAATCAGGGTTGTTATAATTGAGCAAATGCAGTAATGGGGATGTCCCCCAGTCCCCATGGAATCTGGAGGTATTCCCTTCCCTAAATCACCCTCATGGGGGTGTTGGGGGTGATTTAAGTGAAATTACCCTGCCCAGGGCTTCTAAAAGAATAGGGTCACCACCCCGTTCTTAAATCATCAACCCGCAGTATATAAAATGTAAAAACCAATATTTCTTAAACATGGAGGGGGTCTCCGTAACAAGGGGGGGACACCAATTGGGGACTATGACCCGCCCACAGACCTATGCCCCCCATATTTAACATATTTAGGGGGGGTTGGGGGCATTAAAGTAATATATATACTGTTTATACTTCATTATACTGCAAACCTACAGTTGTACTTCAATGTACTGCAGTTTTAGTATGTTTCTACTTCAATGTACCGCAGTTTTACTTCAATATATTGCAAACCTAGAGTTGTACTTCAATGTACTGCAGTTTTACTGCATTTGTACTTCAATATACTGCAGTTTTACTTCAATATATTGCAAACCTAGTGTTGTACTTCAATGTACTGCAGTTTTACTGCATTTGTACTTCAATTTACTGCAGTTTTACTGCAGTTAGGCTAGGTTTCCACTTGGGTTTTTGTCCTGCGGTTTTTTTCTTGATGAAAAACGCCAAGAAAACTGCCACTGCATTTTCCTGCGTTTTGGCGTTTTTTTCTGGAGTTTTTTCTGGCGTTTTAGCCTTTCTGTGGAAATTGCTTTTTTTGACCTTAGGCAGTTTTTCCAGCCTTTACAAGTTAGAAGTTTCACCCAGCTAAAAGGGATTAGGATAAATGGCGAGTATCTGCCCCCTGATGTCATTTACTTGGTAGAGTTCTACTTAAACGCCCCGGCGGACCCTTTTGTCACTTTTCTGTGGTTTGTAAGGCCTGCTTTATTCCGAATGTCTGCTCCTCTAGGAAGATTGGCCCCAAATGATGGTGCAAATTGTTTGCTGTTGCTTTTGGCAGGCAGGATCCAGTTGGTTTGTTTGTATTGGATGTTTGTTCCAAATGGTGTAGAATTCAATATGAACTTTGTTTTGTGTGAAACTGTTTGTTTCCCGCCTATTTCTCGTAGGACACACAGATACTGGGTCCATCCTCTGCATTGTAACTGTGGAAAAAAACGCCATAAAAAACGCCAAGGCAATAAACCCACATGGCTTTTTCAGGCTAGGTTTCCACTTGGTTTTTTTATGCTAAAAACGCCAATAAAAACGCCAATAGCGCCACCTGGCGTTTTTTTAGTGGAAAAACGCAGCAGCCAGATGTTAGCTGTTTTTCAATAGGAAATCGCAAAATGCCATTTCCACTTGGCGTTTTTCTGTCTGGCGTTTTTTTTCAGTCCTCTTTGGCGTTTTTCTGCTTTTTTGGCCTCTGTGGCAGTTTTTCAAAATCGCAGCATGTTCACACTCTGGCGTTTTTTCAAGGAAATCTTGGCGTTTTTCTCCAATAGAAGTCTATGGGAGAGAAAAAACGCCATGAAAAAGCCATGTGGGTTTATTGCCTTGGCGTTTTTTATGGCGTTTTTTCCACAGTTACAATGCAGAGGATGGACCCAGTATCTGTGTGTCCTACGAGAAATAGGCTGAAAACAAACAGTTTCACACAAAACAAAGTCCTGGACTGGTTCATATTGAATTTTACACCATTTGCAACAAACATGCCATTACAAACAAACATACCCGACGCATCAACTGGATCCTGCGTGCCAAAAGCAACAGCAAACAATTTGCAGCATCATTTGGGGCCAATCTTCCTAGAGGAGCAGACATTCGGAATAAAGCATGCCTTACAAACCACAGAAAAGAGACAAAGGGGTCTACCAAGTAAATGACATCGGGGGCAGATACTTGCCATTTATCCTAATCCCTTTTAGCTGGGTGAAACTGCTAACTTGTAAAGGCTGGAAAAACTGCCTAAGGTCAAAAAAAGCAATTTCCACAGAAAGGCTAAAACGCCAGAAAAAACTCCAGAAAAAAACGCCAAAACGCAGGAAAATGCAGTGGCAGTTTTCTTGGCGTTTTTCATCAAGAAAAAAAACGCAGGACAAAAACCCAAGTGGAAACCTAGCCTCATGGCGTTTTTTCTCTCCCATAGACTTCTATTGGAGAAAAACGCCAAGATTTCCTTGAAAAAACGCCAGAGTGTCAACATGCTGCGATTTTGAAAAACTGCCACAGAGCCCAAAAAAGCAGAAAAACGCCAAAGAGGACTGAAAAAACGCCAGACAGAAAAACGCCAAGTGGAAATGGCATTTTGCGATTTCCTATTGAAAAACAGCTAACATCTGGCTGCTGCGTTTTTCCACTAAAAAAACGCCAGGTGGCGCTATTGGCGTTTTTATGGGCGATTTTAGCAAAAAAAAAACAAGTGGAAACCTAGCCTTACTGCAGTTTTTTTTTTTGTAAGGGCATGACTGCTTAGACCCATAGCAATGGGCCATAGCAAAGGGGCCAAAGAAAGAAAGATACTTTTAGGCTAGGTTTCCACTTGGGTTTTTGTCCTGCGTTTTTTTTCTTGATGAAAAACGCCAAGAAAACTGCCACTGCATTTTCCTGCGTTTTGGCGTTTTTTTCTGGAGTTTTTTCTGGCGTTTTAGCCTTTCTGTGGAAATTGCTTTTTTTGACCTTAGGCAGTTTTTCCAGCCTTTACAAGTTAGCAGTTTCACCCAGCTAAAAGGGATTAGGATAAATGGCAAGTATCTGCCCCCGATGTCATTTACTTGGTAGACCCCTTTGTCTCTTTTCTGTGGTTTGTAAGGCATGCTTTATTCCGAATGTCTGCTGCTCTAGGAAGATTGGCCCCAAATGATGGTGCAAATTGTTTGCTGTTGCTTTTGGCACGCAGGATCCAGTTGATGCGTCGGGTATGTTTGTTTGTAATGGCATGTTTGTTCCAAATGGTGTAACATTCAATATGAACCAGTCCAGGACTTTGTTTTGTGTGAAACTGTTTGTTTTCAGCCTATTTCTCGTAGGACACACAGATACTGGGTCCATCCTCTGCATTGTAACTGTGGAAAAAACGCCATAAAAAACGCCAAGGCAATAAACCCACATGGCTTTTTCATGGCGTTTTTTCTCTCCCATAGACTTCTATTGGAGAAAAACGCCAAGATTTCCTTGAAAAAACGCCAGAGTGTGAACATGCTGCGATTTTGAAAAACTGCCACAGAACCCAAAAAAGCAGAAAAACGCCAAAGAGGACTGAAAAAACGCCAGACAGAAAAACGCCAAGTGGAAATGGCATTTTGCGATTTCCTATTGAAAAACAGCTAACATCTGGCTGCTGCGTTTTTCCACTAAAAAAACGCCAGGTGGCGCTATTGGCGTTTTTATTGGCGTTTTTAGCATAAAAAAACCAAGTGGAAACCTAGCCTTAGGCCCGGTATCTGTGTGTCCTACGAGAAATAGGCTGAAAACAAACAGTTTCACACAAAACAAAGTCCTGGACTGGTTCATATTGAATTTTACACCATTTGGAACAAACATGCCATTACAAACAAACATACGCAACGCATCAACTGGATCCTGCGTGCCAAAAGCAACAGCAAACAATTTGCACCATCATTTGGGGCCAATCTTCCTAGAGGAGCAGACATTCGGAATAAAGCATGCCTTACAAACCACAGAAAAGAGACAAAGGGGTCTACCAAGTAAATGACATCGGGGGCAGATACTTGCCATTTATCCTAATCCCTTTTAGCTGGGTGAAACTGCTAACTTGTAAAGGCTGGAAAAACTGCCTAAGGTCAAAAAAAGCAATTTCCACAGAAAGGCTAAAACGCCAGAAAAAAACGCCAAAACGCAGGAAAATGCAGTGGCAGTTTTCTTGGCGTTTTTCATCAAGAAAAAAAACGCAGGACAAAAACCCAAGTGGAAACCTAGCCTTAAAGTTATGAAAAAATAGTTTTTAGTTGCAGATAGATTAGGCAACATGTATCCCCAGACATCAAATATATGTTGGTGATGTGGTAGTGAGGTAGGGACGTACCTTTGTTTGGTGCAATTGTTAAAAGGTAGACTATTTGTTGAATATGGCATGACATGTTAAATGATTGATTTAAAAAAATATACAGAACAACGTCATTTTGTAACCCATTGCTATTACAAACATTATAATAGCAAAAGAGTGAAAACAAAGCCACAATTGTGTATGGCCACATATAAAGGTAATCAATTAACCTGGAAGCTGACAATGGAAAGAGGGGTCAGTTGGATACAAACTTCATCCATGAAAAAAAGTAGAATGCTACCGCTGTTTAGAAAAACTGAAATCTCTACTGATTTAATTCTTGCCAATCGACATATATAAAATATCATATTTGTAACCCCTTTTTTTACCTTGCTTCGCTGTTATATATTTCAGTGACGCTGATGAAAGGAAACCTGAGCCTCCACAACTGCTGGGAGAAAACACAGAAAACTGATTAACTTGCAACACCAGCTCCCCCACCCCAAATGTAGGTGTTCTTGCCAGATGTCCCTGTGTTGGTGCACTGTTGGGGCCCTTGATGCAGGTACCGCTACCCGGGGAGACAAGGATATAATTGTTGATATACAGTATATTAGTAAAGTACATCTCCTTAGTGTCTTCAGACTCTCTTCCCACGCAAATGTCTGTCTGCAGCTGTGCTTTCACCTCACTCGTACAGGATGCAGGACTGGAACATAGAACGTGACGGCAAATAAGAAGCATTAGGCCCATCCAGTCTGCCCAACCTCTGAGTACTTTCCATAGTACCTGTCCTTATCCTATATCTAGATTAGCCTTATGCTTATCCCATGCTTGCTTAAATTCCTTCACTGTACTAACATCTACCACCCTTGCTGGATGGCTATTCCATGTACCCACTACCCTTTCGATAAAGTACTATTTCCTGATGTTACCTTTAAACCATTGCCCCTCTAACTTAAGACTATGTCCTCTTGTTGTGGTAGTATTTCGCCTTTGAAATAAACTCTCTTCCTTTATCCTGTTGATTCACTTTAAGTATTTTAATGTTTCTATCATATCCCCCCTGTCACGTCTTTCTTCCAGGCTATATATATATTAAGATCCTTTAACCTTTCCTGGCAAGTTTTATCCTGTAATCCATGAACCATTTTAGCACCCTTTTCTGAACTTTCTCCAACATATTTATATCCTTCTGGAGATACGGCCTCCAGTACTGTACACAATACTCCAAGTGAGGTCTCACCTCTTTCTACTGCTAATACCTCTGCCTATAGAACCAAGCATTCTGCTAGCATTACCTGCTGCTCTATTGCATTGTCTACCTACCTTTAAATCCTCAGAAATAATTACCCCTAAATCCCTTTCCTCACACATTGAGTTAAGGACAGTACCAAATATTCTATACTCTGCCTCCCTTGGGTTTTTATGCCCTAGATGCATTACTTTGCATTTATCCACATTAAATGCCAGTTGCCCACAGCTCTGACCATTTTTCCAGTTTCTCTAAATCATTTGCCATTTGGCTTATCCCTCCAGGAACATCAACCCTGTTGCAAATCTTTGTGTCGTCAGCAAAAAGACATACCTTTCCATCAAGACCTTCTGTAATATCACTAATAAAAATATTAAAAAGAATGGGTCCAAGTACAGATCCCTGAGGTATGCCACTGGTAACAAGACCTTGCTCAGAATATACGCCATTGACTGTTTTCTGTCACTCAGCCACTCCCTAACCCAGGCATGTCCAAACTTTTTTCGAGGAGAGCCAGATTTGATGAAGTGAACATGTGCGAGGGCCGACCATTTTGCCTGACATTCTTTGAACCATTAAAATTACATGGAAATTAACAATTTTATGCAAAGTTTATTGAAAACGGCATACTTTTCATTTTGTGACTTGGATGACAAATCTAAACAGGTGTTTAGATGATCAATTACTTTAGTCACCCAATGAATGTTATTGATTTTTTTGATTGATTTGGCATTTTGATTGATTTGGTAAACCCATGTTGTTTTTGATCTTGAAACCCATGTGATTTCAGATGTTCTACAATCATATCCTTTAACATAGTTTCCATTAATTTCCCCACTACAAATGTAAGATTTACTGGCCTGTAGTTGCCCGACTCCTCCCTACTGCCTTTTTTGTGAATGGGCACAACATTCGCTAATTTCCAATCCCCTGGCACAACTCCCATTACCAATGATTTGTTAAATAAATCCGTTAACGGTTTTGCTAGTACACTACCAAGCTCTTTTAATAACTTGGGGTGTATGCCATCAGGCCCTGTCGACCTATTTGTCTTTACCTTAGACAACTGAAGTAGGACCTCTGCTTTGATAAACGCACATGTATCAAATGACTCGTTTTTTTTCGTAACTGAGGTCCCTTTCCCTCATTTTCATTTGGCAGCTCTATTAACTTTGCTTTGCTTCTTTCTGCCTAATCTATCTTCTAGATTAGTCTATCTTCCTCACTTTGGGTATTTTTGTATTTACTAAAGGCTAACTTCTTGTCTGTCAGGGTCATCTGCGGGGGTCCCCGTCCGGTAGGAGGATCATCGGGCGTCCACGGCTTCGTCCACGTACCATGCGGCCCCAGTTCACATGAACCACTATGTTAGGCTGCATCAACGGTACTGTTTATGCCTTTTGTCTAATTGTTTACTGCTCAGTGGAATAAAACCATTGCTGAAATTCCTTGTACTGATTTTGCATTTACTGTTCACCTGGTGACTCTCTGCGCTATGCTTCAACCTCACATTCTTGACATTATCTTTTATGATTTTGGCCTCTTCTGTGGAGTACCACAGCGGTTTCTTTAAGTTTTTACTCTTACTGACCAGCCTAATAAAATTTTCTGTTATCTTCAATAATCCAACTTTTAAATAATCCCATTTCTCTTGGACTCCATTAAAATGGCTCCAGTCTGACAGTGACTCCTCTACACATATTCTCATTTTAGAAAAGTCAGCTTTTCTAAAATCTAAAAAATTCTGGGTACTTGCAGTATCTCCCACTCACTCAGGAAGTATACGGCACCATTCTGCATTCTCTGCACACTACTGCTTCAACTTCGGTGTACTGGTTGAATGTCAGCAGTACACACACTAAAGACAGCAGGCTTACTCCAGGCCTGCTTACAGGGAGAGCAGTGTGTCTTGCTTCTTCACTCCCCTGCTTAGCTCTGCCCCCCACCTTCCAGAAAGTTATTCCTAAATCAGGGGCGTCCAACATGCGGCCCGCGTGACCTCGAGGTGCGGCCCGCGTGAGATCGGCAGCCAAGATCACAAGCCCTGCTGCTTACTTGTGGGAGGGTCTATTCTCTGCTCCAGTTCTGCTTCCTCTGTGAGGAGAACGAGGGAGGCCGCGCCCCCTGCTGAAGGCTGTGAGCGGCATCGAGAACTGTAGTGAAGGTAAGGGAGTGGGAAAGGTTGTTTGAATGAGTACCCCTGTGAGGGAATGAATCTGTGAATGAATGAATTTGTGTGTGTGTGATAGCATGGATGTGTAACTGCTGGAACCTAGGCATGATGGGACTGTGATTGCTGTTAGCAATCACACTCCTATCATGCCAAGTCAGCCAGTACATGCTGAAACCTGGCTAGCTGCCCCCTTGTGTATTGATGCTGCCAGCAGTATGGGGTCTGCACTTACAGCCACCCTGTACCAGCATGTACTGGCTGACTTGGCATGATAGGAGTGTGATTGCTAACAGCTAACAGCAATCACAGTCCCATCATGCCTAGGTTCCAGCATTTACTGGTTGTCTGGGTATAAAAAGAGTGTGTTTGCTGTTAGCAATCACACTCCTATCATGCCAAGTCAGCCACTATATGCTGAAACCTGGCTAGCTGCCCCCCTTGTGTATTGATGCTGCCAGCAGTATGGGGTCTGCACTTACAGCCACCCTGTACCAGCATGTACTGGCTGACTTGGGATGATAGGAGTGTTATTGCTAACAGCAATCTGCTAGTAGTAATCACAGTCCCATCATGCCTAGGTTCCAGCATTTACTGGTTGCCTGGGTATAAAAAGAGTGTTTGCTGGGGCGGGGCTGACCGAGCTTCAAGATGGACGTGCAGTGAACTTGCTCCTCCACAATGCCCTAAAATACGCACATTTTATCGGCTCAATTCCTCTACATCACCGCGCTACCTGACTGCTGACAGTCCAGGCATGCCAGGCAGCACCCGCAAACCCGCAAAGAAGAAGTCGGTACCTGCCATTTTCCAGAGAAAAGCCCCCGACTCTGTGCTTCCCGCGCTATCCACCATGGAGCCTGCAGGCCCCTCTGCCGCGGGCCCTGTTGCACCATGCACGAGGCGTGATGTGGATGAGTTGAAGGACCTCGTCCTTTCTGTCAAGCAGGACCTCATGGACCACATCCATAACGAGCTCCGAGAATTGACGAGGGATGTGGCTGAAATTGGCTCCCGAACCGACACACTCGAGCGCGCGCAATCCACCATGCAGCGTGACCACAACCGGCTGGAATCTGATGTGGCCGCTCTACAACAAGAGGTGCTTACCTTGCAGGATGCGCAGGAGGACCTCGAGAACCGCTCGAGGAGGGCCAACTTTCGCTTACGCGGGGTCCCGGAGTCTTCACAAGATCTGCCTGCGGTCTTGCTTCAAGTTTTTAACCAACTGCTGCCTCACACCCCCGCAGAGGAGGTCTCCGTTGATCGGGCCCACCGGGCTCTTCGGCCGAAGCCCAAGCCTGGAGATCGACCGCGTGACATCGTGGTCAAACTCAGGGACTTCGCCCACAGGGAGTCCCTGATGAAGGCGGCGCGCTCTACTACCCTGCGGATCGACAACTTAGAAGTCCAAGTCTACGCGGACTTATCTCCGAGGACTTTATTACGACGCAAGGCCCTCCGGCCTCTCACAGACCACCTTCGCTCTCATGGCGTGCCTTACCGTTGGAGGTTTCCTTTTGCCCTCCAGGTGGCCCGCGGGGATGTGTCGCGCTCCATTAAATCGTTGTCGGACGCTGACCTCTTGCTCCAGGACCTGGGGCTCCCCGCCCTCTCTACCGGCCGCAAGAGAAGCCGCCAGGATCCTGACCCCCATCGTGAGGGTGAGTGGTTTGACGTCCGCTGGACTTGGCTGGCTACTACCGGTGCCTCCTCGGCTGTCTCCCACTGCGGTCCTTCTGGATCTGCGGCCTGCGTCGGTGGTCCTCGGTTGATGGCGCACATCTGCGCCCCCCTTGCCAGCTTTCTCCGCGGGCCTTCCCGAGGTTTCCAGTCGGCGGCCCGACCGTTGTCGTCAGGGCATCGCCGGTCTCAGCTTGGGACTCTGTGCCGGGGAGACTTGCCTGGACTCTGGGACAGCTAAGTCCGCCGTTTTGCGTTTTATTTTATGTTCATCACACACGGTTTTCTTTATTTGTTGTTCTTATACACGGCCGCTACTGGCCTTTATATTACGAGGTTGCGGAGCCTTCTCTGTCGCCATTGTGATGGCTCTACTCCGCACATATCGCACATTTACTCGTATTGGAGCTTCTCACGGCTGCCTTATTTGCGTTACCATGCTAACACTATGCCGCTGTTGTTCTGTATATATTGTTTCGTAGAGGTATTGTTTATTTTTTATTGTTTATTGCTTTAGGGCAGGAGATTCCATTTTGGTGGTTTGTCATGCCTAGACCCCTTGGAGACCTTCATTGGTCTCTTGATGGCCTGACATCTGGGTCTTTGACTCAGACGCCGAGTCAGTGTGGTGACTCGCCGGTCAGATTGCCATATCTCCGGCTGCATCTTAGTGGCCTGCTCTCATGCCTTCCCATTCCTATATATTGTACCATTCCTACATATACGATTACCTGCATAAGTGTGTGTTGGGTTTTTTGTTCCCTTCTTCTGCTTCCTCTCTCTCTCTCTCTCTCTCTTTTTTTTTTTTTGTTTTTGTTTTTGTTTTGTTTTGTGTTCCGGGTGCTCCAGAGCCGGCTGCCCCGCGACCTCCGTCGTCAGCAATACTCTCCACGTCTAAATGGCGGGTGACCTCACAGTGATTTCCCACAACGTCAAGGGCTTGAACTCCCCACAGAAGCGGCGCCTCGCCATGTCATACTACCAGAGATATAGGGGGGACATTGTCTTACTCCAGGAAACGCATCTTCGGTCTTCGTATCTCCCGTCTTACTGGAGCAAGCACTATCGCACGCATCACCACACCGCACATCCCACCCTGAAGAAAAATGGGGTCAGTATCTTCCTCCGCTCCTCTCTGAGTTTCCACCTCCATTCGGTTACAGCTGATAAAGGGGGCAGATATCTCTTGGTGACTGGCCTGCTGCACTCCCAACCTACGGCCATACTCAATGTCTACGCTCCTTCCATGTCTGCTGCCTCTTTTTACACCCATCTTTCTGATCTCCTTATGCCGCTTCGGAAACACCGCCTCATAGTAGGGGGGGACTTCAACACCTTATGGGACTCACTTTTGGACAGGAGAGGCCCCTCGCCCTTGCTGCACTCTTCACCTAACTCCAAGCACCTTAAAGACTTCGCGAAACCGCTGCCCTAGTGGACATCTGGCGGCTCCTCCATCCGAAAGCCCTGGACTACACCTTCTTCTCCCATCCTCACCAGTCCTACTCCAGGATAGATTACATTTTTCTGGGCCAATCCTTGGCCAACTCGGCGAGGTCTGCAACATTGCATCCCATTACCTGGTCCGACCATGGAGCGGTGGAATGCACCCTTCGTCTCACGGATATTCCAGTTGGTCGGGGGCAGTGGCGCCTCGATGAATTCCTTCTTACTGATCCCCAGGTGGTGGGAGAGATTGATAGAGACCTAGAGGAGTTCTTTCATTTCAATGAGGCACCCGAGGCTGACTCGCTGCTCATAGGGCAAACTCATAAGGCGTTCATTAGGGGCTCCTTTCTGCGCATCGCCGCCCGGCGTAAGAAACTCCATCGGGAAGCCTTGGACTCTCTCACCTCTCGTCTCTCCGTGTTGGAAACCCTCCACAAGAGCACGCTGGATGCCAGGGTCCTCCACGATATGATACAACTGAAGGGTGAAATTAACCTGCTCCTCAGCAAACAGGTCCTGCACTCTCTCAACGCCACCAAGCACACATTTTTCGAGAAGGCCAACAAACCAGACGCGATGCTAGCCAGGCGTCTCAGGGCACAGAGGAAAGCGCAGAACATTTCCAGGATTGTCAACTCCAACCAGCACTCCTGGGTTCATCCAACGGACATAGCCAACCAATTTGCTTCATTCTATCAAGACCTGTATGATGGCACCAAAGCTCCAGGGAATGCCCGCTCTCCTGATCATCTGCTCCACTTTCTCGACTCTCTTCCCTTGCCATCTCTGCCTCAGCAGCATGTCTCCTCGCTATGTAGCCCTTTCACCGAAGAGGAGGTCCGGGCCGCCCTGTCCTCTATTAAGCCCTCTAAAGCACCGGGCCCAGATGGCCTTCCGGGGTCCTACTATAAAAAGTTCCAGTCGCTTCTTGTACCTCGCCTGCTCAAGCTCTTCAATTGTTTTCTGTCGGGGGTCCCCCCGTCTGGTGAGATGCTGCGGGCCAAGATCATCGTCATCCATAAGGAGGGCAAGGACCCTGCTAATTGTGGCAGTTATCGCCCCATCTCCCTCATCAACGCCGACATCAAGCTCTATGCCAAGCTGCTGGCGACCAGACTGGGGTCGATCATTCCTCTGCTGATACACCCTGATCAAGTGGGGTTCATCCCGGGCAGGGAGGCCCCGGACAATATCCGGCGCACAGTCGACCTCATTGAAACAGCTAGGCTGTCTCGACAGGATTCTATGTTGTTGGCGTTGGACGCGGAGAAGGCCTTCGACAGGGTCGACTGGACCTACATGTGGGCAGTCTTGAGGAGATTTGGCCTCGGGGAAGGGTTCATCCAGGGGACCCGAGCTCTTTACTGTCGCCCGTCTGCTACTGTCGCCTTGATGGGTTGTGAGTCGACAACTATTGCTATACGCAACGGAACGAGGCAGGGGTGTCCTCTCTCGCCACTCCTGTTTGCCTTGTGCATCGAGCCCCTAGCCGCGGCTATTCGGCAACATCCCAACATCACGGGCATCGCCGTCCTCGACACTCAATACAAACTGAGCCTCTTTGCAGACGACATTCTCCTCACCCTTACCAACCCCCTCGTTTCGCTCCCGAATCTTTACGATACCCTCCGCACGTTCTCTCGTCTCTCAGGGTACAAAGTTAACAAAGCCAAATGTGAGGCTCTGGACCTCAACTTAGATGACCCTTTAAAGAGTTTGTTGGCATCTAACTTCAAGTTTACCTGGCAACTCAAGCATTTGAAGTATCTCGGCATCCGCCTCCCTAGGGACTTTGCCTCGTTGTACCAGTCAAACTTTCCTCCGCTTCTTTCTGCTCTGCGTGGTGAATTGACGCAATGGTCCCGCTACCGCATCTCTTGGCTGGGTCGTATTTATGCAGTTAAAATGAACATTCTTCCTCGCATTTTATATCTATTCCGTGCGCTTCCTACACCGGTCATCAAGAGCGATATTGTGAATTTCCAGTCTTGTATCTTTCGTTTCATTTGGAGCAACAAACGAGCCAGGATCAACAGGGCCACGATGTACAAATCCAAACTGGCGGGGGGCCTTGCTGTGCCTCACTCTACCTGTACTATGTGGCGGCAAGGATCTCTCAATTGGAGGCTTGGTCCTTCCCTGCTCACACTCTGCCCTGGGTCGATATCGAGCATAGCTATGTCTCACGCCACCGGTTGCCGCTCCTTCTCTGGTTGGATCCTCCCATGCCTCTGCGTTCACCTGCTTTGCCCACTATCACTGCAGCTCTGGCTACGTGGCACACCTGGCGTTTTAAACTCCGCCTTTCTCGCAGCTCACTCCACTGCTTCTCCATCCCCTGTTTCCAGATGGTAACGATGTTGCCCGATTTCAATGGTGGCGGTCCGCGGGCCTCAGCAGGCTAGGCGAGGTGGTGAGGACTACCAAGATGCTAACTTTCCAGGAGCTTCGAGATTCCAAGCGCATCCCACCTGCCGAACTGTTTCGCTATTGTTGTGGACATGGATTGCATCGTCCATTATTAGTGATTCACGTCACAGACGCAATATCTGTATCTCCCTTTGGATAAACCACTCCCCTAACTGTGGCATACATTACAATACCAATTAGTTCTATTGTTTAAGAAGTGCCTTACCTCTACCACCAGGTAGCACTAGAGAGTGAGTGATGTGTACATCTATTGTTTATCTAAGACCATAGATAATGGCTACCTACATGAAAAGCCATGTGGGCTATGCCAGGAACAATGGGATATCAGGAACTCCAGGAAGAAGGGGGAGGAGCAGAGGAGACTGGAAGGAGAAGAAGGAAGCAGCATGGCAGAAGCTAAGGGAGCTGTGAAAGTTTGCCAGAGAAAAGTATGAGATAGAAAGCTGCTCTTCCATCTTGGGCTAGTTAAGTGCCAAGAAGCTAGGACTAGTTAAGTGCCTAGTATTGTAACTAAGAATTAGAAAACAACTACTGAAAGAATCCTTTAAAGTCTTCTATATGATCCTGGTATCTAGAGCCATTTTGGAAACTGAACACCAAAGGAGTGATTTGATATGCTGATACTCTCTGAAGTTAAGTACATATGTTATTACAATGTTATTAGAATATAATTGTTGACTGTCTGTAACTTTGTTATGGTAACCTTTTTCGATATATTGTTTTTACCGCTAGAGGTATTAATAAAGTATATCATTATACATCATAACATCTGTTGGTATTCGTCTTTACATAATTTAACTGTATTCCTGAATCAAATTTATTGTTGTATTGTTAGATGTGTTTTGTCTAAATTGTGTATTTAAATATTAGCATAATTTTGCATAAAACAGGCCACGACCACAACAGCTATCTACAAGTCCGCCACTTTGTTTGCTCGCTACTCGAGGGGCGTCCTATTTCTGCGCTCACAGTCTTCGAGAGACGTTTTCTCACTGGCAGGAGGATTAAGGGCTCTATTTCGACGCACTATGCACACTTCATTGACATCACCTTCCCTCACCCTCCTTCGTACCGCGCGCTGTGGCATGCTGAACTTCAGAGGGAGCTCCCGGAAGATTCCTGGGACGCCGCAATTGCCAATATCCACAAGCTCACGATCAACACAGATACCAAGGAATGAGCATATAAAGTACTCGCACACTGGTACATGTCGCCGGTGAAACTGTCACAGATGCTCCGGTGCCGCGAGGCCAGCTGTTTCCGAGGTTGCGGAGAGAGAGGCTCCTATCTTCACGCCTGGTGGTCGTGCGACCTGGTGCGCCCACTCTGGTTGACCTATTTTGCCATGTTGTCCATGGCGCTGGACGTCACGTTTGTCCCCTCGCCAGAGATCGCACTGCTCGCCATGGACGCCCCTGTCCCGCAGCTTCCTCCTGCTGCCCAGCGTCTTATTCACCGTATCTGTGCGGCGGTTAAGCGCACTCTGGCGAGAAGATGGAGGGGTCCGCCACCGGTTCAGGGCGAGGTTGCGGCGAACATCTGGCACCTTATCACCATGGAGCTCATGACGGCCAAACTCAGGGATGAACTCCATAAGTTTGACAGCATCTGGGACCCATGGCTCTCCGCCTTCTCGGATACCAGGCCGTCCGCCCCATTACTTCGTCTATGATCATGACCTCTGGCTCAACGACTGCGGCAACCCGGTTCCCCCCCTTTTTTTTTTTTTTTTTTTCTTTCTCTCCTTTCCTTTATTTCTTTCTTCTCTGGTCCCTCCCTGCCCCCTTCTTCCTTTTCTGCTCTTTGCCTTTTCCTCCCCTCCCCTCTTCCTATTCCCTTGTGGCATATATTAAAAAGCGAAAATGTTCGGCGTCTTCACTGTTGCACTTCGCAGAGGGTATCCGACTTATGTTACCGGGTGCTTCGCTCTCGGTCGTCCTCCTTTGCTCATCATCCTCTGTGTGTCTTCTGCAGGGCTCTGTACTGCGTGTTTTTACACTGTATGTTACTGTCATTACGGACTTGTTACGCTGTTATTGCGGTGTGTACACTGCCCTACTGTGTTTTGCTTGCCAATAAAAGATTTAAACAAAAAAAAGAGTGTTTGCTGTTAGCAATCACACTCCTATCATGTCAAGTCATATTGTTGATTTTTTTTATCCAATTGTGGTGTGTTACTTTTAATAAAATTGGACAAAAAATACTGGTACAGCCAACCAGTACATGCTGGAATCTGGGTATGCCTGAGATTGCTGTTAACAATCATAATATATAATTTTTTTGTACAATTTTGGTGTGTGACTTACTTTTATTAAAAGTGTGTGCGTGTGTGTGGGGGGGTAATTTTCAGTTTTGGCTAAGTGAACCCTGAATTTTCCGTTTTGGTCCAGAATTTTCATTTCGGTGTATCCCTAAAATAAATAAACTATTTCATTTTAACTTATCCAGAATCCTGAATTTGTAGTCACAAAACTTTCTAGGCCCAGAAATCAGTGAGAGGAAAAGTAAAGGTTTTGTGTCATTTACTTTATTTTAATCTGCATATCTTATTAAAGGCCATATTTTCTCACAGTGAGAAAATAGTGCGGCCCTCGCACGTATACAATTCTGATGAAGTGGCCCACTGCAGAAAAAACTTGGATGCCCCTGTCCTAAATCCTTCTCTCTGATAGGCTGAGAAATATGTCCCTAGCTCAGGAGACATATGTCCAAAAAGAGATCCTGACTGGCTCACAGGAGACCTGGTAGTGGAGGGAATGATCAGTATCCATGACAACCCAGCTGCAGTGTTATTAGACAGAATGACTGCACTGGGTTACATCTTAGTTTGATATACCTGTAGGCTGAACATTTGATTGCTCTTCTCCACTCGACATCTGTTTTTGTATTTTATGTTTTCTGTTCTACGTTCTGTTTTATATGCAGTGGATGTAACACATTATTATGTAATATGTATGTATCATTAAAATAGTAATATAGAGAGTTCTCTGATAGGGCAGCTACACCCATAATACCTTAACATGATTAGTCACCCTTTGCTGTTGCATAACATGGAGATGGTAGGTGGCCCCACTGATTAGCTGTAGTTTAAAGAACCACGTTTCCCTGAGATCTTGTGTGTTAATACTCACCCACTGATGTTCATTGGTGCCTCAATGCATTCCCTCTTTGCTTATTGTTTATCTTGTCTCAATATCCCAATCTGGTTGTATTGCCTTTCTTTGATGTGTACTAGATAAAAGACTGGATTTTTTCCTAATAAATAATTATACTTGTTGTTACCTTTAAACTTGTTTTGGATAGTTTTTGGTAAGATACAAGGCCTCATAAAGAGCTATATCACTTCACTTCACAAAGCAGTTTCCCCAGGACCCTGGAAGAGAAATAGCAGGAGACACCAGACAGTGTTTAACACTTGTTTCATGTTACAACATTTTAAAGTAAGTATTTTTTTTAATAATCTATGATGAAAAACATGAAAAAGTAGAAAAATAAAGTTGGACAACAAGGTATATGCCATTTCACAGCTACTAAATAACTACATACATTGCCATATTCAATTAAAGCAATAAAGCTTAGGAGAAACAATACTTAATATAAGAATAATGCAAAAGAATTATTCAAATACGTCAAACAACTATTTAGCCATATAATTGAGTATGATGCATATCAACACTATGCTTGTCAATCAACTTTTAATAAAAGTTATACTTTACTATCTTCGAATAACTCTGAGGTATTCTTGCCACTTTGATTTCATCCAAGGTAATCCTTTTTCTTACCATATTATTTTAAAAAAACATAAATGTACTTCATCTGGTTATAACATAATAAGTGTTGTAGTGTGTGAATAATTTAAAAAAAAAAAGGTAATCATGATTGGCGTGTGTTACAATTTTAACACTACACCTGAGACATTGCTAGCACTAACAGTCTTTGTCACTAGATGACAATCTTTACTATATACTGGTAAGTTCTGAATATTAGAGTCTTAATGGATAATTTTCATCTTAATGAAACATGTCGGCATAACTCAAAAGACAACTAATGTACTTTGTTATACCACTGTACATAGTGTGCATGGAGCAATTCAATTGCCCTGACTAATAGCCAACGAATGCCAAAATGCACGTAAGCAGTAAATGACTTGATCATCTAATCACCCCATGTGCGCCATGAGAACAGCCAAACAAGTTGACCACCAATTAGATCAAAGGAATAATACAAACCATGTTAGAGCATGCTGTTGCCACAGGAAATGCTAATTACAGCCAGTTGGGATGGGAAGCTTTCAACCTTTCATTTGTTCAGGAAACACATTTGAAAGGTAGTGATATATTTAGGCTAAATAGTGAGAAATTTATATTGATAGAACATTCATCTCTAACGCGGAAAAAGAAACGGGGGGTGGCCATTTTAGTATCTAATAAGATCAAAGTTGAGGTTATATATAGACAAAAAGACCTATCGGCCAGATTTGTGTTTGTCATATGTAAATTAGACGATAAAATATTTTCTATATTAAATATCTATGCCCCAAATACTAAACAGATACATTTTCTTAATATTATTTTTCATAAAATACATAAATATATTCAGGGAACATTTTTATGCTTGGGGGACTTTAATTGTGTATTAGATCTTGATTGGGATAGTACTAGTACCCCAAAGCGTAAAGGATGTAATCAGCTTAGGTTATCTAAAGCCTTCCAAGAATTTCTTGGGAAAAATGAGCTATATGATATTTGGAGAGCTCTAAGACCTTTAGATAAAGATTTTACCTTTTTCTCCCATCGGCATAAGGTATTTACACGGATAGATCTAATTTTAACTAAGCCTAAAGTACTACAGGATTGTAAGAAGATATCGATAGAGAATATAGCATGGTCCGATCATGACCCGGTTTGTCTTGTGATCAATAAAAAGTATAGATGGAGCCCGCAACCATGGAGACTTAATGAATTTCTTTTAAGAAGTAAAGATGGTCTTGAATTTATTTTAGAGAAATCAACTCAATTCTTCCAGGAAAATCTTACCAACGATACTAGCCTGGGAAATGTTTGGGCCGCATACAAATGTGTCATGAGAGGGTATCTAATTAAGAGAGAAGCTTATAATAGAAAGAAAAGCAATGAAAAATTGTCGGACCTACATATCTCTTTGAATAATCTTAAAAAGAAATGTCGAGATAACCCTAATGATCAGGTCTTTTCAGACATGATTAAGATAAGAAAAGAGATTCAACAGCGCCTCTTAAATATAGCCAATTTGAATCTAATTAAGATGAAACAAAAATTCTATTATTTAGGTAATAGAGCAGAGAAATTGCTTACGAATCAATTAAAAAAAAGGAGGCTCAAAGCTAGAATATATAAAATCAAGAAGGGAGATGAATTTGTATTTAACCCTGAAGATATAGGGAAAGCTTTTGGTGAGTTCTATACTAATTTATACCACATACCAACTCAAAATCAAGATAAGGAGCAAATGAGGAAATATTTGAGAGAAGCTAATTTGCCGAAAATATCAGAAAACTTAGCGGAACAACTGGATAGTCCTTTTTTAGAGGATGAAGTACGTAGAGCAATTAATTCGTTAAAAGTACATAAAGCTCCAGGTCCAGACGGCTATATAGCTTTGTTTTATAAAAAACTAGTGAAACTTCTGGTACCCCTCTTGACTAAGGTATTTAACGATATTAGAACTTCTAGGACTTTCCCGAATGGGATGCTTGAGGCATCCATTATTCCTATTCTTAAGTCAGGGAAAGATGAAACATATATAGCAAATTACAGACCAATATCGTTGATTAATATAGATACAAAGATATATTCATCAATATTAGCTGAGAGATTAAAGGAGGTATGCCCCCAGTTAATACATAGAAATCAAACTGGATTTGTAAAGGGAAGGCAATCTAATGACAATGTTCACAAAATTATTGACTTGGTAGAATATGCCTCTAACTATAGACTGCCTTCTCTGTTTCTGGCCCTCGATGCAGAGAAGGCATTCGATAGGGTCAATTGGCCGTTTATTGAAGAAGTGTTAAATGTATATGGTTTTAAGAAAGGGTTCATTGATTCAGTATTATCACTTTATTCAAATCCATGTGCTAAAGTGATAGGACAAGGTTTTACATCTAATTGGATTCAAATATTTAATGGTACTAGGCAAGGATGCCCTCTCTCTCCTCTTTTATATATTTTAACTATTGAGCCTCTAGCGGTAAGGATTAGACATAATAAAGATATTAGAGGGTTAACGATAGGAAATATAGAAAATAAGATTAGCCTGTATGCGGACGATATCTTGATATCATTGTACGACCCTATTAATTCTTTAAATGGTGTGATAGAAGAAATCACACTATTTGGTGAATTTTCTAATTATAAATTAAATACAAGAAAGACCCAGGCAGCTATCATGAATCTACCAGAACATATAAAAATGAGATTAATGGAAGAATATGAGTTTATTTGGGAATCTACAAAATTTGACTATTTAGGAATTACTATCCCGTTGAATATAACACAAATAACTGAAATTAACTATGGGAAACTCCGTGACCAATTAATACAGCAATTAGCAGTATGGAAAGGATTATTCATTTCCTGGATGGGAAGAATGAACGTTATACGAGCATATGTAATCCCAAAATGGTTCTATTTATTGCGTATGATTCCCATTAAACTTCCTGTTTTTTGGATTAAAGATTTCCAAAAAAGTATTGAAAAATTTATATGGGCGGATAAAAAGCCTAGAATTTCAAAGAAAATCTTATATGCTGGTAGAAATAATGGAGGTTTAAATGTTCCATGCTTAGATAGATATGTCCAGGCCAGTATACTTACCCATATAATGAAGCTGCAATATAAAAATAGTCTAGAAGAGGAATGGTTTCTGATTGAACAAGAAATGATAGGAATGACAAATCTAGAATGTTTACTTTGGAAACACCAGGATAAAGTAAAATCAATCTTAAACATACTACCTATATCTTTAAAAAGTACTATAGAGTTCTGGATCCGTTTTAAATATCGGGTAGGACTTCATAATAAGGTTGTTATGTCTGCACCTTTGGAAACTCTTCTTAATAACATCTCATCATTAAGCCTTAGAAATTGGGAGAATTTTAACACTAAGAAAATGAGTGATTTATATAGCGTAAATAAATTTAACACTGTCTCCCGCCTTAAGGAAGATTTCAAGCTGGGTGACTCTGAAATTTTTACTATATATAGAATTCGTCATTATTTAAAGACCCATATATATGTGGTAGAGAAATCTACGGAAAATCAGAATATCATCGATATGTTTTCTTCAGAAGTAATTGCTAAAGGGTTGAGGAAGTGGTATTCTCTGATAGAAGCACTAGATACCCCTCTTGAAAATTCTATTAAAAAGGCTTGGCAACAAGACCTTAAAATTGTAATTGAACAAAAAAGCTGGACAACTAGCTTAGTAGAAGTTAATAGATTTTCTCACTGCTTGAATATGATAGAATTACATTTTAAGATAACATTAAGATGGTATATGACACCTGTGAAATTGGCTAAATTTAACTGTAACACCACTCCTATTTGCTGGAGGTGTGATTTAGATAAAGGCACATACGTACATATATGGTGGAATTGCAACAAGATACAACATACATGGAGGGATTTATTTAAGATCATATCAGAACTCTTAAATAGGTACATAACTCCCACACCTGAAAGGGCGTTGCTACATTTAAATTTTTTGAACATTTCCGCTAATCAAAAAGCATTGTATATTCAATGCTTATTAGCAATGAAAATAATCATTGCTAGACATTGGTTACAGAAAACACCTATTAATATTGATCACGTAATTAACCAAATTAATCATCAATGTGTTATGGAACGTGGCTATTATTTCGCGTACCAGAAATTACATAAATTTGATAAGGTGTGGAGACCCTGGTTAATAAAATATCCTAATCTTCTTACTGACTACAGCCATTAAATCATAATAATATATGGAAATAACGAAACTCTGGAGACTCGATTAGTATGAATGGGGTATGAGTGTGAATGTTGTAAACCCTCTTTTCTTTATCTACTTTATTTATTTATTTATTTTCTTTAATTCTTCGTTCTTTTTTTTTTTTTTTTTTTTCTCTTTCTCCGTTCTGTTTCTGGTTTCCTTTTCTCTTTGTCTTTTATCTTCTTCTTTGGTCATAATATACCAAGGGTTATTATAGTAAAACTCTGGTATATTGGTCCTATATACTATGGATAAATAGTTAATGGTGACTGCTAATACAGATTAAGTAATAGATGTCTAATGCTGTAATAGGATATCTGCTATCTGTACTGCATTTTGACTTTATATGAGATATGTAAGAACTTTTAGCTAATGTCATTAATATGCCACTGTTATTTTTTATGATATACTTTTTATCTGAAATAAAAAAAAAAAAAAAAAAAAAAAATCTATGATGAAAAACATGAAAAAGTAGAAAAATAAAGTTGGACAACAAGGTATATGCCATTTCACAGCTACTAAATAACTACATACATTGCCATATTCAATTAAAGCAATAAAGCTTAGGAGAAACAATCCTTAATATAAGAATAATGCAAAAGAATTATTCAAATACGTCAAACAACTATTTAGCCATATAATTGAGTATGATGCATATCAACACTATGCTTGTCAATCAACTTTTAATAAAAGTTATACTTTACTATCTTCGAATAACTCTGAGGTATTCTTGCCACTTTGATTTCATCCAAGGTAATCCTTTTTCTTACCATATTATTTTAAAAAAACATAAATGTACTTCATCTGGTTATAACATAATAAGTGTTGTAGTGTGTGAATAATTTAAAAAAAAAAAGGTAATCATGATTGGCGTGTGTTACAATTTTAACACTACACCTGAGACATTGCTAGCACTAACAGTCTTTGTCACTAGATGACAATCTTTACTATATACTGGTAAGTTCTGAATATTAGAGTCTTAATGGATAATTTTCATCTTAATGAAACATGTCGGCATAACTCAAAAGACAACTAATGTACTTTGTTATACCACTGTACATAGTGTGCATGGAGCAATTCAATTGCCCTGACTAATAGCCAACGAATGCCAAAATGCACGTAAGCAGTAAATGACTTGATCATCTAATCACCCCATGTGCGCCATGAGAACAGCCAAACAAGTTGACCACCAATTAGATCAAAGGAATAATACAAACCATGTTAGAGCATGCTGTTGCCACAGGAAATGCTAATTACAGCCAGTTGGGATGGGAAGCTTTCAACCTTTCATTTGTTGAGTTACAACACAGGGTTAAAGAGTGTGGCTGATATTTCCCATCCTTCAATCTCCCATGATACATTTCAATCTACAAGTTTAAAAATACCTCAATTTTTCTTCTTAAAATGGTTATAAGTGATCCAAAAAAGCCTGCATATCAAGCCATGTATACTTATATTTTAACATGGTGAATATGTTGAAATGAGATATTTGCTACTGTAAGATTGGATATGTTGATAATTTAACTAATTACTAATATATTTTCTAGGGAGCTCAATGTTAAAACACACAAATTAGTTTTATATTTAATAAATCACCCCCTGTTGCAAAAACATATGGACGGAGGCACCTAGCGACACACAGTCTGGAATGCTCTTGAAAATACTGATAAGAGACAGAGATTAAGTACACCTGCAGATAGCGAAAGTAACACTCTCCAGGGAGAAGGAGATGGCATCAGTCTCAAAGGCGTGAACAATAGGAAAGCAAACATAATGTAGTGTAAGTTTGGCAGACAATTGTCTTAAGGACAGACTGTCATTGTCCGGCCAAGAGCGCAGGAAGTCAAGAACAACTAGCACGTCCCATAAAGAGCCATAACGTGAAACAGGGGGTCAAGCCAGACGTACACCCAAGAGCAAACAGCAGCCCAAATGGTCTTTACTGATGTGCAAGGAACGCTCTTGCTGCGACCACAGACCTCCTGTCACCTCTGTCTCGGACGCTGCTCCCCAACCTAAACAGAATGGCATCTGACTGTAATATGAAGTCTGGTTGAGAACCAAAGATCGCCCGACTGTTCCAGGCCTCCAAGTGTCGAAGCCACCTCTGCGGTAAGTCACACCTGTTGATCGTACAAAGGGACTTCTCTGAGTTGTTGGGCTTTAAATCAGTGCAGGGCATGGTAATGGATGGGACCTGGGAAGATCGCCTGGATCAATGAGGAGAGCAGCCCCATGAGCTAGCTACCAAAAGTGACAAGAGTCCTTCTGCAGTAAGCCTCAAATCTCCCACTTGATAGACTTGATCTTGGATGACTGTAGGTGGAGACAACCCGACACAGAGTCTATCTCAAGTAGGTTCACCACAAACCCAAGTTAGTGCAATGTTCTGACAATGAACTCCGTCTGGTTTAATAAGGTGGCTGCCTGCTGAGAGAACAAAGTTATGTTGTCTAGGTATAAAATGGATCTGGTACCTCTTGGCCTGAACTAAAGCAAAAAAGAATGTGAGGAGAACCGGTGTGCCCCCAAAATAGTGTGTGCTAAATAAGTAAATCTCTTAAAAATACTTCCCTTTTGTTTTCTCACAGCTGCCGCCTTAAAAACACCTCTCTCCAGGTGTTGTAAAGTATAGGTTCAATTTCAGTAGGGGGCACTCATGTAAGAAAAGATTTGCATGCGTTTCTCATTCCCCTCTCATAGCAAGATTAAACATCACTGAAGAGAGAGAGAGAGAGAGAAGGCACAACCAGTAGTGTGATACTGTTTACAAAAGCTCGTGAATAAGATAGTAAATGGTAGCACTCACAGGATCCCCACAGTGTCATAGTTATATAGGCTGAAAAAAGAAATGCGTCCATCAAGTTCAGCCTTTCCTATATCTGTAAATTTTTTGCTGTTGATCCAAGACAAGGCAAAAAACCCCAGTTTGTCTCTTTCCAATTTTGCACTAACAAGGGAAAAAAATCCTTCTTGAGCCCAAAATGGCAGTCAGATTTCTCCTTGGATCAATAAGCTGTTTCCCCATAATTAACCCCTTAACGACCTTTGCCGGTTCAGGACCGTCATGGAAAAACGGTCGCTTAACGACCTTTGACGGTCCTGAACCGTCAAAAAATTAAATAAGCTTAGAAAGTGATCAACGATCACTTTCTTCGCTTAAACGGCGTTACTGTAATGCCTCGATGTCGAGGCATTCAGCAAGGCCGAGATCGGCATCGCCTCCTAAACTTAAATGGTGTCGCTGGAATGCCTCGATCAGGAGGCATCCAGCGACACCAAACACTTACCTCTGGATGATCTGTGACCGCAGCTGCCGGTGATCTTCGCCATCAGCAAGATGGCGGCGGACCGGGAAAAAAAACAATAAAGAAGAGAGTTCGCTAGACGGTCTCCAGACCCTCTAGAGAACTCTGGCTCCACTTGCAGGTTGAATACAGGTACTGCACTCAACCATGCAAGTCAATGGAGCCCAGCTTTCTAATCACAATGTGATTAGTAAAATATTAAAAAAAAATGGAAAAAAAAAAAAAATGGGAAAAAAAAGTGCTAACATTTAAAAATAATTATGCAGTGATGTCACTAGATGAACCATCCAGTACCAGCAAAATGTGTAAAAAAATATTAAAAAAAGTATTAAAAAAAATAAAATAAAAAAATAAAGTTTATTATTTTGAGCAAGTGCTAAGATTTCTCAAAAATATCAACAAAGAGTTAAAATAAAAGCACTTCAAATACCCAAGGGGTGTCTAATATAAAAAAAAAAAATGGCTGATGGGGTAAATTGGAGTGGCCGAGCTCAAAGATAGGGCATAGGTACAGACTGACCAAAATGGAGAAAAAAAGCGCACTTCCCAAATGTGGCATTTTAAATCTCAAACAACACGACAAACCCATGCATGTCGGGTATCACTGCACTCAGGAGATGTTCCTGAACACACATTGGGGTGTTGTTTGACAGTGACATATACCAGAACCTGTATATCTATAACTAAAGTACAATTTGTGTGAAAAAAATAAAAAAAAATTACTATTACAAAGTTTGACAAAGTGTAGTTGTATAATTGGTGCATGGAAAGGGTTAAAATAACAGCATTTGGAATACCCTGGGGTGTCTAGTTTTCAAAAATATATGGTTTGAATGGGTTAAATTGAGTTAACCGGCTTCAAAGATGTTCCAAAGAGGAGATGGAGGCAGACTGACCAGATTTGTTAAAAAAGATTTGGAAATCATAAAACGCTGCTTGTACTTATTACCCTATAACTTACAAAAAACAGCAAAAAAACATAAAAACATTGGGTATTTCTAAACTCAGGACAAGTAGTAGAATCTATTTAGCTAGTTTTTTTACTTGCTTTTTAGGTGAGTAAAAGATTTTTCAAATAAAAGTCATAAAATTTGTTTTTTTTTCAATTTTTCACCATGTTTTTTTTATTTTTTTTATAGTAAATAAGATGATACAATCAAAATAATGGTATCTGAAGAAAGCCCATCTTGTCCTGAAAAAAACAATATATAACTTATGTGGGTACACTAAATGGGTGAGGAGAAAATTACAGCTGAACACAAGCACCACAAAAGTATTAAAACAGCCTCGGTCCCACAGGGTACAAAAAGAAAAAACGAGCCCGGTCCTTAAGGGGTTAAAGATTACATCCCTGAACATTATGTTTTTCCAAGTATTCATCCAGTTGCCTTACTGTAAAAAACCCTTTCCTCTGAATTAGACTAAGTCTCCTTTCTTCCAGTCTAAATGCGTGACTACGTGAAGAAGGCCATAATCCGCATTAAGAGCTTTGTAAATCACCATGGGGCTGAACTGAGGCCCAATGGCAATGACTTGAACTTCCAGATTTGATTGTTCCTGTGCTCTGTCAATAGGGTCACATTCGCATTGCTGAGGAGGCAAACCTTACGGAGAGCCCAATCCTGGATTAGCTTTGTGTCCAACCTGGAGCCTGTAGGAGTGCCCAGTCTGCTAATGACAGGATTCGGGTCACTGGGCCTACTAGATCCAAGAGCATACAGGTCACTGGGCCTACTAGATCCAAGAGCATACAGGTACTGAACATATGTACCGTATACTGTAGATACACTAAATTGCTGTATTTTGAACATGTGACCATGTTATGGTGGGGGGAAAAGTGTGATGGAAAACACCTCCACTCAGAATTAAGAAATAGCAGTGGTGTTATTAAACGCTCAACTACATATACCAGACAAGAAGACTTGGTTTTCCCACATAAATCTTGTAGTGCTACCATCAATGCAGAGGATTCTGGGTAGGCATATGCAAACAAGGTGACACTGAAGCTGAACAGCCCTGTGGTAGAAGAAGTAGCAGGAATCCATGAAACACTGCTGATACTCTACTGCTTGAGAGATGAACACAAAGTCTAACCATGAACCTACAGAACCATCGGGACAGCTCCAGTAATAGTTCACAGAGCCGATCCCAATGGAGCCCATCCCTTTAAAGATGCCTCTGTGATAATCTCTCCTCAGCAGATCTCAAAGTCAAGTCGAGACTCGTTGCATGAGTGGAGGTGTGTCCTCCCTCTCTGCCAATCATTAAGGCCCTGGTGGCCGCTACCTAGGTTCTCAGGTTCAGGAGTAGTTCCAGGCATTGATTCTTTTCTGGGGAGGCGTACACGGTACTGAGTATGACAGGCTCTCTTGCAAAGGATCTGTCCACAATGAGTAGTCTGCCCAGATCGCAATGGCAACATCTACAGACTTGCAGCCATTGTCACTAGACCAGAAGGACAGGCCATGAAACCATTCACTTCATAGGTGACAATAAGAATTAGAGAAAGACAAATCACATCCCTCCAACATAGAAATGTATCAGATTGCTGCGAAGAAAAAAAAGTTTGCATACCACTCCTTTGGAACTGATTCATCACTCTCCTCATATTACAGGTAAATATTGACGCCATTAGTTGGGAGAAAAAAAGGTTAGCTCGGACAAGGCGCTAGATACCACTTCCTTCTCTCGCAAGAGGTCTCCACCACCGTGGTTGATGATGCGGCTGGTCTAGGAGAGACCTGGGTAAGCCCCAGAACTTGGGTGTCTGTAGCTGGCTTGTCTGGGGTCAAGTCCTGGACTATATTATCCATGCTTTCATCCTGTGCAGCAGCGGGTCCAGGGGATGGAGGGACAGATGGTGGAGCCCTTTCTGATCAGAGGTCTTTGAAGGACACTTCTTAGCATCATCTTCCTCTTTTTTGCAGTTGTGCCTTCTTTTCCATGCTCCAGCTCCTTTTGGTAGCTTTTCCAGGGGTCTAGAGAGAAATCTGCAGCAGCAGGGGGAGGGAGGGAAACGGGGGTCTGAGATAACACAAGGTGCCTCAACTGGGGCCTTTTCGGGGGTGGCCACTGCTGCACAAGATCTTGATCTTGATCTCTTTGGACTACCTTCTTGCTAAAGTTTTTGACATCCAGGTCTGAGGTATGCCCTTCTACTGGAGGTACAGGGGGACCAACCTTCCACTGTACATTTATCCCCTGGATTGGGAGCAGACTGAGAGGTGGTACAGTCCCATGCCAGCGTACCCATCACTTTGGGCACTGCTAGCAGAGAACTGTATCCCAAAATTACTGACTCATCACTGGCCAGGGATTCTTAATCGCTGTAAGAACAAGCATGTTCAGGACTTATCATTTCATCACACAAGGAAGCATCATCACTATAATGTTCTGTGACACTACTATCAGGAACAGTAGAAACGTGAGCAACATTGGCTGCCATCTGTAAAGCTCGGAGACAGCCTTCCTTAGTCTTTTAGGTGGCTTCAGCGGTAGAGTTCCTGGCCTTTAGTGCTTCTTCAAAACACTCCAGATTCCTTTTGGGCAGGACATGATACACTACTGGTAAAGTATTAGTCGGGTGGTCGGGGACAATAGGAGAGCCAATATTAATACTGAGTGCATTCCTCAGAGATGTCACTAATGAGCAGAAGTGTTCACAACAAGAATATCTTACAGATGAACTTGGAGAAGTAACTAGGTGGTTAAGTACAGTCCCGATATGAGGAGCCCGAGACCGGCGTGGGCATTTAGGGCAGTTTGTAATAAAATGCCACAATAAAAAAATAGGCCTCTAACACACCTTCTGGCTCTCTTGCTTGAAGTCCTCTGAATCATTCCAATCTCCATCGGCTCTTCTTTGTTTTTGATTTTTTTGAAAACTTTATCAACAAAATGAATACAGCAAGCATGTAAAAATGTCAAGGGTTAACGGTTACAAATATGGTAGCATCGTAACACGGTAGGCCTATGAAAAAGGATACAAAAGAATACAGACAATAAATCTTAAATCTTAAATAGCAATCAAGACGTATCACAAGCCGAAGATGAATAGCGGTTGCAGCCACATGAGTCAAGGAAACAGAACAATGCATTACATAGCAACATAGAGGTAGAAACATGATACCCTTGAAACAATCAAATTGTATAACAAACACAAAATAAAACCCAAAAACAAAACCCGTCTGTCCATTCGTCACATCAGATGTCAGCACGGCAAGTCTGCATAACTGAGTCAAGCATACCAAAACATCACTGTAGAGAGAAAGTCAGGAACTTATGACCCAAGACTCACATAGTCCCCAACCAGAATAAAAGCATAACCACAACACTAATCCCTCACACCAACAGTCAAAATGTCTCAATTAGTCCCGTATAGGATCCTGTTGTCGCAGTGTCGCTTCCATGTACCAGGGAGTGGTAAGAAACGTCAGTTTAACTGCCCTGCGCGTAGGCGGCGGAAGCGAGTTAATGTAGTCCTGCCACACAGTGATAAACTTACCTGTCTGTGTCAATTTTGCCGTCTGAGCTGTGAGCCACGACATTCAAAAGAGATAGAACAGCTTAGAATGAAATAAGGTGATTGGTGGCTACGTGGGGTCAAGCCAATGGTGAAGGATAGTTTTGAGAGCCACCGCCCCTAAGATAAGTTGCAAGATGGCCTGTCTGGGCAATGCAAGAATACCAAACACCACATACTCAGATGTAAGTGTCAGGGTAACATGCAAAGCAGACAGCGCAAAACTCTGCACCTGTCTCCAAAAGGCCTGTACAAGTGGACATTGCCAGAGACATATGTCCGAGAGGGCCCTGCCCATCCGGTGACTACGAGCAAGCGAAATGTATGCTCTATGCAATATCTTACAAAACATCTCCCTATACATTGTGGCAGGAAGAGAAGTTCTCATCCTATTGTAAGCCCCAAGGATGGACGGGAGAGTCAAGTAAGGAAAATGTCTCAACCAACACTTAATGCCAGTCAGTATTGTGTCATGAACCAAATCGTATCGTGTCCGTTTAAGTATGACCAAGATAGATACCCCACCTCAGGAACAGTATCGACCAAGTCATTGAGGGTGTTAGACCAGTCTCCATTTGTAAATTCTCTAATCTGAACCCAGATAAAATGCCTGAGTTGGAAGAAGACAAACTGTGATACAGAGAGGTCTGGGAATTTCAGGCTAAGGTCAGAGAAGGATAGAACTGAGGGTGAGTCACAGTCCAGGAAGGGTTTAATGTACCTAAGTCCCATCTTTGACAACCCATGTGACGGATCGTCCTGTGCCCCAGACTGGACACATCCGCCCGTCAGCTCCTTCCCTCTCCCAGTAAGCGGACACGCTGCGGCTGTCCGAAGAAAGCAGTCACAGACCAGCACTTCCCTCAATCATGAGGCAGGACTTCATGCTTTGAGGTTAAAACAGAACTCTCTTTATTACAAACACACAGAACTTATATACAATCTCCATTCACTGTGCACCGAACCCAACCCCCAATCCTATCAGCCACATCCCATCACAAATCCCATTAGCCACATCCCCTCACAAATCCCATCAGTATACAGGGGATGTATCAGGTGAGAGAATTAAGGGATACAATGGGTTTCCCCCACCTGTGTTATCCCCCCTGTAGTGCGGGTGCCGTCTGGGCAGACAGGGCTGTGCTGGCTGATTAAGAGCCCCAGCCAGATTATAGGATCATCTCTTTGAAGGCTGGAGCTGCAGCCACATTCAAACAGGGTACACATAAATATAATAATAATAATAACAGTGAAGATCAGACATGGTTCTTCACATTACTCCCCTCTTGTGCAAACGTCCGGCAGACACAGCCAGATCCCTAACGGATCGGCTTGGGGATGACCGGGCCTCTACTGTCTCTAGTCCTGCGGGGTAGGGAGAGCGGGCGTGCAGCCTCTGGGGCACCCTGGCAGCCCCATGTCAGTCACCCAGGCTCTTGGGCCTGGCCCGTAGTCAAAGGGTAAGAGGCCAGCCCAGAAGCCTCTCCAGTGGGCAGCCCTCTTTAGTCTCCTCTGCAGGCATGGGAGACCTTTCTCCAGGGCTTCCTTTCCCCTCTGGGCCCTCAGCCCAGACTCGGCTCCCTCCCAACCTGATGGAACCCTCCCATGGTTACCCTGACTACGGGCTTGTCCTGAGTCAGCTCCACATTCCCCAAGATGGTGAGGTTTATTTACCTTGACAGGTATGATGGAGTGGACCATATGTCAAGGCCAAACCCCTAGGGGGGTTGGTCATTTAGGAACAACCAGGGTGCAATATAAGAAGATTTTAGATCTTGAGAAAGAGAGTTCTTTTTCTTTTAACAACTGCACGGAGAACCTTTACCATCTCAATCTCCCACAAGGATTATATATATATATATATATAAGGATTTCTTGTGTTTTCTCCTATTTGATTTTATGGACTATTTTGTAACTTGTACTCTGTGTTTCATTTATTTCTGCATGTTTGTACACAGCACTGTAAAGTATTTTGTCAGATTAAATGTTTAATTAATCAGCTCGGGTCTTTGCTCTCTAATTATATGAACTCACTCTTCTGCGGGATACGTTACCAAAGGGTTAATTATATATATGTCTGATTAGTAAAGTAAGGTTGTTATACTATAATTCTACTGTGTTGGGGTAACCTAAGATGCCCGGATATACAGTGGGGCAAAAAATTATTTAGTCAGCCACCAATTGTACAAGTTCTCCCACTTACAAAGATGAGAGAGGCCTGTAATTTTCACCATAGGTACACTTCAACTATGAGAGACAGAATGAGACAACAAAGTCCATAAATCACATTGTCTGATTTTTAAAGAATTTATTTGCAAATTATGGTGGCAAATAAGTATTTGGTCAATAACAAAAGTTCATATCTTTTGCTTATCACAGCATTCTTTCTCCAACCAAATACGACGAGTTGAGTTTCTACCAAAAGGTTCTACCTTGGTTTCATCTGACCATATGACATTCGCCCAATCCTCTTCTGGATCATCCAAATGCTCTCTAGCAAACTTCGGGCCCGGACATGTACTGGCTTAAGCCGGGGCACACGTCTGGCACTGCATGATTTGAGTCCCTGGCGGTGTAGCGTGTTACTGATGGTAGCCTTTGTTACTTTGGTCCCAGCTCTCTGCAGGTCATTCACTAGGTCCCCCCGTGTGGTTCTGGGATTTTTGCTCACCGTTCTTGTGATCGTTTTGACACCACGGGGTGAGATCTTGCGTGGAGCCCCAGATCGAGGGAGATTATCAGTGGTCCTGTATGTCTTCTATTTTCGAATAATTACACCCACAGTTGATTTCTTCACACCAAGCTGCTTGCCTATTGCAGATTCAGTCTTCCCAGCCTGGTGCAGGTCTACAATTTTGTTTCTGGCGTCCTTCGACAGCTCTTTGGTCTTGGCCATAGTGGGGTTTGGAGTGTGACTGTTTGAGGTTGTGGACAGGTGTCTTTTATACTGATAACAAGTTCAAACAGGTGCCATTAATACAGGTAATGAGTGGAGGACAGAGGAGACTCTTAAAGAAGATGTTATAGGTCTGTGAGAGCCAGATATCTTGCTTGTTTGTAGATGACCAAATACTTATTTTACTGAGGAATTTACCAATTAATTCATTAGAAGTCCTACAATGTGATTTCCTGTATTCTTTCCTCCCATTCTGTCTCTCATAGTTGAAGTGTACCTGTGGTGAAAATTACAGGCCTCTCTCATCTTTGTAAGTGGGAGAACTTGCACAATTGGTGGCTGACTAAATACTTGTTTGCCCCACTGTAAAGTCTTGGTGGTGGCAGCAAATTGTGTACTAGGGGTATAGTGTAGGAGGGATTGCTGGGGTTAATTTAGTTGTTGCTGGGACTAGCAACAGGAAACCAGGGATCTGGTGTCATTAACCCTTCCACTTATACACTCTCCCCACGGTCTCAGCCGGGCCAATAGCCCATGTTCGTGACACAAGGCAGTGGACCACTGACCCGACCAAACTGTTCAAGAAGGGAGAGAACCACAGGCCACTCTATACACGGGTTAGCCAAAAACTACAAAATGTCATCCGCAAAGGCAGAGGCCTTCAGCGGATGAGTCCCCGTTGGAATCCCCGAAAGAGTCGGGGTACGTTCCATGAGACAGGGCAGTAGGTCTAATGCAATATTAAAAAGAAGACATCCCTGGCGATGGGCCTTGAATTAACCCCATTGGTAGAAATCACAGTCCACGGCTTAGAGTAGATCTTCCTAAAGAAGCCAAGAAAATTAGAGCCAAAAAATCTGAATTTCAAAATCCTCACTATGTGCGGCCATGCAACCGAGTCAAAGGCTTTATGGGCATCTAGGCTAAGTAACGTATATTGGTGTCACTGGGTCACCAGAGTAGCGTGCATAACCGCAGTAAGCGCCTTACGGACTACGCGACCGTATAAAACCAATCTGGGCAGCAGAAAGAATATGTGGCAGAATAGAATGTAACTGCATAGCTATGTTTTTGATAAGGATCTTTATGTCAGTATTCAGTAACGTAATGGGACGATAAGACGTTACCAATTCCAACATCCTTGCTAGGCTTAGGGAGTAAGATAGTTGTAGCCAGTGGCGTCGCCAGGGGGGGGCCAGAGGGGGCCATGGCCCCCCTACATTATGCTGTGCCCCCCAGTGTGCCCCCCCAATTGAAACGCTATACCATTGACCCGGTGTGCCGGAACACTAAGCTCCAATTGCAGCCGATGCGGCTGGCAGTTTCAAAGCGGCTGTAAAACCCCCCCTGCTGGCTGCTTAATGGATTGCCGGCATGCCAATCACTGACTGAGGCTCTTCGTCCCGCCCCTTTGAAGGGAGCGGGCTCTTATGGAACAGTTGCTTGTCACTGCCTGACAGGGAGAAGAGCATGAGGGAGAAGAGCAGTCTGCTGTGTTACAGTGGAAGAATGAAGGCCAGCAAAAAAAAAAGTATTTTATTTTAAATAAATAGTGGAGGTGACAGAAGGAGGGACATTAACAAGGGGGGGCTGCATTGGGAAAATTAAATACAAAAAGATGGTGGCTGGGGACATAATTACACATCAGGGTGGTTAGAAGGATGTCACATATATCAATACACAAACGGGGGGGGGGGTTAATACACATGGGTCATTATATTAACCAGTACAAGGGGTTGGTGCATCAATACACAAGGGAGGGGGGCTGGCTGGGGGCATCAAATAAATTAATACACAAGGGAGGGGGCTGGCTGGGGGCATCAAATAAATCAATACACAAGGGAGGGGGGCTGGCTGGAGGCATCAAATAAATCAATACACAAGGGTGTATTGCAAAAATGCACAAAGGAGGGTGGCTGGGGGGGCACAAATACACAAGGGTCAATACACACAAACAGCAAAGCAATGTGGAAGGCATTTTATACGGTTATCCCATCCTGATGTGGGGGTCCATGTGGTACCAGAGCCTGCCCTGGGGTATGTATTTGGGTGTCAGTGTGGCAGAGCCTGTCCTGATATGAGTTTAGTCATCTGTTTCCTGGCACTTTACTTGCTGTAGAGGGTTAAATAGAACTTTGTAATTTTTATTTATCCAGATTTTGTGGTCACTTCAGAGGACAAAACTTTCTAGGCCTAGAAATCAGAGGAAAAGTAAAGGTTTTGTGTTATTTCAATCTGAATATATTATTAAAAGTTAGATGTTGGTTCAGAGTTTGTGAAACTCAATTCTTGATTACAGTATACAGGACGCTATTCCCCTTTGGTTTCACAGGCCTTCCCAGACCAAGTGGTACTCAGCTTAGTTATATGCAGCTGTATGCATTGTGTTATCTGTGATGAGGTGTTCATTTGGTGACGCAGCGCTAAGATGGTTGTGATGCATTAATGGCTAAAAGTTTTGTTGAAGTTTCCATTATGTCTAATCTCCTTAATTTATTTGGGCCTTTTAACTTTTTTCATTTCTGGGATTTTAATAATGTGATAAAAAAGAATGATTTATAGTTGTTTGGATGTCAAATAGTATGTCAAATTCTGTTGATCTGTATCTGCTATGTTTCCATACATTATTTATGTATACCTGCAAATACAGGTTTGTTTTTTTTATCTCATTCAGTTGCGTGTGCTGTTTCCATGTGTTGTTTATTTGATCTATACCTGAACTACAGGGTGTAAGTAAAAGAGCGGTATGGTTTAGTGAATGAGGGGACAAAGGGACTCTGGGGATGATTACAGGGGAGAGGACCTCTCAATGTCACGGTTGTTACAGGGTCACCGTACCCAAGGCTGGGTACCCCTGTTTGAGGGCTGAGGAATCACCAGTCAGTCCCTCATACGGATAGCACTCAGCTATCCATGGATCATCCAGACCACCATTCGTAGTAAACCAAGAAGAACTCTCTTTATTACAAACACACAGAACTTATATACAATCTCAATGCAATGTGTACCGAACCCAACCCCCAATCCCATCAGCCACATCCCATCACAAATCCCATCAGTATACAGGGGATGTATCAAGTGAGGGGATTAAGGGATACAATAGGTTCCCCCACCTGTGTTATCCCCCCTGTAGTGCGGGTGCCGTCTGGGCAGACAGGGCTGTGTTGGCTGATTAAGAGCCCCAGCCAGATTATAGGATCGTCTCTTTGAAGGCTGGAGCTGGAGCCACATCAGTCTCTGGGCCGGTTACACAATAATACACAATATAATATATTACCGGGTCACGGTATACGGAACCGGACACAAAAGTGCTCCGTGACCCGGCTAAACTTCATATGACACATGAGCCAGCTAGCCTGGCCCTGTCACAGATCTCCCCCTTGACCAACGGTCCGGCAGACCATGCAGATCCACACGGGTCTGCTGCAGGCTGTCCGAGTGGACAAAGTTCAAAGGTGCAGGCCTTAATTCATGGCGCCCTTTGTCAGAAGCATCCAGAGAAGGTGGGCCAGGGCCCTGGTTGCCCAAAAAGATAGTCAGTAGTTCTCTGTGAATTGGAGGACGGTCCCAGCTCAGCCGGGGGCACATGGCTATCCCCCTCACCGGGGTAACAGGGGCACGTGGAGACTCTTGCTCCCTAGTCTTGGGAACTGAGTCTGGGGCAGCTGCCAGGCCAGGGTGGTTGCATGGAAGGAAAACCCTGCTGATCGGGCCGGGGGCACTCGGGGAACCAGGGAAACACGTAGAGGTAGTAAGCGAGGCCTCTACCGGGACACTGGAGTGACCTAGGGGACACTCTGGGACAGGAACGGGTGCCCTTACAGGGTTATTGGGCGAGCTAAGCAGCTCTGCGGGGTACTCAGGGGACCCAGGGGAATACTCCGGGGCAGGGACAGGTGCCAGTACTGGACCACCGGGAGGGTTAAGCAGACCCTCAATCTTCCTCTCTGGGACAGGTGCCTCTGCCTGGGCACGGGGAGAGTCAGAGGAACACTCTGGGACAGTGACCTGGGCTTCTAGGAGGACACTTCGGGAACCAGGGATCACTTCGGAGAACACAGGGATAGGAACCAGGGCCTGCGCCAGGCTACTGAGAGGACCCAGGGAACTCGGCACCCCCTCTGGCGTCCTCGCTAGGTTAGGGAACGGTGCCTCTACTGGGTCACCAGGGACTTCATAGGGAACCTCTGGGGCAGTGACCCGGGCTTCTTCCAGGACACTCAGGAAATCAGGGGGACAGTCTGGGGCACTGGCTTCTACGGGCATAGCTAGGGGTTTGGTGAGGGGGATTGTGCCACTTACTCGGGCGGTGGGGACAGTCATCTCTTCTGCCGGGGTAGAGCAGCCAGGGTTGTTGGTGAGGACTTGGGTCGGAGCTTTTGGCTTCCTCCTCCGCTTCTTCTTGCTGGCGAGGACCTCGGTTCTTCTCGCCAGGGCAGGGGCCGCAGAGTAGGTGAAGAGGACCTCGGTCCCACTCCCGCAAGTTGTAGTACCATGCTCCCAGTCTCCTTGTAACTCCTGAAGCTCTACTCTCCGCAGCAATTCTTTATAGTCCCTCTCGAGCTGCCATTCCTCTTGGACCAGGCAATCCATAACAGCCTCCAGCTCGGGGGGAATAGCATAAACCAGGACTTCTGCACGGTTGTCCCAGATTGTATCCCTGCGGTACTGGCAGGGGCTTCCGAAGGACGAGTCAAATTGGAAGGCATCATATATCAGTCCTGGGTCGACGGGGCAATACAGCATCAGAGGGTCGCTGTGGTCTTCACCTGCTAACTGCTGGGAGAATCCCTGGTAGCGGCTCTGGAGGTCGAGTTCTGCATATATGAGACCCCTCAATTCTTCTTCCCACTCCGGCAACGGGTTCTCCCCCAGGAGTGGAACTCGTAGATCCCACATTGTCCAGTACTGTGCCCAGTATGATTCGAAGTGGGGATGGGAGAAATCATCCCTCCAGTCTGCGGGCGCAGACTCTAACTGCCTCTGCTGGTGTTCCAGCTCACACACCTCGGCTGTAACCCGGTCTGTCTCACCCTCTGGTTCTCGGAAGGGTTGGATATCCTGGTATGATATTTTGGTGGTCTGTTCCCCTAGTCTGGGAGATACAGACCCACTCTGGCTCAGTTCCCGGTGACACATTTCAATCACCGCCGTCACTTGCTCCGATGTAGCCCCTCCTGGGTACAGGGATAGGTGCCATAGAATGTTCTTTTGTAGAGCACTCAGTCCGAGGCTCTCCTCTGGGGCATCCTGGTGCCGGTCCATCTCTCTGCAGTCCGCAATCAGAGTAGCCTTTCCTTTGCTACAAACCTCCAGGAGCTCTCTTGGTGTCTCTCGTCTGCAATCCCAGTTGGTGGTTTGGATTTCACCCAAGTCGTGGGATTCTTCCCACCGCTGCCAACCAATGTTACAGGGTCACCGTACCCAAGGCTGGGTACCCCTGTTTGAGGGCTGAGGAATCACCAGTCAGTCCCTCATACGGATAGCACTCAGCTATCCATGGATCATCCAGACCACCATTCGTAGTAAACCAAGAAGAACTCTCTTTATTACAAACACACAGAATTTATATACAATCTCAATGCAATGTGTACCGAACCCAACCCCCAATCCCATCAGCCACATCCCATCACAAATCCCATCAGTATACAGGGGATGTATCAAGTGAGGGGATTAAGGGATACAATAGGTTCCCCCACCTGTGTTATCCCCCCTGTAGTGCGGGTGCCGTCTGGGCAGACAGGGCTGTGTTGGCTGATTAAGAGCCCCAGCCAGATTATAGGATCGTCTCTTTGAAGGCTGGAGCTGGAGCCACATCAGTCTCTGGGCCGGTTACACAATAAACACAATATAATATATTACCGGGTCACGGTATACGGAACCGGACACAAAAGTGCTCCGTGACCCGGCTAAACTTCATATGACACATGAGCCAGCTAGCCTGGCCCTGTCACAACGGTGCAGTCAGTGTGGCAAATATATTGGCAGCAGGGTCTAATATTAATATATATTGGCTGCAGGGGCTAATATTAATATATATCGGAAGCTGGGACTAATATTTATATATATCGGCAGCAGGGGCTAATATTAATATATATTGGCTGCAGGGCCTATTATCAATAAATATTGGCTGCAGGGGCTAATATTTATATATATTGGCTGCAGGGACTAATAATATATATCGGCAGTAGGGACTAATATTAATATATGTTGGCAGCAGGGTATAATTTCTATGTATATCGGCAGCAGGGTATAATATAAGTATGTATCCGCAGCAGGGGCTAATATTAATATATATCCGCAGCAGGGGTTAATATTAATATATATCGGAAGCAGGGTCTAATATTTATATATATTGTCAGCAGGGGCTAATATTAAAGAATGAAAAATAACTGTCACTTTAGCTGTTATTTTGAAATCATATTTTAATCACAGTCTTTACTTCAAAGAGATAAGTGCATATTATGTAGTTAAAAATGCACGTCTAACGTGTGTGTGTGTATATATATATATATATAGTGTATATGTACCGTTTTATAATTGGCCCCCCTACTTTGGTCCCTGGCCCCCCATGTGCCCCCCCCTAAATATGAAACCTGGAGATGCCACTGTTTATAATCAATTAACTGTGTTGCTCTGTATGAAGGAAGTGGTTCAACTCACAGAGCTTGCTCATTGTAAGGGGCTTGCATTCTCTAAGTGACTTGCTTTCTGTAAGTGACCAGTTTGTGCACCACAGCAGTTAGTTTAACACAATGGGTGTAAGAGAAAGGAGGGTAAGTGACATAAAGCAATTGTTTAAATTCTGTAAGTGCTCACGTCCCTTTATAAAGTATGAGCAAGCTTGGAGATTTCACTCAGTGCACATCATGCCATATGTATGCATGCTTGGAACAGCAGTTCCTGGGTCCATATCGCTGTGGTAAGTGTGATCACTTGGTCTCTCTGGAAGCTGAGGTTGGTGCTCTGAAGAGGCACATTGAAACACTGAGAGAGATTGACAATCTTGAGAGGAGTCTCTTGCTCACTGAGCAAAGTTTAGATGGGGCCCCTAGCAATGAGGGAGGAGATCAGTCAGAAGGGAGTCAGGCACATAGCTGGGTAACGGTAAGACGTGGTTGCAGTGGTGAAGGGAAGAGGCAAGCCAGCCCAGAGTCTCTCCCTCCCAACAAATTTGCCCTTTTAAGTGAGCACGTTGGGGAGGTAGACTCAGAGGTAGGTTTTCTGGAAAAAGCTGTTCTCTCTAACAGCCGGGAGAGCAGCTCATCCAATGTGCAGGGGATCCGAAAGGAAGGAAAACCCAGGCAGGTTGTGGTGGGATTCAATAATCAGGAAAACAGACAGGATAATCTGTAGCTTTGATCGCAGCAACCGAATGGTTTGCTGTCTCCCGGGTGCCCGGCTTCGGCATGTTGCGGACAGAGTGTATAGATTATTTGGAGGGGCTGGCGAGGATCCAGCTGTCTTGGTGCACATTGGCACCAATGACATAGCAAGAGGAAGATGGAGTGTCCTAAAAGGTAATTTTAGGGACTTAGGTAGTAAGATTAAGAAAAGGACCTCCAAGGTAGTATTCTCAGAGATACTACCTGTGCCATGCGCTACACCAGAAAGGCAGCGGGAGATTAGGCAGCTAAATGCATGGCTGAAGTCTTGGTGTAAGAAGGAGGGCTTTGGGTTTTTAGAGCACTGGGCTGATTTTGCTTTGGGGTACAATCTCTGTAGTCGTGATGGATTGCACCTAAATGCAAGAGGGTCCAATATGCTTGGGGAGAGAATGGCTCGCAGTTTAGGGAATAAGATCCATGAACTTGTAATAGTTGTGGCAACTGAGAATGTTGATATAGTGGCTGTTACTGAGACATGGTATAATGAGAAAAATGACTGGGACATATCAATACCGGGGTACTCTTTATATCGAAAAGACAGAAAGGGGGAGGGGTGGCCCTATATGTGAAAAATAACATAAAATCTAACTTGATACAAGTTGGTGAGGAGAGTCGATTTGGGTTACAGTACAATTTGGCAAAAGTAAAGTAACACGCATAGGTGTGATTTATAGACCCCCAGGACAAGTAGAAGAACTAGATAATCTACTAGTGGAGGAAATAGCTAAAAATGGAAATGGCCTACTGGAACCAGGTCCAGACCTGCCGGGTGTACCTGTTCTTCTGCACGCCACCTAGTGGCGCCAGCAGGTACTACCGCTCCTTTTAGGAATTTGCGATCTCGCCAATCCCAAGATGGCCGCAGACCGGAAGTGACGTAACGGCACTTTGAAAATTTGGCGGGAAAACGCTAATTGATGCCTAACTTCCTCTGCCTACTTAAGGGACTCAGAAACCTTCCAGCTTTGCCTTCTGATGGTCGTACCTATCTTTTATAGCGTCTATTCCTCAGTAAGGGTTCCTGTGTGATTTCCCGTTACCGACTCGGCTTGTTCCTGTTCCTGTTTCCCTGGCGTTTGACTCTGGCTTTCTCCACGACGATTCTGACTTCTGGCTCCCTGACCTCGGCTTACCCTGCAACGATCCTGACTTCCGGCTTCCTGACCTCGGCTTGCTCCTCCGCTATTCTGCACTGGACTTATCTGTCTGTTGGACTTGCACGTGCTGTTCTACCTGACTACAGGATCTATCTAACGCTGTGCGTGACAGTAAGGAGGCCATATTGGATTTAGTGTTAACAAATGGAGATTTGTTAACAGATATTTCTGTAGGTGAAAGTTTGGGATCTAGTGATCATCAGTCTGTGTGGTTTAATATACGAACAGTGAGTCACACCACACAAAAACAAAAGTTTTAGATTTTAGAAAAGCTGACTTTTCTAAAATGAGAATACCGTATTTGCTCGATTATAAGACGAGGTTTTTTTCAGAGCAAATGCTCTGAAAAATACCCCTCGTCTTCTAATCGGGGTCGTCTTCTAATCAGACCTCAAATAGAGGTCTGATTATGAGACTAAGATCCAGATCCCCCGCACCGCTGCAGGGGACCTGGATCCTCCTGTCTCCCCCCCCACACACACACACTTACCGGTGCTTCCTGCTGTATTGCCGGGGCAGCGGGTTGACGTCTACGCGATCCGCGTAGACAACATCCGCTGCAGCCGGAAGGAGGTGTGGCTAGCAGATGGGGTTGTCTGCGTCCGTCGCGGATACCTTCCCCGACTGTCAGAGATCAGAGTTCCCCGCACCGGTGCGGGGAACTCTGATCTCTGACAGCCGGGGAAGGTATCCGCGACGGACGCAGACAAACCCCCGCTGCCAACTCCACCTCCTTCCGGCTGCAGTGGAAGGAGACGTCAACCCGCTGCCCCGGCAATACAGCAGGAAATTGGAAGCCCGGTAAGTGTGTGTGTGCGTGTGTGTGTGTTAAATGGGGGCATAGGGCATTTCTGGAATGCCTTATACCCCTATATGCCACTCTGGCACTTAGGGGGTTAAAAGGCATATTATGGGGCAAGGTGGCATATAGGGAGGTATAAGGCATTTCAGGAGGCAGAGTGGCGTTAAAGGGGCATTTAATAGAGCACTCTGCCTCCTGAAATGCCTTATACCTCCCTATATGCCACTCTGCCCCATAATATGCCTTTTAACCCCCTAAGTGCCAGAGTGGCATATAGGGGTATAAGGCATTTCTGGAGGCAGAGTGCTCTATACAATGCCTTTTAACTCCCTTAATGCCACTCTGCCTCCTGGAATGGCTTATACCTCCCTATATGCCACTCTGCCCCATAATATGCATTTTAACCCCCTAAATGCCAGAATGGGATATAGGGGTATAAGGCATTTCTGGAGGCAGAGTGGCACATAGGGGGTCAAAAGGCATACCATGGGGCACAGTGGCATTTAGAGGGTTAAAAGGCATATCATGGGCCACAGTGCCATATTGGTGTGGCAAGCCTGGGGGCAGATGTGCGTAACTGGGGGACAGGTTGGAAAATACAAGGAAATAAAAACAAAAAAAATATTTTTCTCAATCATAGCTTTTATTTAAAAAAAATAGTTTACATGAATTAACATTTACTGGTAAAACTTTTTTCCTTTAGGGTCGTCTTATATTCAGGCTTTTTCTTTTTTTTCCCTAAGTTAATATTCAGATTTTGGGGGGTCGTCTTATAATCGAGCAAATACATACGTATAGAGGAGTCATTATCACACTGGCACAATTTAAATGGCGTTCAGGAGAAATGGGATTTTGTAAAAGCTGGTATTATTGAAGATAACAGAAAATTGTATTAGGCTGGTCAGTAAGAGTAAAAAAATTAAAGAAACCACTGTGGTACTCTGCAGAAGTGGCCAAAATCGTAAAAGACAAGAAGTTAGCCTTTAGTAGATACAAAAATACCCAAAGTGAGGAAGATAGACAGATCTATAAAATTAGGCAGAAAGAGGCAAAGAAAGTTATAAGTAGGGCTGCAACTAACGATTATTTTAATAATCGATTAGTTGGCCGATTATTTTTTCGATTAATCGATTAATCGGATAAAAAAAAACAATATGCAAAATTTTCGTTTCTTTAAAATAATTTAATGAACTGGATGTTCAAAAACAACTTAAAATTTACATTAACATTCTTATTTTATTATGATATAATAAAAAACAATATTTTCAAAGTACAAGAACCCAAACACAATATTTATGAAACAAAATAACCCCAAACATTCTGAAAAGAGGTGGACTATTACTGTTCAAGAAACTTTGCATTAGAATGCAAAAATGTTAACATGTCCACATGCTCAGGGCTGAGGCTGGCTCTCTTTTTACAAGCAATGTTGGCTGCAGCAGAGAAGAGGCGCTCTGATGGAGTGGAGGTGCCTGGGATGCACAAGTAGGATTTTGCCAGTTTTGCCAAGGTAGGATATTTCTCTTGGTTGGTGTTCCACCAATTCAAAGGGTTTCTCTCCTTGGCAAGGGGCCTCTCTGCAAAATAAGCCTGGACCTCATTTCGGACTTGAGTATGAATATCCTCCTCCTCAAGTTTCCCCTCTCTAGTCTCCTCTTCACTGCTGCCCCCAGACTCAAGGAGTGAGTCAAGTAAAGAAGCAGCAGATGTTGAGGGTATGTCAACTGTCATTACAGGCAAAGAAGTTGTTTCCCGCTGCACCATCTCCCTTCTTACAGCAAGCGCCTCTGTCTGCACTTTTGCCTGTACACTTATAATTTGCTCTGGTGTTAAAAACTTCAGCCTCCTAAATCGTGGATCCAGGGCAGAGGAAACAACAACAGTGTTTGGGATGTTTTCAAAAAGGATCCCCTTCCATCTGCTTTGAAGCTGGTCTTTTACTGTGGCTTGGAAGCTCTTCAGCGGGGATGATTCAAAACCGGCAACCTCATTGGACCTTAACAGCCCCTTCACAAGTGCAGGCATGGAAGATACAGTTACATATTCTTGGCCACTCATGAATACAGTGGCACATTCAAAAGGCTTAAGAGCGGTGGAAAGTTCTTCAAGAAGATTCCACTGTTCTGGCTTTAACTCCAAATAATGCTTGCCCCTTTGAGTAACAGATGGGTCAGACAGAGTGGCAGTTACGGGCCACCTTTGTTCAATTAGTCTGTCGACCATATAATAAGTGCTATTCCATCTAGTGGTTACATCCTGAAGAAGTTTGTGCTCTGGTGTACCCATCTGCTTCTGCTTCTCCTTCAACCTACTGCTGGCTAGCTCACTTTTTTTAAAATGCTCAACTAGTGCTCTTGCAGCACTAACAGCTCTCTGAATTCCAGAGTGCTTTAATGAAGCATTGATCACCAGCTGTAATGTGTGGCCAGTGCAGCGAATACTGGCCCACCCATGCTTGTCCTCTAGGATTTTTACAGCAGCCACAATATTTGCACCACTGTCATGTACAATGGCAATTATTTTTTTATCTGGAATCTCAAACTTTGCGGCGACCTCCTCTATCCATTCTGCGATGTTTGCGGCTGTATGTCTGTCTTCAAGAGGCATTGTAGTGAGACAGAGAGAAGACAGCTTCCAGTCATCCCCTATGTAGTGGCATGTAATGCCAAGGTAAGCCTCAGTAGCTACACTTGTCCATATGTCTGCTGTAAAAGCAATTCTGCAGTCATTAGCGCTGATGGCATGCTTCACATTCTGAAATGCCTCTTGGTACTTCCTCTCCACTAGTTTGGTGAAATGAGTTCTTGAGGGAAGAGTATATCCGGGGTTTAGTACACTGACCATGCTTTTGAATCCTTGGTCTTCAACCATGGATAGCGGCCGCATGTCAGTGACCAGCATTTTCAGAATGGAATCTGTTATAAGCGTTGCTTGCTGTGGAGTGCACTGGGGATTTCGCTGCACAAAATCTGTCATGGTACGCTGTTTCTTCCTGAAAGTAAAAAAAATATATATATCAATAGATTTATAGATTATGATTGGTAGTAGAATGCAGAAAAAGCTACTTCTCAATTTATCATTTGGGTTTAACATACCGTCCTGATGTTTCACCTTCCTCCGTGAAGCCCACATGTTTCCTTTTCATGTGCTCGTTCATCACAGTCGTGCTTCCGTGCCACACAAGCTCCATTTTGCAAATTTTACAGGTTACAACCTTCTTTGCAGCATTTAAAGTAAAATGCTCCCATGCCTTAGAGGACTTGGGTCGCACACTTTTTTCAGCGGTTGCCTTGCCAGAACCCTCAGCCATTTTTATTATTATGTATGTGCAGTGTTCTTTGCAGCTAGAATACAAAAATAAGTTTGTTGTATTATTATTGCAGTGTAGTTTTCCCAGCACCCATATTTGCACTTGCCCCAGTGCTTTGTCCAAGCACTCTGGTCCCAGCACTTTGCCCTGCACCCACACTTTGCCCCAGCATCAGCACTTTGCACCCAGCACTTTGCACCCAGCCCTGGCACTTTGCACCCAGCCCTGGCACTTTGCACCCAGCACTTTTGCCCCAGCCCTGGCACTCTGCACCCAGCACTCTGCACCCAGCACTTTTGCCCCAGCCCTGGCACTTTGAACCCAGCACTCTGCACCCAGCACTTTTGCCCCAGCCCTGGCACTTTGCACCCAGCACGTTGCACCCAGCACGTTGCACCCAGCACGTTGCACCCAGCACTCAGAACTTTGCACCCAGCACTTTTCCCCAGCCCTGGCACTTCGCACCCAGCACTTTGCACTGTGCCCCTGCACCCAGTCTCCAACTCTGCCCTGCCCCCACATTCTGCCCTGCCCCCACACTCACGCCCTGCCCCCACACTCACACCCTGCACCCACTCTGCCCTGCACCCACACTCACACCCTGCATCCCCACCCCCACTCTGCCCTGCACCCAGTCTCCCACTCTGCCCTGCACCCACACCCTGCATCCCCACCCCCACTCTGCCCTGCACCCAGTCTCCCACTCTGCCCTGCACCCACACCCTGCATCCCCCCCCACTCTGCCCTGCACCCAGTCTCCTGCCCCCCCCACTCTGCCCTGCCCCCCCACTCACACCCTGCCCTGCATCCCCACCCCCACTCTGCCCTGCACCCAGTCTCCTGCCCCCCCACCCCCACTCACACCCTGCCCTGCATCCCCACCCCCACTCTGCCCTGCACCCCCACCCCCACTCTGCCCTGCACCCACACTCACCCTGCCCTGCATCCCCTGAAACCCCACCCCCACCCTGCCGTGGACCCCCACTCCGCCGTGGACCCCCACTCCGCCGTGGACCCCCACCCCCAGAATCGCTCTGTGCGAATGGAGCCACTCGCACAGAGCGGTTCGCTCTGTGCGAGTGGCTCTATTCGCACAGAGCGATTCGCTCTGTGCGAGTGGCTCTATTCGCACAGAGCGGTTCGCTCTGTGCGAGTGGCTCTATTCGCACAGAGCGAACCGCTCTGTGCGAATAGAGCCACTCGCACAGAGCGATTCGCACAGACATTCCCACAGACATGAAGAATACTTACCTCCGCTACGGACTCGTTCCACTTTCAAGCTTCAAGTCTACAACTTTATTAAACTCTTGATGCGCGTCACATCTGTCACATACGTATGCAGAAGGTGGAGACTGCAGAAACGGGGCAACGCTCGCGGAGGTAAGTAAAAGGAGCCGAGTGCTCCAACGACTAATCGATCGCTCGATTAATTGATAACGGAAATCGTTGACAACGATTTCCGTTATCGATTATTATCGATTTTATCGATTCGTTGTTTCAGCCCTAGTTATAAGATCTGCCAAATCACAAGCAGAAGAGCGAACATTTTTTAGATATATAAATGAGAAAAGTAAAGTTAAACAAGGATTAGTTAGACTAAAAACAAAAGGAATATATGTAGAACAGGATAAGGGTTTAGCTGACTGCCCCAATGAATATTTCTGTTCAGTTTTTACAGATGAAAATGAAGGAATGGGACCTCAGTTGGGAAAAAAGACTGAATCATTTGAAATATGTTTATCGAGGCGGAGGTTCTACTTCAGTTGTCTAAGGTAAAGACAAATAAGTCGATGGGGCTGTGATGGAACCCTCCATCACTCGAGAGGCCTGACTGCCAGCCTCCTCCCTATTGACTATGGGCCCTGGGTTTGTAAAGACTTCTGTGGCTACCCCCAGCAGTATCATCTCATCACTGGTTGAGGGGATTATCTCCAGCAGACAGCCAGGATCTGCCACCATGGAGTGACCACCATTGTTGGAGTTTAATGTTGTATAAATCATGGGTTTCAAGATCAAAAACAACATGGGTTTTCCTCAGGAAGATCTTGCCAAACAAATCTTATTGATTTTTTTTGATTGGGTGACTAAAGTAATTGATCAAGGTGGTGCAGTAGACATTGCGTATCTGGATTTCAGTAAGGCCTTTGACACTGTCCCACATAGAAGACTTATAAATAAACTGCAATCTCTGGGTTTAGATCCCAATGTTGTTGAATGGATTAAGGAGTGGCTGAGTGACAGACAACAGAGGGTTGTAGTCAATGGCGTATATTCAGAACAAGGTCTTGTTACCAAGTGGGATACCTCAGGGATCTGTACTTGGACCCATTCTCTTTAATATCTTTATTAGTGATATTGCAGATGGTCGTGATGGAAAGGTATGTTTATTTGCTGACGACACAAAAATTTGCAACAGGGTTGATGTTCCTGGAGGAAGAAGCCAAATGGCAAACGATCTAGGTAAACTGGAAAAATGGTCAGAGCTGTGGCAATTGGCATTTAATGTAGATAAATGCAAAGTAATGCACCTGGGGAATAAAAACCCACTCACTTGTTTCACCCCAGGGCAGAGTATAGAATATTTGATACTGTCCTAACCTCAACGTGTGAGGAAAGGGATTTAGGGGTAATTATTGTATCGCGTAGAGCTCTACACGCAGCCCGGACTAAGCACCGGGGACTCAGAAGCACCGGTAAGTTGGGGGGGGGGCATAACACAGGAGGATCCAGGTCCCTTGCATCTGGGTCCCCAGTGCTTAGTCCGGGAAGCGTGTAGAGCTCTACACGCAGCCCGGACTAAGCACCGGGGACTCAGAAGCACCGGTAAATTGGGGGGGGCATAACACAGGAGGATCCAGGTCCCCTGCATTGCTGCAGGGGATCTGGATCTTAGTCTCATAATCAGACCTATTTGAGGTCTGATTATAAGACGACCCTGATTATAAGACGAGGGGTATTTTTCAGAGCATTTGCTCTGGAAAAAGCCTCGTCTTATAATCGAGCAAATACGGTATATAAATATTAGACCCTGCTGCCAATACATTTTTTGTTCTTGAAAAAATTGGACCCTATGCAAGCATTTTTCTTGGGCCCCCTCCACGCTTCGTAGCATGCAATCACTCCCTCCGCTCCCGCACCACAAAAAATATTTGGCATACTGAATCAGAATTAGACATACAAATCCTGTATTTGCCGGTATACAATAATAATGTATGGAAACATAGCATGGCAGGTATAGATCAACAGAATATCACAAAAACCCAGCTTTGCAGGTACAGATTAACTGGAATTCACATGCAAGCATTAAAGGTATTGATAAAACCCATAAAATTACAGGCATAGATCACAGGTTGCACACCACCAAAGCCAGGCCTCTTGCCCACATTGCCCACATAGAACCTGACCAGCAAACAAATCACACACATAGGATTTGCCATCTTTGTCCCAAAATAGCCCAGCCTAAGTCAACTTTGTCCCCAACCAGCCCTGCCTGTGCCATATTTGCCTTTCCACAGATCAATTATACAGCTATGATACACACAAACACTTTTACAGTCACTCACCAATTTACATTTCATTCACACAATAATTTATTCTTACACATTCACACAAATCATTTACACATATTCATTAATGCCGTGACGGGAACTACCTGTACACCGCCAAACGTTGCTTCCTCCTGCAGGGACACAAACAATTAACCCCTTCAGCGCCAGACAGAACCAGCGTTGTAGATAGAGGGGGGGGCTTTGCTGCACCGGAGCTACGTTGGCACTGCGGCTAGCCGAAGCCTAGCTACACAGTGTGGCTCTTGTCCTGAAAAGGACAATAAAAGATCATAGCTCAGTTTATTTGTAAACACAGAAGTATTTAAACAGTACAAGGGGTAATTTACATACAATAGACATAACAAGCCACACAAAGTTCTCCATCAGGTCCTCATTTGCACACGGCTCAGTATTTGCACTCAGCCCACCTCAGCCCAGTAGGGGGTTGCTATTGTAGTCTGTAGGGAGGATGGTAAACACGGGCGTTTCCCTGAATTGTGGCTGAAACCTGCTGGATATTAGATCCAGGTGCACATACTGGCCATAGAAGTCTCTGTCCTGTAAGTCCTGACCCGATGGAGAGTAAAACACCCATGAACCCCTTCCCAAAATGCAGGAACCCCTTCTCTGTCCTTTAGCATGTCTTGTAGTTTGGGAAACGTGACACTCTGTACCAGGGTCCATAGTCTGTAGGAATGAGGCTGGCATGGAGGCTTCCATGACAAATCCATTCTCACAAATTCATACAATTCATCCACACATTAATTCATTCATACTCTCACTCATTCACACACTAATTCATTCCTCTCACTCATTTGCATAATTCATCCACACATTAATTCATACTCTCACTCATTTGCACAATTCATCCACATATTAATTCATACTCTCGCTCATTCGCACAATTCATCCACACATTAATTAATTCTCTCACTCATTCGCACAATTCATCCACACATTAATTCATACTCTCGCTCATTCCCATAATTCATCCACACATTAATTCATTCTCTCACTCACATAATTCATCCACACATTAATTCTTTCATTTTCTCACTCATTTGCACAATGCATCCACACATTAATCCATCCATTCCCTCACTCATGCTCACTGTTTATTTTAATATTCTTACTACCCCCTTCTCACTATCTACCCCCTCTCCCTCCCTTCTCACTATCTACCCCCTCTCCCTCCCTTCTCACTATCTACTCCCCCTTCCCTCACTATTTACCCCATCTCCTACCCTCCTCATGAACTACCCCCCCTTCTCACTATCTACCCCTTTGTATTTCACTTACCTTGCAGAAGTCTTGAGGGGGGAGCTCGCTGCCTTGCTCCTGAGCGCCGGAATATGATGTCATATTCCGGCAATCAGCATGAAAGGGGAGTGGGGGCTCCGAGTGCTGAACACTTATTCTTGAGTGACCGTTTGGCGCCCCTCTCTCTCCTCCGTGTCAAAAGAACATCTGGGCAATCTGGAACATGTGGTCACCCTAGCCTAGCCTATTGGCAGAAATCATAGTTACAATAATCACAGATCACAAGAATCTTCTCTAGCTTGAATCAATCAAAAAACTCACCCGTCAACAAGCTTGTTGGCCTTTGTTTTTCTCTCAGTTTACTTACATTATAACCTTTCAGACTGGTTTAAAGAATTTTAAAGCAGACACCTTGTTAGCGTGCTGTCCAATAATCCCCTTCAGCTCTACCCAAACCCATTATCCCCATTCATATAATTTCCTCACTTCTGCAAATTTCCATTTTTTGTTAAAAATGACTTTTTCTCACTTTTCTTTGAAAAATCTTTTACTCATCTGCAAAAACTAATGAAAAAAAACATGCTAAATAGATTATATTTGTCCTGGGTTTAGAAATACCCAATGTTTTTATGGTTTTTTTTTTTATTTTTTTCTGCACGTTATGGGGCAGTACCAGTAGCGTTTTTGCTATTTCAAAACCATTTTTCTCCAAATCTGGTCATTCTGCGCCATGTGCTATTTCAGGTACCTTTGAGGCCGGCCAATGCAATTTACCCCATCAAACCATATATTTTTGAAAACTAGACACCCCAAGGTATTTCAAATGTTGGTATTTTAACCCATGCACTAATTCTACCACTAGCCTTTGTCAACCTTTATGGTAGTCCAAATTTTTTGTATTTTTTTCACACACGTTATACTCCAGGTATAAATTTACCGCTCCTGGTATATGTCCGTGTCAAACAACACCTCAATATGTGTTCAGCAACATCTCCTAAGCGCAGTGATACCCCACATGCATGGGTTTGTTAATATTTGGGAGGTAAAAGACCACCTTTGTGAGGTGTGTATTTGCCATTTAGACATCTGGTCAGTCTGTGCCCATGTCCCATATTTGGGACATCTTTGAAGCCGGCTAATTCAATTTACCCCATCAAATCATAAATTTTTTAAAACTAGGCTCCCTATGGGCATTTGTAACGCCAATATTTTAACTGTTTCCATGCGGGAATTTTTTTGGAAGATATATCGCTAATTGTAGGATTTGCGCATAAAAAAACTTATATATATATATATATAAATTTGCACTTTTTTGGTGACAGTGGGGAGTTATTTTTACATGTTACCATATATATATATATATATATATATATTTTTTACTTTATTGATTTCAGTTACTGGTCTGTCGTTTAACCCACCGATCGCTGTGAATCACGGGGATCGGGAGGTTGTGAAGCCCCCTCTGGGGCATTGCAGGCTTGCCTCCATGAAGAGGCAGCCTGGAATGCCCCTCACCCGATTTGCATCGGGCTCGGGGGCGTGTTTAACAGGCCGGTGATTTGCATCACTGGTCTGTTGTTTAAACTGTCGATCTCGGAGATCGGAAGGTCTTAAAAACTTTTTTTTAGTGTGCCCAGACAGCCTCATGTCACGTTCGGCCCAGGCTGCGGAGCTGGATATCTGTCTTGTTTCAGTTTCCCTGTTTTGCTTCGATCCATTCCTGGATTTCCTTTTGCTCTGTTCTGATCTTCCATTCCTTGCTTCTGCTTCAGCTCTGTTTCCTTTATAAGGTGTGCCCCACCCATGTGTTCTGTTTGTCTTAGTCTTCAGTCTAAAGGTATGTCTCAGTGCTATGTGTTGAATTTACATGTTTGGTTTGTTTCGTCAGCAGGGATTAGCGTTAGGACCCACCGTCATTGGAGTACTTTGGCGTAGTGGTGGGCTAAGCATACTATGGCCATATGATGTGACGGAATCTCCAATTGTTATCATATAGTTCTAGGCTAGTTCTTGTATTCATGTTTGTTTGTCTCTTATGTACCGTTCCCTTCTTCCTTGTATTATCTGAGGATTCTGGTTCCTCTCTCCTCTCCCTATGTTCTAGTTTATATGGACTATCCTTGCTTAAAGGAGAAGCGTCCGAGGATTCCGGCTCCTCACTCCTTCCCCTGTGTTCCTTGCCTTGTTCCCTGTCCTTTGTTGTGCCCTGTATCATGTATATCTTGTCTAGTAATGTTTATTCCTTGTCTGGTTCACTGTAGTGCCCTGTAACATGTATATCTTGTCTGGTTATGTTTCATGCCTGGTCTCCCTGTCCCTTGCTTGTTATGTTTCTATACCCTTTGCTTAGCTTCCATACTCCCAGCCTGTAGCATCCTGCACGTGATTCTTGTGTGATGTCTCATGCCTGTTCCAGGGTGCCTGCAGGATTTCACTTTGTTCTGGACTACATCCGCTGCCATATCAGGGAGCTGGTGTTTGGCTGCACTACCCTAGGTGCTCAACACCTGGGTGAGTGTGGTCACCCTGCAACCAGGCCCTGTCCAAACTCCACTACTGCACTGTGACTCCTGCATACAATCATCGGGCGCGCTGGGTCCTTTCAGTCATCTGTTTGGACCCAGTCCGTGACACCTCACTTGTGAGGCTTCCAGAAAAACCGCAATGCCGCCAATCGCGGCGAAAAGCCACGATCAACAGCAAATAACGCTACCACGTACATGTACGGGCATTGTCACAAATACTTTGCATCATTACCCCGTACATGTACGTGGATTGTCGTTAAGGGGTTAAATCCAGATGGTTCCTTTCAATGTTGTTCCAATGAGAGTAAAACGTGGAGTTCTTTTTTGAGGTTGTTGCATTGCCCCTAAATCTAAGAAGTTTGCAAAGAAAATACTCCTCTGACCACATGAACAATTATGACGCCTTCTTTTCCAAGAAATAATTCCCATCTTTGATCTGTCAATACCAAAAGTTATGGTAGGGTGAATGTGATGGAAAACCCCTCCACTTACGCTAGGAATGAAATTCCTATAACTCAGGATCCTTATCAGTTAGGCCATGAATCACCACAGGGGTCCCCTGGGAAGGTGACACTTCTTGCCAGAATAGATATTGAGGGTATGTACAAAGAAACTGATTTAAATTAACATCAGATTAACCCATTGAATGCTTACACAAAGAAACAAACCACCTCTGCTGGATTACCCTTCCATGTATCCACTATATCCTATAAATTAATCATCCTTTTGAAGGATAGGCAGATGGGAGTTGGAAAGGTTTTTATCATATGTGTGCCCGGTGGAGCTGACTTTTGTCACATCTGCTCCGTTGTTGCATGTCCACCAGCTCAGAAGGTTTGGCTTCTAGGTGAGGTGGCAAGCCGCAATGCTGTCAGGGCTCGGGTAAGCAGGTCAGGTAGGAGCCCAGTTGCAGGGGATACCAGAGGCTCAGTTTGTACCCCATGGTGCATCATTAACAGAACGAAGGTACAGGCAAAATGAAACACAGAAGGCAGAACCTTAATATGAGATGGTCTGGCAAGACACGTAAGTACAGGCTGTAGACACAGATCACAGGCACAAAGGCAGATGTACAGCACGATAGCCTTTAGTAGGGCACAAGATCAATTAACTGTGTAGCTCTGTATAAAGGAAGTGGTTAAACTCATAGTAAGGGGCTTGCTTTTCTCTTAGTGACTTGCTTTCTGTAATTGGCCAGTTTGTACATCGCAGCAGTTAGTGCAACACAAGAGTTGTAAGAGAAAGTAAGGTAAGCCTGATGCCCAAGGAGTCTGAATGGAATGGAGGGGGCCTTGACAGGGATGCAGAGCAGGGCTAGGCTGCTACCCAGTGTGTTTGTCCCTCCCTTTATTTTGTGATGTTTCCTGTTATTATGGTGACCTTGTTTACTTATTTTTCTTTCTTTTGTTTTAGGACTTTGTCACAGCCGGGGGGTGTTATGTGGTTATTGACACTGGTGTTAAAGTGTTGGTGGGAGGTTCCTGGCTGGGCATGTTGCTGGAACCTCAGGTGGTGGTGGGGCATCATGGGATGCCCTCCCATAAGGTGATGCTTACGGTTCGCCCCCGGTTGGTCTTGGCAAGCTTCGGGGTGTTTTGTTGTATTTGGGTCATTGCCGTGTTAATGCACCTTTTAATGTTCACAGGTTGCGTGGCAATGACGTTAATAAATTGTCTGTAGCCTTTTTTTTTCCCACATTTGGTGTCTGTTTTATTTTGGGGGGTTAATTGGGGATGACATAGCCCGAGAGTCGAGGTTACCCCTGTCAATAAATTAATTGTTTTAATTCTGTAAGTGCTCACGTCCCTTGCCAAACTATGAGCAAGCTTGGAGTTCTCACTCAGTGCACATAATGCCAGATGAATGCATGCTTTTTAATTTTTATTTTTTTTTAACTTTTTTGTAAAGGCCTGCACCCTCCCGTCTGCCATCTTGAGGAGGCATGCATCGGAACTGTGCCGCGCCGGTCGGGTAAGCCGCTGCTGCGTGGGCTCTCCCTCCCGTGTCACACTCTCTGCTTCTTATTAACCCCTATTGGGGTAAAGGAGTGCCACACAGAGAGGAGATGTGTGGAGGGTCCTGTTTTTCTGTTGCCACAAAATCTATGGAGGAATCTTCTACTCTGACAGAGTCACAGTTTCGCTATATGGACTGATTGTGTCCACTGTTTGTATTTGTCACTAAGAAGAGGGGTGCGAATCCTGGGGATGTTTTCTACTGACCTACTTATGTAGTGTTGGCTGCTGAAGTTTACACTGTTGTGCTATTGTCAAGACATATTACACTCTACCTCTGCCTGTGCTGCTGTTCTGGTTTTGGGCCCTGTCATATCATTACTTACTACAGTGACAGGGCAAACAGTAGGCAGGGGAGGCGTCATGTTGCTCACCTTCGATCCTTAAGGGGCGCTGTTGTTTCTGATCCACTGGAAATGGGGGAATTATTCCGTGACCATTTTCAAAAATTATATCGTGCTGACCCTGACGATAAGGTGAATGGCTTGTGTCTACTACAGGCTGCTGCCCTGCCGAAACTGAGTAATGACCAGCGGGAACTGTGAAATGCTCCATTAGAGGCTGCGGAGATAACTAGGGCCATTGCACGATTGAAAAATAGAAAGACTCCGGGCCCATATGGCTTCCCGGGGGAATTTTATAAGGTACTTTGACCACATATAGTGGGAGTTTTGTAAGATTTATTCAATGGAATTTTTCTGGGGGAGATACAGGTGGATACTTTGACGGGGCTAGGACTGTACTGATTCCTAAGCCAAACAAGCACCCGAGTGCCCCAACATTTTATAAGCTGATCACGTTATTGAATCAGAACGTTAAATTATTAACTACAATCAGACTTCAGCTTATTTTGCCCCATATGTTGCACAATGCCCAGAGGGGTTTTGTTAGGGGACGACATTCGGTCCTAGGGGTCATAGGGGTGTCCAGTCCTTGAACATAATGTGGGAGTCTGTCACGCTTACTTATTTGGGGGTGAAGCTGCCTAAGGATTTGTCACTGCTTTATGCCCTTAATATTCCCCCCTATCCTCCAAAAAATTAGGAATGAATTATACAGCTGGGAAGGCTTGTGTCTTTCCTTTTCGAGTCGAGCCACATTGATCAAAATGATCAGCTTTCCTAGATTGCTTTATCCTTTTGCAGATGCTCCCGATTTGGTTGCCCCCTCCTGATGCAAAGGAATTAGATTAGAGTGTTTGCCAAATTCATTTGGCGGGGGAAAAAAGCTAGACTGAGCATGTCCCGGTTACAGCGGCCCAGGTCCTCCATGGGTCTCAATGGGCCTTTCCAGGGAATTATAATTTGGAGGCATTGATGAAATATGCAGTGGACTGGATTAGACATGAGGGTCTGTATACGGACCCTTGTCTGGAACAGGCCATCTGTGGGGAATTGTCTCTCACGGCGGCTTTGCACACCCCTGTTTCTCAGCTCCCCGACTCGGTTAAAGCTAATCCTCTTTTATTTACCACCATTAAGGCCTGGAAGGTGACTAGGCTGCGCCTCCGCCTTCAGTGGGAACATACCCCATTTCTGCCATGGGTGGGTAACGCAGCCTTTCAGGAGGCTAGACCTGGCCGCCGTTATACTCTTTGGGGGAATAGTGGCGTACTCACAATGGATCCTTTTCTGGACCATGCGGCGCAGATGATACTCTCCTATGCGGGGATAAGAGCTGTGAGAGCGGAGTTGCCGATGCCCCTCTTTGTTTACTTTCAAGTTCGTAGCTATATTTTGGCTCAGTTACACTATTTTACTCCTGAGGATTGGGAGAATCCTCTGGATCAGCTGATTCGCTCACCCTTGAGTAGTGTGTGCTCCACAGCGATGGTCTACTCTATAGTGAGAAGGCCACAATACTTGCCTGCTTTACGAGGGGGGGCTTATAGGTGGCATGAGTGTATGCCCGCCAATGATATATATATACGAGGCAGCTTATGCGACCGGTAGGGCGTTGCCTGTTGCACTTTACACTGATATGTTATTGAAAATTACACATCATGCATATTTTTCTCCCCTGCGTCTTTTTCGCATGGGACTTAGAACTGATACAAATTTCATAAAATGTAATGCACCTCAGGCTGATCTATACCACTGCTTCTGGCAATGTCCTTGTCTCAGGGCTTTTTGGGCGGCTGTGCTTACCTATTGTAAACGATTGAAACCCCCTTTGGGACTTATCACACCCGAGTTGTCAATTTTAGGTATAATCCCAACAAAGTATAGGGGAAGTAGGACTCAACTTCGAGTTCTGTTGGCGGCTGCGAGGAATCGATCTTGCATCAGTGGATCCTGACATCCCCGCCGACTCTGGTATTGCTTAAGTCCAAACTTTTGTTTCTCATGAGAATGGACTGGCTGGAGACAAACTTGGCAAAGGAAGTCCGCGTTAAGAAGTTTTTTGGTCAGTGGGGTCCCTTTATTGGGGATTTGGATGATGTTACGAAGCTTAGCATCAGGGACACTTTTACATATACTTCATGGTATCTAGACCGCTCCTACAATGCCCTCCGATATCTGTCGCCACATTGCCTCTGTAATTGATGGTTATGCCCTACTTTTGGGCACACCTGGGTCCTGTTGGAGAGGAAAGTAGGGATTTTAGATGGACGGGACTGACGTTTCTAGTGCCATGACCTACTTGATGAGTGAGAAGACGAGACTGGTTCTCTTTTTTCCTTTATTGTTTTTCGTTTTTTTTTTTTGTTTTGTTTTTTTTCTTTAGTTCTTTATGGAGAAAAATATGACCCTCACAATATGTCTTACTTTATTGGAACATGTTCCGTATATTGATGTCCTATTCATATTTTCTGTCTGTTCCGATTGCTATGCTATTACTGTAAACAGTGAGTCTCAATAATGTTTTCAAAAACAAAAAAAAGAAAACTAGACACCTCAAGGTATTTCAAATGCTGGTATTTTTTTGTCAATTCTGTTTTATTGAGACAGGAACCACAGTTACGTAAAATCATACGTTGACTATTAGAACATTGTGTACAAGATATTCCAATAATAACAAATAAATTGTTTGAGGTACAGCTGTAAGGTGTAAAAAAAAAAAAAAATACCGACATCAATAGGCACATATCTATAGCAACAAGGCTTGTGCGTCAATCCCTTTGAAGCCATCACCAGGTATTCCATGTGATATGTAAAGATCAACCTTTTCATCCAAACCTGAATCTGGGAAGTGGAGTGAGATCTCCAGAACTGTGGGATCAAGGCCCTGGCTGCATTCAGAAAATGTAGAGTAAGAGAGCGTTTGTATCTTCCGATTGGGATAGTGGAGGCCTGCCACAGGACCAAATGAGGTGATAACTGAAACTTGGGGTCGCATTCCTCCCTAATAACAGCTAACACCTTTGACCAGAATGGGACCTCCCCCGGGTTAGCCCCCCCATATTAAATTTTTTACAAAAGATCATGGCATTTGTTAGATCTTTGTTAGATCAGGTTTGATCAACTGTTTTTTTTCGTTAGATCTACTCTAAAATAGGCAATATTAACAATCTTTTTCAGGGGGGGCTAACCCGTAGCCAGCCCCCCCTCAACAAAAATTTCAACAAAATGTTACTGATTATGATAGCTCTACGTTAGATCAGGTTTGATCAGACAACATTTTTGTTAGATCTAGTCTAATTACTGAGATATTGCATATTTAATGAGGGGGGGCTGGCCCCCCCTCAACTGAAATTTGGATTTTTTTTAATAGATCTTGGTAGATATTCGTTAGATCAGGTTAGATCAACTGTTTTTTCGTTAGATCTACCACGCAGGAGGCGGTATTCACAATCCTATTTTGTGTGCGGGGGATGGGTACACATAGGGTCTGGCCCCCCCTCAACTGAAATTTGGATTTTTTTTTATGGATCTTGGTAGATATTCGTTAGATCAGGTTAGATCAACTGTTTTTTCGTTAGATCTACCACGCAGGAGGCGGTATTCACAATCCTATTTTGTGTGCGGGGGATGGGTACACATAGGGTCTGGCCCCCCCTCAACTGAAATTTAGATATTTTTTTTTTTATAGATCTTGGTAGATATTCGTTAGATCAGGTTAGATCAACAGTTTTTTTCGTTAGATCTACCACGCAGGAGGCGGTATTCACAATCCTATTTTGTGTGCGGGTAATGGGTATACATAGGGGCTGGCCCCCCCCTCAACTGAAATTTGGATTTTTTTTAATGGATCTTGGTAGATATTCGTTAGATCAGGTTAGATCAACAGTTTTTTTCGTTAGATCTACCACGCAGGAGGCGGTATTCACAATCCTATTTTGTGTGCGGGTAATGGGTATACATAGGGGCTGAAAAAATGCATGTACACAGACCTAAACAAAAAGGATCAGTTTTCTGTTTGTTTTTTTTAATAAACAGTTTAATTAGTATAATAAAACTAAATATTAAAGTTATTTGCATGGTCTAAAACACAACTAAGTAAATACTGTAGAAAAAAATGTGCAGTGCTTTTACAACAATGTCTAAAAATGGAAACATGAAACATCTTGAACATGCATAATAAATGCCCATAGTGTACAAATCCTATCTAATTTGGAAAATCAGAAAAACATTGTTTTGGTGTATGTAAACCAACATGTAGCTCAATTAAGAGGTGTGGGCCACATTTACATCCCATTGTAGCATGTTGATTGCATTTATATGAAAATGGTCTATGAATGACCTTAGATTAACTTTATAAAGAGTGTTTAAAACTGTTTTACATAATTTGTTACATCTGTTATGTTAACAGAAAAAGCTACACCTTAACATATACTGTGACGGGACCGACCTGTACCCCGACTGGGTACTCCCGCCAAACGTTGCTTCCTCCTGACGGGACACCAACAAGTAACCCCTTCAGCACCGGGCAGAACCAGCGTTGTAGATAGAAGGAGGGACGTCGCTGCACCGAAGCCGCATTGGCACTGTGGCTATCCGAAGCTTAGCTACACAGTGTGGCTACAGCCCACCCCAAACATCAGGCAACACTCATGTTGAGGTGAAAGCAGGACTCATTTATTAAAACCAAAGACAGAGCTATATATACACAAGTAAGAAAAGGGGCAAGACAAATATCACATGATCTAATTACCATGGCAGGAAGGAAGTAATTAGATCAAATCCTGCAACACAATATCCGGGGGAAGGACAGAATGACATGAGACGTAAATAATTACATTAATTGGGGACGTAGACGTGGAATGACGATAGACATGTAATTGGCTTAAGACAGACAATGGCCAGGACACAGGGATAACAGGAGCTCACAGGATTAACAGCTACCTGTTATGTAATGGATAATTAGGTATGCAGCAGTGACACCAAGTCATACCTACAGGGGGTCTTAAGACAAGGGCTAACTCACACAATAACAGGGGAAACACTTCACACCTATACCATTAACAATGTACAGATAATCAGCCTTCTTCCTACCACAGGATGTCCAGCTGACGTTACAGTTCTGAGACTCTGAGTGCTAAAACATGGGGTACATCAGCAGACTGAACCCCTGTATCCACACACAGAAGTCTCTACAAGGCCTGGGCCCATAGTCGATAGGGAGGAGGCTGGCTCTCAGGCCTCTCCAGGGACCCCAGTGATGGAGGGTTCTGTCACACTTCTCCCCCTTCCAAATAGGACTGACACAGGAGGAAACCCCAAACGGGTTGACTCCGTAGTCAGTTAATTCACTTGGCCCATCAATGCCCTCCCGAAACTGGTGCCCCAAATAATCTGCCCCTCCAAGAGCAGTATTCCCCCGCCCCACCTCTGACTCTCCAGAAAAATACAACTGCCGCTGGAGAGAAGTGCCTACAGCACCTTCTCTCTGGAATCTTCCCAGTCGCTGGGGAGTGATGATGCCTGCATCTTCTCCCTGGGGCTCCTGTTGTCGCTGTGGTGATGGGTTGGCAGCGCCATCTCCCAGGTCATCTGCCCGCCACTGGGGAGGAGGGAAGACACCCTCGGCTCCCTGAACTGGGATCTGTGGCTGGGAAGGGAGGACAGGTTCCTCCACTTCCGAATCTGTGAGCTGCTGCTGGGGAGACTGGCCGTCTGCGCCATCTCCTGTGCACTCACTTGACCGCTGGGGAGTGATGCCACCTGCACCCCCTCCTTGATGCTCCTTCTGCTGCTGGGAACATGGGCCGGCTGTGCCGTCTCCCGGGTCATCCGTCAGCCGCTGGGGAGGAGGGACGACACCCTCGGCTCCATCGATTGGGATCTGCCGCTGGGGAGATGAGCCGGCTGCGCCGTCTTCTAGTTCATCTGTCAGCCGCTGGGGAGGAGGGACGACACTCTCAGCTCCCTCAACTGGGATCTGCCGCTGGGGAGGGAGAACAGGTTCCTCCGCTCCCAGAGTTGTGAGCTGCCACTGGGGAGACTGGCCGGCTCCACCATCTCCTGGACACTCGCCCACCCGCTGGGGAGTGATGCCGCCTGCATCCCCTCCCTGGTTCTCCATCTGCCGCTGGGGAGATGACCCGACTGCGCTGTCTCCCGGGTTATCCAACAGCCGCTGGGGAGGAGGGACAGCACCCTCCACTCCCTCGTGCTCCTGCTGCCGCTGGGGATGTGGGCTAGCTACCGCATCTCCCTGGATTCCTGTTGTTGTTCCAGATACGGGGCAGAGGCCAGGGGCTCCCCACCCTGTTGTCGGCGCTTCAGCTGGGGGTTGTGGATCTGAGCGAACTACCCAGCATTCGGAGGACCCCGGTGGGAAGACCGCAGCCTCATCCCCCCATCCTGGGTTAACATCCTCGGATGAATAATCGACAAAATCCATGGACACTGGGGCATACTGGTGAACACGGTCAAACAGTTTTTTATATGCTTTTTCCAGTTCCCACTCCTGTGTAGTTAAAAAGTCAAAATCACCTCTCAGTGCACCTGGGAGGTCCAATTCCCTGAAATCTCGGATGTCCATAATCCGCCACTCCACTGTACTGCCGAAATCCAGGTCCTCCTGAAGACTATCCCATAACAATCCTAGGCCGCCGAAGTCATAGCCCTCCGTGGGCTCTGTACCTTCCAGGCACCAACCCGCCTCGGCTGCATACCATCGTAACGCCCTGTATCCGTCATCCCACATCATCTCGGTTTGGACCAGCCCGTCTAACTCGGACACCCATTCCTCCCTGGGCTGCTTTCCCAGCAACGGCATTCGTGCCTCCAGCTGGAACCAGTAAATGTCCTCGCTGGTTGGGAGGCACTTACCCAAGTATTCCTGTTCCCATCGCAGAGTCTCCCACCAGAGTTGCCGACGGATATGATCCCTCCACCGCAGCTCGTCCTCAGCGGATACAGGTCCATCGGGTTGGGCCCGTGCCTCCTGCATACGCCGTCTGAACTCCAGTTCCATAGCTGAGGATCCTGGCGTTGCTCCTTCTCTGCCCGAAGGGTGACCAATCCTGGTGCTTTGGATGTCCCCGCTCCGGTGTGAAAGAGGAAACTTCCGGCCCCGGAAATCAGACCATAACAAATTTCTTTAAGGAAGCATCCCACCGCTTGCCACCAATGTGACGGGACCGACCTGTACCCCGACTGGGTACTCCCGCCAAACGTTGCTTCCTCCTGACGGGACACCAACAAGTAACCCCTTCAGCACCGGGCAGAACCAGCGTTGTAGATAGAAGGAGGGACGTCGCTGCACCGAAGCCGCATTGGCACTGTGGCTATCCGAAGCTTAGCTACACAGTGTGGCTACAGCCCACCCCAAACATCAGGCAACACTCATGTTGAGGTGAAAGCAGGACTCATTTATTAAAACCAAAGACAGAGCTATATATACACAAGTAAGAAAAGGGGCAAGACAAATATCACATGATCTAATTACCATGGCAGGAAGGAAGTAATTAGATCAAATCCTGCAACACAATATCCGGGGGAAGGACAGAATGACATGAGACGTAAATAATTACATTAATTGGGGACGTAGACGTGGAATGACGATAGACATGTAATTGGCTTAAGACAGACAATGGCCAGGACACAGGGATAACAGGAGCTCACAGGATTAACAGCTACCTGTTATGTAATGGATAATTAGGTATGCAGCAGTGACACCAAGTCATACCTACAGGGGGTCTTAAGACAAGGGCTAACTCACACAATAACAGGGGAAACACTTCACACCTATACCATTAACAATGTACAGATAATCAGCCTTCTTCCTACCACAGGATGTCCAGCTGACGTTACAGTTCTGAGACTCTGAGTGCTAAAACATGGGGTACATCAGCAGACTGAACCCCTGTATCCACACACAGAAGTCTCTACAAGGCCTGGGCCCATAGTCGATAGGGAGGAGGCTGGCTCTCAGGCCTCTCCAGGGACCCCAGTGATGGAGGGTTCTGTCACATATACAACTACCTCTGAAAGTCCACATACTTTGTTTGGGTCAACAGTTTTTACAGTGCGCACCATATCATCGTATACCTCCCAAAAATTGTATTTTCTTCTACAACATGAAATGTAATGGCCTCCTTGAACATGCATTATAACTGCCCCTAGTGTGTAAACCATGCCTGATATGGTCACATCGTTAGGAAATTCAGAGAGACATTGCTTTGTTGTTGAACCAACACGTGGCTCGATTATGAGATGTGGTCCAGGTTTACAGATCATTGTAGTACTTTGGTTGCAATTGGGTGAACATGGTCTGTTAACGACCTTAGAGGAACTTTGCAAAGCATGCTCAAAACCATGTCTTAGATCGTTTGTGTTGATTGGCCAAAAGATATTGCATTTTTCTTGGTTATTTTTACATGCTGCATTTTGACATGTAAATGTTTCAGTTGCACTGGGAATGTTTTTTAAAAACATTTGAATTGTATTGCCAATGTAATCTTCTGCATTCACGCTAAAAATTCCACCAGGAAGTGTGAGGCTTGGGTAAACTTCCAGTAACAACTGAGCTCTCTTTTTGTACATGTTTTGATTTGAACCAAATTCAACAAAGTACTTAACAACATCAAGAAATGGGTTTTCCGAATTATTTATGAAGTTTCTGTACAATTCATAATCAACATACATGGTGGACACACTATGTAGCAGAGAATCAAATGGGCAAGTATTATTGACCTTATATGTGTTATTATTTATTTTGATTGTATTCAAGATACTTCCATTCTGCAGGACACCTAAAGGTTTTCATATGGAAGGGTCATCAATTATTTGGCAGATATTTGGATATGGTGTTAAATAGGTCTGTCTTTTCTTGATGGGCTTGTTCAATGTGGTAAGGAATTCCTTGGACTTTAAAGATTGCAGATTGACTTCATTTTGTGCTTCAGAATTATGCTTAATTTTAAACTGGGGTTTGGTTTTACCCCGCTAACATTCTCTTGCCTAAGCTCCAGCACATTCTCTTCCATGTGCTTAGGTTCTGGAACACTCTTTTGTTTAAGAGGCAGTAGAGTGTCCGTCAGTTTCTTTGTGTTCACTAACCTCTTCTTCTTCAAAAGTTTTTCCTTGTTGACAATATTTGTCATGTCTACACTCAGTAACAGCATCTTCCCCCTGTTGTTGAACTGATTATTTCTGGAACATGAACAGCAGCTGCCATTTTCGAACTTCCACAAAGCGCTATTAAATGACATGCAACAAATTTATCAACTCGCATTGGTGTTTTATTCTGCTGAAGAATGGAGTTCTTCAGAAGGCCAAAATCTCCCTCAACTGATGCAGAAGAGGCTGTTTTATTTGGTGACTGAAAAACTGGTTGCGTTACAGATGTCCAAATGGGAAAATATTTCAAAAGATGGACTAGTTTCTGAGACAACTTTGGACAGAAGTAAGGGTTAGGTTGGTCCCCCTGTTCTAGACTTAGTTTTTCGGCTTCCTGAACGATGTCGTTTAGCCAACCGGACAGTGGCTCGGAATAATCGTTTTCTTGATCATCACTGAGTATTTCAAGGTCATTAGAATTATCCATGTATTCGTCAATATTTTCAAAATTCCCAGTCTCAATGCAATGACAAAGGTATAGCTTCGATGTTTCATATTTTGATGTTTCAGGGCCACAGACTTTACCTGTTGTCTCACATACAGATAAGATAAAGGTACTGAGAACTAGGTGTTTTAGAGTGTCAAACAATTCACACTTGACCATGAGTCCAACACAGCATATATAGAACTTCCTAACAAGTTTTGCTTTTTTTGGATAGCACTTCCACCGACATACTGTTTTAATCAGATGGGCAACGTCTACTCGTACATAGCATTTGGGTTTTTCATTTTTTCCCCCAAGTAGGATTAACATGCAGGTCTTCAGGTAGGCGTTAAGGCTGCAGTCATTCAGGGCTCGTGATATTGCACCAAGTAATGCATAAGAAAAGTCAGACACATTCCTTAGGCACTTTCTGTACATCTTTTATCCATTTTTCCATCCAAAAATTTATAGTTGGAGTATCTTGAGTTTCACTCAACATTTGAGACACACTGATTTGTGTATGCTCAAAGTTGATCACAATCTCATATAAAAAAATATGAGCAGACAATTTATTTTCTTGTTTTAGTTTTAATACCAAACTCCCTGTGGCATCTACTTGAATTTTGGAGAAGGAATGCTTTGAACAATACTTTTTATAAATGTATATTTGTTCCTTTGACCAGTAATGAACAAAAAAACTATCATACGAGATAGTATGAATATTTCCTGCATACTTAGGAGTACTTTTCATCTGAGAGAGTGATAAAACCGGATCTTTCAACTTAGGTGTACCAAACATCCGATCCACAGCTTCCTGTCTGGCATCTTGACAAATTCGTAAAGATGGTATGTTGGGTGGCTCCTTTTCTCCAAATGACATTAATAAGCACATCCACACTCATACACAAATACACACATGGAAATTATACACTGAAAGTAGTATATATATATATATATATATATATATATATATATATATCCAGTGGCTTTACATCAGTGTGCTTTACATCATTTAATCCGTGCTTGACATGCTTTGTTTCTCATTGAATCATTTAGAGGCAGGATTTTCTATGGTCAGCTTTTTTCTGTGTGGTCATACTGTAGAATGTATGATAATTCTATAAGGTTTATTCAGGCTGTTTAGAACTTCTACCTGTGTTTTTATGTTTCACTGTTGGGTCCAGTTAAGATTTAGTCGAGCTCTGTGCTCGATTTTCTGTCAATTTATGTGGTGGCAGCAATGGCTTAGCTGTATTTATAAACAAAGACAAATTACCAGTGCCTAGTTCCCACCCTACAAATACACACTATTAATAAACATGAGGCATAATGTGTTATGTTTTATTAATGTCTTAATGAAAGGAAACAAGAAACTGTGATTACAAAGAGCATACCCACTTAAATAATAGAGTAGTTTATAAAAATTAAACTGTGCTGTACTTCAGTTTCTAATTGATGTATGGAACACAGTATTCCAGGATGCTTTCAATGGCTAGACAAAATATACCAACGGTGATGTTAGGAACTCAAGAGGAGCTCCTAAAAACAAATACAGGTGGAGACCGGAAAGCAGGAAGCAGGCTGAGGAACAGGAGCCGGGTCTGGTATACGAGGGGTTAATCACCTACAAGCCGGGTCTGGTACACAGAGGGTCAATCTCATACGAAGCCGGGTCTGGTACACAAAGGGTCAATCTCATACGAAGCCGGGTCTGGTACACAAAGGGTCAATCTCATACAAGCCGGGTCTGGTACACAAAGGGTCAATCTCCTACAAGCCGAGTCTGGTGCACAAAGGGTCAATACAGGAACGAAGGGCGAGAACACACGAACTGCACAGCACAATAACTGAGCACTGAATGAGTCTCAGTGCTAAGTTTTTGAATTACCCGCTCGTGAACGCCACGCCTACGTGCGTGACGTCACTCAGGCGCGTTCCCCGCCGTCCGCGGCAGGGAACGCATAAAGTTTTGTTGTGACGCGCGCGCGCGTCTAGTAGCTGGCGTGGAGGAGGCGCCACGAACGGCGCGGGACCTGCCAGATTGGACGGGCGGGCGTCCCGGTAGGTGCCGAACCCCGGGACCCTTACAGTTCCCCCCCTTAAAGGGAGGCCTCTGGACTCTTGAAGGACCTGGACGACCAGGGTGGTGTAAATGAAAGGCAGAAATTAAAGTGGAAGCATGAACCTTGGCAGCGGGTTCCCAGGAGTCTTCGTCAGAGTCATATCCCTTCCACCGTATGAGATATTGTAATCGTTTACGATAATATCGAGAGTCTAAAATATCCTCAACTTCATATTCGGGGTTATCATTAATAATGATGGGGGGAGGAGGAACAGGGTGACGGCCCGGGAACGGGTTGTTCCTCCATGGTTTCACCAGTGATACATGAAAAACCGGATGGACGGTTAAGGTGCTTGGTAATTTCAATTCTACCGCCAATGGGGAAACCACACGAGTAATAGGGAAAGGACCTATGAACCTAGGACCTAACTTCCTAGAGGGACAAGATAACCTCAGGTGTTTGGTAGAGAGCCATACTTTGTCGCCCATCTTATAGGAAGGCGCAGAACGTCGATGACGGTCTGCGAAGAACTTATAATGACGTTTCGCAGTACTCGGTATTATGTAGTAATTGGTATGTTTGAGTAAGGTTGGTGACATGTTCTGAAACTGAAGGTACTGTACTTAGAATTGGAGATCCAGGCAGTATGGATGGATGGTACCCGTAATTGGCGAAAAAAGGTGACATACGGATGGATCGGTGAACGTGGTTATTATAAGCAAATTCGGCCAACGGTAGATAGGAACTCCAGTCATCTTGAAGATATGTCGTAAAGCAACGGAGATACTGCTCCAAAGTTTGATTATTTCGTTCGGTTTGGCCATTGCTTTGCGGGTGGAAAGCTGTAGATAAGGAGCGGTGGACGTGGATTTGGTCGCAAAAAGCATTCCAGAAGCGAGAGGTGAATTGAGATCCTCGGTCGGAGATGATATTGTCAGGTAGGCCATGGAGACGGAAGATGTGTGTGATGAACAGACATGCTGTCTCCACCGCGGATGGAAGATGCTCGAAAGGGATAAAATGGGCCATCTTAGTAAATCGATCCACTACCACCAGTAAGGTGGTCAGGTGTGAAGATGGAGGTAGGTCGGTAACGAAGTCCATGGATATGCTTGCCCATGGTCTAGATGGAGTTGAAAGGGGTTGGAGGAGACCAGCGGGTTTATGGTGGGAGTCTTTGGAACGAGCACAGACAGAGCAGGAGGACACAAATGTTTTTACTTCTTCTTTTAGTTTAGGCCACCAAAAGGAGCGTTGGATTAAATCTTGGGTTTGTTTCACGCCACCATGTCCTGCTAGAGGTGTATCATGGAAGGTCTGTAACACTTGGAGACGGATCTCCTGAGGCACATAGATATGATCTTTATGGTAAAAAAGTCCTTGACGAAATTGTAATCCTGGTATGTTTGGGGGGTTAGACTGGTGAGAGTGTCTTCGAATAGAGTCCCATAAGGAATGAGTAGCTGCCAAAAAATGACTGGGTGACAGAACTGTGTCCTGATTCGAAGATGTATCAGAAGGTAAGTCATACATACGCGATAGGCAATCCGCTTTGACGTTGCGGGAGCCTGGACGGTACGTTATGTGTAACTGGAATCGTGTAAAGAACAGAGACCATCTTGCCAGACGAGGTTGTAATCTTTTAGCGGTTCGTAGATACTCCAGATTTTTATGGTCAGTAAACACAACGATGGGATATAAAGCACCTTCGAGTAAATGTCGCCACTCTTCTAATGCTAGTTTAATCGCTAATAATTCACGCTCCCCGATGCAATAGTTCTTTTCTGCTGGGGCGAGGGTCCGAGAGAAATAGGCGACCGGGTGGAGTTGACCGTCAACCGCCTGCCTTTGGGAAAGGATAGCACCAACCGCTGTGTCGGAGGCATCTACCTCCAAGGTATATGGTTGATGGGAAATCGGAAGCTTGAGGATAGGTGCAGTGATGAATCTGTTCTTTAAAAAGTCAAATGCTCGTTGTGCCGCTTCATTCCAGAGAAATGGGCTCTTCTTCGAAGTAAGGGCCGTGAGAGGTTGTATATGTTTGGAAAAGTCACGGATAAACTTACGATAATAGTTCGCAAATCCCACGAATCTTTGTACACCTTTGCGGTCCGTGGGAGCAGACCAATGGAGTATGGAGGTGACCTTCCTGGGGTCCATCTGGATGCTGTTGGGAGAGAGTATGTACCCCAGAAATTCGATAGTTTGGACTTCGAATACACATTTTTCGAATTTGGCATAGAGTCCGTTTTGCCTGAGTCGACTGAGAACTTGACACACGTGGTCACGGTGTGTATCCAAGGAAGGTGAAAAGATCAATATGTCATCAAGGTATACTATAACAAAGCGGTCTAAAACGTCATGAAAAACATCATTGATGAAGTGTTGGAAGGTAGCGGGGGCGTTAGAGAGACCGAAAGGCATCACTCGATATTCAAAATGTCCATACCGGCACCTAAACGCTGTTTTCCATTCGTCCCCCTTCCTTATTCTTACCAAATTGTAAGCTCCACGTAGGTCTATCTTTGTGAAGATCGTAGCTGACCGTACATGTTCCAGTAATTCTGAAATAAGCGGCAATGGGTACCGATTTTTGACGGTTATGTTATTCAGTTCCCGGTAGTCAATACAGGGGCGAAGACCTCCGTCTTTTTTATGGACAAAAAATATTCCTGCCCCTGCCGGGGATGTAGATGGTCGGATAAAGCCCTTTACGAGATTCTCATCAATATAATCTTTTAGTACAGTCAGCTCGGGCTCCGATAGGGGATAAATTCTGCCAAAAGGTATAGCAGCTCCAGGGAGAAGTTCGATGGGACAATCGTAGGGACGATGAGGGGGTAGTTTATCCGCGCTCTTCTTTTCGAAGACATCTTGAAACTGTTGGTAAGATATAGGAAGTTCCTGAGGTGAAGTGATATCTTGAGTCAGACATACTGAGACAGTCTTTAAGCAGGTCTGTATGCAATGTGGAGATTTAAATTGAAAAACGCAGGTCTCCCAGTTAATGGAAGGGTTATGAGTTCTTAGCCAGGGAAGGCCAAGGATGACGGAAGAAATTGGTGAGGGAACCATGTCGAACTGGAGAGTCTCAATGTGGCTGGCTCCAATCTTAACCTTTAACGGGATAGTCTCAGTGATGATGGGCCCGGTCTTGAGCGGACTTCCATCCACCAGTTGGATGGAAAGAGGATGTTTCTTGGGACAAGTGGGAATAGAGAGTTTCCGGACCAGTTCTGTGTCAATAAAGTTGCCGCTGGCCCCGGAGTCCACCATAGCTGATAGGGATACAGATTCTTTATTCCACTGTAGAGACACAGAAAGCGACAAGTGAGACTTAGAACAAGGAGCTTTTTCAGTATAGTTGTACAGGTGACCGGCAGAGTTCTTACCCTTGGGGAAGCGGTTGCGAGATCAGCAGTCTTTAAACAGGTGACCTGACCTGCCACAATACAAACACAGTCCCATGGTTCTGCGTCGTTCCTTCTCTGAAGGTGATAGAGGACCTCTGGCGATGCCTAATTGCATAGGTTCCTCCGGTGGGAGTGATGTTGGGGTTACAGGTACGGTACGACTAGGAGTCCAAAAAGACGTAGCTGCTTGACGTTCTTGGCGTCGTTCTCTAAAACGGCGGTCAATTTGTGTAACCAGTTTGATGAAGTCTTCAAGCACAGGAGGAATAGACGTACGTGCCAACTCATCTTTAATGGTATCAGAAAGTCCCCAGCGGAATTGATCATGAAGTGCGGGTTCATTCCATGAGGTTTCTAGAGCTATACGCCGGAATTCTGCAATATAATCCTCTACGGGTCTTCTCCCTTGTCTGAGGGAACGTAGAGAGGCAGTAGCAGAAGAAACTCGGTACGGGTCGTCATAGAGAGTGTCCATAGCTTGACGAAAAGTTGACCAGGACTCAAGGAGAGGGCTTTGACTGTGAAGTAAGTGGTGAGCCCATAACTGCGGTTCATCTGACAGAAGAGAGATGACAGTATGGACCTTGACATAATCAGAGGAGTAGGTACGAGGCTTGAGATTGAATAGGATCTGACACGAGGTGATGAAGGTACGATATTTCTTGCGGTCCCCCGAATATCTCTCTGGTAAGGGAACCTGTGGTTCCTGAGCAGTAGCTCCCTCGAGGATTGGTGCCGGGGGAACCGGTGCTGGTTCCGGAGAAGTATTCTGCTGCATCTGCAGTTGATGAACTTGTTGACGCAACTGGTTGTGATCAGAATGCATCTCCTGGAGAGACTGATTCATGGAAGCCAGTTGTTGAGAAAGGGCAGAAATGGCGTCTGCTACTCCTGCGGACTCCATGGTGGCTCAGTTATTATGTTAGGAACTCAAGAGGAGCTCCTAAAAACAAATACAGGTGGAGACCGGAAAGCAGGAAGCAGGCTGAGGAACAGGAGCCGGGTCTGGTATACGAGGGGTTAATCACCTACAAGCCGGGTCTGGTACACAGAGGGTCAATCTCATACGAAGCCGGGTCTGGTACACAAAGGGTCAATCTCATACGAAGCCGGGTCTGGTACACAAAGGGTCAATCTCCTACAAGCCGAGTCTGGTGCACAAAGGGTCAATACAGGAACGAAGGGCGAGAACACACGAACTGCACAGCACAATAACTGAGCACTGAATGAGTCTCAGTGCTCAGTTTTTGAATTACCCGCTCGTGAACGCCACGCCTACGTGCGTGACGTCACTCAGGCGCGTTCCCCGCCGTCCGCGGCAGGGAACGCATAAAGTTTTGTTGTGACGCGCGCGCGCGTCTAGTAGCTGGCGTGGAGGAGGCGCCGCGAACGGCGCGGGACCTGCCGGATTGGACGGGCGGGCGTCCCGGTAGGTGCCGAACCCCGGGACCCTTACAGGTGAATTCATAAGCAGCAGATTAGTCATGTTTTTTTATTTCAAAGAGAGGTTGCAAGACTCACACACTCATGATTTAGGTTTATTGTCAGTTCAATAAGAAATGTAATACTTTTTAAGAAAAATTTAATTCTCAATACTGTTATGTATTTTTATCTTAATTTTAAAAAATTTTAAAAAATATATGGAATGATAAATGGCATATTTACTACTAGTTTGCTAATAGAGGACAGATGTTGAAAATTATAATGTTGGAGTTTTAATTCTATTATGATAATGTATCCACATAATTTACTTAGTAATGTTTTTTAAAAAGATAACAAGATGTCCGTTTGGTAAGTACTTCACATATCCTGCCCGGAATATGTTGCACAAGTGCCAGTTCGACATTAATATTTTATTAATAAATTAAAATTTAATCTTAATGGGTTGTTTTGAAAGTGATCTAGATGTGCATTGATATAAAAACCCATAAAACTGCAGTGACATAAAGAAAAGTGGGCAAGTTACACATTACACTTTTAACCCTTTGCATGTCAGGGGTAATTTACCCACTGGAAGAAGTTAGCTCATTTGCTCTTTTTTATTTATTTGGGAATGAGGGGATTTCATAGGCAGAGATGCCTTTTGTGTCACAATATGTCACAGAGGGTTCAGGTAATTGTCCCTCCATACTCACATGCTGATGTATAGATTTTTTTTCAACTAACAGGCAGTCAAACCCTCTTTTTCTTCAGGAACTTACTGCAGTTTCCCTTTTCCCACATTTAAATTACTGTAAGGGAGAAGGCTGCTGAACAGCTCCTCCACTGCATTACTCAGCGTGGAATACATGGTTAGCCAATTGTGTCCCCTTGTCCAAGAACATATCCCATACATGGTTGGTACCTAAAAAAAAATAATGTTAGTCAATTTGTGGTAGTTATGGTTGCAGTGATTAGCACATTTATTGACTTTGCATTCTATATTTCTGCTGATCAGCAGTCTTCTTTTCTCCAATAAAAGCCTCCTTTAAGGCTGTGCAAGGTATAATCCTGCTGATCAAATCTGTGCATCCACTACACTACTCAAAGTGGTATACATTGTTGGCCTCCTATATCCCCTTATCCAATAATATATCCCATATATGGTTGGTATCTATAGAGTGAATGAGTCAATTCGTTAGTGATGGTTGCAGTGATTAGTATATTAGTTGACTATGCTGTCATGATCGGCTCATGGAATATAGTGGATGCATGGAAGGGTAACCCAGCAGAGGTGGTTAGTTTCTTTGTTTAAGCATTCAATGAGTTAATCTAATGCTGATTTAAATGTGTTTCTTTGTGCATGCCCTCTGTATCTGTTCTGGTAAGAGGTGTCATCTTCCCAAAGGACCCTTGTGGTGATTCATGGCCTAACTGATAAGGATCCTTAGTTATAGGAAATCCATTCCTATCTTAAGTGGAGGGGTTTCCATCACCTTTACCCCACCATAACTTATTGGGAGATCAAAGATGGGAACCAATTCTTGGAAAAGGTGTCATATAATTGGTCATGTGGTCAGAGGGGCGTTTTCTTGAAACAGAATCTGATTTAGGCAATGCAGCCACCTCAAAGCAGAACTCCATGATATACTCTGATCGGAACAACATCATAAGAAAACATCTGGACTTAAGGAGTTCCCACAGGCCTACTTATTGGAGAAACTCGTGAGTGAGGATCCTGTGTTTACATTTTTAAGAACTGTTTGCCGTTTGCCTGTTTTATTTTTATTTTGTATGTCTTGTTTTTTGTAATTGTGGCACTGTGTAATCTTTGTCTTTTTGTTATTAAAAGATTCATAATCCAAGTCTGTCTTTGGGCTCTAGTATTGATATACACAAACCCTAAGAGAGGATAACACGTTACCGTATTGTTAAGTTCTACAGGATATATATATGTTGTTTGCCCGGGGTGGGTTGATATATATATATATATATATATATATATCAACCAAGCCGTGACTGTGTGGAGGACGTGGGCGTGAAGGGGTTAATAGCACAGGCCTCTGGATTTACTAACGTCACCCCTTAACAAGGCATAAATTACACCAAATGAACCCCCAAATCCTACCTGTATCCATATCTCTCTCTCTCTATATATATATATATCTATATATCTATATATATATATAATATATATATAGATAGATATATATATAATATTTAGAGGGGTAGTAGAAGTATTATTAAACACTCATCTACAGACACCAGACAAGCCAGAAGGCTTGTTTTTCCCTCAGAAATCTCATGGTTCTTTCACAACCACAAGGGATTCTGGTGCCTATATAGATATATATAGATATATATAGATATGGGACGTACTAAACAGCATATTGTGATGATTGGATGATTGGCTGCAATGCTCAGCACTATCAATAGGTGTCAGTACACATTTTACACTCATGGTAAATCAAAGTATGTTCTTTTAGGTAGTTCTTGATACTAAATTGCAAAAAGAAGCTGCAAATGTTTAACTGTTTACTTGCTGAAATATATACAGTTTTATAACGGAATCATAGTAAATTCTATAGAAATAATAGAAAAATGTTATGTAAACAAAATATTGATTTAATATGGTACATCTATGTGTAACACCATATTTTACCTGTTTTGATTGGCACAATATGGGAATATAAATTTTAAACATGGGTATTATGGGTGGAATATTATAATTACACATGCTAAGGAACACATTTGACCTGTTAATGATAAGAATATGGCTATAAATATTTTTTTACATGGGGATTATGGGTGGAATATCATGGTTACAGATGCCAAAGAACACATTTGACCTGTTTCTGATAAGAATATGGGAATATTATTATTTTTACATGGGGATTGTGGGTGGAATATTATAGTTACACATGCTAAAGAACATATTTTATCTGTTTCTGATAAGAATATGGGTATACTCATTTTTTACATGGGGATTATGGGTGGAATATTATAGTTACACATGCTAAGGAACACATTTGATCTGTTTCTTATAAGAAGATGGGTATAATTATTTTTTTACATGGGGATTATGCGTGGAATATTATAGTTACACATGCTAAGGAACACATTTGACCCATTTCTGATAAGAATATGGGTATAATATTTTTTTTACATGGGGATTATGGGTGGAATATTATAGTTACACATGCTAAGGAACACATTTGACCTGTTTCTGATAAGAATATGGGAATATTATTATTTTTACATGGGGATTGTGGGTGGAATATTATAGTTACACATGCTAAAGAACACATTTGACCTGTTTCTGATAAGAATATGGGAATATTATTATTTTTACATGGGTATTATGGGTGGAATATTATAGTTACACATGCTAAGTAACACATTTGACCCATTTCTGATAAGAATATGGGTATAATTTTTTTACATGGGGATTATGGGTGGAATATCATGGTTACAAATGCCAAAGAATACGTTTGACCTGTTTCTGATAAAAATATGGGAATATTATTATTTTTACATGGGGATTATGGGTGGAATATTATAGTTACACATGCTAAGGAACATATTTGACCTGTTTCTGATAAGAATATGGGAATATTATTATTTTTACATGGGTATTATGGGTGGAATATTATAGTTACACATGCTAAATAACACATTTGACCCATTTCTGATAAGAATATGGGTATACTCATTTTTTTACATGGGGATTATGGGTGGAATATTATGGTTACACATGCCAAGGAACATATTTGACCTGTTTCTGATAAAAATATGGGAATATTTTTATTTTTACATAGGGATTGTGGGTGGAATATTATAGTTACGCATGCTAAGGAACACATTTGACCCATTTCTCATAAGAATATAGCTATAAATATTTTTTTACATGGGGATTATGGGTGGAATATCATGGTTACAGATGCCAAAGAATACGTTTGACCTGTTTCTGATAAAAATATGGAAATATTATTATTTTTACATGGGGATTGTGGGTGGAATATTATAGTTACACATGCTAAGTAACATATATGATCTGTTTCTGATAAGAATATGGGTATACTCATTTTTTTACATGGGGATTATGAGTGGAATATTATAGTTACACATGCTAAGGAACATATTTGACCTGTTTCTGATAAGAATATGGGTATCTTTTTTTTTACATGTGGATTATAGGTGGAATATTATAGCTTCACATACTAAGTAACACATTTGACCTGTTTCTGATAAGAATATGGCTATACTCATTTTTTACATGGGGATTATGGGTGGAATATCATGGTTACAGATGCCAAAGAACACGTTTGACCTGTTTCTGATAAGAATATGGCTATACTCATTTTTTACATGGGGATTATGGGTGGAATATCATGGTTACAGATGCCAAAGAACACGTTTGACCTGTTTCTGATAAGAATTTTTACATGGGGATTATGGGTGGCATATTATAGTTACACATGCTAATGTCAGGATTCCACCCCGCTAGCCCGGACCATGTATGATTACTTGTGCCGTTATGTCCGGCTTCTACCACTAGTGGCCTCCCTCTCCTATATCGTGAGCTGCAGTGCTCAGGATCAGATTACCAGGTCAGCTGGGTCTGATCACCGGGGTGGTACCTGCCTTTATTAACCTGCCCTGCCCTGTAGTCACGGCCTTTGCATTGAAGTGCATGGACCGCTCTGCTTTGGCCCTGTACCGTGAGCTACCTGCTAGTTCCTGAGCTACCTGCCTGTACCTGCTGTCAACCCACCCAGTGGGCCTCTGTACCCGTCAGCCCTGCCAGTGGGCTTCCTGCCGTCAGCCCTGCCAGTGGGCTTCCTGCCGTCAGCTCACCCAGTGGGCTTCCTGCCGTCAGCTCACCCAGTGGGCTTCCTGCCGTCAGCCCACCCAGTGGGCCTCCGTACCAGTCAGCCCACCCAGTGGGCCTCCGTACCAGTCAGCCCACCCAGTGGGCCTCCGTACCAGTCAGCCCACCCAGTGGGCCTGCGTACCCGTCAGCCCTGCCAGTGGGCTTCCTGCCGTCAGCCCACCCAGTGGGCCTCCGTACCAGTCAGCCCACCCAGTGGGCCTCCGTACCAGTCAGCCCACCCAGTGGGCCTCCGTACCAGTCAGCCCACCCAGTGGGCCTCCGTACCAGTCAGCCCACCCAGTGGGTCTCCGTACCCGTCAGCCCTGCCAGTGGGCTTCCTGCCGTCAGCCCACCCAGTGGGTCTCCGTACCCGTCAGCCCTGCCAGTGGGCTTCCTGCCGTCAGCCCTTACAGTAGGCATCCTGCCTAGAAACTACTGCCTTTTCTTGCTGGTGATATCCTTCATCAATACAGTACCTTTCCTCGTATTCTGTTGTGCCGTGTGTTATGTCGCCTGTCCGTACCACATCACATACCGTCATGCATCGTGGGGTGCAAACAGAACCCCTTGTATCCCCTGCTACTGGGCTCCTACCCGACCTGCTTACCAGGGTCCTGACAGCTAAGTAACACATTTGACCCATTTCTGATAAGAATATGGGTATAATTTTTTTACATGGGGATTATGGGTGGAATATCATAGTTACAAATGCCAAAGAATACGTTTGACCTGTTTCTGATAAAAATATGGGAATATTATTATTTTTACATGGGGATTGTGGGTGGAATATTATAGTTACACATGCTAAGTAACATATTTGACCTGTTTCTGATAAGAATATGGGTATACTCATTTTTTACATGGGGATTATGGGTGGAATATTATAATTACACATGCTAAGGAACATATTTGACCTGTTTCTGATAAGAATATGGGTATAATCTTTTTTTTTACATGTGGATTATGGGTGGAATATTATAGCTTCACATACTAAATAACACATTTGACCTGTTTCTGATAAGAATATGGCTATACTCATTTTTTACATGGGGATTATGGGTGGAATATCATGGTTACAGATGCCAAAGAACACGTTTGACCTGTTTCTGATAAGAATATGGGATTTTTTATTATTTTTACATGGGGATTATGGGTGGCATATTATAGTTACACATGCTAAGTAACACATTTGACCCATTTCTAATAAGAATATGGGTATACTCATTTTTTTACATGGGGATTATGGGTGGAATATTATGGTTACACATGCCAAGGAACATATTTGACCTGTTTCTGATAAAAATATGGGAATATTTTTATTTTTACCTAGGGATTGTGGGTGGAATATTATAGTTACGCATGCTAAGGAACACATTTGACCCATTTCTGATAAGAATATAGCTATAAATATTTTTTTTACATGGGGATTATGGGTGGAATATTATGGTTACACATGCCAAGGAACATATTGGACCTGTTTCTGATAAAAATATGGGAATATTATTATTTTTACATGGGGATTGTGGGTGGAATATTATAGTTACACATGCTAAGGAACATATTTGACCTGTTTCTGATAAGAATATGGGTATACTCTTTTTTTTTTACATGGGGATTATGGGTGGAATATTATAGTTACACATGCTAAGGAACATATTTGACCTGTTTCTGATAAGAATATGGGTGTAATCTTTTTTTACATGTGGCTTATGGGTGGAATATTATAGCTTCACATGCTAAGGAACATATTTTACCTGTTTCTGATAAGAATATGGGTATACTCATTTTTTACATGGGGATAATGGGTGGAATATTATAGTTACACATACTAAATAACACATTTGACCTGTTTCTCATAAGAATATGGCTATAAATATTTTTTTACATGGGGATTATGGGTGGAATATCATGGTTACAGATGCCAAAGAACACGTTTGACCTGTTTCTGATAAGAATATGGGATTTTTTATTATTTTTACATGGGGATTATGGGTGGCATATTATAGTTACACATGCTAAGGAACACATTTGACTTGTTTCTGATAAGAATATGGCTATAAATAATTTGTATATTTGGGGATTATGGGTGGAATATTATGGTTACACATGTTTAGTACCTTATTCGACAAGTTTCTGTTAAGAATATGGCTAGAATTATTTTTCTATATGGGGATTTTGGGTGCAATATCAAGGTTACACTTGCCATGGAACATAATTGACCTCCTTCTGATAAGAATATGGGTAAAATCATTTTTCTACATGGGTATTTGTGAGGACGAGTATAAGGGAGTCCGGTATGCAGGAACAGGTAGGCTTGGCTTAATAACAGCTGATTATCAGGAAGCACCGTTTAGGCAATCGTGCCCGAAATTCAGGAAGCACTGTGTGAGGACGGGTATAAGGGAGTCCGGTATGCAGGAACAGGTAGACTTGGCTAAATAACAGCTGATTATCAGGAAGCACCGTTTAGGCAATCGTGCCCAAAATTCAGGAAACAAGCCGAAGTCAAGGGCACCAGAAAAGTAGCAAAGTCCGTTAAACAAGCCGTGGTCAGGGTCTCCAGAAAGGTAGCAGAATCCGTTAAACAAGACAGGAAAATAATCAGGATATAGAAACTCACGAAACAGCAGCCGAAAATACATCAAGCAACGAGCAGTAGCGAAGATGGAGTTTTAAATGTTCCCCGGCGATGACGTCATCGAGCGCGCGCGCACGGCCCCCTCCTTCCTGAAGCAGAGAAAGAGGGGGCGGAGCTAGCGCGCACGCCGGCCAGATCAGCGTGGACGCGGCAGGGGACCGACAGTTCTGACAGATCCCCCTCCTAAGGCGGGGCCTCTGGACACGCAAAGGACCCGGGCGTTCAGGATGTTCAGAATGAAAAGATCGCACCAGCATGGAAGAGTGTACATCTTTAGCCGGTTCCCATGATCTGTCTACTGCCTCATAGCCCTTCCAATGTATGAGATATTGCAATTCTCCTTTGTGTATTCTGGAATCTAATATCGCCTCCACTTCGTATTCTTCAGCGCCGTCCAACATGATAGGTTCAGGCGGGGAAACAGGTCTTTCTGAGAATTGGTTCTCAATCCATGGTTTCAATAAAGATACATGAAATACAGGGTGTATTTTCATAGTAACATAGTTCATAAGGTTGAAAAAAGACCAAAGTCCATCAAGTTCAACCTATATACATATTGTGTCCCTACTGTGTTGATCCAGAGGAAGGCAAAAAACCCTTATGAAGCAGATGCCAATTGCCCCATACCAGGGGGAAAATTCCTTCCCGACTCCAAATATGGCAATCAGAATAAATCCCTGGATCAACGTTCTGTCCCTATTAATCTAATATCCATAACTTGTAATATTATTGCTTTCAAGAAACACGTCCAGGCTCCTTTTGAACTCTTTTATTGAGTTTACCATCACCACTTCCTCTGGCAGAGAGTTCCATAATCTCACCGCTCTTACTGTAAAGAACCCCCGTCTGTGCTGGTGTAGAAACCTTCTTTCCTCCAGCCGTAGAGGATGTCCCCTTGTTATAGATACAGTCCTGGGTATAAATAGGTCCTGGGAGTGATCTCTGTACTGTCCCCTTATATATTTATACATAGTTATTAAGTCCCCCCTAAGCCGTCTTTTTTCCAAACTAAATAACCCCAATTCTGATAATCTTTCTGGGTACTGTAGTCCTCCCATTCCCCTTATTACTCTGGTTGCCCGTCTTTGAACCCTCTCCAGCTCCACTATATCTTTCTTGTACACTGGTGCCCAGTACTGTACACAGTATTCCATGTGTGGTCTGACTAGTGACTTGTACAGGGGTAGAATTATTTCCTTGTCGTGGGCATCTATGCCCCTTTTGATGCACCCCATGATTTTATTTGCCTTAGCAGCAGCTGCCTGACACTGGTCGCTACAGGTAAATTTACTGTTAACTAAAACTCCTTCATGGTGTGAGGAAGGCGCAGTTTGATGGCTAATGGTGAGATGACCTCACAAATGGAATACGGGCAGATAAACCTTGGCCCTAATTTCCTTGTGGGGTTGGATACCTTGAGGTGTCTAGTAGATAGCCATACTTTATCCCCAACTTGGTACACAGGTGCTGGGGATCGATGTGAGTCCGCAAACCATTTATAACGTTGCTGAGCCTGCCGTAGGGTGTTGCGAATCAGGGTATATGTTTGCGTGAGACCACGTATATGGTCCGTGACGGAAGGAACTGGGCTGAGAATAGGGGAACCCGGGAGCATGGATGGATGGTAACCATAGCAGGCAAAAAATGGGGACATGTTAATGGTACTATGAAAATGATTATTATAAGCGAATTCAGCTAAAGGAAGGAATTGTGCCCAATTATCTTGCAGGTAGGTGGAAAAGCAGCGTAAGTATTGCTCTAGGGTCTGGTTGGTACGCTCCATTTGGCCATTACTTTGCGGATGGAAGGCTGTAGAGAGGCAACATTGGATATGAAGTTCTTGACAAAAGGCCTTCCAGAATTTAGAGGTGAATTGGGTCCCTCGGTCAGAGACAATGTTTTCAGGTAGTCCATGTAATCTAAAAATCTCCCGAGTGAACAAGGTCGCTGTCTCAATAGCGGAAGGAAGTCCGGCATGAGGAATAAAGTGAGCCATTTTAGTAAAACGATCCACAACAACCATCAGTGTGGTGAAACCTTGAGAAGGAGGTAAGTCAGCGATAAAATCCATGGAGATGTCTCCCCAAGGTCTCCCTGGGATGGGAAGTGGTTGTAGCAGACCTGAGGGTTTAGTATGTTTGTCTTTAGCCCTGGCACATGTAGTACAGGATGAAACATAAGAATGGACGTCCTGTTCCAAATTGGGCCACCAGAATGAACATTTGATTAGTTCCTTAGTAACTCGAATACCTCCATGTTCTGCAGCTGGAGAGTCGTGATGAAGCTGTAAGATCTGAAGACGGACCTCAGGTGGCACATAAATCTTTTGGGGAAGGTAATATAGTCCTTGGTGAAAGGAGAGAGTGGGTCGAGTAGGAACATTGGGGGGAGAAGAATACTTGCGTAACGTGCTCCAAATAGATTGGGTAGAGGCTAGAAAATGCTTGGGCTGGAGAATGGTGCCCACTTCGTTTTCAGCAGGCGTAATCTTATCTGTCATACGGGACAAGGCATCAGCCTTCCCATTGCGGGAACCTGGGCGGTAGGTGATGTGCAGCTGAAACCTGGTGAAGAAGAGTGCCCATCTGGCTTGTCTGGGTTGCAAAAGTTTTGCTGTGCGCAAATATTCAAGGTTTTTGTGATCTGTAAAAACCGTGATTGGATGAATAGCTCCTTCTAATAGATGTCTCCATTCCTCCAAGGCCAACTTAATTGCCAACAATTCCCGTTCTCCCACATCGTAGTTACGTTCAGGTGGAGTTAAGGTACGTGAAAAGAAGGCTACTGGGTGTAATTGTCCGTCCTTCTCTTGACGTTGGGACAGTATAGCTCCTACGGCCAAGTCCGAGGCATCGACTTCCAAGGTGTATGGTTTGGAGGGTTCAGGAAGTGTCAAAATAGGAGCTGTGGTAAATCTTTTTTTAGGGCTTCAAATGCAGTTTGTGCTGCTGGAGTCCAATGAAAAACAGATCTCTTGGAGGTGAGAGCCGTAATAGGTTGGATAATACGGGAAAAATCTTGGATAAATCTGCGATAGAAGTTGGCAAATCCGACAAAGCGTTGGACCCCTTTGCGGTCAGTGGGTGGAGGCCATTGAAGAATAGCCGTCACTTTTTTAGAGTCCATCTTGATACAATTAGGTGATAAAAGGAATCCCAAAAATTCTACAGTAGAAGTCTCGAATATACACTTCTCTGCCTTGGCATACAATTGATGTTGACGAAGACGAGATAGCACTATCTGTACATGTTCACAGTGAGAGGCCAGGGAGGATGAGTAAATCAGAATATCGTCAAGGTATATGATAACGAATTTATCCAAAACATCGCGGAAGATATCATTAACGAAGTGTTGAAATGTGGCAGGTGCATTGCAGAGTCCGAATGGCATGACCAAATACTCGAAGTGACCGTATCTGGACCTAAAGGCTGTTTTCCATTCGTCTCCGCTACGTATTCGCACAAGGTTATAGGCGCCACGGAGATCGATCTTAGTAAAAACTTGTGCCTTGTGGGCATGATTCAACAGTTCAGAGATCAGCGGAAGAGGGTAACGATTCTTAATAGTGGTGTTGTTTAATTCTCTGTAATCCACACATGGACGTAATTCCCCGGTCTTCTTCTTGACGAACAAGATGCCAGCGCCAGCAGGAGAGGTAGAGGGCCGTATAAACCCCTTGGCCAGATTTTCACCAATATAATTCTTTAGGGTGGATAGTTCAGGTTCAGATAGAGGAAAAATTCTACCAAAAGGAATGGATGCCCCAGGACGCAGATCTATAGGACAATCATAGGAGGGGTGAGGAGGTAGAATATCAGCATTTCTTTTTTCAAACACATCTAGGTATTGGTGATAAACGCGAGGAATGATGATGGATAGAGAACAATCAGTGGTCAGACACAATGCGGTAGATGACAAACATTTATTGATGCAAAATAAGGAGGGAAAGGTTAATGTGCCAGTCTCCCAGTTGATAGTGGGATTGTGTCTACGAAGCCATCCCTTATGAAAAATTACTGCAGTTTTTTCTGAAGTAATACTGCAGTTTTTTTGGACATGAAAAAACTGCAATACTGCACTTTTACTGCAGTATTACTGCACATTTACTGCACTTTTACTGCAGTATTACTGCACATTTACTGCACTTTTTGTTTATACTGCAAACCTACAGTTGTACTTCAAAGTACTGTAGCTTTATTGCATTTGTACTTCTGTACAAAAATAACTGCAGTACAACTGCAGTACAGTGAAGTACAAATGCAGTAAAAGTGCAGTAAATGTGAAGTAATACTGCAGTAAAAGTGCAGTATTGCAGTTTTTTCATGTCCAAAAAACTGCAGTATTACTTCAGAAAAACTGCAGTATTTTTTTTGTAAGGGATGGAAGGCCCAAAATAACAGGAAACGTAGGTGCAGGGACAATGTCAAATTGCAGGAGTTCTTGATGTTTGTCACCAATGGAGACTACCAGTGGAATGGTCTCGTGAGTGATGGGTCCCGACTTGAGAGGGCTGCCGTCGACCAGTTGAATGTGAATAGGTGTAGCTTTCTGCTGAGTGGGAACCTTCAGAGATTTAGCCAGATCATCATCCAGAAAACACCCGCTGGCTCCGGAATCGATCATAGCAGAAAAGTAGATAGGCCCCTTAGTCCACTGCAAGGAAAGAGATATGGATAAGTGCGGGGTACATACTTGAGGTACTAAAAGTCTTTTCTGAGTACGGATGGAGGTAATCTTACCGTCGTTTAAACGTCGACGACTACGACAGTCCTGAAATGAATGTCCTGGTTTACCGCAGTAGAGGCATAAATTCAACAATCGGCGTCGAGCCTTCTCCTCAGGTGTTAAATGCCCTTTCACTAGACCAATCTGCAATGGTTCCTCGGTGGAACTGGTTTGGAGTGGAGGTTGGAAAGGAGTAGGGAAACGGTTCGTAAACGTGGTAGCAGATGTGGAACCCCGTTCGGCTTTTCTTTCTCTCAACCGACGATCAATCTGAGTGGCCAGGTGAGTAAGATCCTCCAAGGAGTTAGGAATGCCGACACGGGCAAGTTCATCTTTAAGGGTATCCGATAACCCAAGGCGGAATTGATCCAGTAAGGCTGATTCATTCCAGGATGTTTCTAAGGAGATCCGACGAAATTCTGTTATATATTCCTTCACCGGCCGGCGTCCTTGTTTAAGGGCCCACAGGGAGGTGGTAGAGGTAGAAATCCTGAAGGGGTACTCATACATAGAGTCCAATGCTTGTCGAAACGAGGCCCAGGAGTCCAAGACAGAACTTTGGGTGTGCAATAAATGATGAGCCCATAGTTGGGGTTCCTCCTGGAGTAGCGATATAACAGTATGGATCTTTACATAGTCCGTAGCATAGGTACGAGGTTTCAAGTTAAATAAAATTTGACATGAAGTGATGAAAGTACGATATTTCTTTCTGTCACCTGAGAATTTGTCTGGGAGAATAGCTTGCGGCTCGGATGCTGTAGCCCCCTCCAGAGACGGTGGATCCCTTGAAGATGTAGGACCCGACTGGAACTGTTGCACCTGTTGGCACAGCTGATCAAGACCAGATTCTAAGTTATGGACGCGGCAGGGGACCGACCCGCGGGTACTCGGGTGAGTGGCTGCGGGTCGGGTTCTGACAGTATTATGGGTGGAATATTATGGTTACACATGCCTAGTAATGTATTTCACTTGTTTCTGATAAGAAAATGGTATGATTAAATTTTTTCATAGATATTATGGATACTATGATATGATTGCATGTGCCATGTAACATATTTGATCTATTTCTGTTGAGAAAATGGTTATAAATGTTTTTTCTACATGGGGATTATGGGTGAAATTACATGGTTACACACCCCTAGTAACATATTCGACCCATTTCTCATAAGAATGTTGCTATATTTTTTCTACCTAAGGATTATGGGAGGCATAGCATGGTCAAAGGGACACATTTGACCTATTTCTGATAGGAATATAGTTATAGATATTTTTTACATGGGGATAATGGGTGGAATATCATGGTTACACGTGCCCAGTAACATATTTGATCACCATAAATATTTCACCCATAATCCCCATGTAGAAAACCATTTATAAACATTTTCTTAACAGAAATAGATCAAATATGTTACATGGCACATGCAATCATATCATAGTATCCATAATATCTATGAAAAAATTTAATCATACCCATTTTCTTATCAGAAACAAGTGAAATACATTACTAGGCATGTGTAACCATAATATTCCACCCATAATACCCATGAAGAAAAATGATTTTACCCATATTCTTATCAGGAAGAGGTCAATTATGTTCCATGGCATGTGTAACCTTGATATTGCACCCAAAATCCCCATATAGAAAAATAATTATAGCCATATTCTTAACAGAAACTTGTCGAATAAGGTACTAAACATGTGTAACCATAATATTCCACCCATAATCCCCATATATACAAATTTTTTATAGCCATATTCTTATCAGAAACAGGTCAAATGTGTTCCTTAGCATGTGTAACTATAATATTCCACCCATAATCCCCATGTAAAAATAATAATATTCCCATATTTTTATCAGAAACAGGTCAAATGTGTTCTTTGGCATCTGTAACCATGATATTCCACCCATAATCCCCGTGTAAAAAAATGAGTATACCCATATTCTTATCAGAAACAGATGATATATGTTACTTAGCATGTGTAACTATAATATGCCACCCATAATCCCCATGTAAAAATAATAATATTCCCATATTCTTATCAGAAACAGGTCAAATTTATTCTTTGGCATCTGTAGCCATGATATTCCACCCATAATCCGCATGCAAAAAAAATACTATACCCATATTTTTATCAGTAACAGGTCAAATATGTTACTTAGCATGTGTAACTATAATATTCCACCCATAATCCTCATGTAAAAATAATAAAATGCCCATATTCTTATCAGAAACAGGTCAAATGGGTTCTTTGGCATTTGAAACCATGATATTCCACCCATAATCCCCATGTAAAAAATATTTATAGCCATATTATTATCAGAAACAGGTCAAATGTGTCCCTTAGCATGTGTAACTATAATATTCCACTCATAATCCCCATGTAAAAAAAATAATATTCCCATATTCTTATCAGAAAAAGGTCAAATATGTTCCTTAGCGTGTACAACTATAATATTCCACCCATTATCCCCATGTAAAAAAAATGAGTATACCCATATTCTTATCAGAAGCAGATCAAATATGTTACTTAGCATGTGAAACTATAATATTCCACCCATAATCCCCATGTAAAAAAAAAAAAAAAAGATTATACCCATATTCTTATCGGAAACAGGTCAAATATGTTACTTAGCATGTGTAACTATAATATTCCACCCATAATCCCCATGTAAAAAAAATAATATTCCCATATTTTTATCAGAAACAGGTTAAATATGTTCCTTAGCATGTGTAACCATAATATTCCACCCATAATCCCCATGTAAAAAAATATTATACCCATATTCTTATCAGAAACAGGTCAAATATGTTATTTAGCATGTGTAACTATAATATTCCACCCATAATCCCCATGTAAAAATATGAGTATACTCATATTCTTATCAGACACAGATCAAATATGTTATTTAGCATATGTAACCATGATATTCCACCCATAATCCCCATGTAAAAAAAATATTATACCCATATTCTTATCAGAAATGGGTCAAATGTGTTCCTTAGCATGTGTAACTATAATATTCCACCCATAATCCTCATGTAAAAAAATGATTATACCCATCTTCTTATAAGAAACAGATCAAATATGTTCCTTAGCATGTGTAACTATAATATTCCACTCATAATACCCATGTAAAAAAAATATTATTGTCACGTACCTGGCTGCCGGTTCCTCTGGGTCCTCGGATCGGCAGCCGCCACGGAGAAGGGGGAGACCCCCCGCCTTGCCTCAGCCGCCACGGAGAAGGGGGAGACCTCCCGCCTTGCCGCAGCAGCCTCAACCGCCGCGGAGGAGAGGGAGACCTCCAGCCTCAGGTTAGCAGCTGCAGCCGCTGCGGAGAAGGGGGAGACCCCCCCGCCTCGGCACAGCAGCCTCAGCCACCACGGAAAGGGGGAGACCTCCCGCCTTGCCGCAGCAGCCTCAACCGCCGCGGAGAAGAGGGAGACCTCCCGCCTCCGCGAGACAACTTTCGCCGACTCGAGGACGGGGAAGACCCCGCAACTCCACACGGCAGCCGCCACTTCCTGAAGCCTGGTCCGGACCTGCCGCGTGCACGCGTTCCTCTGCTAGCCACCTAGTGGCGCCAGCCGGTACTACCGCTCCTTTTAGAATTTTACGATCTCGCCAATCCCAAAATGGCCGCGGACCGGAAGTGACGTAACGGCACTTTGCGGTTTTGGCGGGAAAACGTTAATTGGTGCCTAGACTTCCTCTGCCTATTTAAGAGCCTCAGAAACCTTCCAGCCTTGCCTTCTGATGGTCGTACCTATCTTGTATAGTGTCTATTCCTCAGTTAGCGTTCCTGTGTGATTTCCCGTTACCGACTCGGCTTGTTACTGTTCCTGTTTCCCTGGCGTTTGACTCTGGCTTCCTCCACGACGATTCTGACTTCTGGCTCCCTGACCTCGGCTTACCCTGCAACGATCCTGACTTCCGGCTTCTTGACCTTGGCTTGCTCCTCGGCTATTCTGCACTGGATTTATCTGTCTGTTGGATTTGCACATGCTGTTCTACCTGACTACAGGTTCTATCTAACGCTGTGCGTGACAATTATGCCCATATTCTTATCAGAAATGGGTCAAATGTGTTCCTTAGCATGTGTAACTATAATATTCCACCCATAATCCCCATGTAAAAAAATGATTATACCCATCTTCTTATAAGAAACAGATCAAATATGTTCCTTAGCATGTGTAACTATAATATTCCACCCATAATCCCCATGTAAAAAAAATATTATACCCATCTCCTTATAAGAAACAGATCAAATATGTTCCTTAGCATGTGTAACTATAATATTCCACCCATAATCCCCATGTAAAAAAAAATATTATACCCATATTCTTATCAGAGATGGGTCAAATCTGTTACTTAGCATGTGTAACTATAATATTCCACCCATAATCCCCATGTAAAAAAATAATTATACCCATCTTCTTATAAGAAACAGATCAAATATGTTCCTTAGCATGTGTAACTATAATATTCCACCCATAATCCCCATGTAAAAAAATGAGTATACCCATATTCTTATCAGAAACAGGTCAAATATGTTCCTTAGCATGTGTAACCATGATATTCCACCCATAATCCCCATGTAAAAAAATATTATACCCATATTTTTATCAGAAATGGGTCAAATGTGTTCCTTAGCATGTGTAACTATAATATTCCACCCATAATCCCCATGTAAATAAATGAGTATACCCATATTCTTATCAGAAATGGGTCAAATATGTTCCTTAGCATGTGTAACTATAATATTCCACCCATAATCCCCATGTAAATAAATGAGTATACCCATATTCTTATCAGAAATGGGTCAAATGTGTTCCTTAGCATGTGTAACTATAATATTCCACCCATAATCCCCATGTAAAAAAAATATTATACCCATATTCTTATAAGAAACAGATCAAATATGTTCTTTGGCATCTGTAACCATGATATTACACCCATAATCCCCATGTAAAAAAATATTTATAGCCATATTCTTATCAGAAACAGGTCAACTGTGTTCCTTACCATGTGTAACCATGATATTCCACCCATAATCCCCATGTAAAAATAATAACATTCCCATCTTCTTATCAGAAACAGGTCAAATATGTTCCTTAGCATGTGTAACCATAATATTCCACCCATAATCCCCATGTAAAAAAATATTATACCCATATTCTTACCAGAAATGGGTCAAATGTGTTCCTTAGCATGTGTAACTATAATATTCCACACATGATCCCCATGTAAAAAATGAGTATACCCATATTCTTATCAGAAATAGATCAAATATGTTCCTTAGCATGTGTAACTATAATATTCCACCCATAATCCCCATGTAAAAAAAATATTATACCCATATTCTTATCAGAAATGGGTCAAATCTGTTCCTTAGCATGTGTAACTATAATATTCCACCCATAATCCCCATGTAAAAAAATGAGTATACCCATATTCGTATCAGAAATAGATCAAATATGTTCCTTAGCATGTGTAACCATAATATTCCACCCATAATCCCCATGTAAAAAAAAATTATACCCATATTCTTATCAGAAATGGGTCAAATGTGTTACTTAGCATGTGTAACTATAATATTCCACCCATAATCCCCATGTTTAAAATATATATTCCCATATTGTGCCAATCAAAACAGGTAAAATATGGTGTTACACATACATGTACCATATTAAATCAATATTTTGATTACATAACATTTTTCTATTATTTCTATAGAATTTACCATGATTCCGTTATAAAACTGTATATATTTCAGCAAGTAAATAGTTAAACATTTGCAGCTTCTTTTAGCAATGTATTCATTGCAACTTAGTATCAAGAACTACCTAAAAGAACATACTTTGATTTACCATGAGTGTAAAATGTGTACTGACACATATTGATAGTGCTGAGCATTGCAGCCAATCATCCCATCATCCCAATATGCTGTTTAGTACGTCCCTATAGATATATATATATATATATATATATATATATATATATATATATATATATATATATATATATTTGGTGTAATATATGTAGAGAGAGAGAGATAAATGTTCTAATTCGGATTTCTCACAAATCCGGTATCAAAATCGTGTTGTGGCAGACTATCTGGGTGGATACAGGCAGGATTTGGGGGTTAATTTGGTGTAACATATGCCTTGTTAAGGGGTGACGTTAGTAGATCCAGAGGCCTGGTGCTATTAACCCCTTCACGCCCACGTCCTCCACACAGTCACGGCTTGGCAAGTAGTCCTGACCGTGACAAACCAATAATATATCCCATATATGGTTGTTACCTATAGAGTGAATGAGTCAATTTATGTTAGTGATGGTTGCAGAGATTAGTATATTAGTTGACTATGCATTCTGAGAAATTCATGTTGAGGATCTCTTATGATCCAGGAAACAGCACAATGGATTATAAATTGAACAGGGAATATTCATTATTTCTTATAGGAAAGTCCAGATCTGTATTGGATGAATAATCAAGAATGGTATAGTGAATTTCAATTTCAAGAATTTCGAGAGAAAATTAAGGCCAAAATAGCAGAGCTGGAATAACAACTTAATTGGAGAATTTCCCCACTTGGTTATCTTGGCCTAATTTCTGAAATTACTTTTCCATCATTTCATTTTTGATTAAAATTTTTCTTTACTACTCAAATTCTCTTCCTTTGTCTTTCCTTAACTTTTTTTTATTAAATGACTCATCTCTTTTTTCTTGGTGTAATCCCCACTATTGTATCTCCCCATATGTTTTATACCTGATTATTAACATCTCACCCTTGTTTTACACCTCGCCATCTTCCCATGTGTTAAACCTCACCATTACATATCCCTCATGTCATAATCCCACCCTGCCAAATATCTTGCCACTATCACATCCCTTTCCCCAGTCTCCTGTAAAATCCCTTGCCCCTGTCATATACCCAGCCTCCAGTGTAATATCCACAGCCCACTCTCAGATCCACTACCCCTGTCATATGCCTTTTCCTTAGACCGTATCTTAGCCCCAAGCACCAAGTCATATTTCCCTCCAGACTCATTACATCCCCTCAGGCCCTGTATTGTAATCTGTTTCCTTTTACCCTTGTTCATATTATATGGCAGCACTACCTCTCTTGGCAGTGAATTTCATTCATGTATTGCCCTAACTGTAAAGAATCCCTTCCTTTGTTGTGTATGAAATATTTGCTTTTCCAGTCTCAGAGGATAACCTCTTGTTCTTTGTACATTTCTATTAATAAACAGATCACTGTTCTTTTATTATGTATATATGTTTATACAATGTTCAAAGATCCCCCCAAGACAGTTTTTCTAGCTTAAAGTATATACATGTGAGTTTTTTAGTCTTGCACTGCTTATGCAAGGTGAGGTCTTATCATTGACTTATAAAGAAGCAAGATGATATCCTTCTTCCGTCAATCAATACCCCATTTTATACATGCCAGTATTTTATTAGCCTTTCCAGCTGCTGAATGGGATTGCACACTGTTACTAAATCTGTTGTCTACTGTTATCCCTAAATCCGTAGTTTTTCCTAGGGAGATACAATTTAAAGTATATGGCTACATGATAAATGTCCAAATACTCTGAGTTGTCTTCTCTCCACAAATATGTAATTTTCATATTCTTACAGATTTTTCTGTTACCTATTTCCAGGGTTGTACCTAGAGTATTTGGCAGTGGGGCGGATCCTGTATGTGTATGTGTGTATGTGTATGTGAGGTATCTTCCTCACCGGGCCTCGTGGGGGGAGTGCAGGCCCCGGTGCCTTACACCAGCTGCACAGTAGGCCACCTCCCTAAGAGACAATGATGGCCACCAAACTGACCAGTTGCCCCCCCACACACACTTCACTTGTCATCAGTCATAGACTGATCGCCATCTCCTAACCTTGCCATACCTCCTTCTCCTCCTACACATCTCCACAAACCTACAAAAATATCATTGACCTTGATTCACTATAACTTACACACTCCTACCTCTCCTTTCCAACATATGTCCTGCTGTCTTGGTGTTACTACAGTACCACCATGTGCTAGGCTCAGTCCTAAGTGAGGTTCCTCATGCTGTTGTGCGACACACCTCCATGCCTTCTATGGTGGACGTTGAGGCCCCGGAGAGGGGCCATAGGTGAAGAAATCGACAGTAGATCATTTTCTACACCTGTTTAAAATCATGACGGTCCTGGCACATCAGTTGTCATTAACTATTTTTGCCTGGACTGCCAATTGTCGTCAAGGAGTTAAAGCCAAATGGATAAATGGATAAACCCATTCCAAGATCCTGTCCAAGAGTAAGGAATTACGAAGCTGTAAGGACTTAACAGGAGTTGGAGCCCAGTAGCAGGAGATGGCACACACCTTTGCAAAATAATACTGCTCAGAGTGACAGTATGGGGAAATCACTTAAGCAGTGAGAGTGTGCATGGAGCAAAACAGGTACGCAGTACAGACAGGGGATATCGAGAAGCAGAGTCAAACGTAAGCAGAGGTCAGGGCCGGCAGACAGGGTTCACAAATGGTGTATCAAAGCAGAGGTCAAAGTCCAGGGAATCGGGCATATAATAACAGCACATCCAGAAGCAAAAACAACGACCAGATACTGGGCTGGCGGTGAGGCTGATCTTTTAAGACCTGTTGACGAGGCCAGGTGACAGAGGTGGGGTTCAGTCCATAACAGAACTAGGTGATGACACATCAGTGAGTTTAAGTCCAGCCAAGCCTCTTAAAGGGGTGGCCACGCCTTGCGGTCTTTGGGACTCTGTGATGCTTGACAGAAGCCCACCTTATGCTTATCAGATGGGAAGGCCTGAGGTACCATCTCCAGATAGATACTGACCTGGTTCAGGAAACCTCTGCACTGATCAAGGTTGCCCCATTACTATGGGGAAGCAAAGCATACTCAGTCATGCTTCTAGCAACATTGAAGTCAGTAGTGAGCGGACGGAGTGGAAGTTGCAGCAGCTAAAGAGGCAGCCTGCGCAGATGAGATGGTGGAGCCAGATGAGCAGTACAGAACAACGAGGCCTGGAGGGCTGACACAAACTGGTCCATGCGCTGGTCTACCTGGCCCAGCTTGGCAAAAATGTTTGGTGGATTGCCTGCACCTTCTGGGTTCATAGCCCTTGTGTAATGTTATGGATCAAGAACCAGACGAACACAAAATGTATAGTGCAAAACACCTTTATTAAAAAAACAGGGAAACAAAGCCAAATTGTAATTCAGGAGGCTATACCAATAGACAAGCCAGGGCTGGAACGAAAGCAGGTAGTCAGACGAGCCGGAGTGAGAAGTACGCATGTTGGACTCCCCTGTTATAGCCAGTTGATGTTCAATACATCATCTAGTAGATTGGACTTTTTCTTTATTAAATTGAATTGTTCCGACAAAGCCGGTTACTACATCTGGGAAGCGTGAGTTGGCACGTGTGAGTTTCATAATTTTTGTTTCCCCTACTCGTTTATTAACCGATAGCCACAACTTGTCCCTTGCCGATAGCCACCGCTTGTTCTTTCTTTTATTTTGTACAACGATACTTATTTATGGATGATTTTGTACGTGATGTAGGTCTTATAATGTTATTAGCTTAGAAACCAGAACCCCTCAGTATGTTGCCATTAGACTAGCGATTCAGACCTTTTCTTTGCTCTTGATTTATTATACCTTGAGAATATTTTAATCATCAAAGATATCATCGTCATGTTTTATGATTCATTGCATTGTTTTTTATACTTTAGTGTGATCATATTAAGGAAAGTAATTTTTTCTTCAAATGGTTACCTACAAATATAGCATATATATTTCCCATGTTACAAAATATAACAGTTTTGGGTTTTTTTTGGTTATTAAACCTAAACGCCTACAAATAAATAAGGAGGGAGCCAGAGCCGGCCTTAGGCGTTGTGGCGCCCTGTGCGTACTACTCCTCTGGCACCCCCCTCACTACCCCCCCTCTCTGCCCCTTCAAACTATCCCCCCTCAAACTACCCCTCCCCTCTGCCCCTTCAAACTACACCCCCCCCCCATTTACCTTGTTGCCGGAGTCCTGCGGTGAGAGCGGGAGGCATCAGTCTTCTCGCTCTGCCACGGTGCCTGCATTTCATGTTGAGCGCCGGAATAGTCCGGCGCTCAACATGAGATGCCGGCACCGCGACGGAGTCACGGAGAGTAAGGGGCGCCGAGCGGCTGCTGAGAACTTCACGAGCAAGCGCTCGGCGCCCCTGCCCGGGACTTAGATTAAAGCATCGGGTTTTTTAAAAAACTTTATTTAACATGAATGATGTTAAATAAAGTTTAAAAAAAAAACAAAACGATGTTTCAAGTTAAGTCCCGGGCAGGCGCCCCTGCTACCATGGTGTCCTGTGCGGTCGCACAGGTCGCACACCCCTAAGGCCGGCCCTGGAGGGAGCACAATTTGTAATATCACAGTAGACAATAGTATACAAATGTGTGTTAACGTAATAAACAATTTGACCATCTATAAAAGGGAAACAGTATAGGAAGCCTGTGTATAACAACTTCTAGTTGCAGATTTAGGTTATTAAAGCTTTATTTAACTATTTATTGTTAATATATAGAATCTTAGAATCTGCAAATATAATTTGTTATACACAGACTCCCTATACTGTTCTATTTTATGGATGCTTAAATTGTTATATATATATATATATATATATAAATACCACTAATGATATTCTTACAACCCTGGCAAGTAAGTGTATTTATGATAAGGTGACCAGAGGGCTCCTTGAACCGTGGTGGAGTTTATAAAAATGCATGGTGCTGTGGGACATATATTTTTATGCAACACTGCAATTTACATTTTACATAAGCATCCCTGGACCATCTGGTCACGGAATCTTTTTGAGACGGGTTTATGGTGTAGTTAGTGTCCTATTTTCAACTAGGAGTAGACCGTGTGTCTATGCTACGATACCCTAATTGCTACATCAATATATACAAACAATACCTTTTTGAAACGTTATACTGTATTCTATAAACTTGCAGGGTTATATATCCCTTCCGGGAAATTGTAAATTAACACGGTATTGGTATTTTAGTGCACAGTCATGTTGGGATCAATTGGAATAAAGATTCAGCTGACGTCTATAGATGCTTTTAGTTGATGAGCTCATGGCAAAGAGGCTACTGTGGGAATACACAAAATATATAATACTGCTTACATCCGTTTGGGGGTGCTGCTGAGATCATTTTAGGAGTGAAGCAGCATTAGAAAATGCATGAAGCTGGAAAAAGTCCCAGTATAGAGAAGGATAGCTGTTAAACGGAAAGCATACTCAACTCAAATTGTCTTTTCCTTGCCTCATATTTCCTGATTCATTTTATTCTAATTTTTCTGGAACAATTTTTCATATTGATGTTTTTAGATTTACACACCATGAATTAAACCATAAACCAAAAAACCCGCTTCGATTTCCTACAACCTGCAACAATTTGGAATTCCTATTGAATCTGTTACTCTTCTTCCTATAACATGAAGAGGACCTTTTGATGCAACCTCTGGATTAGCTGCTCACAAACTAAACTGAGAAAGGAGGGGGAGACTGAAGGGGGGGATTTGCAGAACTTTAAAGAAAATAATAAGTAGGGGGAGGAACGATAAAAGTAGGGAAAGCTTGTTATTTGCAGAGAGAGAATCAAGTTTCAAGACCCTTTTGGAATCTGAGAGAGAGGGACTGAGATTTTTTTACAGAATGTTCAGAGGTGCAGTTGCGTTTCCTTTTAGTCAGAAGGGGGTAAAGCAGAACTAGAAATGTATGTTGTGCACGAGGATGAGTATAGAAAGTGGGAAGGCAGCAACAAAATATGGATAAATGCCTGTATAGCTGTTACTTCCATGCATATTGTATCTGAAAATATCAGAGAAATACATTAAAAATCCAACAGTCGTCAGTCCGTAAGGGGGTCTTGATCGATCAGGCATGGTTCTTGCAGTTTAATAGGAATCATTCTGTGAGGAATGGGAAGGTGGAGCACTCTTGAGTAGATTAGCATATTCTTGTTTACTCATCCTTGGAGGGGGCTTTTCTTTCATTTTGTAAGGGAAGAAAGCGGAGGGGGATAGAAGAGAGTTTCAGCTTAAGGCTTCTGTTTTAAAGAAAAAATACATTTGACTAGAGCATCTTTTATGGAGAAGAGTGAACATTAAACGTAAAATGTCTTGTTTTTTACGTATTATCCCTGAACACTTTTTTAATGGAAGGAAATAGAAGGAGACTGAGGAGAGCGCTGCAATTTTAACATTTCAGGGAGTAAAAAGTTAACTGTCCAGGAGGAGAGAGCACAAACCTGGCTGATCGGGAGAGTATAGTTGTGAACGGGGGTATATTTGTGAACAGGGAGGGGTACTGTTGGAGATGCTGCTGTGGAGTTTGTTGTTGCCTTTTGGGCTCTTCTATACAGCCTTGGCAAGTGCCTCTCAGTGTGGAGTGGACGAGCACTCACATCGGGCTCGGAAGAGCGTGCGAAATCCACACAACCCTCGTACTGTTACAGGGGGCTCCTGCGCTACAAGCCTCACACGGGGTAGGCAATCTCTTGGTAGCTTAGAACACATGAGAGTACACAAGAGAAGGAAGCAAAGGGACGCAAATGAAGGTGTTGGTTCTTTGGTCTCCGGCACGGCGCTGTATTTCAAAGGGGATGGAGACCAGTTGCGCCTCAAGGCGGGTATCGAGTTGCCAAGGGATATGTTCACCCTACAGGTTTGGCTGAGAGCCGAGGGAGGGCAGTGGTCTCCAGCAGTTATAGCAGGTAGGTACTGTTTGTTATTATTCTTTTCATTCTTATGTTGCAAATAAATCATTAAACCTTTCAGTTTGCGGATATTTGGTACATGTATGATGCATTTCTCTCTAACAGAATCATACATGAAGTTAGGTAGATAATGCTTGAGTGTCTTCGTAAAGCCGCCACCAACACTCTATTTCCACACTTACTTATAGATGGATGGTAAAATTCGGTGTTACACGAACATCATAAAATTGTGTTTGTCATTTTGTGTACTGGGTTAGAAATCAGTTACAGGAATACATATGCGCTTACAAGCACGGTAGAGATTTTCTATTACTATAAACTTAAAAGAAAACTATTGGAGTAATGAAGGAGAATGTCAGGAATGACTTTTTTCAGTGGGTCTTCTTCCTTTATATTATCCCAAGGTGAAATAATTTATTTATTGTTGTCCACAGCTAAGATTGTTTTCATTGGCTGCCTTTAGGGTCTGCCGATGTATACGAAGGTGGACCTGTATTTCCATTAAATTTAGACTTTGTGAATAGAGGATTTTAGCTGTAGGTTGGCTCATAGCACCTGCATCATAGTGTTGTTTTTTATGTTGTGCTGGCATTGCCCTGAATGCTCTTGGTAGTATGATGGTTTTCTATATAGTTTCCAACCCAACAAGTTGATGAAAGAAGATGATGTGTTAGGTTGTTAAATAAAGAGAGATAAACAATCGCACTGAATACTTGGTGCTGCAGTACCGCGTATGAGAGGAAACAAATGAGCGTACCGTACAGAATGAGACTGTTCATTTATTTACAATATAAACATGCAGACGTCATTTTTGCAGAAGGGAACAAAGTCGTTCCAACTTATTTTATCTCGAGACGTGTTTGCTTGGCAATAAATTCTGAGATTTGTTGTAAAACCTCGCCCCGTAATGAACGTATTGCGATTCATGCTTCTCTTCCTTTGTTACAAGTTGATTTACAGTATTGCATTATGGTGTTCCCATTCATGGCCGATTATTTGAACATACTCTGAGAGTAATAGCAGGGCACGGCCCTGAAAAGCATTGAACGGTGTAAGAGTTAAGTCATGCTGCCTCTCCCCTTGTGGGTACACAAGGCGCACGCAGCGAAAGGGAGAGTGTAAACAGAGTGAATGGTAGTACTTGACAAGCGCATAGTTGAGTTTGTGCCCCAGGAAGCTCATACCCCCATACCCAAATAATGACTCTGACACTTTACTTGGGTGCAAAATATTTTGTCCACAGCTTTATTAACATATATACAATATTTAGAGGTCATTGTCAACCCAGCCACCCCGGTTAACATTATTAACAGCTCAAATCTTATTAACACTGACAATGACCTCACATAACCAATAAATTAACCATATAATGGCACCAGCACATACCAGGTGCCTCCACATTAACATATTAACATATTGACCACAATAGGGATGTACCGAGACACCCCTACCAGACCGTTTAACCAAATTATAACTATGTAGGGGCATACCGAGACACCCCTACACCACCGATTTAACCAAATTACCACTGCAGGGGCATACCGAGACACCCCCACACCACCAATTTAACCACACACCAATGCAGGGGCATACCGAGACACCCCTACACCACCCCAGGTTCTGAGCCACAGACCAGCTCGAAACCTACACCAATAACTTGAACCAAGTCAAATTATTAACCAAAAACATAACAAAACACCGTATTAGGCAATAATCCCCAACTAACCCCGCCGCTGTGACAAAACGGGGCAGTCACCCCCCACAACCCACCTTAAAGGGAGGGAGGGTGGGACAACCAGGATTTGGATAAGCAGTTAAGTGACAGTTTACAAAATGGTTGCCACTTATATACCTTACTAATAACCCCACCCATAACAATTCTAAACCAATTAAATTAAATCCTTCCTTTTTGCACACCACCTAGCTCTGTCAAGGCCCACTCCGCCTAAGCTGCGCTGCTCCATGGGCTTCATGACAAGCGCATAGTTGAGTTTGTGCTCCAGGAAGCTCATACCCCCATACCCAAATAATGACTCTGACACTTTACTTGGGTGCAAAATATTTTGTCCACAGCTTTATTAACATATATACAATATTTAGAGGTCATTGTCAACCCAGCCACCCCGGTTAACATTATTAACAGCTCAAATCTTATTAACACTGACAATGACCTCACATAACCAATAAATTAACCATATAATGGCACCAACACATACCAGGTGCCTCCACATTAACATATTAACATATTGACCACAATAGGGATGTACCGAGACACCCCTACCAGACCGTTTAACCAAATTATAACTATGTAGGGGCATACCGAGACACCCCTACACCACCGATTTAACCAAATTACCACTGCAGGGGCATACCGAGACACCCCCACACCACCAATTTAACCACACACCAATGCAGGGGCATACCGAGACACCCCTACACCACCCCAGGTTCTGAGCCACAGACCAGCTCGAAACCTACACCAATAACTTGAACCAAGTCAAATTATTAACCAAAAACATAACAAAACACCGTATTAGGCAATAATCCCCAACTAACCCCGCCGCTGTGACAAAACGGGGCAGTCACCCCCCACAACCCACCTTAAAGGGAGGGAGGGTGGGACAACCAGGATTTGGATAAGCAGTTAAGTGACAGTTTACAAAATGGTTGCCACTTATATACCTTACTAATAACCCCACCCATAACAATTCTAAACCAATTAAATTAAATCCTTCCTTTTTGCACACCACCTAGCTCTGTCAAGGCCCACTCCGCCTAAGCTGCGCTGCTCCACTGGCTTCATGACAAGCGCATAGTTGAGTTTGTGCTCCAGGAAGCTCATACCCCCATACCCAAATAATGACTCTGACACTTTACTTGGGTGCAAAATATTTTGTCCACAGCTTTATTAACATATATACAATATTTAGAGGTCATTGTCAACCCAGCCACCCCGGTTAACATTATTAACAGCTCAAATCTTATTAACACTGACAATGACCTCACATAACCAATAAATTAACCATATAATGGCACCAACACATACCAGGTGCCTCCACATTAACATATTAACATATTGACCACAATAGGGATGTACCGAGACACCCCTACCAGACCGTTTAACCAAATTATAACTATGTAGGGGCATACCGAGACACCCCTACACCACCGATTTAACCAAATTACCACTGCAGGGGCATACCGAGACACCCCCACACCACCAATTTAACCACACACCAATGCAGGGGCATACCGAGACACCCCTACACCACCCCAGGTTCTGAGCCACAGACCAGCTCGAAACCTACACCAATAACTTGAACCAAGTCAAATTATTAACCAAAAACATAACAAAACACCGTATTAGGCAATAATCCCCAACTAACCCCGCCACAGGCCAGACCTTGAACCCCTCAAGCCGTCTGAGCCCCGCCACACCGAAAAAACAAAGCTTGGGTTAACGCGTCCTGAAAACCCAAATTCAAAAAATCCAGGCCCACATCAGATAAGTGGACACCGTCCTCCCTAAAATAGCCAGGCAACAGGGACTCCAACTCCCAATGCCGTATCACCAGGCCACCACAACGCCTAATAAAGCTCGCCATGAGCTTATTCACCTTACCCTTGCACCGCGCAAGGGCATCCGCATCACGTGCATGCCTCCAGTGTAACCTCGGAACAATCTCCGACCATACAACCAAAACACGAGGAACTAAAGCCCTCAACCTCTCCACATCCCGTTTCATTCGCCAAACCAATTCCTTCTGGGGAACCACACCTAAATCGTTCCCTCCCGCATGGAACAAAACAATGTCCGGAACCCCTTCATCCCTCAAGAGTCGCCAGAGCTCCGCACACACATCATTCCATCCCGCACCTCGAAGGCCGATCCATCGCAGCAACAGCCGATCCTCCTGAAAGCCCAGTTGCGCACACGTCCCACGAACTGCAGCTCTCTGACCAGCCCAATAGACGTAGGAATGGCCCATGATCCAGGCCACCAAACCTGAAAAACAAAACAACAGTAAACAAAACCCTCCAGCAGAGCAGAGCTCACAACAGACCTTCAGGCCGAACATACGACCTAAAACGAACCGACTCCCAACGCCCCAACTTCTTGACCAAATCATCACCGAACCCCATCTGGGCTGCTACCGTAGCAGCCCCAATACGAAAAGAGTGCGTACCAAATTGACGCGGATCCAAACCCACGCGCTCCAAACATACACGGAAGATCCGTAAAAATTGAAACCGCGATAAAGCCGACCCGTTCTCATGTAAGAAAAAAGGTCCCACCACAGCAGGGCGATGAGCCAAGTATTCCAAACAACCCCGAACTGGACACATCATGGACCCAGGCCATGGATACAACACGACATCACACCCCTTCCCAAGCACATCCGTCTTGGACCGCCGTAAACGAATAGACACCATGTCCTCGCTGACCAGCACGTCAGACCCCTGAAGACCCCCACCTCCAGCCCGACTCCTACTCACCAGCTCCCCGATCCGGAAAGCTCCGAAAAACGCCAAAATGAATGCCAACCCAAACAGCCTGGACTCATAAACTGAAAAACACACTGATGGCAAAACATCCAACACTTTCTGTAACACCTGCACCGACACCGGGCGCCTATTGTCACCAACACCAACCCGCCTCCGAAAACCCCTCAAAGCCTGACGAACCAAAAATTCCTTAGTATGATCTTTCCAACCCTTAAGCTTGAACAAAAACGCCAAAGCTGACATATTCCTCCCCAAGACCGCGGGGGAAGCCCCTTTTGAAACCAAATCAAACAGGAACCACAACAGCACATCCAGCTGTTCCGCTGCCGTATGCACAGATCCCACACAGGAAACCATCCTGTCCCAATCGGCCCAAACCTTACCATAAGCCGACCATGTTACCGGCGCCAACGATGCCCTCACGCCTCCAGCAAGCAACTCGTCCCTAAGTGCCACATCTCGTCCGGACAGACCAGACCTGAATCCTGAGCCCCGGGCGCCACCTCGCGGAACCGATCCCACTGAAAACGAGACAGGGAATCCGCTATAACATTTAAGAAACCCGGGACATGCTCAGCCCGAAACACCACATTAAGAGACATGCAGAGCAGAACAAACCTCCGTAACAACCGAACCACCGCCATAGAAGAAGCCGACAGCCGATTTACCGCATGAACCACCGCCATATTATCCGAGAAAAACACCACCTTCTTATCACGAAACGAATCGCCCCACAAAGACAAGGCGACCACCAAAGGAAAAAACTCCAAAAACGCCAAGTTGCGCGGACTATCCCTCCAAGAATCCGGCCAACGTTCCGCACACCAATGGCCCTGAAAATACGCCCCAAAACCAACACTCCCCGAAGCGTCAGTATAAAGCTCCAACTCTTCGGCGGACACCGACTCCCTGCGAAAAAACACCGTACCATTAAAATGTTGCAAAAACACCTCCCATACCTCCAAATCAGCTCTCATAGCTGCCGAAACCCGTACAAAATGATGCGCCAACTGGACGCCCGAAGTGGCCCGTGACAAACTTCGAATGAAAATCCTACCCATGGGAATGGCCCTACACGCAAAATTCAAACGACCAATCAAGGCTTGTAACTGCCGTAAGGTCACCTTCCGAACACCACGAAACTCGTGAACCACATCCCTAAGCGCCCGCAGCTTATCTTGCGGCAGCCTGCATTCACCCGCCACCGAGTCAATTTCCAAGCCCAAAAAACTCAAACAGGTAGTAGGACCCTCGGTTTTGTCCGCAGCCAGCGGGACGCCAAACGACCCGGCCACCCACTCCAACATCCGTAACAAGTAACCACACTCCCCAGATCCACACGGACCCACACAAAGAAAGTCATCCAGATAGTGAACCAAAAACCGACTCCCCGCCTCCATCCTGACCACCCATTCGAGCAACGAACTGAACGTCTCAAAATAAGAACAAGAGATGGAGCAACCCATAGGGAGACACAAGTCGACAAAATACTGACCCTCAAAATAACAACCCAACAGATGATGACAATCCGGGTGAATCGGTAACAAACGAAATGCCGATTCAATATCTGCCTTAGCCATAAGGGCATTAGGGCCCGCCTTCCTAACCAACTCGACAGCCTGGTCAAATGATGCATAGGAAACAGAACACAGCACCTCAGCAATGTCATCGTTCACCGACAAACCCTTCGGGTATGACAGGTGATGGATCAACCTGTACTTCCCAACTTCCTTCTTAGGTACCACCCCCAAAGGTGACAGACGTAAATTACCCAGAGGGGGAGAAGAAAAAGGACCCGCCATCCTGCCCAAAGAGACTTCCTTTGCCAACTTGTCCCTCACCACCTCTGGAAATTCCAAAACCGACTTCAAATTCCGATTACAACTTCTAAATTGCCTAACAGAAAAAGGAATGTAAAACCCATACCGAAAACCGTCGCACAACAACTGAGCCGCTTCACGATTACCGTAACGGCTTAGCCAGGGTAGCATCGCGTTTAACCTCACCGGGGTTAGCCCCAGAGGAAGCGGCCCCGGACCCGGAAGACGTAGTTCCCGGGACTCCTCCAGATTTCCCCTTCTTGAAACACTTCGTGAAACTATGGGCGCCCCCACAACCGGAACATTCATGCTTGAACTTGCAAGCAGACCCCCACTTACAATGGCTGTCGTTGAACAGCCAACAAAAACCTTTCCTATTGACGGCCGACGCGGAACCGTGCCCGCCCGCGCCGGCCCCTGACTGAAAGGGCTGCACCTTCTGCGCCATCATAAGCTTCATCCACAATGGCAGGTCCATCTGGTCCCACCGCATACCTGGATTAGCCGACAACCGCTGCCTAAACTGCTCGTCGTATTTCCACCACGCCAGACCCCCATACGTTCTATACGCTTCCCAGATACCATCCAAGTAACAAAAAAGGGGAGAGCACAAATTAGGCGACTTCTCCCCAATAACACTAGCCAATATACAAAATGCCCTCAACCAGTTACCAAACGACTTGGGAATCTTCCTATAACGCTTTTTCTTTTCCTCCTCCTCCTTCTTAGCATCCTTCTTATCCTCCTCTTTCAAATCTATAAACTCCTCCAAAGGCAACAAAGAAAATATCTCCACAAAATCCCCTTTCCAAATCTTATCCTTAACATCCTGCTTCAGATGAACCCCCAGGGGGCCAGCAAAAGAAACATAGGCATTCTGCCTAGCCGAATCCGGAATCCCACCTGTCAATTCTGCCCTCTCGACACTAACCGAAGAAGCCCCCGAGACCAAAGCCTCACCACTATCCGCTCCCTCCACTGCTGGCACAACTACCGCACTGCCTGCTCCCACACCGGAGCCAACTGAAGACCACACCTGCCCACAACCAGAACTCACCTGAGACCCCTTCTGCAGAGACCCCAACAACCCCTTCAAACCGTCTAACAATTGTCGGGTTTCAACCATAGCTCTAGACTCACCACCGGAACCTCTGGCTGCAGCTCCAAGCCCCGAGGCTGCATCCTGGCCGCCGCCATCATGAGAATCCCTTGGCAAGGCCGCACTCCCATCACCCCCAGCCGCCGCAGAAGGACGTCGCTGAGGACCCGGGCCATGACCTCCAACCGCACCGAAAGACCTAGAAGGAGATAAAATACGAGGCACAGAAAAAGATTCCACACGAACAGACGAACCACGCCGAACAGGAATCCGAGACCGAAAACCACTAACATCCCCAACCTCCCTCCCCGGACTACCACAGGGAGACCTAGACCTATCACAAGCCCTATTAAAACCTCTACCTAAACCCCCCGACGAAGACAGCGCCTCAATACTATCCCGAAGAAAAGAAACATCCTGCGCCTGACTCTCAAACCCCAAAGTGCGGCCACCGCGACCCACCTGCCTAGAACTAGCCTCCTCAACCAACAACCCAACATCCTGCGTCACACGCTGAGCCCGGCCCAATGAAGTGGCCGTAAAACCGGAGACGGCACCACGGGACCGCCCGAGGCCCGCCGCGAAACTCTCACCACCTCCAGTCAGCTGCTCAGCCGCCGAAACGGCACCTTCTCCGCACCGAAGGCCCGCAGAAAACGCTCGGGGGCTGCCACTAACCCTCAACGCTGCAGAAACCGCTCCCTCCTCCTCCTCCGAGCACGACGGAGAATTCCCGCCACTGCGCACCTCAGGGGCAGATGCACCGCCAACCACGCTGCCACCTATCTCACCCCCCGCTGACCTAACAGCACCCCTCGACCTCCCGGGGCCCGCCGCACTCGTTTCCTCATACCTGCCAACGTAGCCGCGACCCACACCAGCCATGTCGACCTCCAACCTCTGCTGTTCCGCCAGGGCCCGTTGAAAACCACGGGGCGCCCGCGAAGTACCACTCCCACGAACACCAACTCCGCTCCGGCCTCCAACACTCTCGTCACGCCTGTCTCCTGAACGGCTCCGGACCCGACGTCCACCAGATGACAACTCCGGGCTCAAGCGTTCCGGAGGCCGTGTGCGCCGCACAGGCCGACCCGACGAAGGAACCGCCGCGACGTCCAACACAGGTGCCAACTGCTCCCTCAGCCAACCGGTACCACGTTCCCTCGTAGCCATCCGAAGCCCCTCCAGAATCTCCTCAATTTCCCGCTCCATCTGAAAAAGAAAGCAAAAGCCTCTCCGAACCAAATTGCTCAATACAGAACAACCAGGATTTGGATAAGCAGTTAAGTGACAGTTTACAAAATGGTTGCCACTTATATACCTTACTAATAACCCCACCCATAACAATTCTAAACCAATTAAATTAAATCCTTCCTTTTTGCACACCACCTAGCTCTGTCAAGGCCCACTCCGCCTAAGCTGCGCTGCTCCATGGGCTTCATTTGAAGGAGGCAGTAGAATCTAGGGAGAGGTGAATGGCGCGGGTGAGGAATTCCCTTCTCTCTCTCTCTCCCTCTCTCTCGGCTGTTATACATATGGTTTTGGAATTCCCTACCTTCCTCCGAGAGCAACAAACAATAGTATATGTCATGGATGTTGAACCCAATACTATAGGCACCAGACAAAGCCTCGGTAGCAATAATCCTTTCTTAAACAAAGTTTAGATACAAATGATGTAAGAATGCAAATGAATTATTACCTATGGAAAAACAGATATAATTGCAATGTGACTTTTTTATTGTGTTATAATTACGGTAGCCCTTGTGTGGCATATTAGGCTGGAGTATGTTGACCTTGTGATGGGTTTAACTCATTTGGCAAGGTGTAAATTACCTTGTAGTTTACCATCAGTGGGGGTTAAAATGACAGTTCTTAATATTTTCTTTCACCATCGTGAATCCCATGTTTGCTCAAGTGCCAGGTTTTTCTTACTGATTGTTTGGACTTAATATGTTTATTCTTACTGTATGAGTGCTTGCAGAAAGGTACTGTAAATGCAGCAGTGGAGCCTATGTCCAGAAGAGTCAGCTTTTTGGTAGGGGAGGCGAGCTAGCCTTTTGGCTGCCATCTCCCCTTGTATATGTTAGACTTACCCTTCTTCAAAGGGGAGAGACAAGAAAATCTGGCCTTCTTATTTGCGTTTTGGGCAAGGCGGCAAAGAAGGGGTTTTACATCCCTAGAAGATGAACATTAGGGACTTAAGGTGTCAGAAGCTGAACTAAAATGATCCCCTGTTTTATATCCAGTCATTATTCTGAATTTACGATGTCATGATTTAATCATTTCTAGATTGTAAATTTTTGTCAATGTATGATGAATTTTTAATAAATGAAGCAAGACAATTGATATTTATAAATAACATACTGATGAGTCTAATAAAGTCAAATTACTATTAAAAATGAACAAGGTTGTCTATTATGGGCAGCTTTTAATAATCTTGGACTTTAACCTGCATGCATGCTATGTTAGAACTACCCAAATACTGGTGTTACTGGTTATACTATTAATTAGACTTGGGCACCAGGGGGCTCTTCGTGTTCGTCTTCGTGCTCGTCTTCGGGGGGAAAGAAATCTTCATATTCCGCGAATATTCGCCTGTTCCTGTCTTCTCTTCGGGCGAATATTCGTGGCCATTCTTCGTGCTCGTTTTATCTTCGTTTCCCTCCTGGTTGCCTAGCAGGGGTTAATACTGGGTTAACAACAGATCGGAGCAGCACCAGCTGCCGTGAAGGTACGTGTGTGCAAATCTATTGGTCGTTTCGGCAGGGGGCTGGTCTGGCATCACCTGTGAATTGCAGAACGCACTTCATTCGTTGATGGCAGGCGAGCCCCCTGCCGAAACGACCAATAGAGTTGCACACACGTACCGAGGTGTACTGTACACAAAATGACCTAGACAAATGCTCCAAGGAACTTGGCCTCCTTTTTATCATACACAGTCACACATCCATAGATGTTTAATAAAAGAATAGGGATTATTTTACTTTTTTTAATTGATTTTGGACCACTTGTAATACATGCCTAACATTTGCTACCTATTTACAATGGCATACTTTGCAACAACCCAACTTTTACTGGACAGGACTGGAAAAAAGCAGGACTGTCCACCAAAATCTTGGGTGTGTTGGCAGGTATGCGGATGGAAAAATGAACTAAAAAATAGCTTAGGGTTAATGTACGGTTATGTTTAAGATTAGTAGCAGTGCACTGGTTTGGTTAAAGATGTATTATGTCTAAATAATAATTTCATTTTAATTTTAATGGGTTTTTAAAAAAAAATTAGGGGTTTATTTAAATGTATTTTAAAGTTAGATTTATTATTTAGTACTTTATTATATTTATTTAATGTTTATACTAGTGCTACCTACCGAGCTATAACTGCCTACGTGTATTTGCATACCTAGTTTAGCTAAATTAGACTGGAAAAAAGCAGGACTGTCCCTGAAAAAGTTGGGTCTGTTGGCAGGTATGTGGATGGAAAAATGTTATAGGATGAAGTGTGAGTTATAGCGTTAATGCTAGTGAGTGTAGAAGTGAAGGCCAGGACAAATAACAAGAGGAAAGGTCCTTGTGATTTGTGCATTGTACGTGTGTGTGTTATGTGTTATGTCACTGTGTTATATGTGTTATGTGTGTTATGTGTTATGTCACTGTGTTATTGTGTGTGTTATGTTTGGTTGGTTGTGTATCAGAAGGAAAATAATGAAATGGAAATGGAAAAGGCGAATGAGTGGGCAGTTGGCGACCCACTCACCTGTTTCACCCCAGGGCAAAGCATCCAAACAACTGTCAGTCTTAGACGTTTGGCAGCAGACTTCCAGAGCTCAGACACAAGGCCCTAGCGTAAGCTGGCTACTCCGGCGGAGGTAGCAGGCGTTGCCACACCGCAAACAGACGCAGCCGGGGGGGAGAAACTGCCCTTACCATTAGGGACATTTTGGGCATGACTCTAGCCAGGAAGCGAACTGGCATTGAAGAGACGCTGGCACCACCACCAGCAGCAGCAGCAGCAGCAGCAACAGCATTGGGAAAGGCGAATGAGTGGGCAATTGGCGACCCACTCACCTGTTTCACCCCAGGGCAAAGCATCCAAACACTGTCAGTCCTAGACGTTTGGCAGTGGACTTCCAGAGCTCAGACACAAGGCCCTAGTGTAAGCTGGCTACACCGGTGGAGGTAGCAGGCATTGCCACACCGCAAACAGACGCAGCCAGGGGGGAGAAACTGCCCTTACCATTAGGGACATTTAAGGCATGACACTAGCCAGGAAGCGAACTGGCATTGAAGAGACGCTGGCACCACCACCAGCAGCAGCAGCAGCATTGGAAAAGGCGAATGAGTGGGCAATTGGCGACCCACTCACCTGTTTCACCCCAGGGCAAAGCACCCAAACACTGTCAGTCTTAGACGTTTGGCAGCAGACTTCCAGAGCTCAGACACAAGGCCCTAGCGTAAGCTGGCCACTCCGGCGGAGGTAGCAGGCGTTGCCACACCGCAGACAGAGGCAGCCAGGGGGGAGAAACTGCCCTTACAATTAGGGACATTTGAGGCATGACACTAGCCAGGAAGCAAACTGGCAGAGAAGAGACGCTGGCACCAGCAGCAGCAGCAGCAGCAGCAGCAGCAGAATTGGGAAAGGCGAATGAGTGGGCAATTGGCGACCCGCTCACCTGTTTCACCCCAGAGAAAAGCATCTAAACACTGTCAGCCCTTGGCGTTTGGGAGCGGACTTGCAGAGCTCAGACACAAGGCCCTAGCATAAGCTGGCTACACCGGCGGAGGTAGCAGGCATTGCCACACCGCAGCAAGTGCAACCAGGGGGAGAAACTACCCTTTCCATTAGGGACATTTGAGGCATGATTTCAGCCAGGAAGCGAACTGGCAAAAGATGCTGGCACCACCACCAGCAGCAGCGTTGGAAACGGAAAAAGGTGAATGAGTGGGCAATTGACGACCCGCTCACCTGTTTCACCCCAGGTCAAAGCATCCGAACACTGTCAGTCCTTGGCGTTTGGGAACTGACTTACAGAACTCAGACACTAGGCCCTAGCGTAAATTGGCTACACCAGCGGAGGTAGCAGACGTTGCCACACCACAAACACGTGCAACCAGGGGGAGAAACTACCTTAAACATTAGAGAGAGAAAAAAATAACTTTCCAAGCTAAGAGCTGGGTAACCCAATTTGGGCATATTGAATTTAAGAAAGGCAATCTGCTCCATCAGATGAGGTGCCATGCGTGAGCGCTGTGGACTCAGTATGTTTCCAGTCATAGAAAACACGCGCTCACTTTGAACAGTGGTTGGCGGACATGATAGAAGCTGCTGCGCAACCCATGAGAGTGCAGGCCACACACTCTTCTTGTCATCCCAGTAGCTAAGAGGATCAACATTAGGCGCAGAAGGAACTTCACAGAGGTAAAGTTTGACCATTTCAGCAGCACCACTCTCCTTTCTGCTGCTAGCTCTGTCAGATGGTCCAACTATACTCCCAAGTGCCTCTTCCTAAAACGCATTTGCTCCACTCAGCTGTGTTGTGATGCTTGTGGCACTGCTGCTGATGCTGCTGCTAGGAGTAGCAGACCACATCATCTCTTCCTCCTCCTGCACCTCTCCCTCCTCGGACAGCATTCCCATTTTACGCTGCCAGTCACGCACCTTGTTGACCAATTGCTCCCGGTAGCTACTGAGAACATTAAATTTCAAAGCTAGCTTTCCCTTAATTCTTGAATCGCAAAGGCACGCTAGCATCATTTCGGGACTCTCTTCCATGCGTTTGCGAAGGTGTACTTTTAGCAGATCCTTCAGCTTCCTTACTATGGCTGCTACATCAGGATGTAGAGTGCCACCTTGAACAGCCTCACGGTTTTCAAGGAACACATCCATCTTGCTGCCTAGATGGGAGAACACTGCTGCTCCAAAATCCTCTCCAGCATGTCTAATGTGGAGTTCCACCGTGTACTGACATCCTGATGTAGGCAGTGTACGGGAAGACCTGACCTCTCTTGCTCTTCCCTCAAAAGTTGGCTAGCCTTAACACTATGGTGAAAGTGCCCAGCGATCTTTCTGCAGCGGGACAGAACTACTGCTACCACATTAGTTCCTTCTGACATTGCTGCCTTCACTACAAGATGGATGATGTGGGCTGCACAGCGCACACAACAATATGACCATCTTGCAGCGCTTTCACCATATTGGCACCTCCGTCAGTTACCACAAAACCAACTTCAACATTGGTGCCCGCCTCTGCTCCCACCCAAAGGCTAAACATTTTCCTCATTGCATGCAGAATATTTTGGGAAGTGTGCTTTTCATCCATCACTTATGCATGGAGAAGGAAAGATCGGTAGCCTGCTGCAGCAGCTTCCTTAGACACACCGGGCTGCCACCACTGTGCTGTCAAAGAAAGAAAGGCATGCTGGCCGCTAGGTGCACTCCACAAATCTGTAGTGAAATGAACACACTGACCAGCAGCCTTGGAAAGCTCCTCTTTCACTGCTGCAACACAGGACCGATACAATGAGGGGACAATGTTCCTGCTGAAAGTGGAACGTGACGGAACTGTATATTGTGGAGCCACAGCCGCCATCAATTGTTTAAAAGGCTCCCCTTCGATCATAGAGAAGGATGCCCTTCCAACAGCAATGAACTGACCAATCAGTCGCGTTACTTTATTGGCCTGCTGTTTGGGCATTGACCTTTTGGATTGGAATGCCACAAATTGTTCCAGGGTGGGCTGGACATGCAGTGCTCCAACCTGCCTTGGTCTCTGGCTGCCAGCATTAGCTGCTGCTGCTGCTGCTATCGGCTCAGAAGAAGCAGCTGTTGGGGTTTTTCCACGGCCACCAGCTATGCTGCCTGCACTAAGTTTTACTTCTGCATCTTTCCCCAATAGCACAGCCTTGTGTTGAGTGCTGAGGTGATGCTTCATGGTAGCACTGGTAAAATGGCCAGACACTTTCCCTCTGCTTATTAGCTTCCCACAATGCTTGCACTTTCCATAGTGCCCTTCTTCAACATTTTCAAAGTGCTCCCAAATTGGGGCACGCATAGCCTTGGAGTGTGCCTTGGGTGCTGCTCCTACTGCTCAGGGTGGATGAACAGAGGCAGAACTAGTGGTGGTGGGACTGGTGGTAACAGTACTGGCCATAGTGGGACTGCTAATTGCTTTAGCTTTAGATTTGCTAGGTTTTGCTGCTGGTGGTGATGGTGATGATCGTAGCGGAGAAGGTGGAGGCTCAGGGGAAAATTGTGCACTAGTCATTTGGACACTGCTCCCTGAGGAATCTGATTCCTGACCACTCATCTCCTCTACTTCCTCTGGCTCATAGTCTAGTTCTTCATTAGCCAGATCGAATGGAATTCCTGCTAGGCTGGAGCTAAGACTGATATCGTCGTGAGACTCGTGACTAGTAGTAGTGCGAGCAGGAAGAACAGACTCTGCACTTGGCCTCTCAGTCTCAGGCTCCTCTGCTACCTTGCTAGGTGGAGTTCCACTATGTGTAGCCCTCTCTCTAAAAAATTTGTAAGGACTTGGTGGCTTGCTAGAGGTACTAGGAGGACATGGCGTGGCGGTACCGGTGGGAACAGTAGGCGCAGCACTAGTGGTGGTAGAGGCGGTAGAGGTGGTGGTGGTGGTGGTGGTTTTCCCTACAAAGGAATGAGATCGCTTTGGTTTGGGACCCCTCTGAGTCTTGCTGCTAATTTGGCTCTGCTTGGTACCTTGCATGCTGCTCATGGATGGGGAAGATGCTGCTTGGGGCAAAAGGCACTTCTTTTTACTCACTGGGCTAGTAGAAGTACTAGTTGTGCTACCCTTTAACTTTGAACGTGCTTCTGGTGCTTTAGGCTTTCCTTAAAAAACCATAGAGCTTGTGGGCCTAGTCGCACTACTACTGCCTGCTTTTGGTGCCTTTCCTTTACTTGATGATCCTTCAAGCAATGCTTCCCCAAATGATAAGCGAGAGCTTGGCCTACTTGGCCGACTAGACTGACGCAAAGGATGCATCTTAGAACTGGTGGTGGTGCTGGTGGTAGATGGAGCTTTTTAGTCCCAAAAGGAGGATCCATTTCAAATTTTGTTTTGTGTGTGTAGTGTAGTGTTTAAAAAAACTTAAGAAAAAAAAAAGGGGGGGATAAAAAAATTAAAGACTTTGAATTTACACAGACCTAAGAGCCTATCCTACTACTATGCTAAACCTAAAGCTATATAGTGAGGTTAAGTTATATATAATATTATATTATTAATAGATTAGAATTACTTAAATTAGGGATTATAGATAGACTATAGTTTATGAATTAGAAAGAATTACTTAGATATATTAGAGATTATGAATTAGAATTTATATTATATTATATAATATATTATAGATTAAGAAGATTAAAGATTAGAATTATTTTAATACTACAGCTAGTAGCTTGAAGCTTTGCTTAGTACAGTTGTTGTCGTCACACAGTCAATTTTTCTTGAAAAGAAATTAGAAATAAAATAAAATGTCACAGCAAAACAGTTGCCCAACAAGTTCACTTCACTGATGGACTGAGGTGAGCAAAACACTAAGGGTACTTTTAATAAAATTGAAATAAAATGTAAAATAAATGAGAAAATCTTTGCAAACCCGTTAACGTCACTGCTTGCTGATCAAAAAAGAACACAGCACTTATGTGGCTGCACTCACTAGCCCAACAAGTTCACTTCACTGATGGACTGAGATGAGCAAAACAAATGAAATAAAATGAAAGATTATTAATTAAGAAAAATTTACTTGGTCTCTTGCTGTTGCTACAAAGCACAAACTATAGCGCTGCAGAACCAGTACTAATAAGATTAGCTGAACTATATGCTAGTAGTAATTAATTAATATTATTACTTTTATTTATAGCTAATTTAATTAACTGTTAAGATAAGAATTATAGAATTATTGATATTAATTAATGATTAGACACTAGTAGATGTCTTGAATGTCTACAGTACACTCTACACTAGTATACTATTACTAACTATAGTATATATAACTGACAAATATATATATAATTTTATAATGTATTCAATTATTAATTATTAATATTACTGATTTTAGATTAGACACTAGTAGATGTCTTGAATGTCTACAGTACACTCTACACTAGTATACTATAGTATATAATATATATATGCAAAAAACAAAATACTGTCTGCGCTTCTCAGCCTAATAAAGTTGGCAACAAATATATAAACATAATATAAATGAGAGGTTTTGGTTATATGAATGGGCCAAAGCATAATTAAGCTCACCCGCCACGTCAAGGCACACTCTCAATAGGGTGAGATCCTACTCTCACCTCCTACATAGTGGGCACACAAAGCAGTTTATACTGCTACCAAAACCTTATTAATGTGTTGGGGGAGGTGCAATTAAAGCTCCTCCCATTTAACCCCTGGACAGCAAGCTGCAACCAGACTGATGAGGAGCCAACAACCTCAATTATGTGCAAACAGGGAAAAGAAAAAAGATAGTCTCAGGCTCAAATAATACAAATGTATAATATAAGGCCTACCAAACAGTGTGAGCATGCTGCAAATACAGTGTGTTGGCTGTACAATGTATACAAAAAACAAAATACTGTCTGCGCTTCTCACCCTAATAAAGTTTTCTTTTCCCTGTTTGCACATAATTGAGGTTGTTGGCTCCTCATCAGTCTGGTTGCAGCTTGCTGTCCAGGGGTTAAATGGGAGGAGGTTTAATTGCACCTCCCCCAACACATTAATAAGGTTTTGGTAGCAGTATAAACTGCTTTGTGTGCCCACTATGTAGGAGGTGAGAGTAGGATCTCACCCTATTGAGAGTGTGCCTTGACGTGGCGGGTGAGCTTAATTATGCTTTGGCCAATTCATATAACCAAAACCTCTCATTTATATTATGTTTATATATTTGTTGCCAACTTTATTAGGGTGAGAAGCGCAGACAGTATTTTGTTTTTTGTATACATTGTACAGCCAACACACTGTATTTGCAGCATGCTCACACTGTTTGGTAGGCCTTATATTATACATATAATATATATATGACTGACAAATATATATATAATATTATAATGTACTATTAAATTATTAAATATTCTATTAAATTATTATTTATAAATTCTATTATTTAATTTATTTAAGCAGGACAGGCAGTAGGCACTATTGCCAGCCCAGGGCAAGGGCACCCCAGTGCCACTGAGGCACTGGGTGCACTGTCAGCTCAACAGCACTATACACTACAGTTGATGACAAATTAAATAAAAAAATTATTAAATTAATCAAATTATTATTATTAAATATATTAATTAAGTAGAACTGAAGTGAGGATGAAGTACACTGTGAGAAATGGCAGGCTAAGGCTTACCAGTCTCACACAGAACAGAACAATCTCTCTGTAACGCTCGGATGCAGCACAGCAGTGTTGCCAAAGCAGTCACAGCGAAAAATGAATGGATCTCTCAGGCAAACTCTGGTCTTATAAAGGCGCCTTCAGAATTCAAAAAACAGCAGCACAGGCATTGGACGAGACCCTTAGCGTGACGTCACAAGAGTGAGCTGATTGGACAGACGAGGATCAGCTCACTCCTGTTTGAAATTTTGGCGGCTGCGCGGCAAAAACTTCGAGGTCGTGGTTGTGAGTCTTCGTCTTCTACGTTTTGCCGGCACTGTATTCTCTTCGGCGTGTCTTCGGAACGAACAAAAAAACGGCCTCTTCGTGCTCGTTTTAATGTTCGCCCGAAGACGAATGCGCAAGTCTACTATTAATGACTTATATAGTGTCATCAAACTCCCCGGTGCTATACATTTTGTTATCAGAACATGAAACTTAACAATTGTATTGTATTCTGATTATAATCTGTACGTTTAGCCCCTTAAGGACAGAGGCAATTTTAAGGCAAGACAGGAGGCTTCCTATTTTGCATATCTTCCTTTACTCTCACCGACAGCAGCAAAGAAAGAGTTAACATAACACTGGTAACAACCAATAAAAAAACAAGGTATAGCAGCATATAAACCCTAAGACAGGGGCGTCCAACATGCGGCCCGCGGGACCTTGAGGTGCGGCCTGCGTGAGATCGGCAGCCAGGATCACAAGAGCCCTGCTGCTGCTTACTTGTGGGAGGTCTTATTGTCCTGCACAGAGGAAGCGGGAGGCCACGCCCCCTGCTGAAGTCTGTGAGCGGCATCGAGACCTGTAGTGCAGGTAAGGGGGTGGGGGTGGGGGTTTGAATGAGTATGCCTGATTGAGGGAATGAATCTGTGAATGAATGAATTTGTGTGTGTGATAGCATGGATGTGTAAGTGCTGGAATCTAGGCATGATGGGACTGTGATTGCTGTTAGCAATCACACTCCTATCATGCCAAGTCAGCCAGTACATGCTGAAACCTGACTAGCTTCCCCCTTGTGTATTGATGCTGCCAGCAGTATGGGGTCTGCACATCACTTACAGCCACCCTGTACCAGCATGTACTGGCTGATTTGGGATGATAGAAGTGTGATTGCTAACAGCTAACAGGAATCTGCTAACAGCAGTCACAGTCCCATCATGCCTAGGTTCCAGCATTTACTGGTTGCCTGGGTATAAAAAGAGTGTGTTTGCTGTTAGCAATCACACTCCTATCATGCCAGGTCAGCCAGTACATGCTGAAACCTGGCTAGCTGCCCCCCTTGTGTATTGATGCTGCCAGCAGTATGGGGTCTGCACTTACAGCCACCATGTACTGGCTGATTTGGGATGATAGGAGTGTGATTGCTAACAGCTAACAGCAATCTGCTAACAGCAGTCACAGTCCCATCATGCCTAGGTTCCAGCATTTACTGGTCGCCTGGTATAAAAAGAGTGTGTTTTAACAAAAGTGTGGTTAACGCACTAAAATTGGACAAAAAAATACAATAACCATTAATTTCTATATGATTGTTGACAGCAATCACACTCCTATCATGCCCAGCCAACCAGGTTTTGTGTCGTTTACTTTATTTTAATCTGCATATTTTATTAAAGGCTATATTTTCTCACAGTGAAAAATGAAAGCGGCCCTCGCACATATACAATTCTGATGAAGTGGCCCACTGCAGAAAAAACTTGGACACCCCTGCCCTAAGACATCCCTAATCTTCCTCTTTCTTTGCTGCAGGTCAGATCATTAGTTTATGATTCTTTCAGCTTGGTATTTGGCTATTTATATACATATATATATGTATATGTATGTGTATATGTATATATATATATATATATATATATATATAGATATAGATATATGTATACACACACATATATTTATATGGATTTGCTTATTACACATATTTTGGTGCTTAATTTCTTTATATTTTATTTATAGTTATTTTTATAGTTATATTTATATTCATTTATAATTCTTTGTTTTGTCTTTGGTGTAGGGGTCTTTGCCCTTTGTATGTCTTTGGTGTAGGGCCCTTGGCCCATTCCTCACAGTGTCTTTTCTGTTTTCCACTTTTCTGAGTCTGGTAGTTCTTTTACCTCTGCCGCCTATGCTCTCTTTCTCCGGCTGCCATCTTGGTTCTATATTTGGTCAGTTTTTGACATACTGCAATTTATACACTGTGAATTGTGTGTTACAGGTTTAATCCTGTCTTGATTGGGGTGAGCCCAATATATTCCCTGTGCCCAGGGTGTTTGTCTATTTGGAGGTGAGCCCTCTGTGTTGAAAAACATTCGCTGTTTCTGAGAGTGGCAGCTCTTTTACCTCTGCCGCATGTGCCCTTTCTCCAGCGGCTATCTTGGTTTCTGTATTTCATTAGTTCTTACATACTGAAATGTATACACTGAGAACTGTGTGTTACAAGTTTAATCCTGTCTTGATTGAGGTGAGCCCTCTGTATTCCCTGTGCCCAGGTTTTCTGTCTATTGGGAGTTGAGCCCTCCGTATTGAAAAACATCCGCTGTTTTAGAGCAGCTTATTTATGTACTGTAATGGGCCAGCATGCATTGCATCCTTCATCAGTAATAATGGATGCCTATATCCAGGGTGAGCCCCCGTGTGTTTTTGGGGTGTCTATTAGGGTGAGCCCTTATTATATATATTTTCCCAGCCTCCTTTTGTGTACTATGTCTCAGGACAATACCTTTATGGCGTGGCTGGAGTCTAAGTTCTCCAGTTCTGTGGAGATTTTTATTTCTAAGATGTCTGGCTCTATACCCCAGACTCTCCCTCCTGCCTCTGTGGCCCCAGCCATTATCCCTTTGGATTCTGACCCCAAGAAATCTGAGGAGGCAGGCCACTCTAAGCGGTAATAGTGTCTCTGCTGGTAAAGGAAAGGCCCCAGCAAAGCACCCAAAAACCTCTGCCACCTCCCTGCCCTCTGGATATGAGGGTCCTTTTCAACTCCCACTGTCTATAGTGGATGAGTGGCAGGCAGACTCTGCGGATGAGTCAGAGGCTTCTGTTAACCTGGCTTCGTCCAGGACCATGGACTCACGCTTTGGCCGTGAGTGTCTGGTGGATGAGCCCCACCATGCCGAACCCCATTACTTTTTGGGAGCATCCATCACTCCCCATTCGGCTTCTACCTCAACAGACTTCCCGGCCCTTGTCCCAACTGGCTCCTCTTTATTGGACCCCACCATGATGCGCCACCTCAGGGCCACTGAGTGGGCTCCACCAGAGAATGTTGCACTATACTTACACGAGTGGCTGCGCAGACCCTTTTCTAAGGAGGCGCGCAACAACCTTCGGGCTGAGTGCCCCCGCCCCCTCACTCCCAGACAAGGTGGCTTTTACCCCGGAGTTTGACCCTAATGTGGTTGCTCTACTTTCTTTGAATAAGAGAGGCCCTAGGAAGGATCTGGAACAGGGTCTCAAGTCTGCTCAGGATAAGATCCTGGATTTAGTGGGGCCAGTCACTCAAATCCTCTCCCTGGCTGACCGAGCATTTCTGCTGGCCACTCCCTTGGATCCCTTATCCGGGTGTGGGCCTTTCGTGTGATCTGCCTAATAGGCACCGCCAATGTAGCTGTGGCCACGGAATGGCAAAAGACGGCCCTCCTACGGATGGACCCCTGTCTGGCAGAGCTGCGTTCAATGGATCTCGTTGCGGCACCTAACGGGCTGCTGTTTGGGGATGCTTTTGTGAAGAAGCCTAACAGGAATTTGTCCCTGATGACCTCATGGGACAAGGTGAAGTTCTCCTTGAGAAAGGTGTTCCAGAGTGGCCCTCATTTTTCCGGCGGGGCCGGGTCGCTAATCACTCATCCTATCAAGGCTCAAGGGCTTTCCAGCAGGCACAGCCGGCCACACGTTGGACGCCCCTGTTATAGCCAGTTGATGTTCAATACATCATCTAGTAGGTTAGACTTTTCTTTATTAACTTCCTGAGGCAATTGAATTGTTCTGTCCATGACAAAGCCGGTTACTACATCGGGGAAGCGTGAGTTGGCACGTGCGAGTTTCATAATTCTTGTTTCCCCTACTTGTTTATTAGAAGGACTTATTTCCAATCTTGAATGTGAAACATAGGGTGACAACCTGCTGTTGTATGTTGCTGAAGTTATCATGGATTCCTTGCCGATAGCCACCGCTTGTTCTTCTTTAATTTTGTACAGCGATACTTATTTATGGATGATGTTGTACGTGATGTAGGTCTTATAATGTTATTACCTTAGAAACCAGAACCCCTCAGTATGTTGCCATTAGACTAGCGATTTCAGACCTTTTCTTTGCTCTTGATTTATTATACCTTGAGAATATTTTAATTATCAAATATATCATCATCATGTTTTATGATTCATTGTATCGTTTTTTTATACTTTAGTGTGGTCATTATTAATGAAAGTTATTTTTTCTTCAAATGGTTAACTACAAATATAGCATATATATTTCCCATGTTACAAAATATAACAGTCTGGGGCTTTTTGTTGGTTATTAAACCAAAACGCCTACAAATAAATAAGGAGGGAGCACAATTTGTAATATCATAGTAGACAATAGTATACAAATGTGTGTTAACGTAATAAACAATTTGACCATCTATAAAAGGGAAATAGTCTAGGGTGCCTGTGTATAACATTTCTAGTTGCAGATTTAGGTTATTAAAGCTTTATTTAACTATTTATTGTTAATATATACAATCTTAGAATCTGCAAATATAATTTGTTCTACACAGACTCCCTATATTGTTCTATTTTATGGATGCTTAAATTGTTATATATATATGATACAACTAAGGATATTCTTACAACCCTGGCAAGTAAGTGTATTTATGATAAGGTGACCAGAGGGCTCCTTGAACCGTGGTGGAGTTTATAAAGAATGCATGGTGCTGTGGGGCATATATTTTTATGCAACACTGCAATTTACATTTTACATAAGCATCACTGGACCATCTGGTCACGGAATCTTATTGAGACAAGTATTAAAAATGTGTTTTCAATACTTGGAGAGCCACTGCAAAGTCCTTGTGACTGCAAAAACATTTCAAAATAATTTAGAAGAGTTTATGGTGTAGTTAGTGTCCTATGCTACGATACCCTAATTGTTACATCAATATATACAAACATTACCTTTTTGAAATGTTATACTGTATTCTATAAACTTGCAGGGTTATATATCCCTTCCGGGAAATTGTAAATTACCACGGTATTGGTATTTTAGTGCACAGTCATGTTGGGATCAATTGGAATAAAGATTCAGCTGACGTCTATAGATGCTTTTAGTTGATGAGCTCATGGCAAAGTGGCTGCCGTGGGAATACACAAAATATCAAATACTGCTTACATCCGTTTGGGGGTGCTGCCGAGATCATTTTAGGAGTGAAGCAGCATTAGAAAATGCAGGAAGCTGGAAAAAGTCCCAGTATAGAGAAGGATAGCTGTTAAACGGAAAGCAAACTCCACTCAAATTGTCTTTTCCTTGCCTCATATTTCCTGATTCATTTTATTCTGATTTTTCTGGAACGATTTTTAATATTGATGTTTTTTAGATTTACACACCATGAATTAAACCATAAACCAAAAAACCCGCTTTGATTTCCTACAACCTGCAACAATTTGGAATTCCTATTGAATCTGTTACTCTTCTTCCTATAACACGAAGAGGACCTTTTGATGCAACCTCTGGATTAGCTGCTCACAAACTAAACTGAGAAAGGAGGGGGAGGCTGAAGGGGGGGATTTGCAGAACTTTAAAGAAAATAATAAGTAGGGGGAGGAAGGATAAAACTAGGGAAAGAATGTTATTTGCAAAAAAAGGCAGAGAGAGAATCAAGTTTCAAGACTCTTATGGAATCTGAGAGAGAAGGACTGAGATTTTTCTACAGAACGTTCAGAGGTGCAGTTGCGTTTCCTTTTAGCCAGAAGGGGGTAAAGCAGAACTAGAAATGTATGTTGTGCACGAGGATGAGCATAGAAAGTGGGAAGGCAGCAACAAAATATGGATAAATGCCTGTATAGCTGTTACTTCCATGCATATTGTATCTGGAAATATCAGAGAAATATATAAAAAATCCAACAGTCGTCAGTCTGTAAGGAGGTCTTGATCGATCAGGCATGGTTCTTGCAGTTTAATAGGAATCATTCTGTGAGGAATGGGAAGGTGGAGCACTCTTGAGTAGATTAGCATATTCTTGTTTACTCATCCTCGGAGGGGGCTTTTCTTTCATTTTGTAAGGGAGGAAAGCGGAGGGGGATAGAAGAGAGTTTCAGCTTAAGGCTTCTGTTTTAAAGAAAAAATACATTTGACTAGAGCATCTTTTATGGAGAAGAGTGAACATTAAACGTAAAATGTCTTGTTTTTTACGTATTATCCCTGAACACTTTCTTAATGGAAGGAAATAGAAGGAGACTGAGGAGATCGCTGTACTGAGAAGTGATCAGAAGAGCACGAGGGATACGTCGCTTGTAATTTTAACATTTCAGGGAGTAAAAAGTTAACTGTCCAGGAGGAGAGAGCACAAACCTGGCTGATCGGGAGAGTATAGTTGTGAACACGGGGTATATTTGTGAACAGGGAGGGGGACTGTTGGAGATGCTTCTGTGGAGTTTGTTGTTGCCTTTTGGGCTCTTCTATACAGCCTTGGCAAGTGCCTCTCAGTGTGGAGTGGACGAGCACTCACATCGGGCTCGGAGGAACGTGCGAAATCCACACAACCCTCGTACTGTTACAGGGGGCTCCTGCGCTACAAGCCTTACACGGGGTAGGCAATCTCTCGGTAGCTTAGAACACCTGAGGGTACACAAGAGAAGAAAGCAAAGGGACGCAAATGAAGGTGTTGGTTCTCTGGCCTCCGGCACGGCGCTGTATTTCACAGGGAATGGAGACCAGCTGCGCCTCAAGGCGGGTATCGAGTTGCCAAGGGATATGTTCACCCTACAGGTTTGGCTGAGAGCCGAGGGAGGGCAGTGGTCTCCAGCAGTTATAGCAGGTAGGTACTGTTTGTTATTATTCTTTTCATTCTTATGTTGCAAATAAATCATTAAACCTTTCAGTTTGCGGATATTTGGTACATGTATGATGCATTTCTCTCTAACAGAATCATACATGAAGTTAGGTAGATAATGCTTGAGTGTCTTCGTAAAGCCGCCACCAACCCTCTATTTCCAGACTTACTTATAGATGGATGGTAAAATTCGGTGTTACACGAACATCATAAAATTGTGTTTGTCATTTTGTGTACTGGGTTAGAAATCAGTTACAGGAATACATATGCGCTTACAAGCACGGTAGAGATTTTCTATTACTATAAACTTAAAAGAAAACTATTGGAGTAATGAAGGAGAATGTCAGGAATGACTTTTTTCAGTGGGTCTTCTTCCTTTATATTATAAAATTATTATTATTATTATGAAGTTAGGTAGATAATGCTTGAGTGTCTTCGTAAAGACGCCACCAACCCTCCATTTCCAGATACACTTATAGATGGATGGTAAAATTCGGTGTTCTAACTCATTTTGTGTACTGAGTTCTAAGAAATCAGTTACAGTAATGCGTATATGCTTACAAGCACGATAGAGAGTTTCTATTACTATAAACTTAAAAGAAAACTTTTGGGGTAATGAAGAAGATGTCAGGAATGCCGACTTTTTTCAGTCTTCTTCCTTTATATTATCCCAAGGTGACATTTATTTATTGTTGTCCACAGCTAAGATTGTTTTCATTGGCTGCCTTTAGGGTCTGCAGGTATATACAAAGAAGGACCTGTATTTCCATTAAATTTAAACTTTGCGAATAGAGGATTTTAGCTGTAGGTTGGCTCATAGCACCTGCGTCATAGTGTTGTTTTTTATGTTGTGCTGGCATTGCCCTGAACGCTCTTGGTAGTATGATGGTTTTCTGTATAGTTTCCAACCCAACAAGTTGATGAAAGAAGAAGATGTGTTAGGTTGTTAAATAAAGAGAGATAAACAATCCCACTGAATACTTGGTGCTGCAGTACCGCGTATGAGAGGAAAAAAATGAGCGTACCGTACAGAATGAGACTGTTCATTTATTTACAATATAAACATGCAGACGTCATTTGTGCAGAAGGGAACAAAATCGTTATACACGTGATCAGAAAATGGCATTAAATTGTGAGATCGTCCGCATTCCAACTTATTTTATCTCTAGCCGCGTTTGCTTGGCAATAAATTCTGAGATTTGTTGTAAAACCTTGCCCGTAATGAACGTATTCCGATTCATGTTGCTCTTCCTTTGTTACAAGTTGATTTACAGTATTGCATTATGGTGATCCCATCCATGGCCGATTATTTGAACATACTTTGAGAGTAATAGCAGGGCACGGCCCTGAAAAGCATTGAACGGTGTAAGAGTTAAGTCATGTTGCCTCTCCCCTTGTGCGTACACAAGGCACACGCAGCGAAAGGGAGAGTGTAAACAGAGTGAATGGTAGTACTTTTGAAGGAGGCAGTAGAGTCTAGGGAGAGGTGAATGGCGTGGGTGAGGAATTCCCTTCTCTCTCTCTCTCTTGGCTGTCATACATATGGTTTTGGAATTCCGTACCTTCCTCTGAGAGCAACAAACAATAGTATATGTCATGGATGTTGAACCCAATACTGTAGGCACCAGACAAAGCCTCGGTAGCAATAATCCTTTTTTATACATAGTTTAGATACAAATGATGTAAGAATGCAAATGAATTATTACCTATGGAAAAACAGATATAATTGCAATGTGACTTTTTTATTGTGTTATAATTACGGTAGCCCTTGTGTGGCATATTAGACTGGAGTATTTTGACCTTGTGATAGGTTTAACTCATTTGGCAAGGTGTAAATTACCTTGTAGTTTACCATCAGTGGGGGTTAAAATGACAGTTCTTAATATTTCCTTCACCATCGTGAATCCCATGTTTGCCCAAGTGCCAATGAGGTTTTTTTTACTGTTTGGACTTAATATGTTTATTCTTACTGTATGAGTGCTTGCAGAAAGGTACTGTAAATGCAGCAGTGGAGCCTAGGCCCAGAAGAGTCAGCTATTTGGTAGGGGAGGCGAGCTGGCCTTTTGGCTGCCATCTCCCCTTGTATATGTTAGACTTTCCCTTCTTCAAAGGGTAGGGACAAGAAGATCTGGCCTTCCTATTTGCGTTTTGGGCAAGGCGGCAAAGAAGGGGTTTTACATCCCTAGAAGATGAACATTAGGGACTTAATTGAGCACAATTACAGTGTTAGGCACAGGTCATAACAGGACAATGCTGCACTAATGGAAATTAACTCCAGGCAGTGTGACCAAAAGACAATCTTGCACTAAGGCTTCAAATAAAAGTATCTCTGCTGTCTCTTAATATGATTGTTATGATAAAATCAAAGGCATAGGGATGCCCTGCAAGTGGGTGGTAATGAAGGTGTCAGAAGCTGAACTAAAATGATCCCCTGTTTTATATACACTCATTTTTCTTTATTTAGGATGTCATGATTTAATAATTTCTAGATTGTTAATTTTTGACATCATGTCAATGTATGATGAATTTTTAATAAATAAAGCAAGACAATTGATATTTATAAATAACATACTGGTGAGTCTAATAAAGTCAAATTACTAATAAAAATAAAGGTTGTCTATTATGGGCAGCTTTTAATAATCTTGGACTTTAACTATGTTAGAACTACCCAAATACTGGTGTTACTGGTGACACTATTAATGACTTATATAGTGTCATCAAATTCCATAGTGCTATACATTTTGTTATCAGAACATGAAAAGTAATGAATCAATTAACAATTGTATTGTATTCTGATTATAATCTGTACTTTCAAAGTTTAGCCCCTTAAGGACAGAGGCAATTTTAAGGCAAGACAGGAGGCTTCCTATTTTGCATATCTTTCTTTACTCTCACCTGGCAACAGCAGCAAAGAAAGAGTTAACATAACACTGGTAACAACCAATAAAAAAACAAGGTATAGCAGCATATAAACCCTAAGACATCCCTAATCTTCCTCTTTCTTTGCTGCTCACTGTAGCTGCAGGTTAGATTAGTTTATGATTCTTTTTGCTTGGTATTTGTTTATATATATATATATGTATATGTGTGTGTGTGTGTGTATATAGATATATGTATACACACATATATTTATATAGATTTGCTTATTATACATATTTTGGTGCTTTATTTCTTTATATTTTATTTATAGTTATTTTTATATTCATTTATAATTCTTTGTATGTCTTTGGTGTAGGGGTCTTTGCCCTTTGTATGTCTTTGGTGTAGGGCCCTTGGCCCATTCCTCACAGTGTCTTTTCTGTTTTCCACTTTTCTGAGTGTGGTAGTTCTTTTACCTCTGCCGCCTGTGCTCTCTTTCTCCGGCTGCCATCTTGGTTCTATATTTGGTCAGTTTTTGACATACTGCAATTTATACACTGTGAATTGTGTGTTACAGGTTTAATCCTGTCTTGATTGGGTGAGCTCTCTATATTCCCTGTGCCCAGGGTGTTTGTCTATTTGGAGGTGAGCCCTCTGTGTTGAAAAACATTCGCTGTTTCTGAGAGTGGCAGCTCTTTTACCTCTGCTGCATGTGCTCTTTCTCCGGCGGCTATCTTGGTTTCTATATTTCATTAGTTTTTACATACTGCAATGTATACACTGAGAATTGCGTGTTACATGTTTAATCCTGTCTTGATTGAGGTGAGCACTCTATATTCCCTGTGCCCAGGTTGTCTGTCTATTGGGAGGTGAGCCCTGCGTATTGAAAAACATCTGCTGTTTCAGAGCAGCTTATTTATATACTGTCATGGGCCAGCATGCATTGCATTTTATCAGTAATAATGGATGCCTATATCCAGGGTGAGCCCCTGTGTGTTTTTGGGGTGTCCTTTTAGGGTGAGCCCTTATTATATATATTTCCCCAGCCTCCTTTTGTGTACTATGTCTCAGGACAATACTCCCAACCATAATGCCTTTATGGCATGGCTGGAGTCTAAGTTCTCCAGTTCTGTGGAGATTTTTATTTCTAAGATGTCTGGCTCTATATCCCAGTCTGCCCAGACTCTCCCTCCTGCCCCTGTGGCCCCAGCCACTATCCCTTTGGATTCTGACCCCAAGAAATCTGAGGAGGCAGGCCGCTCTAAGTGGTAATAGTGTCTCTGCTGGTAAAGGCAAGGCCGCAGCAAAGCACTCAAAAACCATGCCGAACCCTATTACTCTGTGGGAGCATCCATCACCCCCCATTCGGCTTCTACCTCGACGGACCTCCTGGTCCTTGACCCAACTGGCTCCTCTTTGTTTGACCCCACCACGATGCACCACCTCAGGGGTGGACTCCACCAGAGAATATTGCACTATACTTACACGAGTGGCTGCGCAGACCCTTTCCTAAGGAGGAGCGCAACAACCTTCGGGCTGAGTGCGCCCGTCCCCTCGCTCCCAGACAAGGTGGCTTTTACCCCGGAGTCTCGGGTCCGCTCAGGATAAGATCCTGGATTTAGTGGGGCCGGTCACTCAAATCATCTCCCTGGCTGACCGAGCATTCCTGCAGGCCACTCCCTTGGATCCTATATCCCTTGGATCCCTTATCCGGGAGTGGGCCTTTCGTGTGATCTGCCTAATAGGAACTGCCAATGTAGCTGTGGCCACGGAATGGCATAAGACGGCCCTCCTACGGATGGACCCCCTTCTGGCATAGCTGGGTTCAATGGATCTCGTTGCGGCACCTAACGGGCTGCTGTTTAGGGATGCTTTTGTGAAGAAGCCTAACAGGCATGTGTCCCTGATGACCTCATGGGACAAGGCGAAGTTCTCCATGAGAAAGGTGTTTCAGACTAGCCGCTCATCCTATCAAGGCTCAAGAGCTTTCCGGCAGGCACAGCCGGCCTATCGCAGTTCCTTTCAGCACCGCCCTTTCATACCTAAAGGAGGAAGTAGAGGCAGAGGTTCCACCATTTTCCCCCAGGGGTTGCTCTGGATTCGCTAAGTCCAGATGTTTCTTGTCTTTCTTCCCCTCCACAGGTTGCAGGCAGGATGTCGCATTTTTTCCACAACTGGGTTTGGATTACTTCAGACCCCTGGGTCCTCCAGACAGTGCGCGGGTATAGGATCAATTTCGTCTCCCTGCCACACCAGGTCCGGAAATGTTCCGGTGAGTTTTGCCTGGTCATCAACCTGCTTTTGTAGTTCTTCACCACTTCAAAATGGAAGGTATCCATCTTCTGCGGGACCTTATGTCGGAGGGAGATTGGTTCACCAGGTGGACCTCAAGGACGTTTTCTTCAATTCCTCTGGGGCAGACAAGTATGGCAATTCAAATCGCTCCCATTCGGTCTCAGTTCTGCCTCCTGGTGCTTCACGAAGCTCCTAAAGCTGGTGATGGCTTTCTTCTGATCTCGAGGTATCCAATGTATTGTTTATCTCGACGATATCCTTCTTTTTTTCCAGCTGTCAGAAAACCCTTCGGGGTCAGACGGATTTCATGGTTCAGACGCTTCATCAATTGTGTTCGTTGTCACCCACTCAAATCTGAGCTAAACCCCAGCCAGTGCATCCTGTTGGGTTTCAAAATAGACTCAAGGGCGGCGATGTTGCAGCTTCCAAGGACAAAGATTGTTGCCATCCAGAAGGACTCCTGCTTACTCGCGCGTGTGGTGGTCTCCTCGCGTCTTCCGTTCAGGCGATCTTCCCGGATCCTCTACACTACCGTGTACTTCACTGCCTTAAGGCTCGACATCTACACAGGTTGTCATCATATGATCAGCCGGTCTGCCTTACCCCAGACGTAAGCTTGGAACGGGCGTGCAATCTTCGGTTCCCAACCAGATTTTGTCCTAGAGTCCGACGCCAGCATGCTGGGCTGGGGAGCAGCTTCCCTCATGGAGGCGACCGGTAGACGTCAGAAGGGCGTTCCCTTCTGTTAGGGTCCACAGCTAAGACCCCGTAGAAGCTACTCACATGAATACCGCTCCTGCTGCTCCTGCTTCCTCTCCGGCACCATCTGCAGTTTGTTCTAGGCGCACGTGCGCCCCCACCTCAGCTTATCCCTTCCAGTCCTGGAATGGCGGGGAACGCGCTCTGATGACGCTGTACACGGAGGCAGGGCGACATCTACTGGCGGCTTTATAAACCAGCACTGAGTATTACTCAGTGCTCAGATATTGTGCCTTATTGAGCTTCCCTCTGCATTTTTCTGTTTCCTGATTGATCTTGTTGCTGACCTCGGATTCCCTTTGGACCTTTCTGACTTCTATTATCCTGACCCCGGCTATTGTTATTACGGATTTTGCTGACCTCTCCTACCCTGACCCTTGGCTTTGTTTACTGGACTGTGTTTTGATTACCCTGACTCTGGACGTTTCTGGACCACGCTGCACGTGGTGCATCTGTCCCTGTTTGGCCTCCATTGGGCTGTATATTCCTGCATACTGGGTTTCTCATCCCTAATCCTCACACCTTCACATAAATTGCCTGGAACTGATTGCAGGATCCTTCGCAATCAAGAGCCTGGCGAAGGACCGGTTGCTGTGTTTTACGGATGGACAAGGTCTTGTGGTGCGGTACATCAATCGCTTGGGGGGGGACCCGCTCTCAACGCCTCACAGAACTGATGAAAGACATTTTTCAAGTTCTGTCTGGATCGCAACATCACCCTGCAGGTGGAATATCTCCCAGGGGTGGAGAACCTCATGGCGGACCGGTTTTCAAGGCACTGGAGGGAGGTAAGTGACTGGAGGCTTCACAGACAGCCAAGGGTAATTCACTACCTTTGGCAAGCTGGAGGGTCCCTGGTTCTAGTAACTTCGCTGTGGCACGCACAGCCATGGTTCCTGGCGCTGTTTGAGATGTTGATCCAGGATCCCCAGGCCTTTCCTTCTTTTCTGCCTATCCTTGCGGACCCAGACTGGCAGGCTCATCCCCGCATATTGGTGGGTCGATCGCCAATGGTGGCTTGGGCTCCGGGCACCAGGAAGTCTTACCAGTCAGCTTGGAGACGCTGGTCTTCTTGGTGTGTGGGAGAACAAGTGGATCCCCATTCGGCCCCTGCAGCACTCATTCTCAGTTTTTTTATAGCCAATCTTTTTAGAAAGGGTATGTCGTATCGAACCATTAACGTTTTTCTTGGGCGATCTCTTTGGCCATTAAGGTTGCGCGGAGAGAGCTCCCTTGCTTTGTCGGTTGTTGAAGGGCGTCTGCCTGTCTCATCCTCCGGCTGCTTGCTATGTTTCCTTGTGGGATGTCGCAGTGGTTCTGGACTTCCAGGCTTGGCCAGACGACAAGTGTGCGTCTTTAAACAGCTGTCGACTAAACTTTCACTCCTGTTATGCCTTTTATTGATTCGTATCGAGTCTCTGATGTGAGGGCTTTCGATGCTCATGCTATCTTTTTCCTAGGAGGGGATTCTTTTCCGTGTCCATAGGAGGAATACGTCCCTTTCTGATTCTGGAGGTGGGTAGGCCAACTTTTGATCTTGTATGTCAAGCCTTTTCGGAAGGTTTCTGTTCCTACGTTAGCCAGCTGGAGCCATTGGCTTCTTTCCTTGGTGGGCTCTTTTGGGGCTCATTCAGTTAGAGGTGCCACAGCCTCCGGGGCCTTGGCGGCTGGAGTTGCCCTGGGTGATATTTTGCGAGCGGCAAATTAGTTGCACGCTTCCACCTCGTACCATCTATTTTCGCCCATTGTCTTCGGCGTTAAAACTGCAAAATAGGAAGGCGAGGCAAAGAAGGAGGTATCCTTTAAAAAAATGAAAATGTTTCCAAGAGGGTCTCTACAGACCTTCCTGAGAACACTGGGCTCCCCCTGCAGGTTGAATACAGGTACTGTATTCAACAATGCAAGTCAACGAAGCACAGCTTACTAATCACAATGTGATTAATAAAATAATTTAAAAAATGAGAAAAAAAAAAAAGTAAAAAAACATGAATTGGTGAAATGTAAAAATAATTCCCCACTGATGTCACCATATTTTTTTTTTTTGTTCTTTTATGAGCAAGTCATAAAATTTGCGCCATATATTCACAAAAATTATTGCATGGAAAAATACTAGCATGGTTAATGCCCATGGGATGTCTAGTTTAAAAAAAATGTATGATTTGATGGGATAAATTGAATTGGCTGGGTTCAAAGATATCCCAGAAATAAGACATGGGCACAGACCGACTAGATGTCCAAATTCCAAATAATGCACATTGCAAAGGTGGCCTTTTAGCTCCCAAATAGCCTGGCAAACCCATGCATGGGGGTATCACTTTACTCAGGAGATGTTGCTGAACACATTTAGAGGTGTTGTTTGACAGTGACATATACCAAGTGCTGTAAATTTAACCTGAGGTGAAGTGTGTGTGAAAATGGTTTTTTTTATGAGGAATTTTGACATCTGGTTAACATGTGCTTATGTACATTTTTTAAGCTGGCAAATACAATTTATCCCCATCAAACTATATGTTGTTGAAAACTAGACACCCTAGGGTGTTTCAAATGGTGCTATTTTAAAACTTTTACCACCACAAAGATTGACAAAAGGCTGGTGGTAAAATTAGTGTTTGGAATGAGTTAAAATACTAGCATTTGAAACACCCTGGTGTGTTTTTGAGCATTTATGGTTTGGTGGGGTAAATTGAACTGACTGGCTTCAAAGATGTCCTAAATAGGACATGGGGGTAGAAAGGCCATTTTTGAGAAAAAAAAGCTTTTCAAACAGCAATATGCTACTTGTAATTATTGCCCTATAGCATGCGAAAAAAACATAAAATCATTGGGTATTTCTAAACACAGGACAACTAGTAGAATCTATTAAGCAGGTGTTTTTCATTAGCTTTGGAAGATGAATAAAAGATTTTTCAAGTAAAAGTCAGAAAAAGTACATACAACTAGTTTTAATGTGTACAATGATTGTGAGCTTTATTTTGCAACACACACAAATCCTTTTTTTAAACAGTTTTAACAAAGCCTTTTCAGAGCTTTTATTTACTATAAAAATAATAAAATATGGTGAAAAAAATTGAAAAAAACACCTTTTCTTATTTTATTTAAAGAATATTTGACACATGTACAAAATATTTGTTGTGAGATGGAGAAAGGTCTCCCTCTTTGCGGTGGTTGCTGTAGCGGCGGCTGAGAGGAGGAGGGGGAAGAGGAGCACCATGAATGCAGGTACGTAACACCTTGTAATCCTGCCGCCATGTCCTATTTGGGACATCTTTGAACCTGGCCATTTTGATTTACCCTGGCAAACCATATATTTTTGAAAACTAGACACCCTAGGTATTTCAATTGCTGATATTTTAACATTTTCCAAACTACTACCAGCCTTTGTCACAATTCCTGGAAGTAGCTTGGAAAGTGTTAAAATATCAGCATTTGAAAAACCCTAGGGTGTGTGATTTTTCTTCTCTGGTAAATGCCACTACCAAACATCCAATTATGTGTTCAGCAACATCTCCTGAGTACAGTGATACCACCCATGCATTCAATTATCGGATTGTTAGGGGGCTAAAAGGCCACATTTGGGAGGGCATTGTTTTTTCTTTTTTGACATCTGTTCCTTCTGCCCCCATGTGCTGTTTGGGACATCTTTGAACCTGGCCAATTCAATTCACCCCATCAATCCATACATTTTTGAAAATGGGTGTCAAGGTCAGGACTACTTGCCAAGCCATGACGGTGTGGAGGGTGTGGGTGTGTGTGTGGGCACCAGGCCTTTGGATTTACTAACTTCACCCCCTTTACAAGGGATAAGTTATACAAAATTAACCCCCAAATCCTGTCTGTATCCTCCCCCCAGGTAGTCAGCCACCACTCATCCTGGGCAAACAATATATATATATATATATATATATATATATATCCTTTGGAAAGTGGGAAATAGCAATTTGGCAACGTGTTATCCTCTCCTAGGGTTTGTGGATATCAATACTAGAGCCCAAAAACAGAGGCAGCCCAAGAGGGTCCACTATTTTTTGTATACGAGAGGCAACATCTCTCTCTATAGTGCTTTTGGTCACTCTCCCGAGCAATCACAGTGCTTCCTGTTTTCATTGTTGCTGAATGCCTCGATATTTGGCAATTCATAATCCCTATTGAGACTCGAGGGATCCAGAAAAGTATGGGTTGTTTTTTTATATTGCAAGGCATTCAGCGACACCGAAAACTCATCCCAGAGAGCGTTCACAAGCACCACTGCGAGGCAGAACTCCATGATATACTCTGATCGAAACAACATCATAAGAAACGGTCTGGACTTAAGGAGTTCCCACAGGCCTACTTATTGGAGAAACTCGTGAGTGAGGGTCCTGTGTTTAAGTCCCTTTGTTTTTAAGAACTGTTTGCTGTTTTATTTTTCTTTTGTATGTCTTGTTTTTTGTAATTGTGGCTCTGTGTAATATTTGTCTTTTTGTTTTTAAAATATTCAAAATCTAAGTCTGTCTTTGGGCTCTAGTATTGATATCCACAAACCCTAAGAGAGGATAACACGTTACCATATTGTTAAGTTCTATAGGATATATATACACTGCTCAAAATAATAAAGGTAACACCTAAACAACACAATGTAACTCGAAGTCAATCACACTTATGTGAAATCACACTGTCCACTCAGGAAGCAACACTGATGGACAATCAATTTCACATGCTGTTGTGCAAATGGAACAGACAACAGGTGGAAATTATAGGCAATTAGCAAGACACCCCCAATAAAGGAGTGGTTCTGCAGGTGGTGACCACAGACCACTTCTCAGTTCCTATGCTTCCTGGCTGATGTTTTGGTCACTTTTGAATGCTGGCGGTGCTTTCACTCTAGTGGTAGCATGAGACGGAGTCTACAACCCACACAAGTGGCTCAGGTAGTGCAGCTCATCCAGGATGGCACATCAATGCGAGCTGTGTCAAGAAGGTTTGCTGTGTCTGTCAGCGTAGTGTCCAGAGCATGGAGGCACTACCTGGAGACAGGCCAGTACATCAGGAGACGTGGAGGAGGTCGTAGGAGGGCAACAATCCAGCAGCAGGACTGCTACCTCCGCCTTTGTGCAAGGAGGAGCACTGCCAGAGCCCTGCAAAATGACCTCCAGCAGGCCACAAATGTGCATGTGTCCACGCAAACGGTCAGAAACCGACTCCATGAGGGTGGTATGAGGGCCCGACGTTCACAGGTAGGGGTTGTGCTTACAGCCCAACACCGTGCAGGACGTTTGGCATTTGCCAGAGAACACCAGGATTGGCATATTCGCCACTGGCGCCCTGTGCTCTTCACAGATGAAAGCAGGTTCACACTGAGCACATGTGACAGAGTCTGGAGACGCCGTGGAGAACGTTCTGCTGCCTGCAGCATCCTCCAGCATGACCGGTTTGACAGTGGGTCAGTAATGGTGTGGGGTGGCATTTCTTTGGGGGGCCGCACAGCCCTCCATGTGCTTGCCAGAGGTAGCCTGACTGCCATTAGGTACCGAGATGAGATCCTCAGACCCCTTGTGAGACCATATGCTGGTGCGGTTGGCCTTGGGTTCCTCCTAATGCAAGACAATGCTAGACCTCATGTGGCTGGAGTGTGTCAGCAGTTCTTGCAAGAGGAAGGCATTGATGCTATGGACTCGCCTGCCCGCTCCCCAGAACTGAATCCGATTGAGCACATCTGGGACATCATGTTTCGCTCCATCCACCAACGCCACGTTGCACCACAGACTGTCCAGGAGTTGGCGGATGCTTTAGTCCAGGTCTGGGAGGACATCCCTCAGGAGACCATCCGCAACCTCATCAGGAGAATGCTCAGGTGTTGTTGGGAGGTCATACGGGCACGTGGAGGCGACACACAATACTGAGCCTCATTGTGACTTGTTTTAAGGACATTACATCAAAGTTGGATCAGCCTGTAGTGTGGTTTTCCATTTTGATTTTGAGTGTGACTCCATATCCAGACCTCCATGGGTTGATAAATTTGATTTCCATCGAGAATTTTTGTGTGATTTTGTTGTCAGCACATTAAACTATGTAAAGACGAAAGTATGTCATACGATTAGTTCATTCATTCAGATCTAGGATGTGTAATCTTAGTGTTCCCTTTATTATTTTGAGCAGTGTTGGTTGCCCGGGGTGGGTTGATATATATATATATATATATATATATATATATATATATATATATATATTAGGGCTGCAACTAACGATTATTTTCATAATCGATTAGTTGGCCGATTATTTTTTCGATTAATCGATTAATCGGATAAAAAAATGAATGTAAATTTTTCATTTATTTAAAATAATTTAATAAACAAATTGTTAAATACAAACATCAGAATAAAAAAAAACTTTGATAAAATACATTTCTTGTCTTTATTTCCCAACCAGCCCCCCCCAATTTATGCACGTTTGAGCCCAGGCTTGCCACGCTGCCTCCCACATATGCCACGCCACGCTGCCTCCCACATATGCCACTCCACGCTGCCTCCCACATATGCCACTCCACGCTGCCTCCCACATATTCCACTCCACGCTGCCCCCCACATATACCACTCCACGCTGCCTCCCACATATACCACTTCACGCTGCCTCCCACATATGCCACGCCACGCTGCCTCCCACATATGCCACTCCACGCTGCCTCCCACATATGCCATGCTGCCTCCCACATATGCCATGCTGCCTCCCACATGTGCCACTCCACGCTGCCTCCCACATATACCACTCCACTCTGCCTCCCACATATGCTACGCTGCCTCCCACATATACCATTCCACGCTGCCTCCCACATATACCATTCCACGCTGCCTCCCACATATGCCACTCCACACTGCCTCCCACATATGCCATTCCACGCTGCATCCCACATATGCCACTGCACGCTGCCTCCCACATATGCCACTCCACCCCCACATATGCCACTGTGCCTGATACGCCTTATACCCCCTGATACACCACTCCATCCTCCCCAGACATGCCACACTACCTCCCAGACATGCCACGCTGCCCTCCCCACATATGCCACTCCAGTCTACCCCCAGATATGCCACTGTGGCCCCAGATATGCCTTATACACCCTGATACACCACTCCGTCCTCCCCAGACATGCCACACTGCCCTCCCCACATATGCCTTATATACCGTATATGCCTTATACCCCCAGATATGTCTCTCCGTCCTCCCCTGATATGCCTTATACCCCCCAGATATCTCATGGTGCCCTCATAGAGTCACAGACCCGTTCACATCACACTGACATCATACTTTTTTAAATAAGTACTGGGTTAATCTTCACTGCCCCAGGATTTAGATTCCCCTTAGTTTGGCCCCCCTTTATCTCTAACTGCACCTTAAGTTAACTTTATTAAATTAATCAAATTAACCCTCAGTCCTCATCATTAAATTAACCCTAAACACCCCATTAACCATAACTACCCCTAAATTAACTCTAAATACCCCATCAAAACAACTACCCTAAATTAACCCTAAACACCCCATTAACCATAACTGCCCCTAAATTAACCCTAAACACCCCATTAACCATAACTGCCCCTAAATTAACCCTAAACACCCCATTAACCACAGCATCCCCTAAATTAACCCTAAAGACCCTGTCAACCACAACAGCCCCTAAATTAACCTTAAACATACCATTAACCACAACTGCCTCAAATTAACCCCAAACACCCCATTAACCACAGCTGCTCCTAAATTAACCCTAAACACCCCATTAACCATAGCTGCCCCTAAACACCCCATTAACCATAACTTCCCCTAAATTAACCCTAAACACCCCATTAACCATAACTGCCCCTAAATTAACTCCCACTTACCCTAACTTTCAGCAGCCCAAATATTAATTTTATACTTACAGTTAGATGAGTGTCACAGCCATGTGGTTCTGGCCTTCTGGGAGAAGGAAGGGGGCGGGGCAAGTTGTCACAGTGATTACAGGGAGGGGCTGGTAAGTAGGAGCTGCTGCTGTGAGTCAGACTAAACGGATTATATAATGAGGGGTATTTTTCAGAGCGTTTGCTCTGAAAAAACCCTCATTTTATAATCGATAATAATCGATTCAACTAATCGATAATGAAATTCGTCGGCAACGAATTTCATTATCGATTATTATCGATTTTATCGATTAGTTGTTGCAGCCCTAATATATATATATATATGTTCTAATTCGGATTTCTCACGAATCTGGTATCAAAATCATGAATCACTACCACAGTGCCACTGTGTGGTCGAAACCTGATATGCGCCTTCCAGTAAGGAACTCGCTGTTGTAACCTCGGGTGACCTCTACCCTCAGGAAACGTTTCATCTCTCCCTATTTAAGCCTGGGACTTGCACTTCTGGGTTACCCTTGGTTGGTGTATCTGCTAGTGTGTGACCTTGCTCCTGTTCTGCTGATTTGGCTCCTGGTCCTGGTCCTGGTCCTGGCTCCTGGCATTGAGTCGGCTAGTTGACTTCGCTTCTGGATTCTGATTCGGCTTGTTTTGCTTTCCTGATTTGACCCGGCTAATTCTCTAGGTGGCTTCTCGGTTCCTGGCTGTCCTGGCACTCTCCGCCCTCCGGGGTCCTACCTCACCAGTCATTACATTCGGCATTGTGCAGCTTGCCCGACCATGGAAATCCATTTCATGAACCCCCAAATGCACAGTGCTTGTGCTAATGTTACTTTTAGATGAAGTTTGGAATGCTACAGAGGACAGGCAATTCTTATGCACCATAGTCTGCTACTTTGTGACTGTTGTCAATTTGTGACCCAGATGCTTCCCTTCACACAAAAACAGTGGATGGGGCAGAAAAGAACAGACTTGCCATGTATAAGTCATTAAGCTCTTCAGTATGACCCATCCAACTGCCTATGTTTGTCTGTGGATATTGCATGCTTATCTATCTGATATGATACACTGTTAGCAATGGGTGTGGCTGAACCACCTAAACTCAATAATTAGGGACAGTATTCACCTAATTTTGATAATTTGATGCTTTCCATGCTGGAGTTTGGTGTCTTGTTAAAATATTCATCTGTTTCAGAGCTAAGAGCTTCCTTTGTGCTTCAGGTTCCTATGGAATTGACCTGTTGAAATATACAATGACAGAAGATGTATTTATGCTGAATGTTCTCTCCTTATTGGAGCCAAGATGAGCCCTTTGAGGTCTGACTGAGAGAAAGTAATCCTGTCACAACAATAAAAACAGAGGTGCAGATGTATACTCAGGTTTTTGTAAATCCAAGTTCTGCTGGTATCAGGTTAGGTGGAAGTCTCTGTGCAGGTACATGTGCTTGTTTAGAACCCTTCAATTTTCTTGATAAGGTCTATGTCACGGAATCCTCCCTACCCTGGGCTCCCCGAGGAGCTTGGGGCCCAGCCTCCTCCTTTGACTGTGGGCCCTATCCTTGGAAGGGGTTTGGGGGAGGTGGGTACAGAGTGCCATATTTGCCCAATTACGAGAGACTCTAAAGATTGTGGAGCTCAGACACAGATTTCGGGCACCTGTATTTTGGGAGGGGGCTTATGTGTAGTGTTTTACTCTCCGTCGGTAGAGGATTTACAGGACAGAGACCCCCATGGCCATTATTTGCACCAAGATCTGTTATCCAGCCTGATATTCAGCCACAAGTCAGGGAACCTCCCATGTTTACTATCTCCTCCACAGACTACAATACCAACCCCAACTGGGCTGAGTGCAAATAATGAGCCGTGTGCAAAGGAGGGCCTTGTCATGATTAACTCATAGGATATAACGGATGCATGGAAGGGTAATCCAGCAGAGGTGGTTAGTTTCTTTCTGTTAGCATTCAATTGGTTAATCTGATGTTGATTTAAATCAGATTCAGGCTACAATGCCAGGGCTTGTGGTGATTCATGGCATAACTGATATGTTGCGGGAGCGGGCGGAATTGGACACATATGTTGCAGGAGTGGGCGTGAGTGAAACACACACGTTGCGGGAGCGGGCGGTAATGGTCAGAAATTCAGGGGGAGCGGGCGGTAATGGTCAGAAATTCAGGGGGAGTGGGATTAAAAAAACCAGTCCTGCGCAGGGCTCTAGTTTGGAGCACGGGGGATGCATCGGTAAATCGGGGGGGGGTGTATAGGGGGAGTATAAGGCATATCAGGGGGCAGATTTGGAAATACAGGGGAATATGGCATATCTGGGGGCAGAGTGGCATATAGGGGGGTATAAGGCATATCAGGGGGCAGAGTGGCATGTCTGGGAGGCAGAGTGGCATATAGGGGGTATAAAGCATATCTGTGGGGGGCAGAGTGACATATACGGAGTATAAGGCATATCAGAGGGGGCAGAGTGGCATATGGGGGGGTATACGCATATCTGAGCGGCAGAGTAGCAAGCTGGGGGGTAGATGTGCATAACTGGGGGCAGGTTGGCAAATAAAAGGAAGTAAAAACAAAAATTAATTTTTCTCCATCATAGTTTTTATTGATTATGAAAAAATTGTTTACATTTGAATTAATATTTACTAATAAAACTATAGGGTACTCTTATATTCAGGCTTTTACTTATAATCGAGCAAATACCATATATAGAGATGGATATTTTAATTCGGATGTCTCACAGATCCAGTATCAAAATCGTGAGTGGTGGCAGACTACCTGGGGGATATAGACAGGATTTGAGGGTTAATTTGGTATAACTTATGCCTTGTCAAGGCGTGAAATAAACTCACCTTATCATTTGAGTGCTGAGCCTCTGCTTCTTTATTTTGGATTTATTGAAGGACTTGGTGGTACCCTGGCTTGTGCACCATTTCACTACTGAGTGCTGTATTCCAACCTTTTTTTCTGTGTAAAGGGTGAAGTTATCCTCCACAACGTCATGGCTTGGCAAATAGTCCTGACGGTGACAGGGCTGATGGAGAACTATGTGTGATTTGCTGTGACTTGTATGTTAAATACCCCCATGTACTGTTTAACCCCTTAACGACTTATGACGGGCCAGGAACATCACATAAATTAGAATTAAACAAGATTAGAAAGTGATCTATGTTGATCTACGGTGTTGCTGTAATGCCTCGATGTTGACGTATGCAGCAACACCAAGATCGGCATCAGGGTCCATGTCTGGCCAATCACTGTATGGTGGCGGATGCCCGTGAGAGATTTTGCCACTAGCAAAATGGCTGGGCGTCCAAATTGTCAAAGTTTCCAAGAGGGTCTATCCAGACACTCTTGAGAACTCTGTCTCCCCTTGGAGGTTGAATACAGGTACTACATTCAAACATGCAAGTCAATGGAGCCCAGCTTTCTAATCACAATGTAATTAGTAAAATATGAAAAAAATAAAAAATAAAAATAGCTGAACAAAATAATTAAAAATGTGACATTTAAAAATGATTATGCAGTGATGTCACCATCAGGGGAACCACCCAGTTCCATCAAAATGTAAACAAATAAAATAAAGTTTAATATTATAAGAAAGTGCTGAAATTAGTGCTGTATCTTCCCAAAAATCCTGACATGGAAAGAATTAAAATAAAAGCATTTTAAAAACTCAAGGGGTGTCTACTTTAAAAAAATTAATGGTTTGATGGGGTAAATTGGTGTGGCCGGGTTCAAAGATAGGCACAGGCTGACCAAAATTTTAAAAAGCGCTCTTCCCAAATGTGGCCTTTTAGCCCCCCAAAAAACAGACAAAACCATGCATGGGTGGTATCACTGTAATCAAAAGATGTTGCTGAACACATATCGGGGTGTTGTTGGACAGTGACATATACCAGGAGCTGAAAATTCATACAATATGTGTGATAAAAAAATGACTACCCCAGATTTGACAAAGGCTGGTGGTAAAATTAGTGCATGGAAAGGGTTAAAATACCAGCATTTGAAATACCTTGGGTTGTCTAGTTTTCAAAAATATATGGTTTGATGGGGTAAATTGCATTGGCCAGCTTTAAAGATACCCGAAATAGCACATGGGGCAGAATGACTATATACCTGTACTTATTGCCCAATAACTTGCAGAAAAAAACAAAAAAAATTGGATATTTCTAAATTCAGGACAAATAGTAGAATCTATTTAGCAGGTTTATTTTCATTAGCTTTTTTGGATGAGTAAAATACTTTTCAAATAAAAGTGAGAAAAAGTGGGATTTTTCATCATATATTTTTTATAGGAAATTAGATGATAGGATCAAAAAAATGGTATCAGAAGAAAGCCCTTTTGAAAAAAAAAAATATAACTATGGGTGAGGAGAAAATTACAGCTAAACACAAGCACCGCAAAAGTGTTAAAACAGACTTGGTTACAAATGGGTTAAATACTGGTGTGCTTTCAATAAAACAATCAGTCTTGTTTTCACTTCAACATTGGTTGCTCACGGTCCTTTTCAGGACAGTACATGCACTGAATACGCTAAGCTACGGCTAGCCATAGCGTGAATGCAGCTCCAGTGCCGCGACATCCCCCTACTCTCTACAACGCGGGTTCTGTCTAGCTCTGAAGGGGTTAACCGCTGGTGTCCTGGCAGAAGGAAACTCAGCTTGGCGAGAGTTGGGGTGTCATGGTCAGGACTACTTGCCAAGCCGTAACTGTGTGGAGGGCGTGGGCATGAAGGGGTTAATCGCACCAGACCTCTGGATTTACTAACTTCACCCCTTAAGAAGGCATACGTTACACCAAATTAACCCCCAAATCATGCCTGTATTCCCCCCAGGTAGTCTGCTGACGTAACCCGGAAGTTAATCGGAGATATCCTGTCCTCCAATGAGGCACAGACGCTGTGTTCTCTATGCACTTCTGTGAGGACCTGCATAGAGATCACAGTGTGATCGGTGCAGGGGGATCGCACCATGTCTCTCACCCCCCCACCCGTCCTGAAACAGAAAAGCTGAAAAAAAACGGTTAGTCATTTAAAAAATAATAATAAAAAAATACCGTATTTGCTCGATTATAAAACAAGGTTTTTTTCCAGAGCAAATGCTCTGAAAAATACCCCTCGTCTTATAATCGGGGTCGTCTTCTAATCAGACCTCATTCTGCTGGGGCCAGGCTGCTTACCGGGCTTTGGTCGCGAGCAGTGTCTCAGCTATTAGCAGCAGGAGAACAGGAAGCTAGCAGCGCGTCCTCACATAACTCTACCTCCCCCCTCCTTCCTCTGGGGGCGGGGCCAGAGAAGTTGCTCGCACAGCCGGCCTCTGCAGAAGTCTGCGAGTGGGAGATCTGCAGTTCAGGTAAGGGGGTGGGGGAGGGTTTTTGTGATTAATGTGTGAAGTATGTGTGATTAATGGAATGAATGAGTATTTAAATGTTTGTGAATGAGTGTGTGTATGATAGCATGGATGTGTAAGGGGGGTGGTGGTGGTGGTAGCATGGCATAGGGAGGCTGTAATCCCACTACTATCATCCCCAGGTTCCAGCATGTACTGGCTGCCTTGAGTTGATAGGAGTGTCATTGCTGTTAGCAGTTATATATATATATATATATATATATATATATACCTCCAGAAATGCATTTTAACCCCGGAGTGGCATATAGGGGTATGAGGCATATCATGGGGCAGAGGGGCATATAGGGGGTTAAAAGGCATATCATGGGGCAGAGTGGCAAATAGGGGGGTATAAGGCATTTCTGGGGGCAGAGTGGCAATAGATGTGCATAACTGGGGGGGGAAGGTTGGCAAATTATTATTATTATTATTATCTTTTATTTATATAGCGCCAACAATTTACGCAGCGCTTAATACAATACATAAGTTCAAGGGATATGACAAGACGAGAATTGACAGACTAAGACAAACCGATACATTAGGTGGAGAGAGCCCTGCTCGCAAGCTTACAATCTAGAGGGAAATGGGTGACAAACATAAGGCACAGAGAAAGGGTGAGAGGTAGTGCGGGGGGTATCAGTGACGGGTGCGAGGTAGTGTGGGGGGTATAAGGCACAGAGAAAGGGTGAGAGGTAGTGCGGGGTTATCAGTGACGGGTGAGAGGTAGTGTGGGGGTATAAGGCACAGAGAAAGGGTGAGAGGTAGTGTGGTGGTTGTCTCAATGACAAGGAAGTTTTAGCAGCTAAGGTGGAATGCTTCTCTGAAGAAGTGGGTTTTGGGATTTTTGTTGACTGTTGGGAGGGAGGGTGAAAGCTGAAAGTTCAGTAGAAGTAGATTCCAGAGATATGGGGCAGCTTGAGTGAAATCTTGTAGACGGGAAAAGGAAGAGGTGATAAGTGAGGAGGAGAGCCTTTGTTAGGAAACAGTTAAGGACTGGAGGGAGTTTATGGTTGGAGATGATGGGAATAAAATTGGTTAGGTTGACCATGTTGGTTAAGTTTGGTGGTTGCGAGTGATAGGAATAGGGAGGAATATGTGGGGGACAGAAGTAGCAGAGCAGAGGTACTGGGATAGCTGTGATGGCAGAGGGATGGCAGAGGCAAATAAAAGGAAATAAAAAAAATATATATCATAGCTTTTATTAAATATGAAAATTAGTTTACATGAATTAATATTTACTGGTAAAACTTTTTTCCTATAGGGTCGTCTTATATTCAGGCTTTTTGTTTTTTTTTTTCCTAAATTAATATTTTGATTTTGGGGGGGTCGTCTTATAATCGAGCAAATACGGTAATTAAAATAATAATATAAATAAAAAATAATAATAATAATGTGAGCTGTCATGTCATTGTGACATCACTGGCATGTTCAGGAGGTCCTTAACAGGACCTCTAACCCTTTTTGTGTAAAAAAAAAATATAAAAATAAAAAATAAAATAAAAATATATATAAAAAAGAAATTTTTTTTTAAAAACCTTACATCCCATTGCACTAGCATAACATCTAGCCAGTACAACCCTCCTGCCCCCGTTCACAACCCCCAAACCTGTTAAGCCATAGGCATAAAAATTATACAAAAAATGTACACCTTATAGTATGCTCCCTGGTACTGGGAAAGTATTGAAAATCTATATAAATTAGGTATTTCTGAAATCAGGACACCCGAATTGATAAACTTGGAGAGGATTTTCCATCACTTTACCTAATTTTGTGAGGATTCAGAGGAAAAATTAAAAAAATATTAGCTTTTTTTTCTAGTTTTCGTTAGTTTTTACTAAATTTCTCATTCTAAATTTTCAGCTAATCATCCAACTATGGTATCAAAATAAAGCTGTATCTCTCCTTGAAAAAACAATATATAGTTTACATAGGTACACTATTCACAGGAAAAGAGAATAATCGCTGAACCAACATAGCGCAAAATGGCAAAATTGCTCCGAGCTTTGAGGTACCAAAAACCCCTAGGATTGAAGGGGTTAAACAATGGGACTTAAACACAGGACCCTCACTCACGAGTTTCTCCAATAAGTAGGCCTGTGGGAACTCCTTAAGTCCAGATGGTTTCTTATGATGTTATAGTGGAGTTCTGCTTTGAGGTGGATGCATTGCCCCTAAATCAGACTCTTTTGCAAGAAAACGCCCCTCTGACCACATGGCCAACTATATGACACTTTTTCCAAGAGTTGGTTACCATCTTTGATCTGCCAATAAGTTATGGTGGGGTAAAGGTAATGTAAACCCCTCCACTTAAGATAGGAATGGAATTCCTATAACTAAGGATCCTTGTCTGTTAGGCCATGAATCATCACAGGGGTCCTGGGAAGATGACACCTCTAGCCAGAACAGATACAGAAGGCATGCACAAAGAAACCCATTTAAATCAACCTCAGATTAACTCATTGAATGCTTAAACAAAGAAACTAACCACCTCTGCTGGGTTACCCTTCCATGCATCCACTATATTCCATGAGTCAATCATGACACGGGGTACTGGCCTTTCTGTCACAGTCCAGACCTTAGGCTTTAGGTGACCTGGGTGCAAGGCTCTGAACAAGCTTTTGTCCTTTCCTGAACAAGCACCTGTCTGTGCACAGAGACTGCCACCTGACCTACTACTTAAATCTCCTGCACAGACAATATGCATTTGCAAAAGGAGTCATGCAACTATCAAATACATTAATGAGTATATGATGTATGGAATGTAACTTTAAAATCTCTAAACTGTGAATACTCTCCACACATTAAAGGGCAGAAAGAAAAATCTTGTGAAATCTTTTCCCTGACATGTCCTTTGCCACACAGAGACCAGAACAGCCCCAATGTGTCTGAACACATTACTTTCAACCTCACAGATAAAAGCTTTCCTTATAGATTCTACCAGAATATGTGCTCGAGAGAGCATTTTTCTTCTTTGATACAATTCAAGCTGGGAAGGGAAAAGCATGCCTGCTTTCTGAGCTCTGTGGCTAAGGGTTGACCTCAAATACTCTTTTCGGTATCAAATTACTTCACCTTCTCCTGACTCCTGGTATTAACACAGTTCATATACAGAATATTTACATTCAAATCATCACAGCCTATATTTGTAGCATGCAGTATTTTTAATCTATACAATCTTTTGTTGGTATCATAATGTTGGGTTATTGTACCATGACATTTCATAATGGTGAATCATTTCCACCCAGCTGTTTTATGAGTTGGTACAAATTACTTATGGGCAGATATGCCAATACTTTGGTAAAAGGATTCCTGAATAGGTTCACAAGACCTTTGAAGCTGACACCAATGACAAATTATTTCTATAATTATTGATTGCCAGGCATATACAAGATGTTCATTTTCACAAACTGGCTTATTTTTGTTCAAAACTAAAACCTAGTTTTTAGGCACACAATGACATTCTAAGACAAAGTCATTTTGATCCAAAAGACAACGGATCCACAGAACGGGGTTTGACAGCTCCACCAGCAGTATGTATGCTAGTGTTCATAGTGTGCGTATACATGTATAATAGATCAGGGCTCGACAAATCCCAGGCGCCAGGTCGCCATGGTGACTCAGAATTTTGCCCTGGCGCCTAGGTGTTTGTCAGCTTGTGATCGTGGGGGCAGTGCTGCTGCTGTCTGCCCCCGAGCCTGTGATCACTCCCACGGAGTGATTCTGTAGGCTGAAACCGCGATTGCGGGAAAACCTGCAATCGCGTTTTCAGCTGCCACAGGTAGCTTCAGGAAAAACGAGCCCCCACAAGCCCTTTGATGACTCCTGTAGGCATGGAAGCATACAGCAGTCATCAGAGACTCCCCCCTGCAATGGCTGGTCTATAGACCAGCAATTGCGTCCCAGCTGCCAGAGACAACTTCAGGGACAGGGGGAGAGGGTTCTTTGGTCTCCACATGAGTGTGGAGACCAGCCCCAACACCCCCTGCTGCCTGATCGCTCCATGAGAGCGACAGTGCAGCGTTAACCCCTTCAATTCCAGAATTGTGTATGACACATTTGTGGCATTGCAAGGGTTAACATTTGTCCACACAAGCTTGTGGGGACTAAATATCAGTCAATGCTGTGCTCCAATGGAACATCAGCATTGAAAGCATTAAAAAAAAAAAATTATCAAAAAAAATAATAAAAAAAAAACATTTGTTACCTTTTCCACAGGAAATGGTGATGTCTAAAGTAAAATTAATCATAGGAAAAATGGCCTCTCCTGGATCTTGTCATCGAGGTGCGGCTGGCATCTCTCTAGTGAGCAGCCTGTTCGTGATTGAACCAATCTCACCTTGTGTATTTATATTTCACGTTGGGAATCTAAGTTTTAAGGGAGTCCAGATGAGGACTCCATGCTCACTGTGAATTCAGTGTATTTTTCTAAATTTACCATTAATCCATTTTCTATTTACTTTTTACAACCACTTGACATGAATTTCAATGCCAGGAATGTGATCCAAAGTGGTCTAAGGAAGGAAAATCGTAAATCGGCGACAGGGTCATGGGCGGCCAAGGCTCATTAATGCACGTGAGGGAAAAGGCTGGCCCCTGTGGTCAAATCCAACAGGCAAGCTACTGTAGCTCAAATTGCTGAAAAAGTTAATACTGATTCTGATAGAAAGGTGGCAGAACACACAACATCGTATGGGGCTCCGTAGCCTCAGACTAGAGCCCTGTGTGGGACTGTTTTCTTAATCCCGCGCCATCTGAATTTCTGTCCATTACGGCCCGCTCCCACAATCTGTGTGTTCCGCCCGCTCCCGCAACATATTTGTCCTATCCCGCCCTCTCCCGCAAAAACATTCTCATTCACAGATATTCATTCACAGATACTCATTCATACACCCTCCCCCACCCTGTTACCTGAACTGCAGATCTTTCGGTGCCACTCGCAGACTTCCGCGGGGGCCGATGCTTCCCTCTGCGCTGCTTGCACTCTATGCCAACAATTTTTCTTGTCCCGCCCAGGGGAAGCAGGAGTGGAGCTGGGTCATGTGACGTGACGTAAATTCATGTGTCTCTGGTGGGTTCCTGCTTCCCAGGGCGTAACAAGAGACGTTGCTCGCAGCACACAATGTAAGCAAGGGTAAGCAGCAGGAAGTGATTGCGGGGGTTGTGACCCCTCCGATCACGGTTGCTGCAGGCTTTTGCCCCGCATTAAAGACGGTCCTGGAGGTCATGTGGTCGCATCGGCTACTGTAGTGTGCATCCGCACGGCTGTTTTGTTTAGATTTAGGGCGGCCTGGGAGGCAATTGCCCCCGGTAATCCACAAGGCTTCCTTCACATTAAATGTTTTACACCTACCTTGTCCGCCGCGGTCCCAGGCCGGTCTGCCGCTGGTGGGTGGGGCTCGCGTGGTGTCTCCTCCCCGTTATGACGTGCGCAGGGCACGCCTTCGGAGTGTAGTACACGCTGACACTGGTCGCAATGATGTCATAGTGCCCTCATTGGTCGTTTGCCTTTTTCATTACTTGTTGCCCGTTGAAAGAGTCATGTTGCCTTTGTGCTCTGGGTTCCTGTGTATTGACGTTACTTTATTCTTGACCTCTGTGTACCGATCTTTGGCTATTGTTATTTTAACTTTGATCACGGCTTATCCTGACTACAATTTCCTGCCTCTGGCCCTGAACTGTTTTGTTTGCATTGAACTGTCTTACCTGCACCTGCTACCTTGTGAGTCCGCTACCATCTCTACATCGTGGGTTCATCCACAGGTGCTATCCTGGGCCACACATAACACAGAGGTGGACTTAGCCAGGGGCAGCCTTGCTCTGAAATCTAATGTGAAGGCAGCCTTGCTGGAGTGAGCGGGATTAACGGGACCCGCAGGTATATTGCGTGACTGCCCGCTCCTGCCCACAGCACATGGAATTCTGCCCACACCGGCAAGTTTTTTTATGGGACCCTCAGGACCCCAATCCTGATGCAGTCCTCTGCCTCAGACCAATCAGGGTGCCCATGCTGACCCGTGTCCACTGCTGAAAGCACCTAGAATGGAGCACATAAACATAAGAACTGGACCACAGAACCATGGAAGAAGTTGGCCTGGTCTGTTTACATCACGTTGATGGCCAGGTTCATGTACCTGGATAACACATGGCACCAGGATACATCCATGGAGGCCCCACTTCGCAATTTACAGGACTTAAAGGCTCTGCTGCTAAGATATTGGTGCTAGATACCAAAGAACACCTCCAGAGGACTGTTGGAGTCCATGCCTCGAGGGGTCAGGGATGTTTTGGTGGCAAAAGGGGGACCTAATGTTACAGCTGATTGCTGTGTGCGTGCATGTGTGTATACGTATATGGGGAAGCAGAATTTAAGTTAGAAAAATGCAAAAGGTAAGCAAACATGATAAATTTAAAAAAGAATAGAACATTGAAAGATGTCATCAAGTGAGGTACAAAAAATGACATAGGGAAAAATAATTGCCAAATATGTGGGAGAGAATAGGACAGAAGAAAAGAAGGGAAAAATTACTTTGCTAAAAGCAGGAAATCCAGAGAAGGGGTCTTTCCTGGGCCCAAAACTCCTTAATCTGGTATTACGTTTAAACAGGTGAGGAAACCAGGATGCAGATCCCGCCCCCAACTGTGACGGGGGTGTTGGACTGGAAGGGGGGCATGGTGTGCAGTGCCGTAGGTGTCCTTCACACAGTATGAGGATACAGCGGCGCTGTTTTTCTATGTCTGTTCCTATGGTTTGAGATTTATTTGTATTTACTTGTGATAAGATAACACATCTGCATTACATTTGGGAGGGAGATGAGGTAAATATTAATAGTATGTAACACACCTTTTGACCACTCATCACCAGAACTGAGATGCCATTCACATCTGCTAATTTCCTATTTATTAAGGAAACACTTAAATACACCATACAAGGAAATTTTTAATTTAAAGTTGCTACAAAACTGAGTTAGTTGTTCCCTATTCCTCAAGCAAGAAGCTATTTGAATGAAGAGGACGTTTTTAGTAGGGGTTCATCTAACGATTATTTTCATAATGAGTTGGCCTATTATTTTTTCGAATAATAGATTATTCGGATAAAAAACAACATGCACATTTTTTGTTTATTTAAAATAATTTAATGAACAAACTACGTGTTAAAAACACACAACAGAATAAAAAAACCCATAAAATTTACATTAACATATGTTATTGTACTTTGTGCACACAACACTTTTAGCTCTATCACAATGGGATTTCTTTAATCGCCTTCTTATGTTGCGATGACATAATAATAAAAGCTATATTTTAAAGATAAAGAAAAAAAAGAAAATGCCTGAATATAAGACTACCCTCGTCTTATAATCGGGGTCGTCTTATAATCAGAACTCAACTAGGTCTGACTATGAGATTAAGATCCAGATCCCAGCGATGCAGGGGACCTGGATCCTCCTGTCTCCCCCCCTCCCCACTTACCGGTACTTCTGACACAACTTCCGCTGCAGCCGGGAGGAGGTGCGGCTAGAAGCGGGGGTTGTCTGTGTCCATCGCGCAGACCTTCCCCGGCTGTCAGAAGGAAGGCACACCTCCTCCCGGCTGCAGCGGAAGTTGTCTACACGAATCACGTAGAGCTCTACACGCTGCCCGGACTACGCACCGGGGACTCAGAAACTCCGGTAAGTTTGGAGGAGGGAGGGGGAGGGAGTGTTAAATGGGGGGCATAAGGCATTTCTGGAGGCAGAGTGCTCTGTGAAATGCCTTTTAACCCCCTTAATGCCACTCTGCCTCCAGAAATGCCTTTTAACACTCTATACCCCACTCTGCCTCCTGAAATGCCTTATACCCCCCATTTAACACTCCCTCCCCCTCCCTCCTCCAAACTTACCGGAGTTTCTGAGTCCCCGGTGCGTAGTCCGGGCAGCGTGTAGAGCTCTACGCGATTCGTGTAGACAACTTCCGCTGCAGCCGGGAGGAGGTGTGCCTTCCTTCTGACAGCCGCTGAATGCCAGAGTGGCATATAGGGGTATAAGGCAATTCTGGAGGCAGAGTGGCACTTGGGGGTCAAAAGGCATATCATGGGGCACAGTGGCATTTAGAGGGTTAAAAGGCATATCATGGGCCACAGTGGCATATAGGGGGTATAAAGCATTTCTGGGACAGAGTGGCAAGCCAGGGGGCAGATGTGCATAACTGGGGGGCCAGGTTGAAAAAAAAGGAAATAAAAACAAAATATTTTTCTCAATCATAGCTTTTATTAAAAAAAAAAAAGTTAAAACTTTTTTCCTTTAATCTTATATTCAGGCTTTTTCTTTTTTTCATAAATTAATATTCAGATTTTGGGGGTCGTCTTATAATCGAGCAAATACGGTATTTTTTAAGTTTATCTGCAATTTTTCTCACATTTTTTACACATGTACCATCTGACATTAAGTAGCCTATTAATTTGCCAGCATGGTGGTGTTACTTTTGGAGTTTTGGTTTCAGTTTCTTTTATATTTATATAGTTCAAGTAAACTGGTTTTTATCACCCTAACCTCAGGCAGTATTGTATTTAGATACTTTATTTTATTCTATATTTTGCATTGTTTAAACGTATGTCTCTAATCAGTTTTTGTATTCTCGTTTGAGCCTTGCTGCATGCTGAATGACATTTTACAACCGCTTACTACAGCAAACTCATGCCTGATGTTTGAAAATGGCATATGTTGTTGCTACGTTACCCTGATTGTGGTCCCCTATGTCATTACAAATGTATAGGTACCAAACACACCCTATCTACCTGTAAGAAAGGTGATGCTTATTTCTCAGGCCCCATTCAACCCCCTCCTGCTATGTTTCCTATCAATCTGGAGGGCACACTCCAGCACACAAAACATTTTCATATCATGTGTCTACTATGAAAACCTAATCATATTTCTGATACCAATCAAAGATGATATATGTCATGCCAAAGGCATGAGTTGGTATGTCCAGGCCTCCGGAAAGCAAATACTTAAGTTTAGTGTTTATATAATGTGTAGTATTTGATCCATGGGCATACAGGATATTCTTTGATCAGCAGTCTCTACCAAAGGCCTGGGCCATAAATTCAATGAGCAGATAAGAGTTGAACTTCAGATGTTATAAAATGCAGTGGGACATCTGCCCTGGGTGGGTTATCCAGGGGACAACAACATAATATCTAAAATGAAGAATGCATCTATGTATTGTTAGAAGGTTTAGTGTTTATATGAATACACATTCATAATGCTCAGCAAGATGTGTTCCTGCTATGAGTAATGAGAATTGCTACTTTGCAAGCAGTTACACCCATCGTATTTAGTGTCCAGATATTCACGAAAATACGAGTAATGTCATTAAGACAAAATGAAGAAGGTGGGTTGTAAATTGCATGTTTTAGGAAGCCTTATGTATCTTCATGTCAACCCTCCTCTGGTCCAAAATAAAGAAGCAGAGGCTCAGTAAGGTGAGTTTATTTCACATAGGCAACGTTTCGACACACAGGTCTTTCTCAAGCTATCAGGGAAACATTCTAGTTCCAACAAATTGTAAAAGAATAAACTCTAAAAACCGAAGGGAGCACAGAGGGTGGGTGCGGATAGGAGGAATACAAACATAACGCCCAGAAGGAGAGGATGCTGAAGTGGGGTATAAATAAATCCTAAAACCCCTTCTACAAATGCAGCCTGTAAACAGCCTTTACATTTGTGGTAGGGGTAAAACGTGTGAAATGCCCAGTGGGTCTAAATGGATGCCTGGACCCTGAAAATGCCCTCTTAGGTAGGTAGGAAAGGGGCCAAAGGAAGAACCAATGCTGAGTGTAGGAGCAGATTAAGGTTTGTAGATAAGGCTGTGAACAAATATAGAATCAAGCAGGAGCTAAAAGGGTTAAACTATCAGTAGATAGAGAGAAACTGCCCATCCCCCCTTTTCCCTCCCCAACCCATAAAACAAGTTAGTGAGCAGTTCAAAGCAAACGAACCTCTCCTGCCACCTAGCACTAGAAGCAAGTGAATGAGGATATCAAAAAATACCCCCCACACACGTGAAGCAAACAATTAGCTCCACCAAATGAAAACCACCGCCCCCTGCATGTGAAGCAAACTAATAGCTTGACCAAACAAAAATCCCTCTCAAAGATGGCCTGTTACCTCCTAAATATCCCAACAAACCCATGCATGGGGGTATTACTGTACTCAAGAGTTGAACACATATCAGAGTGTTGTTTGACAGTGACATATACCAGCAGCAGTAAATTCATACCTGAATTACAATATGCGTGAGAAAAATTTTCCCCTGGTTAGTGCAAAATGGGAAAGAGCCAAATTGGATTTTTTTTGCCTTCTTTTGAATCAACAGCAACAAATTAACAGATATAGGAAAGGCTGAACTTGATGGACGCATGTCTTTTTTCAGCCTATGTAAATATGTAACTATGTAATATATTGGGGTGTTTGGCAGTGGCATATACCAGGTGCCTTTAATTCATACCTGACATAAAATGTATGTGAAAAAAACGAATGACTACCACAAAGTTTGACAAAGATTGGTGGCAGAATTAGTGCATTGAAAGAGTTAAAATACTAGAGTTTGAAATACCCTGGGGTGTCTAGTTTTCACAAATATATGGTTTGATGAGGTAAATTTTATTGGTCAGCTTCAAAGAAGTCCCAAATAGCACATGGAGGAAAAATGGTTTTGAAATAGCAAAATGCTGCTTGTGATTATTGTCCTATAACTATAAAAAAAACAACAATAAACATTGGGTAAACTCAGGACAAACAGTAGAATCTATTTGGCAGTTTTTTCATTAGCTTTTATAGATGAATAGAAGATTTTTCAAGTTTTTATAATTTACTATAAAATATATGATGCAGTCAAAATAATGAGAGGTCTTTAAGAGGTCTGCCTGGAGTTAAACTCTTCCCCATAGCTTGCTGTTTGGTTAATTGGTATGACTAAACCCTGCTTCCCTCACCTGAAGCCTATGTTATTAACACAACAGACCTCATCAACAGACTGCCTGTCTGTCTATCCCTGCCTCTCATTAACGCAGGTGTGAGTTCATTATGTTACTTTGTCTGATGCTATATTTCATGCCCGACTCTTGGATTTACTATTTTGTCTGCATGTTGCCTTTTTGACATGCACTACTTACTGGATTTACCCTTTTGTTTGCTACCCTTTTGGATTGTTACCTGGACTATTCTAACTTCATACTCCCCAGCAGTCTGTATACTTGACGTGCCTGCTACTTATAGATGTGAGATGTATCTGCTTTGTTTAACCCCTTAAGGACAATGGGCGGTCCCTAAACCCATTGAAAACAATGCATTTTGAGCCCGTACATGTATGGGCTTTGTCATTAAGGGGTTAATATACATATATTCAAACATTCAGCTTTTGTCTCATTTGTGAAGTGTGTTTCTATCACTGCGTGTTCTTATACTCCCGCCCTCTGGACTCCAACATCCAGTAAGGGTTGAGATATGACGAGCCTGACACATACCTTGAACATTTTATCATAATCACATACACTATATAGACCAGGGGCGTCCAACATGCGGCCCGCGTGAGATCGGCAGCCAGGATCACAAGAGCCCTGCTGCTGCTTACTTGTGGGAGGTCTTATTGTCCTGCACAGAGGAAGCGGGAGGCCACGCCCCCTGCTGAAGTCTGTGAGCGGCATCGAGACCTGTAGTGCAGGTAAGGGGGTGGGGGTGGGTGTTTGAATGAGTATGGCTGATTGAGGGAATGAATCTGTGAATGAATGAATTTGTGTGTGTGATAGCATGGATGTGTAAGTGCTGGAATGTAGGCATGATGGGACTGTGATTGCTGTTAGCAATCACACTCCTATCATGCCAATTCAGCTAGTACATTCTGAAACCTGGCTAGCTGCCCCCTTGTGTATTGATGCTGCCAGCAGTATGGGGTCTGCACATCACTTACAGCCACCCTGTACCAGCATGTACTGGCTGACTTGGGATGATAGGAGTGTGATTGCTAACAGCTAACAGGAATCTGCTAACAGCAGTCACAGTCCCATCATGCCTAGGTTCCAGCATTTACTGGTTGCCTGGGTATAAAAAGAGTGTGTTTGCTGTTAGCAATCACACTCCTATCATGCCAGGTCAGACAGTACATGCTGAAACCTGGCTAGCTGCCCCCCTTGTATATTGATGCTGCCAGCAGTATGGGGTCTGCACTTACAGCCACCATGTACTGGCTGATTTGGGATGATAGGAGTGTGATTGCTAACAGCTAACAGCAATCTGCTAACAGCAGTCACAGTCCCATCATGCCTAGGTTCCAGCATTTACTGGTCGCCTGGTATAAAAAGAGTGTGTTTGCTGTTAGCAATCACACTCCTATCATGCCAAGTCATATTGTTGATTTTTTTTGTCCAATTGTCGTGTTACTTTTAACAAAAGTGTGGTTAACGCACTAAAGATTGGACAAAAAAATACAATAACCATTAATTTCTATATGATTGTTGACAGCAATAACACTCCTATCATGCCCAGCCAACCAGGTTTTGTGTTGTTTACTTTATTTTAATCTGCATATTTTATTAAAGGCTATATTTTCTCACAGTGAAAAATGAAAGCGGCCCTTGCACGTATACAATTCTGATGAAGTGGCCCACTGCAGAAAAAACTTGGACACCCCTGATATAGACAAACAGATTGGGACACCTGACCATTACACCAACAGGGATTTTTATGACATTGCATTCTAATTACATAGACATTAATATGTAGTTGACCCCCCCCCTTCAGCAATAATAGCTTTCTCTCTTGTGGGAAGGCTTTCCAAAAGATTTTGTGTGTATCTGTGGGATTTTTTGCCCATTCATCTAGTGGAGCATTTGTGAGGTCAAGCATTGATGTTGGACGAGAAGGCCTAGCTCACAATCTCCATTCCAGTTAATCTCAAAGGTGTGCGATGGAGCTGAGGTCAGGGCTCTGTGCAGGGCAGTCAAGTTCTTCCACAACAAACTCATCCAACATGTCTTTATGGACCTTGCTTTGTGCACTGGGGCACAGTCATGCTGTGATAGAAAACGGCTTTCCCCAAACTGTTCCAGCAAAGTTCGAAGCATACCATCATCTACAATGTCTTGATATGCTGAAGGGGCATGCCATGTATATAGGCGAAAATCTGTAAGCAGTTACACCCATCATATATAGTATCCAAAGTAGCTCTTTTTTTATCTTACCGCCTACTGGTTGATATAGCAGCCAGTTCGTTCTGATTGGTACAAAGACCGTGTAAACCTCGCACTGCTGGTGCCAATAGTCTAGGGCTGCAGCTAACGATTATTTTCATAATCGATAACTTGGCCGATTATTTTTTCCTTTAATCGGATAAAAAAATAAATGTACATTTTTGATTTATTTAAAATTATTTAATAAACAAACAGGATGTTAAAAACAAAAGGCAGAATAAAAAATCTTTGCTAAAAATGCAGTTCTTGTTTTTATTTCCCAACCTGCCCCCCAGTTATGCACATTTGAGCCCAGGCTTGCCACAATGCCTCCCACATATGCCACACTGCCTCCCAGATATGCCACAAATAATCGCTGAACCGATATAACGCAAAAAATGGCAAAATTGTGCTAGTTAGGAAATTATCCTGATTAATTGGTTGTTTTTTTCTCTTTAAAATAACTTTTCACCAATTTGTCCTTTATTTTTGGTGCTCCTCTAAACACTATGTCGTCTAATCAGGGGCGTACCTAGAGTATTTGGCACCTGGGGCAGATCCTGTATGTGGAATCCCCCCCCCCCCACACACTTTAAAACTCCATAGCTGCTATCGTTATATACTGGCACAGACATTGAAGGTGGTACAGCATAACATCTATCACTATATACTGAGGCAGACATTGATGGGTACAGCATTACACCTATTACTATATACTGAGGCAGACATTCACAGGGTAGAGCATAACACCTATCACTATATACTGAGGCAGACAATGACAGTGGTACAGCATATCACCTATCACTATATACTGAGGCAGACATTGACAGTGGTACAGCGTAATCCCTATCACTATACACTGAGCCAGACATTGACAATAGTGCAGCATAACCCATATCACTATATACTAAGCCAAACATTGATGTGATATAGGCCTACCACTTCAGCGTCTGGCTTAGTAGGGATGCACCAAAATGAAAATTCTGGACCGAAACCAAAAATTCTGCATTTACTTGGCCAAAACCAAAAAAGACCCCCCACCCCATAAAAAAAATCTCACACTTTTATTAAAAGTAAGTAACACATCAAAATTGGACAAAAAAATAAAATAGCAATATATATATATAATATATTTATATATATATAATTGTTAATAGCTATCATGCCCATGCATACTCTGTTCTAGCATGTACTGGTTGCCTGGGCATGATAGGAGTGTGACTGTTGTTAGCAATCATATATATATATATTAATATCGTTATTATTATTGTTCACATGTGAACTCAGCACTGGAGGCATAGAATCAGACATACAAATCCCGTATTTGCAGATATACAATAATAATGTACGGAAACAGCATTGCAGGTATAGATCAACTAGAAATCACATAAAAACTCAGCAATAAAATGTATAGATAAAACCCCCTAAATTACAGGCATATATCACAGATTGCACACCCCAAAGCGGGCATCCACATTGCCCACGTAGAACCTGACCAGCACCCAAATTACACACACACACATAGGACGTGCCATCTTTGCCCCCAAACAGCCCAGCATGAGTCAGCATTGTTCCCAAACAGCCGAGTGTACGCCATCTTTGTCCCATAAACACGCTACCTGTGCCATTTTTGTCCCATAAACACCCTGCCTGTGCCATTTTTGTCCCATAAACACCCTGCTTATACCATCTTTGCCTTTTTCACAAATCAACTATACACCTATGATTAAAACAAACACTTTTACAGTCACTCACTAATTCACACAATCATTTATTCTTTCACACAAATTATTTACACATATTCATTGATGCATTCTCACAAATTCATTAATTCTCTCACTCATTCACACAATTCATCCACACATTAATCCATTCATTTTCTCTCTCATTCTGACTCTTTATTTCAATATTCTTGCTACCCTCCTTTCTCTCTATCTACCCCTTCTCACTCCCTTCTCCCTATCTACCCCCTATCCCCCCGTCTCACTCCCTCCTAATTATCTACCCCCTCCTAACTATCTACCCTTTTCCCCCTTTGAAGTTCACTTACCTTTCAGGAGTCCTGTGGTGGGGGTGCAAGGCCTCTGTCTCCCAGCTCTGCCACTGTATGGAACAGTATAGAGTGATGGGAGTTATGATGTACTTTAGAGCATAATTATAGAATGAAAAAGACATTGGAAATGGTACAGCATAACACCCATCACTCTCACACATTTACCAATCCACATTTACCAATCCACACATACCAATCCACACATACCAATCCTCAGATTCCACACATACCAATCCAGATTTACCAATCCACAGATTCCACACATACCAATCCGCATTTACCAATCCACACATACCAATCCACAGATAATCTGTGGATTGGTATGTGTGGATTGGTATGTGTGGAATCTGTGGATTTGTAAGTGTGGATTGGTATGTGTGGATTGGTAAGTGTGGATTGGTATGTGTGGAATGTGTGGATTGGTAAATGTGGATTGGTATGTGTGGTAAGTGTGGATTGGTAAATGTGGATTGGTATGTGTGGAATCTGTGGATTGGTAAATCTGGATTGGTATGTGTAGTATGTGTGGATTGGTATGTGTGGATTGGTAAATGTGGAATCTGGATTGGTAAATCTGGATTGGTATGTGTGGAATCTGTGGATCCACACATACCAATCCACACATACCAATCCACACTTACCAATCCACATTTACCAATCCACACATACCAATCCACACATTCCACACATACCAATCCACATTTACCAATCCACACATACCAATCCACTCTCACTGTCACTCTCACTGAATGATTTCCTACCTTTCCTCTTTTCTTCTTACAGCAGTCAGCTACTTTTCTTCCTCTTCGCTCCGCTTCTTCTATCTTCTTCCGGGTTCAGAGGGCACGGACAGCGGTGGGCGCGGCTTCAGTGTTGTGCGCCGGGATCTGACAACAAACCCCGGCGCACAGCAGCTGTTGCCGCGCGGATCGCAAGGGAGCGGTATCGGAGGTCTTTAACAGACTCCCTTGAGTAATTTTAAGCCGGTAAGGGAACCTTTAACCCCTTAAGGACCGGGCTCATTTTTCGTTTTGTACCCTGTGGGACCGAGGCTGTTTTGACACTTTTGTGGTGCTTGTGTTCAGCTGTAATTTTCTCATCACCCATTTAGTGTACCCACATAAGTTATATATTGTTTTTTTCAGGACAAGATGAGCTTTCTTCAGATACCATTATTTTGAAAAACATTTTATGACTTTTATTTGAAAAATCTTTTACTCACCTAAAAAAGCAAGTAAAAAAACTAGCTAAATAGATTCTACTACTTGTCCTGAGTTTAGAAATACCCAATGTTTTTATGTTTTTTTGCTGTTTTTTGTAAGTTATAGGGCAATAAGTACAAGCAGCGTTTTATGATTTCCAAATCTTTTTTAACAAATCTGGTCAGTCTGCCTCCATCTCCTCTTTGGAACATCTTTGAAGCCGGTTAACTCAATTTAACCCTGTCAAACCATATATTTTTGAAAAATAGACACCCCAGGGTATTCCAAATGCTGTTATTTTAACCCTTTCCATGCACCAATTATAGAACTACACTTTGTCAAACTTTGTAATAGTAATTTTTTTTATTTTTTTTTTCACACAAATTGTACTTTAGTTATAGATATACAGGTTTTGGTATATGTCACTGTCAAACAACCCCCCAATGTGTGTTCAGGAACATCTCCTGAGTGCAGTGATACCCGACATGCATGGGTTTGTCGGGTTGTTTGAGATTTAAAATGCCACATTTGGGAAGTGCGCTTTTTTTCTCCATTTTGTTCAGTCTGTACCTATGCCCTATCTTTGAGCTCGGCCACTCCAATTTACCCCATCAGCCATTTTTTTTATATATTAGACACCCCTTGGGTATTTGAAGTGCTTTTATTTTAACTCTTTGTTGAAATTTTTGAGAAATTTTAGCACTTGCTCAAAATAATAAACTTTATTTTTTTATTTTATTTTATTTTTTTAATACTTATATTTTTTTTACACATTTTGCTGGTACTGGATGGTTCATCAAGTGACATCACTGCATAATTATTTTTAAATGTTAGCACATTTTTTTTTATTTTTTTCCATTTTTTTTTTTTTTTTGAATATTTTACTAATCACAGTGATTAGAAAGCTGGGTTCCATTGACTTGCTTGGTTGAATGCAGTACCTGTATTCAACCTGCAAGTGGAGCCAGAGTTCTCTAGAGGGTCAGGAGACCGTCTAGCGAACTCTTTCTTCTTTATTATTTTTTTTCCCGGGCCGCCGCCATCTTGTTGATGGCGAAGATCACCGGCAGCTGCGGCTGTGACCACTCTCCGGAGCGGTCACAGCCCATCCAAAGGTAAGTGTTTGGTGTCGCTGGATGCCTCCTGATCGAGGCATTCCAGCGACACCATTTAAACGCTTTTAAAACGGGGGGGCCAGACATGGCCCCCGATGCCGATCTCGGTGTTACTGAATGCCTCGACATCGAGGCATTACAGTAACGCCGTTTAAGCGAAGAAAGTGATCGTTGATCACTTTCTAAGCTTATTTAATTTTTTGACGGTTCAGGACCGTCAAAGGTCATTTAGTGACCTTCCTGTCATGACGGTCCTGAACCGGCAAAGGTCGCGAAGGGGTTAAAGACCTCCGATACAGCTCCCTTGCGAGCCTGCTCCTGCAGCGGCGGACATTACTGTCCGTCTCTGGAGGGGTGCCGGCAAGTTGGCACCCCCCTGATGAGCGGCACCCGGTGCGGACCGCCCCCCGCCCCCCGCTAGGTACGCTACTGCGTCTAATAATTCCCTTTTAACCCCTTCAGGACCGGGTTTTTTTAATCATTTTTTTAACCATGTTTGCAATAAAGGACCAGAGCAGTTTTTGTGCTTTTGCTATGACTTTATTCAACACTAACTAATTTAGTGCACCCCTTGGGCATGCAGGTATTTGGGCATGCACAAGAAACTGATTTAAATCAACATCAGATTAACCCATTCAATGCTTACACAAAGAAACAAACCACCTCTGCTGGATTACCCTTCCATGCATCCACTAAATCATATGAGTTAATCATGAAACTCAGCATGTTTAATCAAGATTTATATTGGTCTTTGGCTCCACAGGGAAAGGTGTGAACAAATGTTAATGAATGTTTTTTTTGACAAAGAATGTACTTCAAGTATGAATTTTCAGCTCCTGGTATATGTCCCTGTCAAACAACACCCTACTACCGTATTTGCTCGATTATAAGACAAGGCTTTTTAAAGAGCAAATGTTCTGAAAAATACTCCTGTAGTCAGATAGAGAGGTCTGACTACAAGACTAAGATCCAAATCCCCCTGGAGGGGACCTGGATCCTCCTCTCTGGTAGCCGGTGAACATCTGTGCGATGCGCATAAACAACTTCCGCTGCTGCGGGCAATTCTGCCAGGGCTTCTATGACTCATTTTTCACTGTGAGAAAATATGGCCTTTTCCTCTCACTGATTTCTGGGCCTAGAAAGTTTTGTCCTCTGAAGTGACCACAAATTCAGGATTCTGGATAAGTAAAAATTAAATAGTTCTATTTAGTCTAGTGATGCACCAAAATGAAAATTCTGGACCAAAACTGAAAATTCAGGGTTCACTTAGCCGAAACCGAAAATGACCCCCCACACACACCTTTAAAAATAAAACAAACACTGTACAAAAAAATTAAATAACAATGTGTATATATATATATATATATATATATATAAAAAAATTGTTAACAGCAATCTCAGGCATTCCCAGATTCCAGCATGTACTGGTAGGCAACCATGGGCATGATAGGAGTGTGATTGCTGTTAACGATTATATATAAATTAATATTGCTATTGTATTTTTCTGTCCAGTTTTGGTGTGGTTAACACACCAAAATTGGACAAAAAAATCTATAACAATATTATATATATATATGTATGTGATTGTTAACAGCAATCACACTCTCACACTATCACGCACAGGCATACACAGGTTCCAGCATGTACTGGTTGCTTGGGCATGATAAGAGTGTGATTGCTAACATGCTGGAACCTGGGCATGATAAGACTGTGATTGCTGTTAGCAATCACACTCCTATCATGCCAAGTCAGCCAGTACATGCTGAAACCTGGCTAGCTGCCAGCAGTATGGGGTCTCCACATCACTTACAGCCACCCTGTGCCATGCCCCCCCACTTACGTATCCATGCTATCACACACACCAATTCATATACTCATTCATTCACAGATTAATTCCCTCAATCACGCATACTCATTCATATATCCTCCCCACCCCCACACCTCACCAGTGCCGCTCACAGACTTCTGCAGGGGCTGCGGCCTCCCTCTGCGTTGTTCGCATTCGGTGCGAGCAACTTCTCTTGTGATGTCATGTGATGTGACGTAAATTCACGTGACTCTGCTGGTTTCTGCTTCGTCTGTTCAGTACAAAAGACCCCCCACAGGTAAGCAGCAGGGCCCTTGCGCTTCTGGTTGCCCTGGCTGCAGATCTCCCACGGGCCACACCTCGAGGTCAGGGTGCCGCATTTGGCCCGCGGTGCCGCATGTTGGACGCCCTGATCTATGATAACAGAAAGTCAATCAAGTCATATCAATGATACATATCTGGTGAGAATGTCTTGAACTATTTGAGTTTTGGCTGCATATTTTAGAAAGAAAAACTAAACTATCCTTACCTAAGGTCTCAGAATTGGTTTACATATCCTCCCTTAAAACATCCCCATTCTAGTGGGGTGCAAATCTTTATTAGCCCATAAGTGGAAGACTTCAATACTAAAATCTACCCAAGAAATACTAAACCTTACAGAACATAATATGACTATGGAAAAATTACTGGGCGCTTGGGTCTATAGAGGAAAATGAAGGGATGTGGAGTCGGGTACGATTCCCTGCGTAATCTCTGTCAATATATCAGTATGGTTATTGTAAGATACTTTATACTCTTCTACTCTTTCCTTTATAGTCTTGACAACACTCGCCTGAGGCAAAATAAATGTTATTGAGTCCATTGGAGCACAAGGGGTTGGAAGTCCATTATGCTTTACAAAATTAACATTGTGTTGAAAACTTATTTACCTGTAACTTGTGCAACCCAGAAATCTGAATGTTTATGCTTTTTAAGGTTGTGCAGGTTGTTTTTGTATATTTTTTCATATAAAACGTAGATTGATGCCATATGAGCCTGCAGTCTCATTACCATACAAAATAACTATATTTTAAGGCTTAAAAGGACATGTTGCATGAATATCAGAAAAATATTTACTTTTTTTTTTATAACAGATCCTGCCATAAATGGTATTATCTGGAGCTTCCAGGGGACAGAATGTGTATTTCTGGCAATTGTATGTTTGCAAGGGTTGTGAGTAGCTTTTATGTCTAACATAATTAAACGTATGTCTTGGTATTTATCTTAGCTATATTACTTTAACATTTAGATGTTAAAGTAAAGTATATCACTGTGTTATAATTGTCTGTGCATTTTATTGTTCATATATTCAACTAGTATACCTTTTAAAATAAACAGTCATAGTTGGCACAATATATAACAATAACAAAATGATGCAGTTGACAGGATTAGTTTGCGATTTAATAAATATATATACAAAAGAAGATATAGGTCATTTATGGGCATTTGTCATGCAAAATATTGAGGGCATAGTACGGGTTAACAAGGCATCTTGCCATAAATGTTGGTATCTGGAAACTTGGCCCAACCCCATCATAAAATGAGTGGAACACAAAAAGCATCCAAGAAGGTATCACAATGACTCTTAATGAATGGTGATATATATATATATATTTTTTTATTAGGAAAGTACAACATTTCATAAATACTTATCAAACATACGGTATCTTGAATAAGTCAATTTCCATACACATATACAGAAAGAAAAAGGAAAGAAAAAAAAAGAGGAAGACTGGCTCTAACGTTTGAATGTTTAAATTGTTTGAAGACCGAAGGATAGATGCCGAATTGGCTCACGTATTGTGTGGCTTATCATACGATCTCTTTCTTTATATTACACTTACATACTTTTACTTATATTTCATTTTACTTTTTGCATTGCATTGTCCTACACAGGGTATACGGAAGAAGGGGGAGAGCTTTTTTCAATTTTCTTACCCATTTACCCAAGTCGATTGCATCCTGGTATCTAAATCCTAGCTCTTTGATTCTTCTTATCTCCATTTTTAATTGATATGTTAACTGATTTTTGGTCTTCTCCCATGATATTATTTCTCTTGAATTCCAGTCCCTAGCTATAGACAAGATAGTGCTCAGTAAAATATGGACTATTTGTTCCTTATTCATTTCTGGCCAATTCATATGGAGTAGAATCTTTGATTCTACTGCCTGTTATCCAATATTTCTTGTCAATAATATTTTTCCAAATATGTATATTATCTCCTATCTCTTTCCCAATAATAATCTATAAAAAGTTTCTCAGATGTTCTGACAATAGACATATCTCTTTAGCCTAATAACAATAAACATAAAGGTGTAAGGGCACATGCCCCAATACACAACCTTAGAGTAAATCTGTATATATACTTGCATAAAATGTGGTTTAGACCTCTCTTTTAGCCCTGTAAGTTGAGACACAGAGAGATCATAGTGTAACCCATAAATGCAGTAATGTAGGGCTGCAACTAACGATTATTTTAATAATCGATTAGTTGGCCGATTATTTTTTCGATTAATCGGATTAAAAAAATGCAATTTTTTTAAATTTAAAATAATGTAATAAAAAACGTACAATTTACACTTTCATCTCTTTATTGTAATGGCCTCTCTCTCTCTATTCACCTTCTTATTTTACTGACATAATAAAAGCTACAAGAACCCAAACACAGTGTTTCTCAAACTAGGTTTTAATACAAAGTAATTAGTAAATAATAATTCATATGTTAACTATTTTTCATATTTAATAAAAACTATGAGAAAAAAGCATTGTTTATATTTTCTTTTATTTACCAAACTGCCCCCGGTTATGCACATCTGACCCCCAGCTTGCCACTCTGCCCCCATATATGCCTTATACCTCCTATATGCCAAAGATTTCACTGTGCGTCCTGATATGCCACTGTGCCCCCGATATGCCTTATACTCCTTATATGCCAGTGATATGCAATTGAGCCCCCTGATATACCTTTTACCCCCAGATATGTCTTATGCCCCCCTAATATCGATATGCCTTATACCCCTATATGCCTTATAATTTCCAATATGTCACTGTGACAGGGCCAGGCTAGCTGGCTCATGTGTCATATGAAGTTTAGCCGGGTCATGGAGCACTTTTGTGTCCAGTTCCGTATACCGTGACCCGGTAATATTTTATAAGACGTTTTATTGTGTATTCGGCCCAGAGACTGAATGTGGCTGCAGCTCCAGCCTTCAAAGGAACAATCCTGTAATCTGGCTGGGGCTCTTAATCAGCCAACACAGCCCTGTCTGCCCAGACGGCACCCGCACTACAGGGGGGATAGCACAGGTGGGGGAACCCATTGTATTCTGTAATCCCCTCACCTGATACATCCCCTGTATACTGATGGGATTTGTGATGGGATGTGGCTGATGGGATTGGGGGTTGGGTTCGGTACACATTGCATTGAGATTGTATATAAATTCTGTGTGTTTGTAATAAAGAGAGTTCTTCTTGGTTTACTACGAATGGTGGTCTGGATGAGCCGTGGATAGCTGAGTGCTATCCGTATGAGGGACTGACTGGTGATTCCTCAGCCCTCAAACAAGGGGACCCAGCCTTGGGTACGGTGACCCTGTAACAGTCACTCGCCCCCATTTATGGCTTATACCTCCCTATATGCCACTGTGCACCCTGATATGCCACTCCGCCCCCCATAAATGCCCTGCACCACCCTGAAATTCATTATACTCCCTGATTCACCACTCTGATTCACCAGATATGCCACTCTGAAATTCATTATACCCCCATACACCACTCTACCTCTCCCTATACACCACTCTAACTCCCCCAGATATGCCATTCTGCCTCCCTGAAATTCATTACACCCCCATACACCACTCTGCTACCCTGAAATTCATTATACCCCCTATACACCACTATAACTCACCCATACACCACTCTGCCTCCTCCCCCCTCCCATACACCACTTTGCCTCCTCCCCCCTCCCATACACCACTCTGGCTCCTCCCCCTCCCATACACCACTTTGCCTCCTCCCCCCTCCCATACACCACTTTGCCTCCTTCCCCCTCCCATGCACCACTTTGCCTCCTCCCCTCTCCCATACACCACTTTGCCTCCTCCCCCTCCCATACACCACTCTGCCTCCTGTCAGCAACGGAGGTTCACAAGACACCAGGGAGCCGGGTAGAAAGGCAGAGTGGCGTATGGGAGGGGGAGGAGCCAGAGTCGTGTATTGGAGGGTGGCTCCCATACACCTCTGACTCCTCCCCCTCCCATACACCACTCTGCCTCTCTCCCGACTCCCTGGTGTTTTGTGAACCTCCGTTGCTGAAGGGCAGTAACGGAGGCTGTCTGTACGATGCAGACCCCCACCAGTTGACAGAGAGGATGATCCTCTGAAGGAGACCTCGATTCTCTGTCAGCCAGTGGGGGTCTGCGCGATGCGCACAGACAGCCTCCGTTACTCACCTTCACTTACGCTGAGGCTTCTATGAAGCTGCAGTGTAAGTGCCTGTCAGCAACGGAGGTTCACAAAATACCAGGGAGTCGGGAGAGAGGCAGAGCAGTGTATGGGAGGGGGGAGGAGTCAGAGGGGTGTATGGGAGGGGGGAGAGAGACGGAAGTGAGAGTACGGCCGACAGTGAGGGAAATCCAGGTCCCCTGCAGCATTGCGGTTATATAGTGTTATAATCCAATCTCTGTTTGAGGTCTGATTATATAAGGAGAGGAGTTTTTCAGAGCATTTGCTCTGAAAAAAACTCTTTTTTATAATCGATAAAATAATCGATAAAAAAAGCAAAAGTAGGTATAAAAACCTATATTTCCCCAAATATAAAAAGTATATTTAAAAACACAACGCGTTTCGACTTTGTCTTTTTCAAGTGGGCACCCAGAGCTGTTTATATAGAGCCTGTTCACGGCTCTATCTCATGTGAGTCTATTCTATACCCCATTACAATCATTACTGCATTTATGGGTTACACTATGATCTCTCTGTGTCTCAATTTCCAAGGCTAAAGGAGAGGTCTAAACCACATTTTATGCAAGTATATATACAGATTTACTCTAAGGTTGTGTATTGGGGCATGTGCGCTTACACCTTTATGTTTATTGTTATTTGTATTATTTTAGTGATAATTTAAAGTGTTTTTTTCACGAGGTGTGTTATAAATTGCACTTTACACTTATTGTTAATTATTTGATTTTGTTATATCTCTTTAGCCTATTTATTGAACAGATCCAGTCCTCCATTGTAATTGTTTTGCTTATTTCTTTACACCGTTGGATTCTGGCAGGGAAGTCTCTTCTTTCTTTCACTTTTTTTTTAACTGGCAGAATTCTCTATATGTGTTTTTTTCCGTACAGACCATTATTTTATCTAGTCTGTTATATAATGCATAATGCATAATCTCTCATTTTTATGTACGTAAATAGTTCTCTATCTGGGTGATTAAGTTCGGTCTTAATTTGTGGGAATGTCTTGATCTTTCCACTTTTTTTGGGTGTTAATAATGTGAATCAGCGTGTTTGGTAAATGGTGATATTTTATAGTTTGAGAATTCGAAATTGAAAAATGCGCACCTCCCAAACGTGGCCTCTTACCCCCAAACAAACCAACAAACCTATGCATGGGTGGCATCCCTGTACTCAGGAGATGTTGCTGAACATATAGTGGAGTGTTGTGACGTGTACCAGGAGCTGTAAATTCATACCTGAAGTATTTGAAAAAAGAAATACAAACATTTTACTATAACAAACATTAATAATGGCTAGTGGCATAATTATTGCCTGGAAACTATTAAAATGCCACCATTTAAAATGCCCTGGGATGTTTAGTTTTAAAAAATATATTTTTGTTGAGTTGGTTGGCTTCAAAGATTTTCAGGGGTGCAGGTTTCAGATTGGAAAACAAAAAATGAAATGAAATAACAATACGCTGTTTGTATTTATAGCCCTCTAACTTGCAAATTAAGTATTTTTTAAACTCAGGACAAATATCTTTCAAGCAGGTTTTTTTATTAGCTTTTGTAGATTAAGTAACTCATTTTCAAGTAAATCATTTTTCAAGTTTTCAACAGAAAAGTGTTTTCAACTTTCACCATATTTATATTTTTTTATAGTACATTAGATACGATCAAAATAATGGTATCTGGAAAGCCCTTCTTTTCCTGAAGAAAAACACAATAAATAATTTGTTTGGGTACACTAAATGAGAAATATGAAAATTACAGCTAAACACAAACACTGCAGAGAAAAACAGCCAATGTCACAAAGATCAAAAGGTTATTCATTTTGACTTGGCTTGTTGACCTTGTTCCTGTCTCTCTTGATTCGGCTCCTGATTCCTGCTCGTCTGTTATTGATTCGGCTTGTTGACCTCGTCTCTAGGTCAGGCCTTGCAAACGCTCCTGGCAAGGACTGATCCATCACGTGGTGCTCTTCCCGCGACTGTGGCCACGCCTGCTGCTGTTCCACCGCCGACTGACCCAGGTCTTCATACCCTCCGTTTGCCTCCTCCTCCCAGATATGGAGGTGATCCAGCCGCCTGTCGTGGATTTCTAAACCAGTGCTCCATTCACTTCAAGATGTCTACCCACTTGTTCCCATCTGACAGAGCCCGGGTGGGATATGTCATCTTCCTACTCACTGACAGGGCTCTGGCCTGGGCAACTCCTCTTTGGGAACAAAATTCTCCAGTGGTCAACAATTATAATGACTTTTTAACCACTTTCCGTCAAGTGTCTGACAGGCTGGGTCGTGGCCATACAGCCTATCTGACTATGCCATTGAAGTGCAGAAGTGGCCTGGAACAATGATGCCTTGGTTTCCGCCTTCACTAATGGCCTATCTGACCGCCTGAAAGATGAGGTGGCTGCCCGGGACCTGCCCATGGATCTAGAAGAGCTCATTGCCTACATAGGCCGCATTGATCTGCGCCTCCGGGAACGGCAGGTGCAGCCAGATCGACAAAAGAGGCCCCCAGTACATGTTGCTCCTCGACTAGCACCTTCTGAACCTGCCTCTCCTCCCGCTGAAGAGCCCATGCAAATTGGCTCTTCAGCTATCCCACCAGCACCGCCAGGACCTTACGTGTGCTCCTGCCCTGTGAAGACAGGAAACTACAGGGCCTAAGGAGGATTGGGGAGTCTCCTCTAGGCATTCCTGCTGTTTTTCCCCATGACCGGGCGTCACGTATGTTTGTGCCTGCTGCCCTCACAGTCCAGGAGAGAACCATCTTATTATTTATTGACTCTGGAGCCGCCAGAAATTTATAGACTGCGACTTCTGCAGGCTCCACAACATTCCCTTGCAGGAGAAAGCCTCTCCAGTTTTTGTGGAGGCAATCGATGGACGGCCTCTCCTACCTGCAGTGGTGACCCATGACACTACACCGCTTCGTCTCCAAATAGGGGTTCTCCATAAAGGGACTGTGGTTCTACATGTAATTTCTTCTCCGGCTGCTCCCATGGTGTTGGGCTACCCTTGGATGCAGCTACACAACCCAGACATCAATTGGTCCACCCGTGAGATCAACTCCTGGCAGTGTTCCACTTGCGTTTTACCTCAACCCTGTGTATTGAAGGTTGCCTCCTTACATACCACCATCCTACCTCCACAATATCAGACCTTTGCTGATGTGTTTGACAAAAAGGAGGCTGACTCCTTGCCTCAACACCGTCCTTACGATTGACCTATCGACCTGCTTCCTGGTACTATACCCCCACGGGGTAGGGAGTATCTGTTATCCCAGGCTGAAACCGAAGCAATGGAGACCTATGTCCGTAAAAATCTCCTAAAAGGCTTTATCCGCCACTCCACGTCTCCCGCCGGCGCAGGATTTTTCTTTGTTTCCAAGAAGGATGGAGATCTACGTCCGTGCATTGACTATCGAACCGGCTCGAAGGTTTTCAAGAAATTAGATCTACGGTAAATCCATTCGGGCTCTGTAATGCCCCAGCTGTTTTTCAGGACTTTGTAAATGACTGTTTTCGGGATTATCTGTACCAATTCGTTGTCATCTACCTTGATGACATTCTAATCCATTCGCCTGATATGCTTTCACATCAAACACACGTAAAGAAGGTCCTGACACGTCTTCGTGAAAACCGGTTGTACGCAAAACTAGAGAAATGTGAATTTGAAGTCAACTGTGTATCCTTCCTAGGCTACGTCATTAGTGGTACAGGGTTCGAGATGGATCCTGACAAGCTCCAGTCCATTCTGCAATGGCCTCAACCACAGGGACTTAAAGCCCTCCAGAGATTTCTCGGCTTTGCCAATTATTATCTCTGATTCATCCAGGACTTTTCCTTTGACTGCCATAACTGGCCATAACCCTGTTTGTGTCCGCTCCGATCCTCGTACATCCTGATGTATCTCAACCCTTAGTCGAAGTAGATGCTTCGGAAATTGGGGCCGGAGCAGTGTTGTCCCAACGCAAAACGTACGAAGGGCCTCTACACCCCTGTGGCTTCTTCTCTAAACGATTTTCTCCTGCGGAGAGGAACTATGACATAAGCAATCGTGAACTACTGGCAGTCATTCCCGCCCTTTCTGAGTGACGTCACCTTCTGGAGGGCTCCTGTATTCCTGTTACCATCCTCACGTATCACAAGAACCTCCAGTATATTGCCGATGCCAAGCGACCAACACCCCGACAAGCACAATGGTCCCTTTTCTTATAGAGAAAGCCGTCGCTTTATCACGTATGCTCTGTACAGCCTCAGAGGAGAAACCTGACCCGGAAACCACCATACCTACTAACCGTATCATCTCTGCTGTCACTCTTGCAATTTCCTCTCCCCTTCTGCAACGTATTCAAGCCAGTCAACCCTCTGCTCCAGCCCAGACCCCTTCTGTCAAGTTGTTCGTGCCCCCTGTATACCGTGAGAAGATACTCCAGTTGCACCATACCGCAAACTTTGCGGGCCACCTTGGTCTCCGGCGCACCTGTCAGTCTCTAGGCCAATGTTTTTGGTGGCCCTCCTGCATACGTTGCAGACTTCCTTAAATCTTGCCGTGCTATGACCAAGACCCCCATGACCCCCCCTTCCAGTCTGCTCTTGCCCCTTCCAGTACCCAGTCGTCCCTGGACCCACATTGCCATGGACTTCATAGTGGAGCTACCTCTCTCATTGCTACACCACTATACTTACTGTTGTTGACCAGTTCTCCAGGATGGTTCATTTCGTGCCTCTGGTCAAATTACCAACAGCTAAGGAGCTTGCAGTCATCTTCGTCAGAGAAGTTGTACGACTCCATAGCCTTCCCCAGGTGATTGTTTCCTATCGTGGAGTCCAATTTGTTTCCCGATTATGGAGAGCCTTCTGCAAAGCTGTGGGTATCACCCTTTCCTTTTCCACCGCTTATCACCCCCAAACCAATGGAGCGGCTGAATGATCCAACCAACGACTTGAGTGGTATTTGCGGGCTTTCATTAAAGACAACCAGAATGACTGGGCGGACCTTCTTCCACTTGCGGAGTTTGCCCTAAACAATGCAGTATAGAGCTCTACCCAGCATACACCTTTTTACCACCCGGCTGTTCTTCCTGCGGGAACCCCTGATTTGAGAGTTTCTGCGTTGGATGACCATCTTAAGCGGCTATCTTCAGTGTGGTCCTCTGTCCGTGGTGCGTCCATTGCTGCCTCTCAGGATCAAAAGAAGTACTATGATCGTAGACAGTTACCAGCCCCCACTTACATGCCCAGGGACAAAGCCTGGCTATCAACCCGACATATACGCCTACGTACTCCATCCATGAAACTGGCTCCTCACTTTATTGTGCCTTATTCCGTCCGCCGGTGTATGAACCCTGTTACCTATGAACTGGACTTGCCACACAACCTCTGTATTCCTCGTACGTTTCACGTTTCCCTCCTGAAGCCGGTGGTATTTAACCTTTTTCACGGATGCTGGCCAGTCCTGGTCCTGTTTTGGTCACCTCCATGGACGATTATGAGATCCGTTCCATCATGGATTCTCGCTTCTTCAGGGGTACTCTCCAATATCTTGTACACTGGAATGGGTACAGACCGGAGGAAAGAACCTGGGTGCCCGTCTCTGAAGTCCACGTCCTGGGGTCCTGGTCGCCCTTCGGGCAGTTCTCGAGGGGGGGTACTGTAAGGACTTACCTCCCTCTCCGGTCCCGCTCCATGGCTGCTTCCGCGACGCTTCCTCCTCAGCGGCTTCCCGGGCAGCAAGTACCACCGCTACCTGGTCGGCGTCACGACCAGGTAGCGGTGGTACTTCAGCAAACAGGTACCACAGCACCACCGTGTGGTCAAAAAACGTGCTCTTATAACCTCGGGTGACCTCTTCATGCAGGACACGCCTCCTCCTCTCTCTATTTAAACCTAGCCTTCCTCTTCTGGTCACCCTTGGTTGGTGTATTTTGCTACTTGCTTGTGCATTTGATTGTTGACCTCGTTCCTGTCTCTCTGATTCGGCTCGTCTGGTATTGATTCGGCTTGTTGACCTCGTCTCTGGATTCTGACTCGGCTAATCCTGATTACCTGTCTGACCAGGTTGGTTTTCTGACTTTCTGGTTCCTGTTTGGCCTGGCTCACTCCGCCATCCGGGGTCCTACCTCACCAAATCATTACACTTTATATCCCTAAAGTGGGACTGAGCTTCATGGACCTGTGTCTTTTTTTATAACCTAAGTATTAGGCTTCTATAACTTGAACTATGTCCATGGTGATTAAACCGTTTGCAATTATTTAATGCACTTCCTGAGACATTTACAAAAACATTTCTTGCTTGCCTAGAATAGTGCAGGCACCATTAGGGCTACATGATGGAGAACAGTAAAACATGTCTGAAGGGTAAAAAAACGTGAGATGCCTCACAAAGGGAAGCTGCATGCGGGACCATCAGATAATTTTAGTGCTGTCTGAGCTCAATTCCCAAATACATTACAGCAATCACTCAACCTCGTTTTCTGCTTTTTTTTTTAAAATAAATTGTATTTTCATTAACATCAAATTAGTTCTAGTATATATTAAGTTGTAAGACATCATCATTTATTTTACATTTCAATGATAGAATGTCTATTTATTTATATATATATATCATAAAAGTGTAAGGATAATTTGTCTTTTGTGTTATGCCTGCTGACCAGAAAATTAACTGGTAAGTGTTGCGTAAAAATACCTCTATCAGCAGTTGTAGCAAAATGAAAGAAATATGCTAGATCTTTCTGCTAAATCGTGGTTTGCTATGTGAGCACGATATTTTATATGGGTGGTGTGTAAATATGTTTTTACATAGTATCTCCCACATCAGCGCATTGTCCTATGGTTGCAAGGGGAAACCATCTGCACTTTCATACAAACAGAATGTACTGTAGTACTACAAGCATGAATTCATTGAAATATTATTAGTATTAGTATTATGACTAACGTAAAAAAAAAACCTGCATTCTGTGAAGTGTTTGAAAATGTGTTTACTGTTTAGAACACTGCCACCAACTGTCCATAGTATTTCATTATCCCAGTCCCATGGTAATACCAACTTGTTGGTTAATTATTTAGTAGTTCACATAGGCAGTGCTTAAATGATTTTAAAGGGACACTCCTGCCATCAAATGCACTTTATTATTATGATTTATTGTTTTATATAGCGCCATCAAATTCCCTAGCGCTAGTATGTAACATAACAAATTGACTAACAGAGACACCAGGTGAGGAGGGCCCTACTAAAATGAGCTTACAGTCTAGAGGATTTAATTTCCCTTCACATTTCCATGTTGTTCCACTTGCAAATGTATAGGAGGATCCTGCAGAATTTCCCCTTATGCATTTGCCCCTTCTCCTGGGTATTTTCTGTGCAGGAGATATGTTTGGCTGAACACATCTCCTTCCACATGATATACTTACCACCAGTCAGCTTCAGCTCTGGCTTGGTGAACAGTGGCGTATCTATAGGGGGCGAATGGTGAGGCTGTCCCGGTGCAGAAAGCAAAGGGGCGCATGGAATAGGCAGCAGGGAGCAGAGGAGAGAGAGAGGGGCGCCACATGACGTCAGCAGGGTAAGTGAAAAATTGTGAGAAGGGGTAGATAGTGAGAGAGGGGAAAGATAGTGAGAAAGGGGGAGATGGGAAAGATAGTGAGAAAGGGGGAGAGGTAGCTAGTGAGAGGGGGTTTGTAAGTATATTGAAATAAAACATGATAATGAGTAAGATAATGAATAATTAATGTATGGATGAATTGTGTGAATGAAAGAGAATGAATAGATATGTGGATGAATTACTTGAATGATTTTTGAAAATGCATTGAATATAATGCATAATGAATATATGTAAAGGATTTGTGTGGATCAATGGGATAATTAATTATTGTGTGGATGAGTGGGAAAATGAATTAATGTGTGGATGAACTGTGTGAATGAGTGAGAGAATGAATGCAGTAATGTGTGAATTAATTGTGTGAATGAGTGGGAGAATGAATTAATGGTTGTGTGAATGAAAGCGTGAATGACTGTATAGGTGTTTGTGTGTATTATAGATGTATCAGTGATTTGGGGAAATGCAAAGATGGCACAAGCAGGATGTTTAAGCCTTAGGGACCAAGATGGCGCAGGCAGGGTGTTTATGGGACAAAGATGGCTCAGAGCGGGCTGTTTGGGTACAAAGATGTCTTATGCTGGGCTGTTTGGGGGCTAAGATTGCTCATGGTGGTCTGTTTGTGGACAAAGTTTGCTCAGGCTGGGCTGTTCTGGGCAAGTCCTGTGTGTGTAATTTTGGTGCTGGTCAGGTTCTATGTGGGCAATGTGGATGCCAGGGCTGGCATTTGGGGTGTGCAACCTGTGATCTATGCCTGTGATTTCCAATGATCTGTACCTGTAAAGCTTGGTTTGTGTGTTATTCTGTTGATCTATATCTGCTATGCTATGTTTCAATACATTGTTATTGTATACCTGGACATATAGGATTTGGATCTTTGATTCTGTTTATTAGATCTATACCTTCACATGCTATTTTCAATTGATCTATACATGCAAAGTTGGGTTTGTGTGATATGCTGTTGATCTATACCTGCTATGCTATGTTTCCATCCATTATATATACCTGCAAATATAGGGTTTGTATGTCTTGTTCAGTTGATCTACACATGCAAGTGCTGTTTACATGTGTTTTTTTATTTGATCTATACCTGAACTACAGGGAGGAAGGAAAAGGGATGTGTGGTTTAGTGAATGGGGATCATATTTTTTTCATATTTAATAAAAACTATGATTGAGAAAAAATAATTTTTTTGTTTTATATTTCACTTTATTTGCCAACGTGCCCCCAGTAATGCACATCTGCCCCAGCTATGCCTTATACCCCCCAATATGCCACTCTGCCTCCCAGATATGCCTTTTAACCCCTTATTTGTCACTCTATCCCCCAGATATGCCTTATATACCTCTGTAAGCCACTCTGCCCCCAAAAGTGCCTTATACTCCCCTATATGCCACTATGCCTCTTTGATATGCCTTATACACCCTATATGCCACTCTGCCTCCCAGATATGCCTTTTAACCCTCTATTTGTCACTCTGCCCCCCCAGATATGCCTTATACACCCCTATATGCCATTACCTCCCTGACATGCGTTTTAACCCCCTATTTTGCCACTCTGCCTCCAGAAATCCATTATACCCCCATATGCCACTCTTAACCCCCCCCCACCGACTTGTGCATCCCTAGACTTGTCCACCGTGCTTCAAATTCCCTGGTGTCTAGTGGGAGCAGCAATGCGCGCAGACAACCTCCGCTGCTGCTGGCCGTTACTTCCGCTGTGCTTCTATGATTGAGCACCGGAAGGTCATGTCACGCCGTTGCTTTGTCATACAAGCCCCAGCGGAAGTGCCAGCAGCAGTGGTGGTTGTCTGTGCGCATCCTGCAAACGTTCCTCATCACACAGAGGGATCTGGATCTTAGTTTTGTAGTCAGACCTCTATTTGAGGTCTAATTATAAGACGACCTCGAATATAAGACATTATTCTTACCATTGTTTCCATTTATATATTATTGTACTTGTTTGCACTTGCACCATTTTTCTTTTCTCTACTTAATTTCCTTTACTCATTTGCCTAAAGATTCTCATTCCTTTCAGTCAGCTAACGCTAATCACTTTTTTTTTGTTACTTAGCTTTAGGTAGAGAAAAACAGACATACCGTATTTGCTCGATTATAAGACAAGGTTTTTTCAGAGCAAATGCTCTGAAAAATACTCCTCATCTTATAATCGGGGTCATCTTATAATCAGACCTCAAATAGAGGTCTGACTATGAGACTAAGATCCAGATCCCCCGCAGCTCTGTAGGGGACCTGAATATCATGGGGCACAGTGGCATTAAGAGGGTTAAAAGGCGTATCATGGGCCACAGTGCCATATAGGAGTGGCAAGCCTGGGGCCAGATGTGCATAACTGGGGGGCATGTTGGAAAATAAAGGGAAATTTTTCTTAATCATAGCTTTTATTAAAAAAATAGTTTGCATTAATTAACATTTACTAGTAAAACTTTTTTCCTATTGGGTCGTCTTACATTCAGGCTTTTTCTTTTTTTCCTAAATAATTATTCAGATTTTGGGGGGGGTCGTCTAATAATCAGGGTCGTCTTATAATCGAAAATACGATATATATCAGAACAGCTATGTTACATTAACTGTTTCATAAGGGGTTGTGCTCACAATCAAACAGTGCATCTTAGCAAAATGTAAACACTTGATATTTGTCACGGCGGGGAAGGGTTACATGGAGGGTTACATTTTTTTTCTGCCCCAGGAGACTGCAACTCTGGTTACGTCACAGTTGGTGAACACTCTGGATGGGGGTCTATTCAGAGCCCAATGCACATGCCCTGAAATCATTCCCGTTGAGATTAGGGGAGCTGCAGCTTCTGCCTCAGGAAAGTGATATATATATATACCGTATTGGCCCGAATATAGGCCGCACTTTTTCCGGCCTATATTCGGGGTCTAGCACCCGACGCCCGGAACATGCAGTCCCGGGCGCCGGGCAGGCAGCTGGGTTAGGATACAGATCCCCCGCAGCGGTGCAGGGGACCTGTATCCTACTCTTGGATACGCTCAGACAGCCTCCCCTGCCAGCACTTCCCACTGGGGGAGTACCAGCACGGTAGATTGTCTAAGCGCATCGCGCAGACGTTCACCGGCAGCGGCGATGAGCGTGAACGACCTCCGCTGCCGGCACGTCTACTCGATGTGCTTTAACAATCTCCCTTGCCGGGAATTCCCACGGGGGAGTCCTGGCAAGGGAGATTTTAAAGCACATCTTGCTGACGTGCCAGTAGCGGAGGTTGTTTATGCTCGCATCGCTGCTGTCGGTGAACGTCTGCGCGAACAATCTTCCTTGGCGGTACTTCCCACGGCGGAAGTGCCGGCACCGGAAGTTGAATACGTGTTATGCGTAGATGTCCCCCGCTGGCCCCGCAAGACCCCGTAAGACCCTGTTGAGTCTGCACCGGTAAGTCTGGTTGGGGGGACATCTTGGGGACAGAGTGGCAGCATATCTCGGGGGGGGGCAGAAACTTTTTTATTTAAAAAAGCACCTTACTTTTAGGGCGCGGCCTATATTCGGGTGCGGCCTATATGCGAGCCAATACGGTATATATATATATATATATATGGTGGCAGGGATATTAAACTTTTTAATGTTACAAGAACTGCAGATTTTAGAGTGGGAAAAGGCTAAGCAAAACTGTGTGCAACTAGTGTTTCCTAATGAAATAGGATGTCATTTTGAAAATAGAAGTAAATATTTTAAATTAATAATTTCAAAAATAATGGAATTACATAACGTTTTGTATTGTAATAATACTATGCTAAAGTTTAAGTTCACTTTTCTTATTTTTTGTTTACATATAGTCTGGACTGAATATGCATTGATGTTATATAATGTGACATTTTTATTTATACCTCTTTTCTTTGGTGGCACTTAGGACTTTATGACAAATGTTCCTACACCTCTCACGACCGTGGATGGGTTCTTGGAATAGAGGCATTGAGTGAGCAGAGTACAAGAGATCCACGTTATTTCTTCTCTTTGAAGACCGATCGTGCAAGAAAAGTTACTACCATCACTGCTCATCACAACTACCTCCCTAATGTATGGGTACATCTTGCTGTCACATATAATGGTCATATGATCAAATTTTATGTTAATGGGGCTCAAGTAGCTATAAGTGGTGAGCAAGTTGGCCCTATCTTCAGCCCTCTGACACAAAAATGTAAAGTTCTTATGATTGGGGGTAATGCTTTGAATCATAATTTCAGGGGCTACCTGGAACAGTTAAGCCTCTGGAAAACAGTACGAACACAGGAAGAAATAATGAGTGATATGGACCAAGAACCACATGGACAGAGCACCTTTCTACCTCAACTTGTTCTTCAGGATAGCTTTGAAAATGTGAAATACAATTGGTCTCCCATAAAAGATGGAAAATTTCCTCATACAGAAAATATATATATATATCAACATGGTTTGCTGCTGGATACAATGTTAGAGCCACCCCCATGTGGGGAAACTCTTTGTGACAATTTGGATGTGATCACTAGTTATAACAAACTTGGAAGATTTCGCCAACCGAGAGTTGTACAATATAGAGTGATCAATGTATACGATGACAACCATGAGAACCCAACAGTAACAAAAGATCAGATTGAGCTCCAACATCAAAAACTAAATGAGGCATTTAGCCGATACAACATCACATGGGATTTACATGTGCTTGAAAGGAATGATTCTTTCCTTCGTAATCGCCTTATCCTTACAAATTGTGATATTAGCAAGATTGGTGATGTAAAGTGTGACCCAGAGTGTAATCATGTTCTCACTGGGTATGACGGTGGTGACTGCCGCCGTCCCAGTGCTAGTGGGCTGTCAAAGAAGAAGCAAAATGGTGTGTGCGATATGGATAGCAATAGTGAAACATTCCATTACGATGGTGGTGACTGCTGTAACCCAAATATCACAGATGTCACAAAGACATGCTTTGATCCGGAGTCTCCTCACAGGTAGGAGCATTTCCGTTTTTCGTTGAAAACATTTGTCATTTCAATTATAGCACCGCATATCACCTAATGAATATTCTGTTGCCTGAAGTTTTACAAAATCAGTTCTGACAGATATGTCACCCATCAAAGAAGAGTAATTTAATAGGTAAATGTTCGTTTTCAACATTGCTATTAATTAGTTTCCCCTTACATTATTGGTTTATGGAATCCTGTGGTCAGAGGTTTATTTTTGAAAACATATCCCTCACTAATAATAGCATATACATCAGTGACCAATAGTATCTATTTTTTTTGCTGTTATATCATTATTATTAGTATTATTAGGTGTAATGAGACAGACCTTGTCATGCTGACATTTCATGCCTTATTTGGTTCCTGGAGCCTACCCTTGCAGGACCCAGCCGGGACTGCCCATTGACGTCAGTGGGCAGTTCCTGTTGACTCCCATACCTGGAGGATTCGGGTGACTCCCATACCTGGAGGATTCCGGTGTTAACCCGGAAAACTGGTGCTTCTTCCTGAGTTCTCCAGTTCAAACCTGGAGAGTTCCCAGGTATGGTTATGTGTAAACCATGTTTATCATAAAAGTAGTCCAACATGGTTAAGGTCAGCACCAGTATTTCTTTCCCACTTATTTAACTACTGAAAAAACCCATAAATGAGCATCTTTCAAATTCAAGTTCTACCTGGCATTACCCAGAATTAAAAAGCAATAGTCATATTTATGCTTCCTTTTTTCTAATAGAAAAATATTATTAAGACTTATGTATTGTATAGAGAACCAAAGACAGAGAAAATCCTAAACAGAATTAGAAATAGCATTATTTTCTTGTGTTGTGTAGACTAGTCCTAGCAGTGATGACAAGGTGTCATTAATGACATAAAGCTAGAGAAATTGTCAAGTATTTTATCTTTATTAAGTTTTTCTACAATTCATATATGGTGCAAGCAATGGATGCCTGTTTTTTTTCTTTTACAATGTTAAGACTTCATGAATTATGCCCTTGTTTTTATGGGTTTGACATTTCAGCTTTTTGTTTTTCTGGAATATCAGAGTTAAGTGGAAATGTCCTCACACTGCACTCTGTTGTAAGTGTTACCTTCACTGTCTCCTGTTACAGGGGGCCTCCTATTTACATGTCTTTTAGTTGGCAAGAGTTTATTTAATCAGTGTGCTCACAGACAGCCAATATGAGACCCTTCTGTATGATGTTGGATACTGTGTAAGTTCCTTGGTCTGCAGCTACTAGCTAGTGTGCTTGATGTTTGACTACTGACTTCTCAGCGACACACGATGTTTATTAAAACAAGAAAATCACATATCTCCCGGTAGCAACTGTAAAAATATTAAAAAGGTCAACATGGTAAAAAATTAACGCTTTCTGTTACATCAGGTTTACACAACCTGGAATATCATTTAGCCATAATACAAGTATATGTTTTTAAAATATCATGTGTGTATGTATGTTGTACATGAACACAGTTGTGGTGAAATACTATTAGGACAGAGCATAACATGTCTGCTTGGAGACTATTTTGGCACCCGCTATTTTGAGTCTGTCACTACCTATACACAGGGGCGTACCTAGAGAATTTGGCACCTGGGGCGGATCCTGTATGTGGCACCCCCCCCACATACACTTTAAAACTGCATAGCTTCTACTGTTATATACCGGCGCAGACATTGACGGTGGTACAGCATAACACCTATCACTATATACTGAGGCAGACATTGACGGTGGTACAGCATAACACCTATCACTATATACTGAGGTACACATTGTCGGTGGTACAGCGTAATTCCTATCACTATACATTGAGCCAGACATTGACAATAGTGCAGCATAACTCCTATCACTATATACTAAGCCAAACATTGATGTGATGTAGGCCTGCCACTTCATTAGTAGTAGGGATGCACCGAAACGAATTCTGGACTGAAACCGAAAATGCAGCACTTACCTGGCCGAAACCGAATATGACCCCCCCCACACCATAAAAAAAAATATTTTATTTAAAGTTAGTAACACACCAAAATAGGACAAAACAATTAAATAACAATATTAACATATATATATATATATATATATGATTGTTAACAGCAATCACATTCCTATCATGCCCAGGCATACCCAGATTCCAGGATATACTCGCAGACTTGGCATGATAGGAGTATGATTGCCCTATCTACCCCTTCTCACTCCCTTCTGTCCTATCTACCCCTTCTCACTCCCTTCTCCCTATCTACCCCCTATCCCCCGTCTCACCCCCTTCTCCCTATCTACCCCCTTCTAACTATCTACCCTCTCCCTCTTTGAAGTTCACTTACCTTTCAGGAGTCCTGCTGTGGGGCTGCAAGGCCTCTGTCTCCCAGCTCTGCCACTGTATGGAACAGTATAGAGTGATGGGAGTTATGATGTACTTTAGAGCATAATTATAAAAAATTCATTGGAAATGGTACAGCATAACACCCATCACTCTCACACACTTACCAATCCACACATACACTAATCCACACATACACCAATCCACACGCATACCAATCCACACGCATACCAATCCACACGCATACCAATCCACACGCACACCAATCCACACATACACCAATCCACACATATATACCAATCCACACATATATACCAATCCACACATATATACCAATCCACACATATACCAATCCACTCTCACTCTATGATTTCCTACCTTTCCTCTTTTCTCCTTACAGCTCCTTTTCCTCCTCTTCGCTCCTCTTCTTCAGTTCTTCTGTCTTCTTCCAGTTCAGAGGGCACGGACAGTGGTGGGCGCGGCTTCAGTGTTGTGCGCCGGGATCTGACAACAAACCCCGGCGCACAGCAGCTGTTGCCGCGCGGATCGCAAGGGAGCGGTTAAAGACCTCCGGCTCCCTTGAGTGATTTTAAGCCGGGTTCAAGGAAGATCCGATACCGCTCCCTTGTGAGCCTGCTCCTCCAGCGGCGGACATTACTGTCCGTCTCTGGAGGGGTGCCGGGTGCCGGCAAATTGGCACCCCCCTGATGAGCGGCACCTGGTGCGGACCGCCCCCCCCCCCGCCCCCCGCTAGGTACGCTACTGCCTATACATACAAAGCCATAATAGGCCTATGGTATATGTTTTTGTTTGGAAAGATGCATAAATTAACCCCTTCGTGACAATGGCTGATTTTATTTTTGTACCCTTCGTGACAATGGCTACTGTGCTTGTGTTTTCAGGACAAGGGCTTTCTTTAGATGTCATTATTTTGATTGTATCATATAATTTACTATTAAAAAAAGTATAAAATATGGTGAAAAAGGACTCTGACTTTTACTTTTTCGGGTATCTTTGAAGCCGGCCAATGCAATTTACCCCATCAAACCTTATATTTTAGTAATGGGAAGTTGTTAATGCCTGTTCATTTTGAGTGAATCATTGAAATGGACCGTTTCATCGATTCACTCAATGTGACTCACAGCAGTAACTGCTTCCCAACTTTCACTTATAGTCTATGAATCCTCCTACCTGCCTAATCAGGATTATTTGTAGACTTGGGCACCAGGGGGCTCTTCGTGTTCGTCTTCGTGCTCGTCTTCGGCAAAAAAAAAAACTTCGTATTCCAGTTAAGGGGTTAACGGGAGCGGAAATCCATAGGTTCGCTGTCAGGGGTTACAAAGACCGTGCGAGTGAGCCTACTGGTCACCTGCAGGGTCTTCCTCTGGCATCAACCAATTGGTTGATGCCAGAGGAGGTCCCTGTAGGCGACCAATAAGCTCATTCGCACTGCCCTGTAACCCGTGACGGCGAACCTGCGGATTTCCACTTCCAGGAACTGCCGCGAAGACAAGGTAAGTTAGAAGAGGGGGGGCGAATGGTAGACGAAGACGAAGACAATCACGAAGATCTTCGTGGTGTGTGTCTTCGTCTTCGCCGACGTTTTACCGCCCCTGTCTTCTCTTCGGCGTGTCTTCAGAACGAACACGAAAACGCACTCTTCGTGTTCGTTTCCATGTTCGCCCGAAGACGAATGCACAAGTCTAATTATTTGTTTATTTGTATTACACACCAATGTATTCTACAGTAATGTAATATGTGTCCACACTGCTCTGCAACTAAACTCATAGTAAGTATAAGATTAATATTTGGGGTGCTGAAAGTTAGGGTGCAGAGTTAGGGGGTTAATTTAGGTGCAAGGACCGAGGAGTTAATTAACTTCATAAGGTAAAAGGGTGCAAACTAAAGGGAATCTAAATCCTGGGGGCAGTGAAGATTAATCTTGTATTTAGTTATAAAAGTATAATTGTCAGTGTACTGTATACTGATGACTTGAATATGCTCTGTAGTCTGAATCAGTGAACTGATGAGCTGTAACCTGATCTCTGAGTCTGTGTACTGTGCAGATGACTTACTCTAGGATGATACTACCAGTGTAGTTAATGATAGGGATGCACCGATATATCGGTGGCCGAAATATATCTGCTGAAAAGGTCATTATCGGCAAAATGCCGAACCAAAAAAAACAGCCAGAAATAATCGTCCTCAGGGGCCAGGCTGCTTACCTGTGCGTTTCTCGCACACACACTATGCGAGCAGCATCTCTTGTACTGGACAGGAAAAACAGGAACTCAGCAGAGTCATGTGAATGCATGTCACATGACTCTGCTCCCTTCCTTCTTCCCCTGGGGGCGGGACAAGAGAAGTTGCTTGTACAGCCAGCCCCTGCAGTAGTCTGTGAGTGAGAGATCTGCAGTTCAGGTTAGGGGGTGGGGAGGGTTATGAGCAGGTATGCATGATTAAGGGAATGATTAAGTATACGAATGAGTAAATGAATGTCTAAAGACTTAAAGTGTGTGGGGAAGTGCGGCCTATATTCGGGCAAATAGGGTATATATATGATTTTTTTGGTCCAATTTTGGTGTGTTAACCACACTTTTATTAAAAGTAAGTAACACACCAAAATTGGACAGAAAAAAATCAATAACAATATTAATATATATATATATATGATTAACAGCAATCACACTCCTATCATGCTAAGTCAGCCAGTACATGCTTGAATATGAGCATGCCTGGGCATGATAGGCGTGTGATTGCTGTTAATCATATATATATATATATATATATATTAATATTATTAAAATTTTTTGTCCAATTTTGGTGTGTTACTTTTAGTAAAAGTGTGGACCAAATATTGGACCCAAAAAAATAAGATATATACTGTATTTGCCCGAATATAGGCCGCACCCCCCCCCACACACACTTTAAGTCTTTAGAGTGGGTGTCAGGACTCAGGTAATCAGGTCGGGTAGGAGCCCATGTGCAGGGGATACTTGGTGTTCGGTCTGTAACCCACGATGCATGATATACAAAAAAAGACACCATAAGCAGAAATCTAGGTAATGTGATGTATTGTATGTATATGACAGGACAAGCAAATAAGGGTTATACAGTCTGTAAGCAAGAAACCGGACGTATGGCAGGATAAATAAATACCGGTAAAAAGTTTTTTGGCAGGGAGCCCACTTGGAAGGGCATGAAAGGCAGGGAGCCCACTTGGAAGGGCTCAAAAGGCAGGGAGCCTGCTTGGAAGAGCCGAAAGGCAGGGAGCCCACTTGGAAGAGCCCAAAAAGGCAGGGAGCCCACTTGGAAGGGCGCGAAAGGCAGGGAGCCCACTTGATAAGGACACAAAAGCAGGTAGACAGGAACGGCACAGGTACAAAGCCACAGCAGAATGGTCCACAGACTTCAATACAAAGGCAGGGCAGGTTCATAAAGGCAGGGTAATCCAGGAAACAAGGCCCAGCTGCTTGCAATAACGAGGTCTGGGTGCTCCAGAGAGAGAGAGAGAGGCGACCACTAGTGGTTGTAAAACAATATGAGCATCAATAAGTAGTGAAAAATTAGTGCATAGTCCTGGCAGGCAGGGTGTAGTGATGGGAAGTTCGGATCATTAAAGTGAATCGGATCATTTCGATTCGTTCACTGAAATGATCCGATTCATGATCCGAATCTTCGGATCACTCAGTGTGACTCAGAGGAGTTACTGTTTTCCAGTAACTCCGTGCAGGCACACTAACGATTGGCCCTGCCCCTTTCATTATGAATCCTCCCCCCTGCCTCCAGTGATGTCAATGAAGGCAGAGAGTCGTTCAAAGATTCGGATCTTACAGGGATCCGAATCTTACAGTGATCCGGATCATGACTGCCCTAAAATTAACCCTTAACACCCCATCAACCATGACTGCCCCTAAAATTAACCCTTAACACCCCATTAACCATAACTGCCCCCAAATTAACCCTAAACACCCCATTAAGCATAACTGCCCCTAAATTAACCCTAAACACCCCATTAAGCATAACTGCCCCCAAATTAACCCTAAACACCTCATTAAGCATAAATGCCCCTAAATTAACACTAAAGACCCCATTAAGCATAACTGCCCCCAAATTAACCCTAAACACCTCATTAAGCATAACTGCCCCTAAATTAACACTAAAGACCCCATTAAGCATAACTACCCCCAAATTAACCCTAAACACCTCATTAAGCATAACTGCCCCTAAATTAACACTAAAGACCCATTAAGCATAACTGCCCCCAAATTAACCCTAAACACCTCATTAAGCATGACTGCCCCTAAATTAACACTAAACACCCCATTAAGCATAACTGCCCCTTAAATTATCCCTAAACACCCCATTAAGCATAACTGCCCCCAAATTAACACTAAAGACCCCATCAACCATACCAATTTATTAGGTAATTTATCTGGAGTACATGCAATTAATTTAGGGGCAGTTATGGTTAATGGAGTATTTAGGGTTAATTTCAGGGGCCGTTATGGTTAATGGGGTCTTTAGGGTTAATTTCAGGGGCCGTTATGGTTAATGGGATCTTTACGGTTAATTTCAGGGGCAGTTATGGTTGATGGGGTATAAGGGTTAATTTTATGCTGATGACTGAGGGTTAATTTAATTAATTTAATAAAGTTAACTATAGGTGCAGTTCTAGGTAAAGGGGGGCAAACTCAGGGGAATCTAAATCCTGGGGGCAGTGTGGACATTATTAATGTATTTATTTATAAAAGTATGGTATCAGTGATATTCTCTGAATGATTCGAATCTCTGTAAGATTCGGATCCTTGTAAGATCCGGATCCCTGTAAGATTCGGATCATTCGACTCTTCGGTTCATTCGACTCTTCGGATCATTCGACTCTTCGGATCATTCGACTCTTAGGATCATTCGACTCTTTGAACGACTCTCTGACTCTATGAGTCATCGTTCCTGTGAGAATTAATGAGCTGTAACCTGACCCCAGAGTGCTCTGCAGATGACTCACAGCTCTAGGATCAGGTTACAGCTTCATGATTCACAGACTGAACCGCTACAAACGAATCGTTCAGTCTAGTGAACCGACTCATCCGGATCACTAAAAAGAACCGGATCAAATGAACGATTCGTTCATGATCCGGACATCACTAGCAGGGTGGATCCTGACAGTGGGGGTGCTGCAGGGGAACTAGATCCTACTCTCCTGCAGCAGGTGGACGCCTGACATCTGTGCGATACAACGTCCGGTTCCAGCACTTCCGCAGTGGGAAGTGCTGGCAGGGGAGGTTGTCTTCGTGATGCGATTAAACAACCTCTCTTGTCGGCACTGGAAGTTGTCAAAGCGAATCACGCAGACGTCCACCGCTGGCCCCGCTAGACCCCAGGAGTCTGCATTGCTAAGTTTGGGGGGGGGGCAGAGTGGCAGCGTATCTGGGGGAGCAGTTAGGGTGGCAGCGTATCTGGGGGGCAGTCAGGGTGGCAGCATATCTGTGGGGCAGTCAGAGTGGCAGCATATCTGGGGGCAGAGGGGCATATCTATACGTAAGGTGCATTAAAATGGCTATTGGTTTTCTGTTTGTATGTAATATATGTTGGCTAACTGCATAATAGATACCAAAAATGTTAAAATACAGTATGTTTGGTAGAACATTGTTTTACTAATCCAGTAATGTGTATTTTTTCTAAAAATATAAATTTTTCTTTAAAAAAGCACCTAACTTTTAGGGTGCGGCCTATAATCGGGTGCGGCCTATAATCGAGCCAATATGGTATATATATATCATTTTCGGTTTCGGCCAATTTCAGTTTCGGTTTTGGTCCAGAATTTTCATTTCGGTGCATCCCTAGAATGATTTACAAACTGAACTGTTACCAATGAGTCGTTCAGTCTACTGAACTGATTCAGCCAGTATATTGAAAAGAATCAGTTCAAAAGAATGATTGGTTCATTAACTGGACATCACTAATATATTTTTGAAGAACTAATTCTACCACCAGTCTTTTTCAAACTTTGTGGTAGTCATTTTTTTGCATTTTTTTCCGCACACATTTTTTTCAGGTATGAATTAACAGGTCCAGGTATATGTAACTGTCACACAACATCCCGATATGTGAGTAGGAACACCTCCTGAGTACAGTGATACCACCCATGTATGCGTTTTCCTGGGTGTTTGGGGCATGCACATTTTTAAATGCTGAACTTTTAAAAAATTCACTGCCCATGCCCTATTAGTACATATTTGAACCTGGCCAATTCAATGTGCCCAATTAAACCATATATTTTTGAAAACTAGATACCCCAGGTGTCACGGTCAGGACTGCTTGCCAAGCCGCGACTGTGTGAAGGGCATGGGCATGAAAGGGTTAATAGCACCAGGCCTCTGGATTTCACCCCTTAAAAAGGCATGTTATACCAAATTTACCCCCAAATCGTAGCCAGCCACCCCCAACAAAAATTTCAACAAAATCTTACTGATTATGATAGCTCTGCGTTAGATCAGGTTTGATCAGACAACATTTTTGTTAGATCTAGTCTAATTATTGAGATATTGCATATTTAATGAGGGGGGCTGGCCCCCCCTCAACTGAAATTTGGATTTTTTTTAATGGATTTTGGTAGATATTCGTTAGATCCGGTTAGATCAACTGTTTTTTTCGTTAGATCTACCACGCAGGAGGCGGTATTCACAATCCTATTTTGTGTGCGGGGGATGAGTATACACACGGGCTGGCCCCCCCTCAACTGAAATTTGGATTATTTTTTTTATGGATTTTGGTAGATATTCGTTAGATCCGGTTAGATCAACTGTTTTTTTCGTTAGATCTATCACGCAGGAGGCGGTATTCCCAATCCTATTTTGTGTTCGGGGGATGGGTATACATACGGGCTGGCCCCCCCTCAACTGAAGTTTTTGTTTTTTTTATTGATTTTGGTAGATATTCGTTAGATCTGGTTAGATCAACAGTTTTTTTCATTAGATCTACCACGCAGGAGGCGGTATTCCCAATCCTATTTTGTGTTCGGGGGATGGGTATACATACGGGCTGGCCCCCCTCAACTGAAACATGGATTTTTTTTATGGATTTTGGTAGATATTCGTTAGATCCGGTTAGATCAACAGTTTTTTTCGTTAGATCTATCACGCAGGAGGCGGTATTCACAATCCTATTTTGTGTGCGGGGGATGGGTATACATACGGGCTGGCCCCCCCTCAACTGAAATTTGGGTTTTTTTAATGGATTTTGGTAGATATTCGTTAGATCCGGTTAGATCAACAGTTTTTTTCGTTAGATCTATCACCCAGGAGGCGGTATTCACAATCCTATTTTATGTGCGGGGGATGGGTATACATACGGGCTGGCCCCCCCTCAAGTGAAATCTGGAATTTTTTTTTATGGATTTTGGTAGATATTCGTTAGATCCGGTTAGATCAACAGTTTTTTTTCGTTAGATCTACCACGCAGGAGGCGGTATTCACAATCCTATTTTATGTGTAGGGGATGGGTATACATATGGGCTGGCCCCCCCTGAACTGAAATTTGGATTTTTTTTAATGGATTTTGGTAGATATTCGTTAGATCCGGTTAGATCAACTGTTTTTTTCGCTAGATCTACCATGCAGGAGGCGGTATTCCCAATCCTATTTTGTGTTTGGGGGATGGGTATACATACGGGCTGGCCCCCCCCTCAACTGAAATTTGGATTTTTTTTTATGGATTTTGGTAGATATTCGTTGGATCCTGTTAGATCAACAGTTTTTTTTGTTAGATCTATCACCCAGGAGGCGGTATTCACAATCCTATTTTGTGTTCGGGGGATGGGTATACATACGGGCTGGCCCCCCTTCAACTGAAATTTTGATTTTTTTTAATGGATTTTGGTAGATATTCGTTAGATCCGGTTAGATCAACAGTTTTTTTTCATTAGATCTATCTATTCACAATCTTCTTTTGATTTTACATATCCATGCCTGTTTATTTACACATCAAGCCACAGGTGCATACCTCTCAACTGTCTCGATTTGTGCAGTACAGTCCCAATTTGGAGGCTCTGTCCCGCTGAGCTCTACCTCTGTTCCATGGAATTTGGGATTCAGAGTCCTGATCGTGTTCTCTGGTGCCTGGGTCACCAGAAAACGACTACTGGACATGCTCAGCATTGTACGCATGCGCAGTAACACTGCCAGCTTCAGTGACAGCACTACCGCGCATGCGCGGTAATGCTGACACTCTGATCTTCACAGTTTAGGAAGAGTGATGGCAGCACGGCACATGCGCGCCAGCGTCCCAATTTGCCAAGATGTTGGGAGGTATGAGGTGATGTCATAAACAACAGACTCCACAGACACATTTAAAACACATTTTTCTCCTAATTTTTTTCTTGCAGTTTGCCTAACACAATGTATAGATAACTTTGAATATTGTTTTATTCTCTGCCTTCACAGTATAAGCAATGTTTAGGTGATACAGTTGCTTTAATATTGGTGGGCTAACCTGGCTGAGGTCAGCATATGTCCAGCCTGAAGATATTAGTGACATTTGAATAATGCTGTGTATGACATCTTCTTTGATTGGATAATAATTTCCCTCCAGTCATAACAGTTGTTAAAGAAACACATCCTGTGTGACCACTAACTAAATGCTAAGGTGGGTATTGGTTTACCGTATATGGGATATATATATATATATATATATGTATATATATATATATATATATACTACTTTCAGTGTATAATTTCCATGTGTGTATTTGTGTATGTATATTTGAGTGTGGATATGCTTATTAATGTGTGCATAATGTATGTATGACAATATCAAAATATGTGCACTGTATATTGTGTTCATAAAGTGAGACTTATTTTCTCAAGTGCAAAACAGTAAAGTGTGTTTAAAAATTTGAAAAACAGCCCTAATACTTTCAAGTTTACTTTTAGTAGGCCTTATTTTTTTTATTTCTTGTGAATAAATTATCATATGGCAGCTCATTTATTCAGACGTGGTATAGTAATCTTTTGAGTGCCAGCTGTGTGTCCAATGTGTTGCAAAGCCTTTGACACTCAACAAGTTTAATAAAACATGGTATGCAACAATGATAGAACGCACAAGTTAAAGGATAACTGTTGGTAGAAAAATAAGTTGTGTTTTAAAGCTTGCAAATGCTTTAATGAACAACTACAAATAAAGTATCTTACTAACCCCCTCGCTTAGTAAGTTAGGTGCTTTTTTACATTAGGTGCTTTTTTCCACATTAGTAAAACAGTATTCTAAGTAACACACTGTATTTTAACATTTTTGGTATCTATTATGCAGTTAGTCAACATATGTTACATACAAACAGAAAACCAATAGCCGTTTTAATGCACCTTACTTATAGATATGCCCCTTTGCCCCCAGATATGTCACTCTGCCCCCCCCCAGATATGCTGCCACTCTGCTCCCTAGATATGCCCCCCCTAAACTTAACAATGCAGACTTCCTGGTGTCTAGTGGGGCCGGCGGGGGACATCTGAGCGATACATGTAGACAACTTCCGGTGCCGGCACTTCCGCCGTAGGAAGTGCCGGCAAGGAAGATTGTTAAAGTACATCACACAGACGTTCACCGGCTGCGGCGATGTGCGCGTTAACAACCTCCGCTGCCGACACATCTGCACGATGTGCTTTAACAATCTCCCTTATAGGGATATTGTTAAAGCACATATAGCAGACGTGCCGGCAGCGGAGGTTGTTATGCGCGCATCACCGCAGCCGGTGAACGTCTGCGTGATGCGCTTAGACAATCTCCCGTGCCGGCACTCTCCCGGTGGGAAGTGCTGGCAGGGGAGGCTGTCTCAGCGTATCAGAGAGTAGGATGCAGGTCCCCTGCAGCGCTGCGGGGGATCTGTATGCTAACCCTGCTGCTGGGATGTACCGGGCGTCGAGCGATACGAATTGCGCATTCCTGTGCTAAACCCCGAATATAGGCTGCACTCCCACTTTAAAAACTTAAAGTGGGGGGAAAAAGTGCGGCCTATATTCTGGCAAATACAGTAATTAACACAAATTTTTTTTACTGAATTTTATGTACTGCGTTGTTACTTGAAAGTATACTTAACAATATCTTTATATTAGTAACTGGAAAAAAAACACTAGCTTATCCATTAAAATATTTTCATATTCTGATTTTAGATGCCCCGAAAACCAGCCATTGATAATAACATATTAAAAGAATCCTTGAAATCTTATCCAGGCATTTTCAATGATAATGGAGAGTTAAAGTCAGCCTCTGATCCTATTTGGAGAGAAGTGTATTTGCATTCCTCCTTCCAGAAATATACTTCTGTGGGTATGTCCCAGTGTATATTTAAACCAAAACAGATTCACGATTACATATTTCAAAACAGGTATGGTTTGCTGACGTTCTTGCGCGAGGAATTTAGCAGCTTCTTGCCTCAATCAAATGCTACAGAAATTATGCAAGAGGTGTGGTCTGACACAAGCACAACTGATGAAGACTCCTCAGAGGGTGACTTTGTGCACATGCAAGGAAATGAACCAACGCTTCTATGCAGTGGCGGAACTACCGGGGTCGCAGGGGTCGCGACTGCGACCGGGCCCGGGCGGCAGGGGGGCCCAAGCCAAGGGGCCGCCCGAAATCTTTTTTACGTTTTTTTTAAATAAGCGCAGGGGCGTCCAACATGCGGCCCGCGGGCCAAATGCGGCCCGCGAGACCTCGAGGTGCGGCCCGCGTAAGATCGGCAGCCAGGGCAACCGATCTTACACGAGCCGCACCTCAAGCCCTGCTACTTACTTGTGGGAGTGTCTTCTGGACAGCACAGAGGAAGCAGAGTTCACGTGACATCCTACTTCCTCTGTGCTTTAGCAGAGAAGGCAGAGGGAGGCCGCACCCCCTGCTGAAGTCTGTGAGCGGCATCGAGGAGCTGCAGTGCAGGTAAGGGGGTGGGGAGGGTGTTTGAATGAGTGTGTGTGATTGAGGGAATGAATCTGTGAATTAATGATTATATGAATAAATGAGTGTGTGTGTGTGTGTGTGTGTGTGTGTGATAGCATGGATGTGTAAGTGCTGGAACCTAGGCATGATGGGACTGTGATTGCTGTTAGCAATCACACTCCTATCATGCCAAGTCAGCCAGTACATGCTGAAACCTGGCCAGCTGCCCCCCTTGTGTAGTGATGCTGCCAGCAGTATGGGGTCTGCACTTACAGCCACCCTGTACCAGCATGTACTGGCTGACTTGGCATGATAGGAGTGTGATTGCTAACAGCAATCACAGTCCCATAATGCCTAGGTTCCAGCATTTACTGGATGGATGTGTAAGTGCTGGAACCTAGGCATGATGGGACTGTGATTGCTGTTAGCAATCACACTCCTATCATGCCAAGTCAGCCAGTACATGCTGAAACCTGGCTAGCTGCCCCCTTGTGTATTGATGCTGCCAGCAGTATGGGGTCTGCACATCACTTACAGCCACCCTGTACCAGCGTGTATTGGCTGACTTGGCATGATAGGAGTGTGATTGCTAACAGCAATCACAGTCCCATCATGCCTAGGTTCCAGCATTTACTGGATGGATGTGTAAGTGCTGGAACCTAGGCATTATGGGACTGTGACTACTGTTAGCAATCACACTCCTATCATGCCAAGTCAGCCAGTACATGCTGAAACCTAGCTAGCTGCCCCCCTTGTGTAGTGATGCTGCCAGCAGTATGGGGTCTGCACATTACTTACAGCCACCCTGTACCAGCATGTACTGGCTGACTTGGCATGATAGGAGTGTGATTGCTAACAGCGAGCACAGTCCCATCATGCCTAGGTACCAGCATTTACTGGTTGCCTGGGTATGATAGGAGTGTGATTGCTGTTAGCAATCACACTCCTATCATGCCAAGTCATATTGCTAATTTTGTCCAATTGTGTGTTACCTACTTTTATTAAACATGTGAGTTTTTATTATTATTTTTAAAGGTGGGGGTCATTTTCGGTTTTGGCTAAGTGAACCCTGAATGTTTTGGTCCAGAATTTTCATTTTAGTTCATCCCTAGAATAAATCTAGGGAATCCTGAATTTGTAGTCGCAAAACTTTCAAGGCCCAGAAATCAGTGAGAGGAAGAGTAAAGGTTTTGTGTTATTTACTTTATTTTAATCTGCATATTTTATTAAAGGCCATATTTTTTGTCACAGTGAAAAATTAGTGCGGCCCTCGCACGTATACAATTCTGATGAAGTGGCCCACTGCAGAAAAAACTTGGACACCCCTGGATTATGCCCTTTGTACATGCGCCCCTTTTTCTTTGATTTTTTTTACAGATATGATTCAATATGTAAATTGAATTTGTTGAATTAGTTGAAAAAAAATTGTTGGGTAAAAATCATGTTTTTTTTGGGGGGGTGAGGGGGTGGGGGGGCCCGGGTGGGGGGGCCCTTAACAGATTCTCGCACCCGGGCCCTGAGGCGTCTAGTTACGCCCCTGCTTCTATGGTATATGTCAATACCTTATGAACAATATTTAGAAATTGAGCCACAAACAGTGATTTATAATGAGGGTAATTGCAAGAAGAGGCGCAGGGTGCTTAAAAAAACACATGGATTGCTACAATCACAGATGTGCTTTATAAACAGCATGGAATCCCATGTACATTCTCCTTTAAGAGGAACAAAGTTCGTGTAGGTGAAGACAAAACAAGGAAATTCATAACTGCTAATGGGCATTGCACGGAGTGCAAAGCAGTAGTGCATATTTCCGCAGAACATGAACCTGATCTTGGGAACCCTTTAATTTTTCATATTCGAGCCCCTGACACAAGACCAATACCACATTCCAAAAAAAAGCAGTTGAGAGGTGATAAGAGAAGGAAACTTGGAGAAGAAATGTTAAAAACTTTACCCTCCAATTGGAGACGAGAAAAACTTGATTCTGAAATTTCATTTGGAGAAAAGGAGCCACCCAACATACCATCATTACGAATTTGTCAAGATGTCATTACTGGTCAAAGGAACAAATATATATTTCTAAAAAGTATTGTTCAAAGCATTCCTTCTCCAAAATTCAAGTAGATGCCACAGGGAGTTTGGTATTAAAACTTAAACGAGAAAATAAATTGTCTGCTCATATTTTTTATATGAGATTGTGATCAACTTTTCAACTTTGAGCATACACAAATCAGTGTGTCTCAAATGTTGAGTGAAACTCAAGATACTCCAAATATAACTTTTTGGATGGAAAAATGGATAAAAGATGTACAGAAATTGCCTAAGGAATGTGTCTGTGACTTTTCTTATGCATTACTTGGTGCAATATCACGAGCCCTGAATGACTGCAGCCTTAACACCTACCTGAAGACCTGCATGTTAATCCTACTTGGGAGAAAAAATGAAAAACCCAAATACTATGTAAGAGTAGATGTTGCACATCTGATTAAAACAGTATGTCGGTGGAAGTGCTATCCAAAAAAAGCAAAACTTGTTGGGAAGTTCTATATACGCTGTGTTGGACTCATGGTCAAGTGTGAATTGTTTGACACTCTAAAACACCTAGTTCTCAGTACCTTTATCTTATCTGTATGTGAGACAACAGGTAAAGTCTGTGGCCCTGAAACGTCAAAATATGAAACATCAAAGCTATACCTTTGTCATTGCATCGAGACTGGGAATTTTGAAAATATTGACGAATACATGGATAATTCTAATGACCTTGAAATACTCAGTGATGATCAAGAAAACAACTATTCCGAGCCACTGTCTGGTTGGTTAAACGACATCGTTCAGGAAGCCGTAAAACTAAGTCTAGAACAGGGGGACCAACCTAACCCTTACTTCTGTCCAAACTTGTCTCAGAAACTAGTCCATCTTTTGAAATATTTTCCCATTTGGACATCTGTAATGCAACCTGTTTTTCAGTCACCAAATAAAACAGCCTCTTCTGCATTAGTTGAGGGAGATTTTGGCCTTCTGAAGAACTCCATTCTTCAGCACAATAAAACACCAATGCGAGTTGATAAATTTGTTGCATGTCATTTAATAGCGCTTTGTGGAAGTTCGAAAATGGCAGCTGCTGTTCATGTTCCAGAAGGAAAAACTTTTGAAGAAGAAGAGGTTAGTGAACACATAGAGAAACTGACGGACACTCTACTGCCTCTTAAACAAAAGAGTGTTTCAGAACCTAAGCACATGGAAGAGAATGTGCTGGAGCTTAGGCAAGAAGAATGTTGGCGGGGTAAACCCAAACCCCAGTTTAAAATTAAGCATAATTCTGAAGCACAAAATGAAGTCAATCTGCAATCATTAAAGTCCAAGGAATTCCTTACCTCATTGAACAAGCCCATCAAGAAAAGACAGACCTGTTTAACACCATATCCAAATATCTGCCAAATAATTGATGACCCTTCCATACGAAAACCTTTAGGTGTCCTGCAGAATGGAAGTATCTTGAATACAATCAAAATAAATAATAACATATATAAGGTCAATAATACTTGCCCATTTGATTCTCTGCTACATAGTGTGTCCACCATGTATGTTGATTATGAATTATACAGAAACTTCATAAATAATGAAATGGAAAACCCATTTCTTGATGTTGTTAAGTACTTTGTTGAATTTGGTTCAAATCAAAACATGTACAAAAAGAGAGCACAGTTGTTACTGGAAGTTTACCCCAGCCTCACACTTCCTGGTGGAATTATTAGCTTGAATGCAGAAGATTACATTGGCAATACAATTCAAATGTTTTTAAAAAACATTCCCAGTGCAACTGAAACATTTACATGTCAAAATGCAGCATGTAAAAATAACCAAGAAAAATGCAATATCTTTTGGCCGATCAACACAAATGATTTAAGACATGGTTTTGAGCGTGCTTTGCAAAGTTCCTCTAAGGTCGTTAACAGACCATGTTCACCCAATTGCAACCAACGTACTACAATGATCTGTAAACCTGGACCACATCTCATAATCGAGCCACGTGTTGGTTCACCAACAACAAAGCAATGGCTCTCTGAATTTCCTAACGAGGTGACCATATCAGGCATGGTTTACACACTAGGGGCAGTTATAATGCATGTTCAAGGAGGCCATTACATTTCATGTTGTAGAAGAAAAGACAATTTTTGGGAGGTATACGATGATATGGTGCGCACTGTAAAAACTGTTGACCCAAACAAAGTATGTGGACTTTCAGAGGTAGTTGTATATGTTAAAGTGTAGCTTTTTCCTTTAACATAACAGATGTAACAAATTATGTAAGACATAGTTTTAAACACTCTTTATAATGTTAATCTAAGGTCATTCATAGATCATTTTCATATAAATGCAATCAACATGCTACAATGGGATGTAAATGTGTCCCACACCTCTTAATTGAGCTACATGTTGGTTTACATACACCAAAACAATGTTTTTCTGATTTTCCAAATTAGATATGATTTGTACACTATGGGCATTTATTATGCATGTTCAAGATGTTTCATGTTTCCATTTTTAGACATTGCTGTAAAAGCACTGCACATTTTTTTTCTACAGTATTTACTCAGTTGTGTTTTAGACCATGCAAATAACTTTAATATTTAGTTTTATTATACTAATTAAACTGTTTAAAAAAAAAAACTGCTCCTTTTTGTTTAGGTGTGTACATGCATTTTTATTGAAAAAGTCAAGGACCTCATTTAGGATCCGGCAACAACACTAAAGTAATGACAATGGCTTTGAACGTTGTGTTCTTTCTAGATATAGATACATAACTGAGTCCTGGACAACAGGACAACACATGTTGACCTAAGGGTCAACACAATATACACTGATTTGTCTGGATTGGATTCAGGTCCTGTCACGTTCCAAATGGTCCAAGATGCAGAACAGGCAGAGCACTGAAGTATGAGCAGAGTGAATCAAGAAGTTTTCACCCAATCTGCCTTTATCCCTATGGTTGAGCCGCAGACATAGGCACCCTGGGACATGTGTGGCTCCTAACACACTCCTACGTACCCAGACACTCACGTTAGTAGGTAAGTACGGGAACGAAGGTTTTAGGATAACCAGGAACGGATAAGAAAAAAAACGGAAGAATTATAGAGCCGGTATACTGAGCTGCTTGATTTTACCGGATCTAACGAAAATCTACCAAACTCCATAAAAAAAAAATACAAATTTCAGTTGAGGGGGGGCCAGCCCGTATGTATACCCATCCCCCGCACACAAAATAGGATTGTGAATACCGCCTCCTGCGTGATAGATCTAACGAAAAAACAGTTGATCTAACCGGATCTAACGAATATTTACCAAAATCCATAAAAAAATATTAAAATTTCAGCTGAGGGGGGGCCAGCCCGTATGTATACCCATACCCCGCACACAAAACAGGATTGTGAATACCGCCTCCTGGGTGATAGATCTAACGGGGAAAAAAAAGATGATCTAACTGGATCTAACGAATATCTACCAAAATCCATATTTTTTTTCCTAAATTTCAGTTGAGGGGGGGCCAGCCCGTATGTATACCCATCCCCCGCACATAAAATAGGATTATGAATACCGCCTCCTGCGTGGTAGATCTAACGAAAAAAACAGTTGATCTAACCGGATCTAACGAATATCTACCAAAATCCATAAAAAAAAATCCAAATTTCAGTTGAGGAGGGGCCAGCCCGTATGTATACCCATCCCCTACACATAAAATAGGATTGTGAATACCGCCTCCTGCGTGGTAGATCTAACGAAAAAAACTGTTGATCTAACCGGATCTAATGAATATCTACCAAAATCCATAAAAAAAAAATCCAGATTTCACTTGAGGGGGGGGCCAGCCCGTATGTATACCCATCCCCCGCACATAAAATAGGATTGTGAATACCGCCTCCTGCGTGGTAGATCTAACCAAAAAAACAGTTGATCTAACCGGATCTAACGAATATCTACCAAAATCCATAAAAAAAAATTCAAATTTCCGTTGAGGGGGGGCCAGCCCGTATGTATACCCATCCCCCGAACACAAAATAGGATTGGGAATACCGCCTCCTGCGTGGTAGATCTAACGAAAAAAACAGTTGATCTAACCGGATCTAACGAATATCTACCAAAATCCATTAAAAAAAATCCAAATTTCAGTTGAGGGGGGGCCATCCCGTATGTATACCCATCCCCCGAACACAAAATAGGATTGGGAATACCGCCTCCTGCGTGGTAGATCTAACGAAAAAAACAGTTGATCAAACCGGATCTAACGAATATCTACCAAAATCCATAAAAAAAAAAAATCAAAATTTCAGTTGAGGGGGGGCCAGCCCATATGTATACCCATCCCCCGAACACAAAATAGGATTGGGAATACTGCCTCCTGCGTGATAGATCTAACGAAAAAAACAGTTGATCTAACCGGATCTAACGAATATCTACCAAAATCTATAAAAAAAATTCCAAATTTCAGTTGAGGGGGGGCCAGCCCGTGTGTATACCCATCCCCCGCACACAAAATAGGATTGTGAATACCGCCTCCTGCGTGGTAGATCTAATGAAAAAAACAGTTGATCTAACCGGATCTAACGAATATCTACCAAAATCCATTAAAAAAAAATCCAAATTTCAGTTGAGGGGGGGGCCAGCCCGTATGTATACCCATCCCCTACACATAAAATAGGATTGTGAATACCGCCTCCTGCGTGGTAGATCTAATGAAAAAAACTGTTGATCTAACCGGATCTAACGAATATCTACCAAAATCCATTTAAAAAAATCCAGATTTCACTTGAGGGGGGCCATCCCGTATGTATACCCATCCCCAGAACACAAAATAGGATTGTGAATACCGCCTCCTGCGTGGTAGATCTAACGAAAAAAACAGTTGATCTAACCGGATCTAACGAATATCTACCAAAATCCATAAAAAAAAATCTAAATTTCAGTTGAGGGGGGGCCAGCCCATATGTATACCCTTCCCCCGAACACAAAATAGGATTGGGAATACCGCCTCCTGCGTGATAGATCTAACGAAAAAAACAGTTGATCTAACCGGATCTAACGAATATCTACCAAAATCCATAAAAAAAAAATCCAAATTTCAGTTGAGGGGGGGCCAGACCCTATGTGTACCCATCCCCCGCACACAAAATAGGATTGTGAATACCGCCTCCTGCTTGGTAGATCTAACGAAAAAAACAGTTGATCTAACCGGATCTAACGAATATCTACCAAAATCCATAATTTTTTTTCCAAGTTTCAGTTGAGGGGGGGCCAGCCCCCCTCATTAAATATGCAATATCTAATAAATTAGACTAGATCTAACAAAAATTTTGTCTGATCTAACCTGATCTAACGCAGAGCTATCATAATCAGTAAGATTTTGTTTGAAATTTTTGTTGAGGGGGGGCTAGCTACGGGTTAGCTCCCCCTGAAAAAGATTGTTAATATTGCCTATTTTACAGTAGATCTAACGAAAAAAACAGTTGATCAAACCTGATCTAACAAAGATCTAACAAACGCAATGATCTTTTGTAAAAATTCTTAATATGGGGGGGCTAACCCGGGGGAGGTCGTCCCAGAGCAATTTTGCCATTTTTGAGAGGAGTCTCTTGCTCTAGCTGGGTGACAGATGTGGTTGCAGTGGGGGAGGGAAGAGGGAAGCCAGCTCAGAGTTTCTCCATCCCAACAAATTTGCCCATTTAAGTGAGCATGTTGGGGAGGCAGACTCAGAGGTGGGCTTTCCAGAAAAAGCTGTTCTCCCTAACAGCCGGGAGAGCAGCTCATCCAGTGTTCAGGGGATCCGGAAGGAAGGGAAGCCCAGGCAGGTTGTGGTGGTAGGGGATTTTATTAATAGGAAAACAGAAATCTGTAGCTCTGATCGCAGCAACCGAATGGTTTGCTGTCTCCCGGGTTCGGCATGTTGCAGACAGAGTGGAGTGGGAGAGGGAAATACCGGGCTAGACCGTATACAAAGGGAAGGAGATTTAGAAACCACCAGGTGGGTGGATCTGGGGGCTTGGTCAATACAGATAACAGGGAAAAGCATATATTTTACCCCAAAACAGAAAGTGATTGCAGCTTTAGTGTTAAATTACAAGCTAAAGGTCATGGCTACAAATGCTTGTAGTTTAGAGAATAAAATCCATGAATTTGTAACAGTAGTGGCAACTGAGAATGTTAATATAGTGGCTGTTACTGATACATGGTATAATGAGAAAAATGACTTGGACATATCAATACCGGGGTACTCTTTATATAGAAAAGACGGAAAGGGCAAGAAAGGCCCTACATGTGAAAAATAACATAAAAGTTGGTGAGGAGAACATAGAGCTGGTTTGGGTTACAGTACAATTTGGCAAAAGTAAAGTAACTCGTGTAGGTGTGATTTATAGACCCCCAGGACAAGTAGAAGAACTAGATAGTGGAGGAAATAGCTAAAATGACAGTGAAGGGGGATGTTATAATCATGGGTAACTTTAATCTCCCTGATGTGAACTGGAAAACCAAAGTAGATATTCTGAACTCCCTACTGGGATTATCTTTAAAACAAGTAGTTAAGGAGCCAATTCGTAAGGAGGCCATATTGTTTTCACAAATGGAGATTTGTTAACGAATATTTCTGTAGGTGAAAGTTTGGGATCTAGTGATCATCAGTCGGTGGTTTAATATATGAACAGTGACTGGGTCACACCACACAAAAACAAAAGTTTTGGATTTTAGAAAAGCTGGCTTCAATTTTTGTACTTGAAGTCCTGCAAGTGCACCTATTTTTTGTGGATATATGTATATACACACTAATAATATATGCCTGTGTGTAACCTTATCCACTTCATAGGGCAGAAATAAAAGTACTCATGAGTTGTGAGGCACATATTGGGGTGCTGTTTGACAGGAGCTGTAAATTCGTACCAGAAGTACAATGTGTTTGGGAAAAAAAACACACAGATTTTGTCAAAGGCTGGTGGTAAAATTAGTGCATGGAAAGAGTTAAAATATCAGCAATTGAAATACCTTGGGGTGTCTAGTTTTCAAACATATATGGTTTCTCACTCTCCTGCGATCCCTTGCACTGATCACACTGTGATCTCCATTCAACTCTCCATACACTTGCATAGAGATCACAGTGTCTGCGTTCAGATATAGATTGACCATGCTGGCTTCTGCTGACAGAGGGAAGCCCAGGTCAGGACACCCATAAGGGTTTCTTGAGATGCATTTATGGATGTACCAGTACGTCCATAGGGGACTGAAGGGGTTAATGTACAAGGTACTATAACAACAAAATATTATTTTGACAAGGAACATTTGGAGATTCAGGTTATTTTATGCTTGTAGACAGTAAGTTTTCTATCATGATTTATTATTAAATATAGTGCCATTGTGTTCTGCAGCACTGAACAATGAGTAAACAGGATATACTAAGTAGTGCATAACATAACAGTTTGAAGACTTGGCTAATGAAATGACGTAAAGTCAAATTTTATTAAAACTTTCATGCAGGAATTAAAGTTAATCTGTTTTTTGCTTTGTTTACTGAAGAAATCCATCGACCAATCAGTAAACAACAATACTTAGAAATACATTCTCTGACAGAAAAACTTCCTTTCTTTGCATCCATGAAGAAAAAAACGCATCACGCTCAGATGACGAAACTTGGAAGATGTAGATTGGAGCATCCAGAAACTGTAATTACGAGTATTAACCTAATATGAAGACAAAATGAGAAAATAAAAATATGGGAGGGTTAGTAAATCAGTAACCAGTGTAGGATAATATTTGCCTCCTGTCTTTAATAAAATCATGACTTTATGTCACTACGTTAGCAAAATCTTTGAAATTTATTGCAGACAGGAGGCTCATATTATGTAAGTTTTAAGCTATAGTAAAATAATTATAAGTTAAGTGATGCAGAATGTTGATTCAGAAGACCAGTCTGCAGCTCTAAGGATATCATGTAAGGTACACCCAGTAAGAAAAGCTATGGAGGCCACAGAAGAACACACAGAATGGGGTTTTATAGAGAAATATAGGGAACATACTATAAGGTGTACATTATTCTTTACAAAGCCGTAGAGTTTTTACATTAGGTATGATGGGTGACGGTGCTCACGCCGGCAGTTGTTACAGCAGATCTGGAAGCAGAAAGTCAGTGATGCTGGCTTCTGCTGATAGGGGGGAGTCCAGGCTGACACCCTGTCAGGATTCCACCCTACTAGCACGGACCATGCAATATCTATTTGCTGTCATGTGTGTCTGCACACACTAGTGGCCACTCTTCCCTCTCTGGAGCACCCGTTATTGATTGCTTGGGACAGCTGAGCCTGATTACCTGAATTACCCTGCCTATATCAACCTGCCTTCAGTCAGGGCATTTGCATTAATGTGTTTCGACCACTTTGCTCTGGCCCTGTACCTGACCCTGTATTCTTTCTGCCATCTGCCCCGCTAGTGGGCTTCCTGCCGTTTGCCCCAGCAGTGGGTGTCCTGCCAAACGACTTACCACCTGTACTTATTGTTCCTGCCAACTTCTTCAATACAGTTTATTATAAAATATTCTGCCTGTGGTGTGACAGTGACAGTGTGTTTGGGTATCAATGTGGCAGAGCCTGTCCTGGTGTGTGTGTGTGTGTGTGTGTGTTTGGGTGTTAGTGTGGCAGAGCCTGTCCAGGTGTGTGTGTGTTTGGATGTTAGTGTGGCAGAGCCTGTCCAGGTGTGTGTGTGTTTGGATGTTAGTGTGGCAGAGCCTGTCCTGGTGTGTGTGTTGGGGTATCAGTGTGGCAGAGCTGGTCCTGGTGTGTGTGTGTGGGTGTCGGTGTGGCAGAGCCTGTCCTGGTGTGTGTTTGGGTGTTAGTGTGGCAGAGCCTGCCCTGGTCTGTGTGGGTATCAGTGTGGCAGAGCCTGTCCTGGTGTGTGTTTGGGTATCAGTGTGACAGAACCTGTTCTGGTGTGTGTGTGTTTGGGTGTCGGTGTAACAGAGCCTGTCCTGGTGTGTGTGTGTGTGTTTGGGTATTCATGATGGCCTGGGGTCTTACAAAAGAGAAAAATACCCTGGGCTGGTACAATATAGAGAAATACAACTCTAAAAATCTTGACCCTTTTCTACTGTTTTGGCTACCTCAATCCCAATTCAAGAAGAAAAACTTTCCTATCTTAATAATTACTGATATTTTGTCTACCTTCTATAAAATGTAAAAAAAATTCGAAAAAGGGACTTTATTTACAAAAAACTGTCCCCTAGAGGTTCTTTCATTTTTTTTATACCCGATCTCTTATTGGACAATTGGAAAATGTTAGGAATAAAGAAGATAGGCGACCTCTATATAGAAGGGCAAATTGCTTCTTTCCCCTCCCTGACTGATAGATATGCATTATCTCCAAGTGAGATCTTTAAATATATCAGACTTAAATATTTCTTAACATTAAACCCACCACCTGAATATAGTCCATGGTTGAGATTCATTACCTCTTGTACCTCTAGTAGAATACTATCTAAAATTCTGAAATTCTTTAAAGACAATAAGACCTTTAATAAGTCTAAGGCACATAAACAGTGGGAGAAGGAATTGGGGATTATTATCTCCTTACAGTCGTGGTATAAAACATGGCAGTTTACTAAAAAAAGCAACCCACTGTATAAACCTTCAAGAACTTTTTTTCAAACTTATATACAGATGTTATATGGTTCCTACACGTACAGTTAAATTTCAACCAATTAACGGAGATATGTGTTAAATAGGCTCCCATAAACATATATGGTGGGAATGTCAAAGGCTAACTCAGCTTAAGACAAAAATATCTGACCTTTATCTGAAGCTGTTTGGATCTCACTTGGAGCTTTCCCCTCAAATGTTTTTGTTTCATATAGATCTTCCCGACATTAACGGGAATGACCAGATTCTGTGGATTAATATATTATTGGCCTTTAAAATCTGCCTTGCTAGATATCGGAGAAATCAGGATATACCAAGTTGGCAAGAGATTAAACTGCAAATAAATTTACAAAGCAATGTAGAAAAATATTTTTTTCTTAAGGAATCTAACTCAAGAGGGAAGTATGACTGTATTTGGCAGAAATGGTCCCAGATAACTGATTAAAAATTTCATGTGTATTGACCTACCCGCAGCACTGCTCCGGTGGCCTATGTACTAGACCTATTTTGGCCCCATCATTTCATGATCCCTCCCCAAGGAAACACTGGGTGTATGAATATTTAAAATTATTATTTTGTAATATATTATGTTATGAGTATAAACAGAATACATTAAATATTCTTGTATAAATGTGTATGTGCATTTTCAATGCATATCTGTAATTTATGATTGTGAGATTGTACGTCTATTGTAAGTCTATTTGTTTTTTGATCTTTTTATAAAAATTTAATAAAGAATGATAAATGAAAAAAAATAAAAAATACCAGCATTTGAAATGTCCAGGGGTGTATACTTTTCAAAAATATATGATTTTAAGTGGTAAATTGAATTGGCTGGCTTCAAAGATGTCCCAAATAGGATATGGGGGCAGAGTTTCCAACATCTCAAAATTCCAATTTGAAAAATGCACACCTTCCAAATGAGGCCTATTACCCTGCACTCAACCCAACAAGCCTATGCATGGGTGGTATCACTGTATTGGGGTCTTGTTTGACAGTGGCGTATACCAGAAGTGGTAAATTCATACCTGAAGTAAAATGTGTGTGAAAAAAAGACATTTACTACCATAAAGTTTGACAAAGGCTAGTGGTAGACTTGGTGCATGGAAAGAGTTAAAACACTAGCATTTGAATTACCCTGGGGTGTCTAGTTTTCAAACATACCATATTTGCTCTGTTATAAGACAACCCCCCAAAATTTGAATATTTAGAAAAAAAAGAAAAAGCCTGAATATAAGACTACCCTATAGGAAAAAAGTTTTATTAGTAAATATTCACATGTAAACTAATTTTTTAATAGTAAATTAGATGTTATGATAAAAGTAATATTATCTAAAGAAAGCCCTGTTCTTCCTGAAGAAAACCCAATATATAATACGTGTGGGTGCACTAAATGAGAGAAGAAAATGACAGCTAAACAGCAACACAGGTAACAACACAAGAATGTCCAAACAGTCTTGTCTACAGCCTTACCTTGTCTAGAGCATTTCATGTTTGCATAATGCCCTCTAGTAACATTTATTATTTTCTACAGGGCTTACTTGGATGTGAATGAAATGAAGAACCGTCTAAATTTGACTGGATCAACACAGCTCAACATATTTTTTGCAAATTCATCTGAAGAAGAACTGGCTGGAGTGGCAACTTGGCCATGGGACAAGATGGTTCTAACTCATCTTGGTATGTTCTTCTGTATTAGTATCAAGACAGTTGCACCTATATTTGTCAGATACATAAATACATAATCTGAAATCTATACAGTGTGTTTGTTAAAGAACATAACAGAAGGACAATATGGCAGTGTGTAATCTACTTGTATATAGTAATGCAAGAGAGTCCAACTCTTTAGTAAATGGGACAAAACCCTTTAAGCTGAGGGTCATAAATGTTACATTTGGGATCTTACACACGGTGCTGTAGGGCAATAAGACCCAGGGACACAGATTTTGCAGCAAGCCCTGTGTTTTTATTTATAGTTTTGCATTAATGAAAATCATAAAAATAAAGCCTAATTAGGGCCCTCTCTGGCTATACATTGCTGGCCCAAGCGGACCAGCCAAAGCATCCACTAACTATCCATTCTTGCCAGACCCAGCTAATCCAGGCTCTGGAAAAACTCCCCAGACTAAACACCCAGGTCATTGAGAGTAATGCCACATTTGGCTCAGGAATATTTAAGGCATCTGCTTGTCCTGGGAGCAACTGACAACATCTGATGTGCCAGGGATGTCACGGCAGTTGGTGAAATTGACATGCCTGGCATGTCTGGGGGTTTAAGTAAGCTTAGAAAACAGTGGCTACTTTCTTCGCTCAGCTGGTGTTACTGCAATGCCTTGACATTGAGGCATTTAGCAACACCAAACACAAATGTAGGGCCCTGTGTGATCCACTGGCGGATTGGCAACAACGGGTTCAGTATAGACACATTCCACACATTGGTCTGATATATGGGGCCCTGGGGATTCAGTTTCCTCTGAACCTGTGGATGGCCTTTCTCAATATGCAATTCCGAAGAAGCCGCCTTGCAAAATCTCATGCAGGCTCGTATTTGGCCTGTGCTCCTCCACAAAATGATGCTTAGCAAACTTTGGCACGGGCCTTCCCTGAAACACATAGCAAATACTAGGCGGGATCAAATATATCAAGGACATGGAATACTTAACAACCCTGATCTCTGACAAAATCAAGCTATTTGATAAAATATGGGATGCATGGTCACAATCCTGATATTGAGCCATTCAGCAACACAAAAAACCATAGTAAGAGGCATGCTGCCTCTCACAAGATGGCAGTACCCAGTACAGAGTGAGAGTTCCATTAGAGAGTTTCCAGTCTCTCCTGAGAACTCTGAGAAGGTACTGCAGCCAACCATAGAGGTCAAAGGAGCCCAGCTTAGTAATCACTATGTGATCAGTAAAAGAAGATGTAAACAAAATCAACAATTTTCAAATACGTTAAAAAATGAATAAAAATTAAAAATAGACCCCAGTGATGTGACCAAATTGGAACCGTATCTTTCCAAAAATACTGCCATGGAAAGGGTCAAATGCCCTCAGGAACAGGGAAATGCCTAAGCTTAGTGGAATCTGGCAAGGGTACACTGCACATATATTCCATTTCACGTCCTATTCATGAAAGATTTCTTGTTCCAGCTACCCTTTAGTGGATAGGATACCAAGTTGCCACACAAGCTTTCATTGACTGGAGCAGCAGGACATTTTATTGATTTAACCTGGGCTAAGTATGGGCATTCCATTGATACCGTGCACTGGTACGGTTACTATCTCTGCTCTGGATGGATCTCCTCTGGGTTCCTGGAGTTGTCTCCCATTCAACCATTCTGCTTCAACTGGTTGAAGGAGTTCTTCATAAGATTTAATATTAGTCCTCTGACATTGGGGCTTCCTTGGTTATGTCTACATAACCCCCATATCAGTTGGAAAGAGGGCAGTGGCGTCGCTACAGGGGGGCAAGGGGGGGCAATTGCTCCCCCTAGGTTAATCCTTGCCCCCCCTGTTGCCCCCCTGCCGAATTCGGAAAAAAGTCGCAATGCGACTTTAAATCCCGTCTTTTTTTTTTTTTTTATGCGGAGGAGAGAGAGGGGCGCCTAGCAACCGCTCAGCGCCCCCCATTCTCCTCCACGAGGCCTTTACCTCCGTCGCGGTGCCGGCATTTCATCCTGAGCGCCGAAATATGACGTCATATTTCGGCGCTCAGCAGTGAAGCAGCGGCCACCGCAGCAGAGAACGAAGACAGAAGCCTCGTGCTCCCGTCGCTGGACCTAAAGGTGAGCGAACTACAAAGGGGGAGGGTAGATAGTGAGTAGGGAGAGGGGTTAGAAAGTGATAAGGGAGGGAGAGGGGGTTAGAAAGTGATAAGGGAGGGAGAGGGGGTAGAAAGTAATAAGGCAGGGGCGTCCAACATGAGACCTCGAGGTGCGGCCTGCGTAAGATCGCCAGCCAGTGCAACCGATCTTACGCGGGCCGCACCTCGAGCATGTACTGGCTGACTTGGCATGATAGGAGTGTGATTGCTAACAGCAATCAAAGTCCCGTCATGCCTAGGTTCCAGCACTTACACATCCGACCAGTAAATGCTGGAACCTAGGCATGATGGGACTGTGATTGCTGTTAGCAATCACACTCCTATCATGCCAAGTCAGCCAGTACAGAAACCTAGCTAGCTGTCCCCCTTGTGTATTGATGCTGCCAGCAGTATGGTGTCTGCACATCACTTACAGCCACCCTGTACCAGCATATACTGGCTGACTTGGCATGATAGGAGTGTGATTGCTAACAGCAAGCACAGTCCCATCATGACTAGGTACCAGCATTTACTGGTTGCCTGGGTATGATAGGAGTGTGATTGCAGTGTGGACGCCAGGGCTGGCTTTGGGGTATGCAACCTGTGATCTATGCGTGTAATTTAGGGGGTTTTAAATATACCTTTTAATTATGTGTTTTTTTGTGAATTCCAATTGATCTATACCTGCAAAGCTGGGGTTGTGTGTTATTCTGTAGATCCATATCTGCTATGCTATGTTTCCATACATTATTTATGTATACCTGCAAATACAGGGTTAATATGTCTTATTCAGTTGATTAATACCTGCAATGCTGTTTCCATGTATTTATTTGATCTATACCTGCAATGCTACGTTTCATATACTATTGTATACCTGCAAATACAGGATTTGTATGTCTGATTCTGTTTATTTGAGATCACAAGTGAATTTCAGTTGATCTATACATGCAAAGCTTGGTTTGTGTGTTAATGTGTTGATCTATACCTGCTATCGGCAACTGGGGCTAATGTTAATATATATGGGCAGCAGGGGCATCAATACACAAGGGGCAAAAACACTAAGGGGGGTATAAACGACAATGCAGTGTGAAAAATCCATCCTGATGTAGACGTCTGTGACGTAGATTGTGTCCTGCTGTTTGTGTGTTTTTGGTTATCAGTGTAGCAGAGCCTGTCCTCGGTGTGTGTATATAGGTGTTCGTGTGGCAGAGCCTGTCCTGGTGTGTGTTTGGGTGTTGGTGTGGCAGAGCCTGTCCTGGTGTGTGTGTTCGGTTGTCAGTGTGTCAGAGCCTGTCCTGGTGTGTGTGTGTTTGGATGTGGGTGTGGCAGAGCCTGTCCTGATGTGTGTAGGTGTCTGTGTGGCAGAGCCTGTCCTGGTGTGTGTGTGTGTTTGGTTGTTGGTGTGGCAGAGCCTGTCCTGGTGTGTGTGTCTGGGTGTCGGTGTAACAGAGCCTGTCCTGGTGTGTGTGTCTGGGTGTCGGTGTGACAGAGCCTGTCCTGGTGTGTGTGTCTGGGTGTCGGTGTGACAGAGCTTGTCCTGGTGTGTGTCTGGGTGTTGGTGTGACAGAGCCTGTCCTGGTGTGTGTGTTCAGTTGTCAGTGTGGCAGAGCCTGTCCTGGTGTGTGTGTCTGGGTGTCGGTGTGACAGAGCCTGTCCTGTTGTGTATGTCTGTGTGGCAGAGCCTGTCCTGGTGTGTGTGTGTGTGTTTGGTTGTCGGTGTGGCAGAGCCTGTCCAGGTGTGTGTGTCTGTGTCACAGAGCCTGTCCTGGTGTGTGTCTGGGTGTCGGTGTGACAGAGCCTGTCCTGGTGTGTGTGTTCAGTTGTCAGTGTGGCAGAGCCTGTCCTGGTGTGTGTGTCTGGGTGTCGGTGTGACAGAGCCTGTCCTGTTGTGTATGTCTGTGTGGCAGAGCCTGTCCTGGTGTGTGTGTGTGTGTTTGGTTGTCGGTGTGGCAGAGCCTGTCCAGGTGTGTGTGTCTGTGTCACAGAGCCTGTCCTGGTGTGTGTGTCTGGGTGTCGTGTGACAGAGCCTGTCCTGGTGTGTGTATTCAGTTGTCAGTGTGGCAGAGCCTGTCCTGGTGTGTTTGTCTGGGTGTCGGTGTGACAGAGCCTGTCCTGGTGTGTGTGTGTGTCTGTGTGACAGAGCCTGTCCTGGTGTGTGTGTTCAGTTGTCAGTGTGGCAGAGCCTGTCCTGGTGTGTGTGTTTGGGTGTCAGTGTGTCAGAGCCTGTCCTGGAGTGTGTGTTTGGTTGTCAGTGTGGCAGAGCCTGTCCTGGTGTGTGTGTCTGGGTGTCGGTGTGACAGAGCCTGTGTTGGTGTGTGTGTTTGGTCATCTGTTTCCTGGCACTTAACTTACAGTAGGAATAATTTAATTTATATTTATCCAGAGATAAAATGCCCTCCTGAAGTTGTAGTGACTTCAGGGGACAAAACGTTACAAGGCCCTGAAATCATTTAGTGGAAAAGTTATTTATTGTGTTCTAATATTTATTTCAAGGATTAGTCGCACTCAATTGTAGCTTCAGGCTTCCCATGTTGAATGATCAAGTATTATTTTAGCCCAATAACAAAAGTATAATTCCATAGCACATTACTTTTGGAAATTATTAATGCCCCCCCAGTTTGACTGTGGTATCTTGTGTGCCCCCCCTATATATTGTTTCTAGAGTCGCCACTGAAAGAGGGACAGATTACTGCCTGGAGTCCTATTTGCCACGGCTCATGTCACCAGAACTTTAGATCTTCCAATTCTATTCTCGAAAATCCTCAGTTACTTGTTCCTTCTTAATATACAGACTTTTTAAGATTTATTTTTTAAGCAAAAAGCAGAGATCCTGCCTCCTAATCAGCCATATGACTGCGCTATTGAACTATTATAATACCAGGTGTTGTGTTTTCTGTGGTTCTTGCACAATAATTAATGCTGACACTCACTTCAGATGAACAGCTTTTCTTTAATCAGTAACTTGTAGAGTCCTTGCTCAACTAACATCAACATGTGCTCCATAAACCCCTCCTACTCAGGGAATCCCCTGCCTATTAAAGCAACACAGTCCTTTAATATGCAAATATCACTATACCAGGTACCTCCCCTCCTTTTTGATGAACATACCCTCTACTTGAACCAGATAATCAAACATTAATCCAATATATCGACAAATGTCTTCCAAAGGGATTCATCTGGTCCTCTTTGTCTCCTGCTGGTGCTGGGTTTTTCTTTGTAAAGAAGGAGGTGTCATGATTGACTCATGGAATATAGTGGATGCATGGAAGGATCACCCAGCAGAGGTGGTTAGTTTCTTTGTTTAAGCATTCAATGAGTTAATCGGATGTTGATTTAAATGTGTTTCTTTGTGCATGCCCTCTGTATCTGTGCTGGCAAGAGGTGTCATCTTCCCAAAGGACCCCTGTGGTGATTCATGACCTAACTGATAAGGATCCTTAGTTATAGGCAGGGCCTGCCCTACCATGGAGCAGAGTGGGGCAATTGCCCCAGACGGCACTTTTGAAGAGGCGGCACTTTGTCGCCCCAAGTGCTTTTTTTTTTAAAAGCAGAGAAGAGAGAGGGGCCGAGTGGTTTTCGCTTACCAAGTTGTCAGTACCCGCTCGGCGCCCCTCTCTCTCCTCTGCGAGCCCTCTTGCTCGGTCTTGGTGCCGGCTTGTAATGCTGAGCGCAGGAATATGATGTCATTTCCGGCGCTCAGCAGTAAAGCAGCACGCACCGTGGCAGAGCAGGGAGACTCGCCGCAGGACTGCTGAAAGGTAAGTACAAAGGGGGGAGGGGATAGGGTAGATAATAGGGAGGGAGGCAGAGGTAGTGTAGATAATAGTAGAGAGGAAGGGTAGATAATGAACCCTGGCGTTGGCAGGGGGGGTGGCATTTTAAACTTCGCCCCAGGTGGCATTATGTCTTGGGCCGGCCCTGGTTATAGGAATTCTATTCCTATCTTAAGTGGAGGGGTTTTCCATCACCTTTACCCCACCACAACTTATTGGCAGATCAAAGATGGGAACCAATTGTTGGGGAAGGTGTCATATAATTGGCCATGTGGTCAGAGGGGCGTTCTCTTGCAAACGAGCCTGATTTAGGGGACAATGCAGCCACCTCAAAGCAGAACTCCATGATATACTCTGATCAGAACAACATCATAAGAAATCATCTGGACTTAAGGAGTTCCCACAGGCCTACTTATTGAAACTTGTGAGTGAGGGTCCTGTGTTTTAGTCTCATTGTTTTTAAGAACTGTTTGCCTGCTTTATTTTTCTTTTGTATATCTTGTTTTTTGTAATAGTGGCACTGTGTAATCTTTGTCTTTTTGTTATATTAAAATATTAATAATCCAAGTCTGTCTTTGGGCTCTAGTATTGATATCCACAAAACCTAAGGTAGGATAACATTATTATTATTATTATTATCTTTTATTTATATAGCGCCAACAGCTTACGCAGCGCTTAATACAATACATAAATTCAAGGGATATGACAAGACAAGAATTGACAGACTAAGACAAACCGATACATTTGGTGGAGAGAGCCCTGCTCGCAAGCTTACAATCTAGAGGGAAAATGGGGTGATAAACATAAGGCATAGAGAAAGGGTGAGAGGTATTGTGGGGGTATCAATGACAAGGATGTTCTAGCAGCTAAGATGGTATGCTTCTCTGAAGAAGTGGGTTTTTAGATGTTTCTTGAATGTCGGGAGGGAGGGTGAATTCTGAAGGTTCCTTGGGAGCAGATTCCAGAGATATAAAACATGTTACCATATTGTTATTAAGTTCTACAGGGTATATATATATATATATATATATATATATATATATATATATATATATATATATATATATATATATATATATATATATATATATATATATATATATATATATATACATACACCGTATTTGCTCGATTATTAGACGACCCTGATTATAAGATGACCCCCCAAATCTGAATATTAATTTAGGAAAAAAAGAAAAAGCCTGAATATAAGACGACCCTATAGGAAAAAAGTTTTACCAGTAAATGTTAATTCATCTAAACTATTTTTTTTATTTTTTAAAAAAGGCTATGATTGAGAAAAATATTTTGGTTTTATTTCCTTCTATTTTCCAACCTGCCCCCCAGTTATGCACATCTGCCCCAGAAATGCCTTATACCCCCTATATGCCACTGTGCCCCATGATATGCCTTTTGACCCCCTATATGCCACTCTGGCATTTAGAGGGTTACAAGGCATATTATGGGGAAGAGTGGCATATAGGGAGGTTTAAGGCATTCAGGAGGCAGAGTGGCGTATAGAGGGTTAAAAAGGCATTTCTGGAGGCAGAGTGGCATTAAGGGGGTTAAAAGGCATTTCACAGAGCACTCTGCCTCCAGAAATGCCTTATGCCCCCCATTTAACATTCCCCGCCCCCCCCCCCCCAAACTTACCGGTGCTTCTGACTTCCCTGTCATGTAGCCGGGGCAGTGTGTAGATCCCACGCGCTTACGCTGCAGCCGGAAGGAGGCGTGGCTAGCAGCGGGGATTGTCTGCGTCCATCGCGCAGACCTTCCCCGACTGTCAGAGATCGGTGCCGCACCGGTGCAGGGAACTGTGATCTCTGACAGCCGGGGAAGGTCTGCGCGATGGACGCAGACAACCCCCGCTGCTAGCCGCGCCTCCTTCCTGCTGCAGCGGAAGTTGTCTACACGAATCGGGTAGACATCTACACGCTGCCCCAGCTCCACACCGGGGACTCAGAAGTACCGGTAAGTGGGGCCTATTTGAGGTCTGATTATAAGACGACCCCGATTATAAGACGAGGGGTATTTTTCAGAGCATTTGCTCTGAAAAAACCTCGTCTTATAATCGAGCAAATACGGTATGTTGTTTGCCCGGGGTGGGTTGATATATTTATATATATATATATATATATATATATATATATATATATATATATATATATAGATAGATAGATAGATAGATAGATAGATAGATAGATAAATGTCCTAATTCGGATTTCTCACGAATCAGGTATCAAAACCGTGAGTGGTGGCAGACTACCTGCCTTGTTAAGGGGTGACGTTAGTAAATCCAGAGGCCTGGTGCTATTAACCCCTTTATGCCCATGCCCTCCACACAGTCATGGCTTGGCAAGTAGTCCTGACCGTGACAGGAGGGTTCCCTCCTCACATTGATTACAGAGGCTTAATTAATCACTATCAAGAATAAATATCCTCTCCCAATTATCTGAATTATGGGACCACTTAAAAGAAGCTATAGTCTTCAACAAATTGGGTCTATGCAGGGCCTATAATTTAATCCCGATTTGTGAAAAGTGGAAAGCAGTTTTTAACACTTAGCATGGCTGCCAAGAGTATCTTTATATATAAAAGGACGTAAACCTATTATTTTTGTAAATTTATTTTTAACATTTGCTTGTTAAACAGCTACCTCAGCTATCTATCCATCCACGCCATCTCCCACTTTCCATGTTAGCTCTAAGTGTACCTATTACCATTACACTAGTCCATCTTCTTTCCATATTACGTAATGTTGGTATAATGCAACGCTCCTGCTGTCTTTCAGAACTTGGTAAATGACATATTCAGAGACATGTTGTTATCAGGTTAATCTTTATATGATCTTCTGATTGATTCTAAGACTCTGATAGATCAACTTGCTCATGTGAGATCCGTATTGCAACGCCTATGAGAAAACAATTGCAAACTGAAAACTGTTACAGTGTACCATTAGAATGTGTACATGCTACTAATTTTTGCATGTGAAAAACACAGAGAATTTACCCTCATCTATCTGTTCATCCATGCCGTCTCCAACCTTTTGCTCTAATGTTAGTTCTAACAGTTTTTTTCACATCAAAACCTATTACCGTTAAACTAGTCTATCTTCTTTCCATATTACCTAATCTTTGGAGTATTCAATGCTCCTGCTGTCTTTCAGAACTTTGTAATCAAAAATATTCAGAGACATTTTGTCATTGTTTATCTTGATGACATTCTGATCGATTTTAAGACTCTGATCATCACGCTAATATGAGATCCGTATTTCAGCGCCTCAGAAAAACCAACCATTTTTACAAAGGCCGAGAAATGCAAGTTTGAGTGTAAACTCTCTTTTACATTATATCTTGAAATGGGTCCCAATAAACTTGCTGCAATTGCCTCTTCCTTCTGACCTTAAAGGAATTCAAAGATATGTCGGTTTTGCCAGCAACGACAGGAACTTTTCACAAATCATTGCTCCCATCACAGCACTAATCAATAAAGGTTCTGACCCCAGAAATTGGCCTTCAGATGCCATCTTGAATTTACAATTAGAATGCATTTTAGAATACATGCACAAGCATGACTTTTATTACCACTTTTGGCCAATAACTATATGACAAGTAATTCATCTTATGGAAAAAAGTTAGCAATTATGTGACAATTACAATTAAATCTTATCTGTCTTTTCCATGTTGTGTATTTTCTTACTAAGAAATGTCTCAATTGCATATTGCAAACTGTTGCATGATACCATTAAAATATGTACACGTTGCTCATTTTTTCACGTTATGTATATTTAAGTTATATATAAAATGAAGTAGTATTGTTTTTGTTAATTTAGTTTTAACATTTGCATGTGAAAAACAGAGGACTAACCCTCATTTATCTATTTATCCATCCATGCCATCTCCCATTTTCCATGTTGGCTCTATTCTTTTCAAATCAAATCCTATTACCGTTACACTAGTCCATCTTCTTTCCATATTACCTAATCCTGCCTCCATTTCATACATTTCACAATCTTACTTCTCTGCATTACTCATGTTGTATAATTCGTTTCTGATTCTTGTACCACTACCTCAATTTGTGTGCTCTGTATTTCCTTTGTCTCTATTTTTCCCACCTTTAAGATGTCAGAACAGGAGGATTCCTTTTCTGGCATGTTAAAATTTGAATATCCATATAACTCTATAAGTACTTTTCCCCCTCATAATGTATTGGGTGTGTTGATTTTTATCTTGCAGGTGGTATTGTTATGAATCCATCATTTTATGGCATCCCTGGGCACACACATACAGTGATCCATGAGATTGGTCATAGCTTGGGGCTGTACCATGTCTTCCGTGGCATATCAGAAATCCAGTCCTGCAGTGACCCCTGCATGGAGACAGAGCCTTCTTTTGAGACTGGTGATCTCTGTCAAGATACAAACCCAGCACCCAAACACAAGACATGTGGAGATCCTGGTCCTGGAAATGACACATGTGGTTTCCAAAGATTTATTAATACACCCTTTAATAACTATATGAGCTATGCAGGTAAGTGAGACCCTTTATAACTTCATCAATGTTCTGCTTTCCCCTGAAGCTGTAATTAAGAAATGTTTTCTATTATTAAAATCTAAGCATGTATTTAATAAAAAATGCTTAGCAAATGTTTTCTATTTTTTTAATCTTTTTAATTAAAATGTATTGCATATGCCGTCATTTGAAATTCTTGATTTATCAGTTTGCATCTGTATCAAGTTCTATGTGTGTACAGTAACGGTTTGTTCAAGAAATGCATAGACCAAAATATTTTTTCTCGCTGGATATACACTAAAGCAACACATAGATAACAACACTGCTATAAATCTTGAATTATCCACATATCGGTATAATATACCTCTTATAGATTGCCTATCACTGGCATGCTGAGTTGGGTGGACTGTCCATAAAAAAAAATAAGAAAAAATAGAGCACTTTGGTAAAGCCACATTCCCCAATCATACCTCCTAAAACAAAAGTGTTTCTGTTTGGGCATTTGAAATCAGGACAGGATAGGAACTCTGTTGTCAGGCCGGGATGTGGAGCAGGAACAAACACAAATCCAAGGGTCTTGAGGCAGGCGGCAAGCAAACGGTATCGGGGTCACAATCCAAAGGTCAAGGCAGGCGGCAAACAATCAGTATGGGGGTCACAATTCAAGGGTCGAGGTATGCGGCAAACAATCAGGATCACGGAGCAAGGGTCAAAATACAGGTAGACTTCAGGTAGTAAGAGCAGGTAACACACAGGTACACAGGTCTAGAGGGTTTTTATAGTGGTAGGTATTTAGGAACCCCTCCCCCTATACTGGGGTCTCCTCCCCATGTACACCTCAGAAGACTCCCCTCCCCCTAGCGTTTCCCCTCCTGGCTGCCACACTCACGGAGGCAAAGCCACGCCCCCTCCTCATCCGAGGCATGCTCACGTGTGGGAGATACGGCGCGAGCTCAGCGCACAGTTGGGGATGCGGCCTGCCTCGTGGCAGTGCGGCCGTGCCGCGGAGAGACCGTCGGTCGGGTCCCCGAGATGAGGTAGGAGGTGGTCTACATACCTCACGTCTGTGTATCCTTGCCTAAAAACAAGTCGTTTTTTTTTAAGATACCTGTGCTGACTTTGGGATATCCAGAAATGAAAAATAAAATTCAATGACAGATAGGAACCATTAATCCCACCTACTAATTTTCCCCCCATGTAAAAACAAAGACCATAACTAGTCCTTGGTCTTGTCTTAAGATTCAAGATAGCGCTATGCCTAGCCCATGCATGTTTACATTCCCACACTGTATTAGCCTTTCTGAGGTTGGGAAGACTAGATGGGTCATATGTTTCTTTACCACTTAAGATGGAAGACTGTCTACCACCCTTTAATAAAATACAAAATGGTTGCCTTTTTGCAGCCCTTCAAGACTGTGGTAATGCTGCACTGTATGTACATCATAGAGTAGCGTTATTCTGCCTGAAATGCTGCCCTGCATGCAGGGAACACCTTCCCTTGCTCCGCAGGGCAGCTTTTTTCCTACAGTTATACGATAGGGTGACCCGCAATAGGACTTTAACTCCTGGGTCCCAGGCAGCCTCAATGCATTGTTCCGGAATGGGAAGTCTGAGTGAGTGAGGTCTCAGCCAATCAGGAGAGACTTCTCAATTCTCGTAATTGCCTGAGAGTTTGTAAGCCTTTCCTGAGAGTCCCTCCTTCACATCAAGCTCAGTGTAAGCTGCAGCACCAGGTATGTGTGTTTGACTGTGTGTATGTGCCTGTGTTTGACTGTTTGTCACTGTGTTTGATTCTCTGAATCTGCTCAAGTCTGGTAATAGAGGGGTCAACACTCTGAATCTACTCAAGTCTGTAATAATTGTATGTTTATTATGACATCTGAAATCAACATGGTTTCCAAGGCTTCCTAATAATTGGAGATTAATCTAGCCTTGGTGCAGAATTAATCTGAATTTTATTAAAGACAGGAGGCGAGTATTTTGCATTACTTCCTTTACTGAATAACCTCCAGCAGCAAAACAGTTAATGATAAAAGAACTAGACTTGTGCATTTGTCTTCGGGCGAACATGAAAACTAACACGAAGAGTGCGTTTTCGTGTTCGTTCCGAAGACATGAAGAAGAGAAGACAGTGCCGGTAAAACGTAGGCGAAGACGAAGACTCACACACGAAGAATCTTCGCCTTCGTCTACTATTCTCCCCGGTCCCTTCCCCATCTAACTTACCTTATCTTCACAGCATCGCGGGAGTTGACTGAAGTGGAAATCCGCAGGTTCGTCGTCAGGGGTTACAGGGCAGTGTGAGTGACCAATAGGGCTCACTCGCACGGCCTTTTAAACTCCTGAATTCCGCTCCCGTTAACCCCTGCGATGCTGCGTTGGATAACGGGAGCAGAAATCCGTAGGGTAAAGGGCTGTGCAGGCGACCAATAGGCTCACTCGCACGGCCCCTTACCACTAGTTGCTAGGCAGAAAAAACCCTGCTGCAACAGTTAAAAGTCCGTGCCAGCGACCGACAAAGTCGCTGGTACGGACATTTAACTGACACAGCAGGGACACCAGTGGTCTCCCCGCTGTGTCAGTTAAATGTCAGTGCCAGCGACCAACAAAGTCGCCGGTACGGACATTTAACTTAGCATAAATAACTTACTATAACTTCGGACACAATGCTGCCCTCTGTTGGTTTCACATTAAGTAGCATATGCTTGAAATCCAAAGTTATTATGCTACTCAATGTAAAACCAACAGAGGGCAGCATTCTGTCCGAAGATATATTAGCCATATGTGGCAGTGTGTTCTTTTTCATCTATTAATTATTTAAATAAAATATATCCCCATGATCCGCTGGTCTCCCCGCTGCAAGAGTTAACTGTCCGCACTCGCGGACATTAATTCTGTCGAACTTGCAAACTCTTTTTTTCTATTTATTTTGGGGTTTTTTTGTATTAAACTGTTAGACGAAAGGATCATGGGAATGTATTTTATTTGAATAAATGCAAATGAGCACACTGCCACATATGGCTAATATATGTTCGGACAGAATGCTGCCCTCTGTTGGTTTTACATTAAGTTGCATAATAACTTTGGATTTCTTTCAAGCATATGGAACAATGCTACTTAATGTAAAACCAACAGAGGGCAGCATTCTGTCCGAACATATATTAGCCATATGTGTTCGGACAGAATGCTGCCCTCTGTTGGTTTTACATTAAGTAGCAAAATAAATAACTGGATTTCAAGCATATGGAACAATGCTACTTAATGTAAAACCAACAGAGGGCAGCATTCTGTCCGAACATATATTAGCCATATGTGGCAGTGTGCTCATTTGCATTTATTCAAATACAATATATTCCCATGATTCTTTCGTGTAATGGTTTAATACAAAAAACCCCCCAAAATAAATAGAAAAAAAGAGTTTGCAAGTTCGACAGAATTAATGTCTGCGAGTGTGGACATTTAACTGTTGCAGTGGGGAGACCAGCGGATCATGGGACTATATTTTATTTAAATAATTAATAAATGAAAATGAACACAGTTCCACATATGGCTAATATATCTTCGGACAGCATGCTGCCCTCTGTTGGTTTTACACTGAGTAGCATAATATTCTGCCCGAGAATATATTAGCTATATATATGGTTGTGAGCTCATTGGTCACCAGCAGGAGGCCCCCTGCTGGCGACCAATAGAGTTGCTGATACGCACATTTAAACTACTGGCGCCAGAGCTGCTGCGGTACGCGTTAACCCCGTATTAACCCCTTAACCAGAAGAAAAAACGAATATTCTCCCGAAGAGAAGACAGAAACGGGCGAATATTCGCGGAATACGAAGAATTTTTTTTTGACGAAGACGAGCACGAAGACGAAGAGCCCCCTGGTGCCCAAGTCTAAAAAGAACAATAACCAATAAGAACAGAGCCCAAAGACCCTATAAATGATACAAAGTCCGGTCACTCCTCCTCTTTCTTTTGCCAGGATAAGCCGAACAGGAAAAACCAGGAAAAAACAGCAATATCCCAGCAGAAAACTGAACGAACAGGATCCACGTGATGTCGGCCATGGAACTGCCCGCAGCGAAAGCCGCCGAGGCAGCTGCACCCCTATCCGAGTGAGCCCGAAAGAGTCCGGAACATCAGCCAACTGAAGGATCCAGCGAACCCACCTGGCTAAGGTGGGACTTGAAACCGGACGAAAAGGTCGAACATAAGAGATGAACAGAGGACCTGAACCAGAGGAACGAAAAGGTTTAGTCGCGTGAATGTAAGCTAAAACACAACGCGCCACACACAACCGAGGCCTGTCTGGGAAATAAGGATAAGAAACCGAGGACGACTGACATTTAGTCCGGTGTGAAAAGCGAACGGAAACCCCCGTAGGGGAAAAAGAAGAAACATCAAAGGCCAGAACATCTGAAACACGACGGAAGGACACCAGACAAAGAAGCAAGGCAAGTTTGGCAGACAATTGATGTAGGGACAACCGGTCGTTGTCTGGCCAAAGCTCCAGGAACTCAAGGACCTTGGAAACGTCCCAAAAAGAAGCATAGCGAGGCAAAGGGGGTCTGGAAGACCGAATGCCGCGCAGGAGCCGACAGACCGCGGGGTCTTTACCGACCCCAAGGCCCGCCACGGGAACATGCGCAGCAGAAATGGCCGACCGAAACAGGTTGATGGTCCTGTGTGATTTCCCCTGGGAAAAAAGATGAGCAAGAAAATTGATGACAATCGTTACAGGGGCCGTAAAGGGATCACAACGCTGTTCCAGACACCAACGACTCCAGACCTTCCAAGCCTGGAGGTAGGATTTCCTGGTGCCAGGAGCCCAGGATCCCCAGAGTAGATCTCGAGCCGTTGCCGATAAACCTGACATGTCCCAGGATCCCCGGAAACTGTCCAGGCCACCAGGGACAGGCGGTCCTGCAGGACCAGAGGGTGTGGATACCCGTCTGGGTCCAGCAAGAGGTCCCCCAACGATGGAAGAAGGGGATCCGCACAAGACAGCTCCAGGAGCAACGTGAACCAAGGTTGAGTTCTCCAGAGGGGGGTCAACAGAACGACTGAAGGAACGCGTCCGCAGTCGCTGGCATCCCTCCAATGGCGCGAGAACCAGTCCGCTACCAAATTGTCTGTCCCGGGTAGATACTCCGTCCGAATTGACAGATGATTGTCTAGACAATATTGATAGAGATCCTTGGTCAGCTCGGTCAGAAGTCGCGAGCGAGTGCCCCCCAGACGATTGATGTACCTCACCGCGGACACGTTGTCCATGCGCAGAACCAGGGAGCAGTGCGTAAGGTTCTTGGTAAAACTGCAAACCGCGAAGGAGCCGGCTATCAGCTCGAGACAATTGATGTGAAGGCCGCGCTCCTCCGCGGTCCACGGACCTCCTGTGGCCACCGAGCCACAAGCCGCTCCCCAGCCCAACAGACTGGCGTCGGAGTCCAGAACGAAGTCCGGAACTGAGCCGAAAATGGCACGACCGTTCCAAGCTTCCATGTGCCCCAGCCACCAGCGGAGTTCCAGACAAGCTTTGTCGGAAAGAGTGATAAGGTGATCGTAAGAACCCGACGCGCAAAGATGGAAAGTCTTTAAGCGCTGAAGGGCACGATAGTGGAGAGGGCCCGGGAAGATAGCCTGGATAGATGAGGACAGAAGGCCAATAACCCTTGCGATCAACATGGTTTCCAAGGCTTCCTAATAATTGGAGATTAATCTAGCCTTGGTGCAGAATTAATCTGAATTTTATTAAAGACAGGAGGCGAGTATTTTGCATTACTTCCTGTACTGAATAACCTCCACCAGCAAAACAGTTAATGATAAAAGAACTAGACTTGTGCATTCGTCTTCGGGCGAACATGAAAACGAACAAGAAAAGTGCGTTTTCGTGTTCGTTCCGAAGACATGAAGAAGAGAAGACAGTGCCGGTAAAACGTAGGCGAAGACGAAGACTCACACACGAAGAATCTTCGCCTTCGTCTACTATTCTCCCCGGTCCCTTCCCCATCTAACTTACCTTATCTTCACAGCATCGCGGGAGTTGACTGAAGTGGAAATCCGCAGGTTCGTCGTCAGGGGTTACAGGGCAGTGTGAGTGACCAATAGGGCTCACTCGCACGGCCTTTTTAACTCCTGAATTCCGCTCCCGTTAACCCCTGCGATGCTGCGTTGGATAACGGGAGCAGAAATCCGTAGGGTAAAGGGCTGTGCAGGCGACCAATAGGCTCACTCGCACGGCCCCTTACCACTAGTTGCTAGGCAGAAAAAACCCTGCTGCAACAGTTAAAAGTCCGTGCCAGCGACCGACAAAGTCGCTGGTACGGACATTTAACTGACACAGCAGGGACACCAGTGGTCTCCCCGCTGTGTCAGTTAAATGTCAGTGCCAGCGACCAACAAAGTCGCCGGTACGGACATTTAACTTAGCATAAATAACTTACTATAACTTCGGACACAATGCTGCCCTCTGTTGGTTTCACATTAAGTAGCATATGCTTGAAATCCAAAGTTATTATGCTACTCAATGTAAAACCAACAGAGGGCAGCATTCTGTCCGAAGATATATTAGCCATATGTGGCAGTGTGTTCTTTTTCATCTATTAATTATTTAAATAAAATATATCCCCATGATCCGCTGGTCTCCCCGCTGCAAGAGTTAAATGTCCGCACTCGCGGACATTAATTCTGTCGAACTTGCAAACTCTTTTTTTCTATTTATTTTGGGGTTTTTTTGTATTAAACTGTTAGACGAAAGGATCATGGGAATGTATTTTATTTGAATAAATGCAAATGAGCACACTGCCACATATGGCTAATATATGTTCGGACAGAATGCTGCCCTCTGTTGGTTTTACATTAAGTTGCATAATAACTTTGGATTTCTTTCAAGCATATGGAACAATGCTACTTAATGTAAAACCAACAGAGGGCAGCATTCTGTCCGAACATATATTAGCCATATGTGTTCGGACAGAATGCTGCCCTCTGTTGGTTTTACATTAAGTAGCAAAATAAATAACTGGATTTCAAGCATATGGAACAATGCTACTTAATGTAAAACCAACAGAGGGCAGCATTCTGTCCGAACATATATTAGCCATATGTGGCAGTGTGCTCATTTGCATTTATTCAAATACAATATAGGTCCAACGACTCCAGACCTTCCAAGCCTGGAGGTAGGATTTCCTGGTGCCAGGAGCCCAGGATCCCCAGAGTAGATCTCGAGCCGTTGCCGATAAACCTGACATGTCCCAGGATCCCCGGAAACTGTCCAGGCCGCCAGGGACAGGCGGTCCTGCAGGACCAGAGGGTGTGGATACCCGTCTGGGTCCAGCAAGAGGTCCCCCAACGATGGAAGAAGGGGATCCGCACAAGACAGCTCCAGGAGCAACGTGAACCAAGGTTGAGTTCTCCAGAGGGGGGTCAACAGAACGACTGAAGGAACGCGTCCGCAGTCGCTGGCATCCCTCCAATGGCGCGAGAACCAGTCCGCTACCAAATTGTCTGTCCCGGGTAGATACTCCGTCCGAATTGACAGATGATTGTCTAGACAATATTGATAGAGATCCTTGGTCAGCTCGGTCAGAAGTCGCGAGCGAGTGCCCCCCAGACGATTGATGTACCTCACCGCGGACACGTTGTCCATGCGCAGAACCAGGGAGCAGTGCGTAAGGTTCTTGGTAAAACTGCGAACCGCGAAGGAGCCGGCTATCAGCTCGAGACAATTGATGTGAAGGCCGCGCTCCTCCGCGGTCCACGGACCTCCTGTGGCCACCGAGCCACAAGCCGCTCCCCAGCCCAACAGACTGGCGTCGGAGTCCAGAACGAAGTCCGGAACCGAGCCGAAAATGGCACGACCGTTCCAAGCTTCCATGTGCCCCAGCCACCAGCGGAGTTCCAGACAAGCTTTGTCGGAAAGAGTGATAAGGTGATCGTAAGAACCCGACGCGCAAAGATGGAAAGTCTTTAAGCGCTGAAGGGCACGATAGTGGAGAGGGCCCGGGAAGATAGCCTGGATAGATGAGGACAGAAGGCCAATAACCCTTGCGAGGTTCTGAAGGGAAACGCAGCGACGACTGAGCAGGCGACGGATCTCCTTTTTTATAGATTGGACCTTTGCGGCCGGTAATCTGAGTACCGCTGCCACGGAATCCACTGTGAACCCTAGAATTTGGACAGTCTGAGTGGGGGAGAGAGATGACTTCTCCACATTGATAACGAACCCTAGATCCTGAAGGAGACGGACCGTGGTCGCGGTGTCGCGAAGGAGGGTCTCCACGTCGCCCGCCATAAGGAGGATGTCGTCTAGATAAATAATGGCGCGGATGCCCCTCGTACGAAGAAACTCCATAACCGGCTTTAGTAGCTTCGTGAAGCACCAGGGAGCCGAGCTGAGGCCGAAAGGGAGACAAGTGAACTGCCAAAGGCGGTTTCGCCAATGGAACTGCAGAAAACCCCTGTCGTCCGGGTGCATGGGAACGGTAAGGTAGGCGTCCTTTAAGTCGAGCCTCGTACACCAATCGTTGGTACGTAAGAGGTCGCGGAGGAGATGTATGCCCTCCATCTTGAAATGACGGTAAACTATGAATGGATTGAGGGCCCGCAGATTTATGACGGGGCGAAAGTCTCCCGACTTCTTGCGCACTAGGAAGATGTTGCTTAAGAAACGAGGGGAACCTGACGCCCGTTCTATAGCCCCTTTGTCCCGAAGCGAGCAGAGTTCTGAATGGACGAGAGCGGCCGCCGCGCGCGCAAATCGAGGGGGGCAAAGAGGAGACGCCTGGACCGGGGGCGAAAGGAACTCCAGACGAAACCCTAGGACCGTCTGAAGAACCCAGGGGTCCGAGGAAAGGGCCGACCAAGCATGGAAAAAATGGGCGAGTCTGCCCGCAATAGGTAGAGAAGGATAAACAGGAGAGATTTTTACCTGACGCAGTCTTCTCCCTGAAGGACGAAGATCCTCTACCACGGTAGGCTCCACGCTGGAATGGTGTGCGGAAACGGGACTGGAAGGTGTTGGACGAGTCCTGGTATCGAGGTCTTAAGCCGAAGGTGGCTGATCTGCTGGCGGCACGACCCCTCTGCCGGCCAGCCCTGGCGGAAAAACGGTCGCCGGATCAGAATAAATTCTTCAAAGATGTCTGCGCCTTCTCCAAGGAGGTGAAGACTGTAACGTGACGCGTGAGATCCTTGAGGAACTTTTCTCCAAAAAGCAACCCGTTCGCTTCAGGACCAAGCTCCTTGGGAGCCAACTCCACTAACTTGGCATCGAGCTTGAAGAGAGCCGCTTTACGGCGCTCGGCTGACAGGGCACAATTAGCATTTCCCAGAAGGCATAGGGCTCTCTGGGTCCATTCGCGGACCAAATGAGGATCCAATGGAGATCCATCGAGAAAGGCCTCGTCCGCCATCTGAAAGATGTGAGTAAGAGGACCCGTGACATCCAAGAGCTTGTCTTGAGTGGAACGCAGACCAAGCTCAATCCCCTTCCTGGGGTCCTTGCCATTCCGTGTGAGGAACGTAACAAATGATTGGTCAAACTCAGGTGTATTGGTGACCTTGGCGGGAACGGTTGGCCTGGGGAATTCTGACCGGAGCCGCTGGCGAACCTCTTTATCCAGGGGTCTGCGGATCCAAAACTTGATAAACTCCGCAATGTGATCCGATGGGGTCCATTCGGTGGAGCGTGGATGACGTATTGCCCTGGGGTCAAAAAGTGGGATGCCCATCTGATCGGTGACCTCAAAAGGTTGATCCTGCTTGGAACAGGAGGGTTTGGGGTCGTCGGGTGGCAAAACGGGAGCCAAACAGGAAGGAGAGCCGTGACCAGAGGAGCCCGCCTGATACTCATCTGAGATTTCGTATTCTGCCTCTAGGTCGGCTGATAGTGACCCGGGATCTGTGACAGGCCTGGATTGCTTCAGAGGAGCCTTGCCCTTGTCCGAGAGGGATGGGGCAGCCGCCCAACTACGTTTGCGGGATGTATCCCGGTCGGTGGGGGAGATGGAAACCCCATTGTCAGATTCCTCGGCCTCAGCCGGAATGATTGCCTGGCCCGGGCGGGATTGTTGAGCTTCAGCCAGAGCAGCGGGCAGAGAGGCCGCTAATGCAGCACGAAGCCATGCCTGAAAAGCTGCGGGGATGGGTGTCTCCGAATCATCCGCCATAATGCCCAATGTGTTATCTGAAACACATAAAAGGGAAATAGTAAGAGAGAGGCAAGGATAAACCGCTTGTATATTGGGGTAGCAGCTCCTAATAGCAATACATAAATATAGCGGTAGCACAGAGGCGGGAAAGGGGGGGGTCACCCCCACCAGACAGCATAGGGGTACACGCTGGTAAATAAAAGGGTACGTGACCCTGTAGTAAATGGTGGGTCCAAGACCCAAATAACCTGAGAGCCAGAAGGCAGCAAATAGCAAAGGGGTTCACCCTAGCCAGCGTAAAAGGAGGGGGTTCACCCCAACAGTCAGGCAACAATATAAATGTAAGATGCAGGCAGGCTTAACAATATAAGCAGGTTGTAGGTAAAAGTACAATTTTTTATAAACTGAAAATAAAATAAATGGAGTAGCCGGGAATTGAACTCAGGGTCCTATACCTAAAATACCTGCACAGTACCACTGTGCTATGGAAAACAAAATGGGAAAAAATATATAAATAACGGCCGGATTGCGAACTAGTAGTTCACAATCCGAGCCAGCGTCGACCAGGAAGGCTGGACGAACCCGCTGCGCGGTCTCAGATACTAGAGACCACACGGCTGGGAAACCCAGCCGGGAAAAGTTAACTACAGTACCCCGGCCAGATTGCAGACAGAAAGCCTACAATCCGAGACCGCGGCGAAGGACAGGTTGAGTGATCCCGCCAACCAGGGACCACGCGGCCGGAAAGCTCAGCCAACAAAGAGAAAAAACCATTGCGGGACGACACAGCCGCGCGGATGGAAGCCCGCGAAGTCGTGTCACGCGGCAAAGAAGCCGCGGCACGACCGCGAGGCGCAGGCCCACGTGACAGTCGTGAAGATAACGACGTAGACACGCAGGTGGGAAAGCAAACAAGGAGGAAAAACACCAATGGAGACTAAACAATAAAAATCATAATAATAAGAAAAATAATAAAGGTAGGACAAAGTAGAAAAATTAAGAATACAACTGAGAAACCAAAGAAATACAAATAGACAAAATGCAAGCTACCACAAAATGGCAATAAATCCCAATAGCCAAATAACAATATACCAGATAGGAATATAAGTAATAGGCCTAGTATAATAAATAGGCCTAGTATTAATAAAGGCAAATAAAATGGAAGGTTCTCACCTGGAGGCTAAGCAGCAAAGAAATAGGAGGAGTGACCGGACTTTGTATCATTTACAGGGTTTTTGGGCTCTGTTCTTATTGGTTATTGTTCTTTTATCATTAACTGTTTTGCTGCTGGAGGTTATTCAGTAAAGGAAGTAATGCAAAATACGAAGCCTCCTGTCTTGCTGTAAAATTTATATATAATAGTATATGTGACTGTGTGTATGTGATATATATAAATATACGCCTATGTGTGTAATCTGACCCGCTTCATAGTGTGTCCCTGAATAGCAGAAATAAAATGTGGTCACCCTATTATATTTTTGGAACATAGAATTTTTATTGAGATTTACATCGGTTAGAGAAATATCACAATACGAAATGGTAGATACACAATAGTCCACGGTACATTGTAACCAAAACGCGCAGAATACAGGCAGAGTTGGATTGACATACATAGGAAAGAAACTATTTGTCCGCCAGAGAAATCTCATTTAAAATTTTCAAAATTCATCTGCGTAAGTAAGCTGACAAAGTAATAATTCAAACAATCCAAGGGAAAAACAGAAGGGGAAAAAAAGGAGGGGGGGGGAGGGGTTATGCAGGAACATATCCATCGATTCTCACTAACTGCTTTCATATACCAAGGAGTGCGCATGTTCCCCAAGATACAACCACTAGACACAGGGGAGAACGTGTGAGTATAGTAATCATCCCAATAGAGTGGAAGAGATGTACAAAACCTCCCGGATCGTGGGGGGAGAGGTATTTTCCCATTTTTGGGCAATGCAGACCTTTGCTGCAATCAGAACATGTGCTAAAAGCTTCCTATGTGGTGTTTCCAGTGAGTGCGGGAACATATCCAGCAAGTCCTCCTCAACCACTGGAATATGTAGCAGGTGAGTAATGAGATGAAAGATTTGCTTCCAAAACGACTGAAGCGCTGGGCATGCCCACCACACATACAACATAGTACCCACCGCGCCACACTGTCTCCAACAAAGCGGCGATGTGAAGGGATACATTTTAGCAAGCATAGCAGGTACATAGTACCAGCGAAAAAGAACCTTGTGGTTGGTTTCAAAATGAGTGGCATTCCGGGACACCCCCTGGAAGCTCGCAAGAGCATTGTACCAGATTCTGACACCATATGTGCGACCAAGCTCTTTCTCCCATTGTAGCATATACAGGAGTTTGTCCTCAGACACATGACCCAGCAGAGCCGCATAACAAAAGGAGATAGCTTTCGGGACATTTGACGCCCTCCGGCAAAGCTTAAGAATTGGTGAGGCAGGAGAGGCGGGAGAGGCAAAGGCGCAGAGTGACTCAAATGTGTGAGGAGAGCGTTGCGGAGTTGCAGATATTTTAAAAAATCTTGTCGTGGGTAGAGAGTTTGTAACGATTGGAAAGTCTGCATCCGACCATGAGAGAAAAGGTGGGAGATGGAGGCAACACCCCTGTGAATCCAGTCCTCCAAAGAAACATGTGGCAGAAGGGGTTTCAAAGCCGATAGGGGAGCCGAGCTGTGAAGCCTAGAAGGACATCTTAGCATAGAACAATATTTATCCCATACGCGCATAGACAGCAGTGTTGTATCCAAGATATCCGGCAATGGGGGTCTGTGTTCCTTAGGGAGCCAAAGGACGTCACGTAACAAAAACAGAGAAGCATAGAGAGATTCCCGATCAACCCTTGCTACCTGGTTGCGGTCTGAAAAAAGAAGAATAGACTGTGCAAGGTTGGCGGCTAGATAATACGTCTTGATGTCAGGAACTCCTAGACCTCCCAACAGCTTAGAGCATTGCACAACCCTGAGCTGGAGTCTGGGCGTTTGTTGAGCCAGATAAACTTGGACAGCCGCGCTTGCATACGACAAAGAAAAGCTGTAGGTAATGTGATTGGGATAGTGCGGAAAAGGTACAGTAACTTCGGAAGTGAGTTCATTTTAAAGGAGACTATACGACCCAACCACGAAATTTCCAGTTTCAACCATCTATTAAAGTTGTTGCTGATCTTATTCCATAGAGGTAGGAAATTGACGCGGAACAGGGTAGAAGGGAATTTGGTGATTCGGAGTAGACAATGTAATCGGATCTCCCAGAATAATCAAAGGACTGAGATAAATCCTCGATCATATACTCCCGATAACCAATGCTGAGGGCTTGAGATTTAGACCTTGTAATAGTTTAGACCTTGTAATAGGATAGACACCCAAATGCCTCCAAGAGACGAGATAAATTTAGTAGTGTAGTCAATGGTTCCATGAGGGTTAAAAGGAGGTCATCTGCGTATAAACACAATTTCGATTCATCGGATTCATATCCTAGCAATTGCTAGCGCTTCCATAGCCGGGGCAAAAAGGAGAGGGGAAAGCGGACATCCCTGTCTGGTTCCGTTATGAATGTTGAATGGCTTGGAGAGGAATCCCGAAGTGTAGGCTCTTGCCCTGGGGCGATGATATAGAATATTGACCGCCTTCGGCAATCCAAAAGCACCCAGTACCAATAACAGGTAGCCCCAATGTAAGCGATCAAACGCCTTTTCAGCGTCCAAAGATAGAAGGAGACAGGGCGAGTTCATCCTCCGAGGAAGAGAGGTAATGTTGATAATTCTTCTCGTATTGTCAGATGGTTGCTGCCCTAGAATGAAGCCAACGTGGTCGTTTCGAATTGGAGCTGGGGGTAGTGCATTCAGGTAATTTTGAGTATAATTTTGTGTCCGTGTTCAGCAAGGAGATGGGCCTGTAATTTGCACATTCAGTAGGGGATTTCCCAGGTTTGGGAATAGTGACCACATAGGCCTCGGACATTTCTTGAGGTAGGGGTCCCGCGTCCATGAAACCAGAGAAAAGCTCACTGAGCCAAGGGGCAAGTATGTGTTTGAATTTCTGGTAGTATACTTTGGACAGGCCGTCTGGACCCAGGGCTTTGTGAGATTTGAGACCGGCAATAGTCTTCTCCATTTCTTCTGTCGAAGGTGGTTTAAGAAGGATTTCCCATTGATTTCTGGGGAGCTTCGGTTTGCGGTTGTGGCAATCCCTTCTGCGCGTGTAAACTATACAGTGCCTCGTAAAAGTCCAAGTAATATGTTGCTATCTGATCACAGAGCGAATGAATCTTTAGGTCACTAACCACTGGCCAGTGTCAATCAATAGCCAGTCACCCAATCTGATCTTTATGTCTAACAATTTAACACTATATCTAAATGTATCTAACACTATTACTGCAAACACTTTAACCCCTTGCCTAACCACTACATATAAACACTATTGTGTATTAGTCATTTGCTTTCTAGTAGGTTTTGAATTGTTTTACTTTGCTGTTTGGTTTAACTAGTTTCTTACTAGTTATTTTGTTATTTTTTTCAAATTAGCTGATTTGTTGAGGTAGCTGGTTAATGGTTATTGGTTCTTGATTGGATTTTTTAATGAAAATGGCTGATAGAAAATTCAGTGCAGATGAGTTTGCTTATGGGTATTTTGTGGCATCTGATTCCGATTCAGACTCAGAATACAAGACAGAATCCTGTTCAACTTGCTCGGTTGGCTCCATTCAATTACTTGGTTAAAAACATAATTTTTTTAAATTCAAGAATGCAGAGTTGGCTTGGCTTGAAACCAATGTGATTTGGGGGCATGCTGTGACTATGAGTATTATTATTATACTTTATTTATAAAGCGCCGTCAGATTCCGCAGCGCTGTACAAGTTAGAAAATGTTACAAATAACGACAAGTACAATGCAGCAATTGACATACAGATACAAGAGGAATGAAGGGCCCTGTTTCTGCAGGAACTTACAATCTAGGTGGATAAGGGGTGAGAAAAAGGCAGTTAGGACTGCGGTAAGTAGGAGGCCGGTAAGGAGGTTGTTGCAGTAGTCTAGACGGGAGATAATAAGGGAGTGGATTAGTTGTTTGGCGGAATTTTGTAAATGTTTGTAAAAGATAGGTTTGAGTCTAGGGTCACTCCGAAGCAGCGGACTTGTGGTGAAGGAGGGACAGTTATAGAAAGGTCAGAGAGGTGAATAGAGTTAGAGGGAGGGATTAGAAGGAGCTCAGTCTTAGACATATTTATCTTGAGGTGGTGAGAGGCCATCCAGAAAGAGATGCCAGATAGGCAGCTGCTGATCTGAGGACAGATGCAGAGAGATTGTGGGAGAGATAGATTTGTGTGTCGTCTGCATTGAGGTGGTATTTGAAGTCAAAGCTGTCTAAGTTTTCCAAGTGAGGAAGTATAGATGGAGAATAGTAGAGGACCCAGGACAGAACCCTGAGGTACTCTAACAGACAGAGGCATTGAAGAGGAGGAGTCAATAGCAAAAGACACAGAGAAGGATCTATTGGAAAGATACGAGTTACTCCAGGAGAGAGCAGTATCACAGAGACCAAGAGAACTGAGGAAAAGGGGGTGGTCGACTATGTGGAATGCAGCAAAGAGGTCAAGTAAGACTAGGATAGAGTAGTGGCCATTGTTTCTAGCAGATAGAAGGTCGTTTGTGACCTTGGTGAGATCAGTTGCAGTTGAGTGCTGTGGGCGGAAACCAGATCATGATTATGAATAAAACATAGCATGTAGTGTGTTATTCATAAGGTTCATATTTAATATATTTTGTCCTTTTTTAACAAGCATTTAAAAGAGATGTAATCAGATATCCTGATGCTGTATTAGTTGTGTAAGAAAAAAGTTTTTTTGAATCACTGTATTATTTTTAATAATGAAATACATAATAAAGAAAACATAACTTGAATACATAATGAAGAAAATATAACTTGTTTTATTATCCTTGATGTAACCTTCCTGCAAATGGTTGGACCATGGAGTTTATCACTTGTATCCATAAAAGGTAATCTTATGCTAGAATCAATTTTCATTAAGTTGTTACATTTTATCGGAGTCATGAAGTCCCAAGTGCATTACTTTACATTTATCAACATTGAACTGCAGCTGGTTGATTCTTGTACATTCAACTAATTTACTTAAATAATTTGCCATTTGTTTGTTAATAGTATATTGTTGTGACAGTATCTGTAGTGAAATCAGTAGTGTCCGTTTGTAAATTGTGTATTGTCTTTGATATCGCAAGTCTTTTGAAATGTATCCTTGTAAACATGCAGTGCCAATTATTCCTATAAGAATTGTGTGTCTCCTACTATACTTTGTTAGATTTTAGTTACATCTTAACTGCATCCTTGTTATCATACTTTTCATCCCCAATGTAGCCCTGCACAGTATTAAACCCTCCATTTTTTTTATCAAAGAAGCAATTTCTTGTTATTTGTGGTAAGTGTATTTAAACAATTTACCCCTAAATGAAGGTGTGTCGGGATATATAGGGTCTGTGAGCATCCGGAGGCTGCTCCTTGCGGTGGGGGTATGTAACGTTCACCCTTCGCTGTATGGACTACGTTAAACTTTGTGCTACTCATTTTACGTTTTCAGCCACTAGTGGCCGCCCTTGCCACTCAGAACCACTCAGACTGGTTATCAGGTCCAGCTGCAGTTGATTTCATGATCAAGACAACCTTTATAAACCTGCCCAGCCCTGCAGTCTGGGCCTTGACATTGACGTTTGAGGACTACCTGTTTGGTTCCTGCTTTGGTTCCTGCTTTGGTTCCTGCTTTGGTTCCTGCTTTGGTTCCTGCTTTGTCTCCTGCCATGTTCCTGAGTTGCGGCCAGCGCCCCACTAAGTGGACTCCCAAGCCGAGTACCCTGCAAGTGGGCAACCTGCCGTGTGCCCTGCAAGTGGGCAACCTGCCGTATTCCTGAGTTGCGGCCAGCGCCCCACTAAGTGGACTCCCAAACTGAGTACCCTGCAAGTGGGCAACCTGCCGTGTGCCTTGCAAGTGGGCTTCTAGTCGTGTGCCCTGCAAGAGGGCTTCCTGTCGTGTGTGTGTGCCCCAACGAGAGGGCTTCCTGTTGTGTGTGTGCCCCAACGAGAGAGGGCTTCCTGTCGTGTGTGTGCCCCAACGAGAGGGCTTCCTGTCGTGTGTGTGCCCCAACGAGAGGGCTTCCTGTCGTGTGTGTGCCCCAACGAGAGGGCTTCCTGTCGTGTGTGTGCCCCAACGAGAGGGCTTCCTGTCGTGTGTGTGTGCCCCAACGAGAGGGCTTCCTGTCGTGTGTGTGCCCCAACGAGAGGGCTTCCTGTCGTGTGTGTGCCCTGCAAGAGGGCTTCCTGCCGTGTGTGCCCCAACCCGAGGGCTTCCTGCCGTGTGTGCCCCAACCAGAGGGCTTCCTGCCAAGTGACTTTCTTTGTGTATATATATTGTACCATCATATGCAATACAACTCTTAATCCGCATCCCAAGTCTTTGAGTTATTTCCTGCGCCTGTCTGTACCAACCCCAAGCCATCATGCATCGTGGGGTACAGACAGAGCCCCTCGTATCCCCTGCACCTGGGCTCCTTATCTACCTGTGTCCTCGGTTCGTGACACAGAGTGGCATAAAGGCGCCGGAGGAGGCGGCCCGGCATCCACACCATGGCCTATTTCAATCCCCCTCGCAGCTGTTTCCAATGTTGGTCTGCCGGCTGCCCGGCCCACAGACCGACCGGCCCACTGGGAAATTTCCCGGTGGGCCAGTCTGGCCCTAGATGCGGGTGGCGGAGTGAGAGGGCTTGAGCAGGAGCACTTGGGAGCCGAGGTGAGAGCAGACCTGCAGGCTGATAGGCGGAACTCCGGGTCGTGTTTGCAATCTATGCGATGTTGGAGGTTCTGCGGCTGAAAGCCATAGAGATTCTTACCTCGGCTTCCCATTTCAGGATGAGCAGTCAGCAGCCCCGCATGCCGCTCATTTGCGCCCCGCGTGCTTATCCAAGCTTATCAATTCAGGTGTCCTGATTTCAGAAATACCTAATTTTATATAGATTTTCCATACTTTCCCAGCACTTATAGGGAACATACTATAAGGTGTACATTATTTGTAGATTTTTTATGCTTATGGCTTAACAGGTTTGGGGGTTGTGAACAGGGGCAGGAGGGGGTAGATGTTGCGTTAGGTCAATGGGATTTAAGCCTTTTTTTTTGTCTTTTATTATTATTTATCTTTTTTATATATTTTTTCATTTTTATATTTTATTTTTTGTATTTTGTGTGTGTGTGTATATGTATATATATATATATTTTTTAAATGGTTAGAGGTCCTCTTAGGGACCTCTTGAACATGTTATTAATGCCAGTGATGTCACAATGACATTGTTTTTTTTAAATTATTTATTGTAGTATTTTATTTTAGTGATTAAAAAAAAACAAAAAAAAACACTAACCTTTTTTCCTCCGTTTCCTTTTTCAGCATGGGAGGAGGGTGAGAAACATGGTTTCTCACTCTCCTCCCTGAGATCCCCCTGCACCGATCACACTGTGATCTGTATGCAAGTCCCCACAGACTTGCATAGAGATCACAGTGTCTGTGCCTCATCGGATGACCTTCCGGGTGACGTCAGCAGTGACGCAACCCGGAAGGGAATGCACGATCGGCATTTAAAAATGTAACAGTTTTGCGGCTTTCGTGCCGGAAGCTGTTACATCAAATCGGGCTTCTGTCTAGGGGCGCTTAAAAACACACGATCGCGAATAGCTCGTACACAAATGTGAAAAAAGAAAAAAGTGTCATTTGAATATTACTAGTTACTTTAAATATTCTTTTTCTGCAACACTTGTGGTCAAGTTACAGAAGCTTTCTATGTCAGTAGTATGTTGTAGCACTCTCTATTCTAAGCATAAAACGGTTAAAAGATGAAAGTTGGGACTTCAGGTGAGTTCAATTAACCTGTACTGCAATGTTTAACCCCTTCAGTCCCCTATGGATGTACCGATACATCCAAAAAGCGCATGCCAGGAATCCCCTATGGACGTACCGGTACGTCCTGCCCTTCTTGCAGCGGCAGGGACACATCTCTGCCACTGCATGGGAGATCAGCCTGGACTCCCCCCTGATAGGAAAAGCCAGCATCACCGGCTTTCTGCTGCCCGATTTGATGTAGAAAGTGAAGAATGTGAAACCAAGTGTCAAAAAAGTGAGAATAAAGAGAGAAAAAGAATTACTTTCCTTTCTTGAGATCGGGTTTATAGCTGCAGCCCTATGAACACTCTCCACGGAATGTTGAAAAAGGGAATACAAATTTGACTTCTGTCTAGGGGCACTTAAAAACACACGATCGCGAATAGCTCGTACACAAATGTGAAAAAAGAAAAGAAAAAATAGTGTGATACAGTAAACAAATTGAAACTCTGGCACAAAGCTTCAATAAATGCACTCACAATGTGGATGGATCTTAAGCGCATATATCAAACCACTCCTAGGTATATGTGTTGGTTCCTTGGCTCCACCTGTATGGAAGACAAGAAATATCTGATAGGGTAATACCTTTACAATCAGTATGTGTGCTATAAGGTAATGCACTCACATTTAGTTGAAAGATATCAATCTCGTCTGGTTTGTTGTCCTGGATCGGGGCCAATCCCTTGATGAAGTTCCTGAGGTGGCTTTGCTGGATTCCACAAGAAAGTTTCTTCAATGTTCCAGTGTGAATGTTGGTAAAGTGCAAGTGCTTATGTGGTTGGTATGATAAATAGTGTATGTTTAATGATTCATGAACTGGTAATATGTGCCATAAGTAGATCAAAAAATACCAGATAAGTAGATAAATGAATCAATGATTTAATCTGGGACTTAGCCCTTACCAAACACTAGTCGGCAACTACACCATATAGGTGTTTGCAAAGTTGTCCGAACGCAATAAAAAGTAATTAAACAGTATTAAAAAATATGTAAGTAGAATAAAATGAATAAAAAGACGAATAAAGTCCAAAGTAAACAGTCCTCAATGCGTTTCGCCGATCAAAAATATATTCAAAAAGGGGACAAAAAGTGACCCGGGGAATTATAGGCCTGTTAGTTTAACTTCTGTTGTGTGTAAACTGTTTGAGGGTTTCCTAAGAGATGCTATTTTGGAGTATCTCAATGAAAATAAGTGTATGACTCCATATCAGCATGGGTTTACAAGGGATCGGTCCTGTCAAACTAACCTGATCAGCTTTTATGAGGAGGTGAGCTCAAGACTGGATCGGGGTGAATCGCTGGATGTCGTATATCTTGATTTTTCCAAAGCATTTGATACGGTGCCACATAAAAGGCTCGTACATAAAATGAGAATGCTTGGGCTGGGGGAGAATGTGTGTATGTGGGTAAGTAACTGGCTCAGTGATAGGAAACAGAGGGTGGTTATTAATGGTACATACTCTGAGTGGGTGACTGTTGCTAGTGGGGTACCACAGGGGTCAGTTTTGGGTCCTATTCTTTTTAATATATTTATTAATGACCTTGTAGAGGGATTGTATAGTAAAGTATCAATCTTTGCAGACGATACTAAGCTCTGTAACGTGGTTAACACAATAGAGGACAGCGCACGATTACAAATGGATCTGCATAGGTTGGAGGCTTGGGCTGGGATGTGGCAGATGAGGTTCAACACAGATAAATGTAAGGTTATGCACATGGGGAAGAAAAATCCAGGCTGGGAATATGTATTAAATGGGAAAACACTGGGGACGACTGACATGGAAAAGGACTTAGGAGTTTTAGTTAACAGTAAATTTACCTGTAGCGACCAGTGTCAGGCAGCTGCTGCTAAGGCAAATAAAATCATGGGGTGCATCAAAAGGGGCATAGATGCCCACGACAAGGAAATAATTCTACCCCTGTACAAGTCACTAGTCAGACCACACATGGAATACTGTGTACAGTACTGGGCACCAGTGTACAAGAAAGATATAGTGGAGCTGGAGAGGGTTCAAAGACGGGCAACCAGAGTAATAAGGGGAATGGGAGGACTACAGTACCCAGAAAGATTATCAGAATTGGGGTTATTTAGTTTGGAAAAAAGACGGCTTAGGGGGGACTTAATAACTATGTATAAATATATAAGGGGACAGTACAGAGATCACTCCCAGGACCTATTTATACCCAGGACTGTATCTATAACAAGGGGACATCCTCTACGGCTGGAGGAAAGAAGGTTTCTACACCAGCACAGACGGGGGTTCTTTACAGTAAGAGCGGTGAGATTATGGAACTCTCTGCCAGAGGAAGTGGTGATGGTAAACTCAATAAAAGAGTTCAAAAGGCGCCTGGACGTGTTTCTTGAAAGCAATAATATTACAAGTTATCGATATTAGATTAATAGGGACAGAACGTTGATCCAGGGATTTATTCTGATTGCCATATTTGGAGTCGGGAAGGAATTTTCCCCCTGGTATGGGGCAATTGGCATCTGCTTCATAAGGGTTTTTTGCCTTCCTCTGGATCAACACAGTAGGGACACAATATGTATATAGGTTGAACTTGATGGACTTTGGTCTTTTTTCAACCTTATGAACTATGTTACTATGTTACTATGTAAAGGCTTCCTCAGGAGGTATGGTCGTGACCAAGTGGTGTTCTTTCTTTTATGTTCCCCCGGATGCGTCATCCGCATTTCTTTCGTTCCGTCTGCTTGTGTATCTGCTCCCGTCACGTCATCGCGTCTTCATTCTGCGGCGTACGTGCGTGCGGTGTATCTCGTTTCCATGTTATCTCTCGTGCTTCGTTCCTTTCAACCCGTATAATATATCGGGTGTGTGGATTCTCTTTTATCTACGTGAGATGAGGGATCACGTATCCCGGGAACAGAATAAAGGTTAAATACATCAACATTGCGGCGTTTGTTTTATTTGGGTCTCGGGGGGACGGTTTGCAAGGGGATTATTTTATGTGTGAGTTAATATATGCTGGTTAAAATGGTATAGACATGTATGTATGAAAAAATAATAGTATGTGGGTTTATGGATTTGGGAAAAGGTTCTGGAGGGACACATGTATATCAACTACTCTTAAGAGGATAAAGTAAACAAGTGAAGTTGTCAGTGTGGGAATATGGTTCCACTTGAGGTGTCTATGTGTATATAAAAAAGGGGTACAGACGGGAACACATAAAAAAGAAGAAGAATCAATGAAAAATAAAAAATATATATAATCCAGTATATAGATCATTAAGGTGCATATATGAATAAAATCGACCAATAGGGTGCATATATGTTTTTTTGGGTGGATCCTCCGTGTCTACACCGTGAAGGAGGTAGGTGTTATCATATGGCACCATTAAAGAGGTAAGTTAGTTTTTTATATTTTATTCCTTTTTTGTTTTTTATCTTGTGAAAGGTAGGTAAGATCATTTTATATAAATTATCTTTGTTATAATTTTGTAAAAAGTAAGTGAGATCCAAAAAAATTGATATTACTACAGGAAAGACAGAATGTCTATTTCTAGGTTTAGGCCACCTTTTTTATAGGTCTTTAATTTGAAAATCCATTCGGTTTCTCTTTTGGATAGATGTTCTATATTGTTGCCCCCTCTCCAGTTGGGGGGCACCCAATCTATACCTATAATTCTTAGTGTCTCTAAAGAGAACCATGGACAAGAGTTACAATGTTTAGGTACACTATGTTTGATGTTTTTGTTCCTAATATTCCCTATATGTTCCAAGATACGTTCCTTCAGCGGTCGGATGGTTCTTCCAACGTATTGCAGCCCACAGGGGCATTCTAAAAGGTATACAACATTTTTGGAATTACAGTTAATGAAATGTTTGATATTATATGTACTGCCTGTGTTGTTGCCTATGAAGCTGTCGGTCTTTTTGGGTAAATGTGTACACATTTTACAATGACCGCATATAAAAAACCTTTAGGTTTTGTACTCAAAAAGTTACCAATATTTTTTGGTTTGGTACTCTTAGGAAGTACGCTCGGGGCTAACATGGTTTTCAGAGTGTCCGCTCTTTTGTAAATAATCTGGGGTTTATCTGGAAGTATCTTTCCTAGGACACAATCATTTTTCAGTATGTGCCAATGGCTTCCCATTATTCTTTTTATCTTGTGTGCTTGTGAGTTGTATTTTGTGAAGAAAGAAAAACTAAAATCTTTCTTGTCCTTTTCAATTGTATCTTGTTTCTTTCCCTCTAACAGCTGGTTTCTGTCTATCTGTTGTACCTGCCGAAGGCTGTTTTGTAACCTCTCGGAGGGATAGTTTTTTTCCCGAAACTTCTGTGTTATCTCTTCAGCTTTAAGGTTGAAATCTTCCTGCTTTGAACAATTGCATTTTACTCTCATTAATTGTCCCTTAGGAATATTGTTGAGCCACATCGGATGGTGGCAACTTGTATATTCTATGTATCCGTTTTTATCTGTAGGTTTTGTGTAATTTCTGGAACAAATGATGTTATTCTCAGTAAATAGTTCCACATCTAGAAATTCTATATGTGTTTTTTGTATGTTGGAGGTGAATTTTTGGTTCGAAAATGAGTTTTATCTTCAAATGTGCGGAACGGCCATGGGCACCAGGTTTGCACCTAGCTACGCCAACCTATTCGTAGCTGAGTGGGAAAGGGATGCCATCTGGAATAACAACCCTGACGGTGCAAACCTGGTGCTATGGAAAAGATACATAGACAATGTCCTTATCATATGGAGAGGGACAATGGATGGACTCAACGCATTTGTACAGTATGTCAACAATAATGATTACAATCTGAAATTCACCTCCGCTTCACCGACAGCTTCATAGGCAACAACACAGGCAGTACATATAATATCAAACATTTCATTAACTGTAATTCCAAAAATGTTGTATACCTTTTAGAATGCCCCTGTGGGCTACAATACGTTGGAAGAACCATCCGACCGCTGAAGGAACGTATCTTGGAACATATAGGGAATATTAGGAACAAAAACATCAAACATAGTATACCTAAACATTGTAACTCTTGTCCACGGTTCTCTTTAGAGACACTAAGAATTATAGGTATAGATTGGGTGCCCCCCAACTGGAGAGGGGGCAACAATATAGAACATCTATCCAAAAGAGAAACCGAATGGATTTTCAAATTAAAGACCTATAAAAAAGGTGGCCTAAACCTAGAAATAGACATTCTGTCTTTCCTGTAGTAATATCCATTTTTTTGGATCTCACTTACTTTTTACAAAATTATAACAAAGATAATTTATATAAAATGATCTTACCTACCTTTCACAAGATAAAAAACAAAAAAGGAATAAAATATAAAAAACTAACTTACCTCTTTAATGGTGCCATATGATAACACCTACCTCCTTCACGGTGTAGACACGGAGGATCCACCCAAAAAAACATATATGCACCCTATTGGTCGATTTTATTCATATATGCACCTTAATGATCTATATACTGGATTATATATATTTTTTATTTTTCATTGATTCTTCTTCTTTTTTATGTGTTCCCGTCTGTACCCCTTTTTTATATACACATAGACACCTCAAGTGGAACCATATTCCCACACTGACAACTTCACTTGTTTACTTTATCCTCTTAAGAGTAGTTGATATACATGTGTCCCCCCAGAACCTTTTCCCAAATCCATAAACCCACATACTATGATTTTTTCATACATACATGTCTATACCATTTTAACCAGCATATATTAACTCACACATAAAATAATCCCCTTGCAAACCGTCCCCCCGAGACCCAAATAAAACAAACGCCGCAATGTTGATGTATTTAACCTTTATTCTGTTCCCGGGATACGTGATCCCTCATCTCACGTAGATAAAAGAGAATCCACACATCCGATATATTATACGGGTTGAAAGGAACGAAGCACGAGAGATAACATGGAAACGAGATACACCGCACGCACGTATGCCGCAGAATGAAGACGCGATGACGTGACGGGAGCAGATACACAAGCAGACGGAACGAAAGAAATGCGGATGACGCATCCGGGGGAACATAAAAGAACGAACACCACTTGGTCATGACCATACCTCCTGAGGAAGCCTTTGATCGGCGAAACGCGTTGAGGACTGTTTACTTTGGACTTTATTCGTCTTTTTATTCATTTTATTCTACTTACATATTTTTTAATACTGTTTAATTACTTTTTATTGCGTTCGGACAACTTTGCAAACACCTATATGGTGTAGTTGCCGACTAGTGTTTGGTAAGGGCTAAGTCCCAGATTAAATCATTGATTCATTTATCTACTTATCTGGTATTTTTTGATCTACTTATGGCACATATTACCAGTTCATGAATCATTAAACATACACTATTTATCATACCATCCACATAAGCACTTGCACTTTACCAACATTCACACTGGAACATTGAAGAAACTTTCTTGTGGAATCCAGCAAAGCCACCTCAGGAACTTCATCAAGGGATTGGCCCCGATCCAGGACAACAAACCAGACGAGATTGATATCTTTCAACTAAATGTGAGTGCATTACCTTATAGCACACATACTGATTGTAAAGGTATTACCCTATCAGATATTTCTTGTCTTCCATACACGTGGAGCCAAGGAATCAACACATATACCTAGGAGTGGTTTGATATATGCGCTTAAGATCCATCCACATTGTGAGTGCATTTATTGAAGCTTTGTGCCAGAGTTTCAATTTGTTTACTGTATCACACTATTTTTTCTTTTCTTTTTTCACATTTGTGTACGAGCTATTCGCGATCGTGTGTTTTTAAGCGCCCCTAGACAGAAGTCAAATTTGTATTCCCTTTTTCAACATTCCGTGGAGAGTGTTCATAGGGCTGCAGCTATAAACCCGATCTCAAGAAAGGAAAGTAATTCTTTTTCTCTCTTTATTCTCACTTTTTTGACACTTGGTTTCACATTCTTCACTTTCTACATCAAATCGGGCAGCAGAAAGCCGGTGATGCTGGCTTTTCCTGTCAGGGGGGAGTCCAGGCTGATCTCCCATGCAGTGGCAGAGATGTGTCCCTGCCGCTGCAAGAAGGGCAGGACGTACCGGTACCTCCATAGGGGATTCCTGGCATGCGCTTTTTGGATGTATCGGTACATCCATAGGGGACTGAAGGGGTTAAACATTGCAGTACAGGTTAATTGAATTCACCTGAAGTCCCAACTTCCATCTTTTAACCGTTTTATGCTTAGAATAGAGAGTGCTACAACATACTACTGACATAGAAAGCTTCTGGAACTTGACTACAAGTGCTGCAGAAAAAGAATATTTAAAGTAACTAGTAATATTCAAATTACACTTATATCCATACTCCCTAGTAAAACAATATGATCTGCAGCATGTCTCATTATAGATTTAGTAGCCACTAACTACTCAAGCATTAATTATATTAACCAAGAAGCTCAGAGTTGGCTTCACAGAATATATGAATCTGATGACTGGAAAAAATGTAATTCACAAAATGGGTGCACTGCAAATATTACAGTTAGAAATTGATAAACATATAAATTACTCCTGTTGTTGCTTTACAAGAACAAGGGTATATAAACCTTGGCAAAAACCTCTCCCAATTTTATTAGATGTAGAGTTGTAGGCAGTTTTATTGTTAACATCAGAGGTTGAGGCTAGACTAGAAACAAGGGAAGAAGTGCAGGCAAAAATCGGAATCGGTTTATTCTGAAACAAACATTTGAAAGGAACTATGAAAACGGATTACAGACACACATTATGTACCATGTGTCTGACCTAACTACAATGCTCACTCATCTTTTCCCCTAACCCATCCCACCCTATTTTAAGTATATGGATTCCGGAATAAAGTGGCCAATGTGTAAAGAAATGTAGAGAATTAGTTCATTTAATAAAGATATATAAATTAAATAATAAGATACCTTGTTGTTGAAAATGATAGTGGTAAGACCTGATACGGCTTTTTATTTTATCTCCTAGGCTGAGATGAATCCTTGTGTCTGGTGATAACTTTGGCTCCTGAAAGGACAGTTTTTAATACATTTGTTATAATGTCCACCATCACAGATATTTTAAACAGTTTACTGACCAAAAACTATGCCATTACCAATACGGTGTCTAAATAATGGCTAGCTAACAACAGCCTTTGTATGGGTTGTTCTGTCTGCAGGATACTGTGTATGTATGTATATATATATATGTATATAATATACCATTATGGCGGGTAAAGGTGATGGAAAACCCTTCCCAGAATCCCTTGTGTCTGGTGTTTGTAGATGACTGTTTAATAATGTGTGTGTATATATATATATATATATATATATATATATATATATATATATATATACTCAGACACAGCTATCCTCCTTTTTGACATCTAAAAAGTAGAATGAAAGTTGCAAATCAGAGAAAATGGTCCTTTTCTATTGTACATTTTAAATATTTGCATAGAATTGTGGGAAAAAGTAGTAGCTAATAGCAGTTAAAGTTAAATGTAAAGCCCATATCAGGAGTTTAGTATGTAGGTTATATTACACAAAACTGTACAATATGTAGTGTAATAGTTGCGCTAGAACATTGTATGTGTAATGCATTATACACTATATGGACAAGTATTGGGGTACACCTCATATTTATTGAAGCCAGGCATTTCTGTCCATTGCCACAGATGTATAAAGCACGACGGCTGCTTTCAATCGCGCTCGCATCCGCTCAGCGGCTGTCAAGAGTTCCTTGTGACAGGGAGAGGATTGTGACGTCGGAGGAGTGCAGGAAAAAAAAAAAACACAAAAATGTATTACCAAAAAATAGGGGGTTAAAGAAAAGCAGACCCATATTCAAGGGAGGATTGCCTCGGGACATCATTAAAAATGAAATAATACCAAAGGGGGCGGTGGCTGGGTTGTGGTATCACAAAATCAATATAAACAGGGAGGTGTGGTGGGGTTAATACACATGGCAGTAGGGGCATCAACAATTGACAAGAGTGTGCTTGGGCATCACGTTAACCAATACAAAAATGGTGGAGGCACCAATACACAAGGTAGGGGGTTAGTTGGGGCCTCATATAAATCAATGCTGGAGGGCAATACACAGGAGTGTGGGGGCAGTGGCGTCGGCAGGGGGGGGCCAGAGGGGGCCATGGCCCCCCCTACATCATGCTGTGCCCCCCGGTGTGCCCCCCCAATTGAAACTCCGTCTTTTTTTTTTTTTTTAATAGACCCGGAGGAGAGAGTGAGAGGCGCCGAGCGGTTGCTGAGGAATAAGTTCTCAGCAACCGTTCGGCGCCTCTCACTCTTCTCCGCGACCGCGAGGCCTCTTCCTGGTTCGCAGTGCCGGCATTTCAAGCCGAGCGCCGGTATATGTCGTCATATCCGGCGCCCAGCAGTGAAGCCAGCAGAACCAGGGATAAAGAGACCTCGCGATCTCACCGCTGGACAAGCCCAAGGTAAGTGAACTTCAAAGGGGGGGGTTAGAAAGTTAGGAGGGGGTTAGAGAGTCAGAAGAGGTAGATAGGAAGTGAGAAGGTGTAGATAAGGATAGATTGGGAGGGAGAGGGGGGTAGATGGGATAGATTGGGAGGGAGAGGGGGGTAGATGGGATAGATTGGGAGGGAGAGGGGGGTAGATGGGATAGATTGGGAGGGAGAGGGGGTAGATGGGATACATTGGGAGGGAGAGGGGATAGTTAGGATTGATTGGGAGGGAGAGGGGGTAGATAGGATAGATTGGGAGGGAGAGGGGGGTACATAGGATAGATTGGGAGGGAGAGGGGGGTACATAGGATAGATTGGGAGGGAGAGGGGGTACATAGGATAGATTGGGAGGCAGATGTGGTAGATAGAGAGGCAGATGTGGTAGATAGGGAGGGAGAGGGGGTAGATAGGATAGATTGGGAGGGAGAGGGGGTAGATAGGATAGATTGGGAGGGAGAGGTCTTTATGTGACAAAAACGGCGTACGTTCTGCTGTTTGGGGACAAAGTTGACATAATGTGTAATTTGGGTGCTGGTCAGGTTCTATGTGGGCAGTGTGGACACCAGGGTTGGCTTTGGGGTGTGTGACCAGTGATCTATGCCTGTAATTTAGGGGGTTTTATGTATACCTTTAATGCAGAGTTTATATGTAATTTCCAATTGATTTATATCTGCAAAGCTGGGTTTTGTGTCATTCTGTTCATCTGTATCGGCTATATTTCCATACATTATTAATGTTTACCTGCAAATATAGGATTTGCATGTCTTATTCAGTTGATCAATACCTGGAGTGCTGTTTCCATGTGTTGATTATTTGATCTAAACCTTCAGTGCTGAGTGTACATGTGATTTCCAGTTGATCTATACCTGCAATGCTGGGTTTGTGTGTTCTGTTGGTTTATACCTGCAATGCTATGTTTCCATACATTATTTATGTATACCTGCAAATACAAGTTTTTTTTTAATCTCATTCAGTTGCATGTGCTGTTTCCATGTGTTGTTTATTTGATCTATACCTGAACTACAGGGTGTAAGTAAAAGAGCGCTATGGTTTAGTGAATGAGGGGACAAAGGGACTCTGGGGATGAGGACCTCTCAATGTCACGGTGCAGTCAGAAGGAGGGAACACTGCACTGACTCTCACTGTCTTCCCCTGATCTGCAGTCAGTGTGGCAAATATATTGGCAGCAGGGTCTAATATTAATATATATTGGCTGCAGGGGCTAATATTAATATATATCGGAAGCTGGGACTAATGTTTATATATATCGGCAGCAGGGGCTAATATTAATATATATTGGCTGCAGGGCCTATTATCAATAAATATTGGCTGCAGGGGCTAATATTTATATATATTGGCTGCAGGGACTAATACTATATATCGGCAGTAGGGGCTAATATTAATATATGTTGGCAGCAGGGTATAATTTCTATGTATATCGGCAGCAGGGTATAATATAAGTATGTATCCGCAGCAGGGGCTAATATTAATATATATCCGCAGCAGGGGTTAATATTAATATATATCGGAAGCAGGGTGTAATATTTCTATATATCTGCAGCAGGGTCTAATATTTATATATATTGTCAGCAGGGGCTAATATTAAAGAATGAAAAATAACTGTCACTTTAGCTGTTATTTTGAAATCATATTTTAATCACAGTCTTTACTTCAAAGAGATAAGTGCATATTATGTAGTTAAAAATGCACGTCTAACGTGTGTGTATATATATATATATATATATATATAGTGTATATGTACCGTTTTATAATTGGCCCCCCTACTTTGGTCCCTGGCCCCCCATGTGCCCCCCCTAAATATGAAACCTGGAGACGCCACTGTGTGGGGGAATAGATGCACAAAGGGGGCAATATACAAGGTTGTGTTGTGGGGGGAATACTAAATACTAAATACTAAAGGAGGACCTGGCTGGGGCACCAATACATAAGGGGACAAAAATACAATATGGGGAGTTAATGACAAAGCAGTGTAGAAAATACATTTTTTATGCTTCAGTGGGGCAGAGCCTGTCCTGGTGTGTGTCTGGGTGTCAGTGTGATAGAGCTTTTCCTGGTATGCATTTCGGTGTCTGTGTGACAGAGCCTGTCCTGGTGTGCATTTGGGTGTCTGTGTGGCAGAGCCTGTCCTGGTGTGTGTGTTTTTGGGTGTCGGTGTGGCAGAGCTTGTCCTGGTATGTGTGTGTTTTGGTGTCGGTGTGGTAGAGCCTGTCCTGGTGTGTGTGTTTTTGGGTGTCGGTGTGGCAGAGCCTGTCCTGGTGTGTGTGTTTTGGTGTCGGTGTGGCAGAGCCTTTCATGGTATGTGTTTGTGTTATTTACTGTTACTTTAATCTGCATATTTTATCACAAAGGATTAATCGCAGAAACTTGAATGGTGGTTGGGATCATCAGTGTGAAACCCAATTTTGTTGTAAGAACTGATTTCATTATTCCTGTTGGTTTCACAGTCCTTCCCCCTTAAGAGAGGACCTTTTACATAAACATAAACATAATGTGTGGATGAATTGCTTGAAAGATTTTTGAAAATGCATCAATGGATATGTGTAAATGATGTATGTGAATTAATGAGAGAATTAATGATTGTGTGAATGAGTGAGTGACTGTATAAGTGTTTGTGTGTATCATAGATATATAAGTGATTAGGGGAAAGGCAAAGATGGCATAAAAAGGGTGTTTAAACCTTGGGGACCAAGATGGGACAGGCAGGGTGTTTATGGGATAAAGATGGCACAGGGCGGCTGTTTGTGGATGAAGGTGGCTCATGCTGGTCTGTTTGGGGCAAAGATGGCTCATGCTGGTCTATTTGGGAGCAAAGATGGCTCATGCTGGGCTGTTTGGGGGCAATTGTGGCTCATGCTGGGCTGTTTGGGGACAAAGTTTGCTCAGGCGTGTGTAATCTGGGTGCTGGTCAGGTTCTATGTGGCCTATGTGGACCCCAGGGCTGCATTGTGCAAGCTGTGATCTATGCCTGTAATTTAGGGGGTTTTTATGTATACCTTTGATGCTGAGTTTACATGTGATTTCCAATTGATCTATACCTACAAAGCTAGGTTTGTATTTTCCATTATGTCTAATGTATTTCATTTATTAGGGCCTTTTAACACGCTTGCTTTCTGGCATTTTAATACAAATAATGTGATAAAAAGAATGTTTTATAGTTATTTGTATGGCAAATAGTGTGACTTGGGTATGTATAAGGGCTGCGTGTGGGTATAAGAGCTCGACCACGAGATACAATATATGGGGCTGGTCTCCAAATGTTTCCAGGGCTGCTTTTCATTCCCTTGCAGAAAGCAAAGGGTTGCAGTCACCAAGGTCAGGGCCGTGCTGAGGCTGGTGCACAGGGTGGACGGCACTCAGGCGGCAGGGAGCAGAGGAGAGACAGTGGCACCGAGCAGTTTTCAGCAACCGCTCGGTTTCCTCTGCTTCCTGCCACCACCTGCCTCGGTGCCGCTCTGACAGCGGCGGTGGGAGTGTGAGGAATCTATCTAGGCCCCGGTAACGGCATTTCATGATGAGCGCCAGATTATGACATCATACCCTGGTGTTCAGCAGTGCACAGCACGGCAGAGCAGTGAGACAGTGTGATGGGAGGCCCTGGCTACTCCCACCAAACGTTGGTTCCTCCTGCTGGAACACCAGCAATTAACCCCTTCAGCGCCAGAAAGAACCAGCGTTGTAGAGAGAAGGGGGATACAGCTGCACCGGAGCTTCGCTGGCACTGTGGCTAGCCGAAGCCTAGCTACACATTGACTATTATCCTAAAAAGGACAATAAAGTGTCATAGCAGCCCACCCCAAGCATCAGACAGCACTCATGTTGAGGTGAAAGCAGAACTCAGTTTATTTGAAAACACAAGTATTTAAGAAGTAAAAGGGGGTAATTTACATACAATAGACATAGCAAACCACACACGGTTCCCCATCAGGTCCTCCTTTGAACATGAATCAGTATTTGCACTCAGCCAAGTAGGGGATCGCTATTGTAGCCTGTGGGGAGGGTGGTAAACACAGGCATTTCCCTGACTTCTGGCTGAAACCTGCTGGATATCAGATCCAGGTGCAAATACTGGCCATGGAGTTCTCTGTCCTGACCCTATGGAGAGTAAAACACATAAACCCCCTCCCAAAATGCAAGTGCCCCAAATCTGTTTCTGAGCGCCACAGTCTCTAGAGTCTCTGGTACTTGGGGAAACTTGGCACTTGTATCAGGGGGAAGAAGTAGTCCTAATGGATTCCCCAGTACCCACCTCCCCAAGAACAGAACCCCTTTCAAGGCCAGGGCCCATAGTCTGTAGGAAGGAGGATGGCAGAGGCCTCGCTCTCCCACTGCAGGACTTCAGCAGTGTAAGTGAGGGGAAAGATAGAGAGAAATGGGGGGAGAGGTCGATGGTGAGAAAGGGGGTTAGTAAGAATATTGAAATAAAGAATGAGAGAATGAATGTGTGGATGCATTGTATATGAATAAGAAAATACATTAATTAATGTGTGAATGAATTCCTTGAAAGATTTTTGAAAATGCATCAATGGATATGTGTAAATGATGTGTGAGAATTAATGATTGTGTGAATGAGTGAGTGACTGTATAAGTGTTTGTGTGTATCATAGATATATAAGTGATTAGGGGAAAGGCAAAGATGGCATAAAAAGGGTGTTTAAACCTTGGGGACCAAGATGGGACAGGCAGGGTGTTTATGGGATAAAGATGGCACAGGGCGGCTGTTTGTGGATGAAGGTGGCTCATGCTGGTCTGTTTGGGGGCAAAGATGGCTCATGCTGGTCTATTTGGGGGCAAAGATGGCTCACGCTGGTCTGTTTGGGGGCAAATTTGGCTCACGCTGGGCTGCTTGGGGGCAAATGTGGCTCATGCTGGGCTGTTTGGGGGCAATTGTGGCTCATGCTGGGCTGTTTGGGGACAAAGTTTGCTCAGGCGTGTGTAATCTGGGTGCTGGTCTGGTTCTATGTGGCCTATGTGGATGCCAGGGCTGCATTGTGCAAGCTGTGATCTATGCCTGTAATTTAGGGGGTTTTATGTATACCTTTGATGCTGAGTTTGCATGTGATTTCCAATTGATCTGTACCTACAAAGCTAGGTTTGTATTTTATTCTGTTGATCTATATATGTTTTCATACATTATGTATACCTGCAAATATACCGTATTTGCTCGATTATAAGACGATCCCCCAAAACTGTAATATTAATTTAGGAAAAAAGGGAAAACCCTGAATGTAAGACTACCCTATAGGTAAAAGCTTTACCAGTCATGCACATTTGCCCCCAGGCTTGCCCCTCTACCCCAGATATGTCTTATATACCCATAAATGCCATTCTACCCCCTAGATATACCTTTTACTTGCCTATATGCCACTCTGCCGCCCTGATATGTCACTCTGCCCCAGAAATTCCTTATACCCCCTATATGCCACTCTGCCCCCCATATATGCCTTATACCCCTATATGCCACTATGCCTCCCTGATATGCCTTTAACCCCTATATGCCACTCTGCCTACAGAATTGCCTTTTAACCCCCTATATGCCACTCTGCCTACAAAAATACCTTTTAACCCCTATATGCCACTCTGCCTACGGAATTGCCTTTTAATCCCCTATATGCCACTCTGCCTACAGAAATGTCTTTTAATCCCCTATATGCCACTCTGCCTACAGAAATTCCTTTTAACCCCTATATGCCTGTAACGGGTTCACCAAGAGAGCTGTAGTAACTCCCAGCGATCACCCAGTATCCTCCTGTTGTCCCCGGAATAACTTCCAGCACCAGCCAGCATGCACACCTTGGAACCCTGCTATGTGTACCCAATAAGTAGACACAACTACCTTGAATTGAGTACAGCAGGAATGAACAGGTTATTGTTGTAAAAACTAGACTCATATAGCCACAGAACTTCATTAACATAAATTAACATTGATAAAAAGGTACATGTAGACAACCCAACCTTTAATCCCCTTTAGCTACTGAATATCCCCCTGGCAGCAATCCTGTTATGGGAGTAGTTTACACAATAGAGTTCCTGCCTGTTTGGCAGCCAGGCTGGAGCCATCTCTGAGTACCTTGTGGCCCTGTATGACAGGTCATTCTGTCACAATGCCACTCTGCCTAGAGTAATGCCTTTTAACCCTCTATATGCCACTCTGCCCCCCCCACGACTTACCAATACTTCCCCCGACTTGTCCCCATACTTCAGGCTCCGTGGTGTCTAGTGGGGACAGCTGGTGGATGTCTGCGCGCTTGGTGTAGACAACCTCTGCTGCCCGTTAGTTCCGCCAGGGCTTCTATGACTGAGCACCAGAATAATGGTATGGGGCTGTTTTTCAGTGTTCAAACTGGACTCTTTACTTCCAATCATTTGGGACAATGCTATGCTTCCAACTATGTGTGAACAGCTTGGGGAAGGCCCTTTTCTAGTCCAGCTTGACTGTTCCTCAGTGCACAAAGCAAGGTCCATAAGGACATGGTTAGATACGTTTGGTGTGGAAAACCTTGACTGGCCGGCACAGAGCCCTGACCGCAGCCCCACTGAACACCTTTGGGATGAACTGGAACAGGAACAGAGATTGCATGCCAGGCCTTCTAATCCAACATCAGTGCCTGACCTCACATTTGCTCTACTGAATGGGCAAATATTCACACAAAAACACTAAAATCTTGTGGAAAGCCTTCCCAGAAGAGTGGAAGCTGTTATAGCAGGTAAACGGGGAACCAACTACATATTAACCCCTTCAGTCCCCTGTGGACGTACCGGTACGTCCAAAAAACGTCTCCCAAGAATCTCCTATGGACGTTTGACAGCCTGGACTCTCCCCTGACAGCAGAAGCCGATCTGTCCGATCTCAGCTTTTACATTTTTAAATGCCGATCACACGATTGGGCGTTCCCTTCCGGGTTGCATCACTACTGATGTAACCCGGAAGCTCATCGGAGGACAGCATATCCCCTGCAGGGGATATCCTGTCCTCCGATGAGGCACAGATGCTGTGATCTCTATGCAAGTCTGTGGGGACTTGCAGAGAGATCACAGTGTGATCAGTGCAGGGGGATCGCAGGGAGGAGAGTGAGAAAACAGTGGAAAAATGGCAAAATTGCTCCAGGATGTGAGGTACCAAAAACCCCTGGGATTGAAGGGGTTAATGTCTATGTATTTAGAATGCAATGTCATTAAAGTCCCTGTTGATGTAATGGTCAGTTGTCCCAATGCTTTTGTCCATGTAGTGTATTTTGTATGTATAGGGTGTGTGAATGCTATTGATGCAGAACACACAGTTTTTTGCTCGGTGTCTGTATGTGTGTATGGTAAATAGTCTAAAATTCTATTGATGTTATTGTCATGCCACGGCATGAGTAACTGGAGCTTGGCACTGAATGGGTTAAGGGATTTGAGGCTAAGTCTAGTAACATTTGTTCACACCTTTCCTTTTGGAGCCAGAACCCAAAATAAAACTTGATTACCCCATGCTGGGTATTGTCACCTTGGACAGGAAGGGATTCCTGTGGAAGAGTGTAGGGGGCAGACATCCTGGCCACATCCCCCTGGGGTGTGGAGACAGGGTATCAAGGTACACAGGGTAAAATTATTAAATGCATAATGTCCAAAATATGATGGGTAGATAACTTTTGGGCCCTATCATACATTGCATCCTTATGCCTATGATGTGCTGGTTTCAGGGAGACCAAACACACCATGCAGGCATGACCATAACAAGTATTATGTGAATGTGTCCTTGTGCCAACTGATACAGGTGTGGAGTTTGGTATGAAAATGATCACTAGGACCAGAGAATTATGATGATCCTGGTGTCATAATTATGCCAAGCTCGGCCGGCTTCATATTACATATTTTGTGATCCCAGACCAAAGTTGAGCAGATATACCCCGCCTTCAGAAGGTCATAGTTCTGAACCCCCTACTCCCATCCCCTTGCTAAGGTAACAGGAAAAGGGTGGTCTTGGGGGGGGGGGATAGAAAGGTGGGCAATTGGTAGTGCGGGAGAGCCTGTTTTTACCATCACAGAGACAACATCAAGGCTCCAAGGAAGTATGGTATGATACTCTGTTTTATCCCTTTTATTTTACACTGTTTTGTACTATTTAAGTCTATGTCTCTTTTTATATGCATTTTTGTATAACAGCACTGTGACCCATTTTATACTCGGATTAAATATTTTTAATCAGTTCTGTCTTTGTTCTCTAATCGAATTCAGCCTAGAGATAGCCTTTTGTATACATATAGATATGTCACGTTACTAAGCGGTTAACTATATAAATATCAGTTTGGGGATTGTGTAGTTATCGCAGTCTGATTGTTTTTGGGTAACCTAAGACGCCCGGTTTTAAAGTTCTTGGTGGTGGCAGTGTGTTTTACACTCGGAGTCTTGGGGTGACTGGTTGGGGTTGGTGGTGGTTGCTTGGTGCCCTGCGGGGAAAGTGACCAAACGCGCCGGAAGTCTGGTTGGCGTTTGACCCTTGTTACACCCATACTCCCACGTCCCACGTAAGTTCAGGTTTGGTAAATTTTACAACAATTAACTGAAAATTTATTATTAGAATTAGAATATGGTTAGTGAGTGTGTATGCAGTATTTGTCACATAATTGTTACTTAAATAATAGTATTATGTAATGCTCATATTCTTTAAGTATTATTTTTGAGTATTTTAAGTAATACCTTTTGTTACTAAACTGTGCATTTACCTCCCATGGAAAGGAAGGCAGGTGCCAAGCATTTGTTCGCTCGTCCACTAAACTTAGGGCCCAGTGCTTCCGAGAAGTACTCTTAAAGCAAATGCCTCTTAACCCCTTAACAACAAAGCCCGTACATGTACGGGCTTGCAGTGCAACGTGTTAACGACAAAGGCTGTACATGTACGGACTGCTGTTATATAGCTGCATCGGAGTTTTCGCTGTGATGGGCAGCTTTGCAGCATCCACGGAAGCCTCACAAGGAGGAAAGCCCTCCCCGCAAGAAAAATGGCGCCTGGCTAAAACAGCTTAGGAAGCGATCGGAATCGATATCGAGGCATGTAGCAACACAACCCCCCTCCCCTGATAGCCTTGTCATGCAAATGACGTTGCGCCATTCACAAGATGGCGTCACCAATAGAAAAAAATAATGAGTTCACAGAGGGTCCCAGACCCTCTTGAGAACTCTCAAGCTCCTCCTGCAGGTTGAATGCAGGTACTGCATTCAACCATGCAAGGTCAATGGAGCCCAGCTAAAAAAATATGATAACATTTAAAAAATCCCCACTGTCACCAAAAAAATAAACAAAAATATTTGTTTTATGAACAAGTCCTACAATTCACGCTATAGCTTCACAAAAATTCCCACATGGAAAGAGTTAAAATATTGGCATTATAAATGCCCATAGGGTGTCTAGTTTAAAAAAAAATGTATGATTTGATGGGGTGAATTGAATTGGCTGGCTTCAAAGATGTCCCAAATATGGGACATGGGGCAGTAGGACTAGATGTCTAAATGGCAAAAAATACACACCTCACAAAGGTGGCCTTTTACGTCCCAAATAACCAAACAAACCCATGCATGTGGGGTATCACTGCACTCAGGAGATGTTATTGAACACATATTGGGGTGTTGTTTGACACGGACATATACCAGGAGCGGTAAATTTATGTGTGAAAAAAAAATAAAATACTACCATAAAGTTTGACAAACGCTGGTAGTAAAATAAGTGCATGGAAAGGGTTAAAATACCAGCATTTTTAAATACTTTAGTTTTCAAAAATATGTGGTTTGATGTGGTAAATTGTATTGGCCGGCTTCAAAGTCACCAGAAATAGGATATCTGGGCAGACTTTTTGACAAGTCAAAATCCCCATTTGAAAAATGCACACCTCTCAAAAAGTCCCCGAACAACCTAACAAACCCATGTATGTTGGGTATCATTGCGCTCAGGAGATGTTACTGAACACATTAGGGTGTTGTTTGGCAGTGACATATACCAGGTCCGGTAAATTTATACCTGGAGTACAACGTGTGTGGAAAAAAAATTCTTACTACCATAAAGTTTGACAAAGGGTGATGGTAGAACTAGTGCATGGAAATTGTTAAAATACCAGCATTTGAAATACCTTGGGGTGTCTAGTTTAAAAAAAATATATGGTGTAAATTTAATTGGCCGGCTTCAAAGATACCCGAAATAGCACATGGGGCAGAATGACCAGCTTTGGGGAAAAAATGGTTTTGAAATAGCAAAACGCTACTGGTACTTATTGCGCCATAACGTGCAGAAAAAAGCAAAAAAAACATAAAAACATTGGGTATTTTCAAGAGCCATTGTCCCACAATATACTACGAGTAAGAAACAGTATTGTCATTAAATGGTTAAAGGAGATGCCTCTCTGAATTGGGACATTCTTTAAAAACATGCAGCCTGGCTCTTCCTCTTTATTACTAGTTGTAGCATTTAATTGTATTAAAGCACATTGTATTGCCTGTCTGAGCATGATTTGTGGATTGTACTTTGTTAACATGTAGTCAGTGGCATCTCCATCTTTCATAGTTAGGGGGGCACATGGGGGGACAGGGAGTAGGGGGGCAATTATAAAACTCTACATATACACTGTATGTATGTATGTATGTGTATATATATATATATATATATATATATATATATATATATATACATGCGTTAGACATGCATTTTTAACTACATAATATGTACTTATCTCTTTGAAGTAAAGAGCTTGATTGGAATATGATTTAAAAATAACAGCTGAACTGGCAGTTATTTTTCATTCTTTAATATTTGACCCTACTGCCGATATATATAAATATTAGACCCTGCTGCCAATATATATAAATATTAGACCCTGCTTCTGATATATATTAATATTATACCCTGTTGCCGATATATATATATATATATATTAGCCCCTGCAGCCAATATATATAAATATTAGCCCCTGCTGCCAATGTATATATATTAATATTAGCCCCTGTTGTCAATATATATATATATATATATATATATATATATATATATATATATATATATATATATTAATATTAGCCCCTACTGCCAATATGAATAGAAATATTAGACCCTGGTGCCAATATAATATAAATATTAGACCCTGCTGCCAATATATATTAATATTAGACCCTGCTGCCAATATATACCGTATTTGCTTGATTATAAGATGACCCTGATTATAAGACGACCCCCCCAAAATCTGAATATTAATTTAGAAAAAAAAAAAGAAAAAGCCTGAATATAAGACGACCCTTTAGGAAAAAAGTTTTACTAGCTACGATTGAGAAAATGTTTTGTTTGTTTTTATTTCCTTTTATTTGTCAACCTGCCCCCCGGTTATGCTCATCTGCCCCCCAGATATGTCTTATACCCCCCTATAGTCCATTCTGCCTCCCTGATATGCCTTATACCCTTCTATATGCCACTCTGCCTCCAGAAATGCCTTAGGCCTCCTATATGCCACTGTGCCCCATGATATGCCTTTAACCCTCTATATGCCACTGTGCCCCATGATATGCCTTTTAACCCCTATGTGCCACTCTGCCTCCAGAAATGCCTTATACCTCTTTATGCCACTCTGGCATATAGGGGGTTAAAATACATATCATGGGGCACAGTGGCATATAGGGGAGGTTAATATATAAATGGTATATAATAAGAGGTATTCCAGTTGATCATATGGTAAGAAATACTTACATACTGTGATGATAATTATACTTTACTGATCAGCAGACTTAAAATGTACGGGCTTGCAGTGTAATGTAATAACAACAAAGCCTGTACATGTACGGGCTGCTGTTAAACAGCTGCATCGCCGCGCTGCTTTGCAGCATCCATGGAAGCCTCACAAGTAAGGCTGACCATGGATCTAGGGAGGAAAGCCCTCCCCACAAGAAAAAAGGCTGCTGCAACGATCATATAAGAAAGCGGCGGCAGCAGGGTAAAACAGCTTAGGAAGAGATCGGAATCGCTTCCTAAGCATAAACTGTGTTGCTGACATGCCTCGATATCGAGGCATGTAGCAGCACAACCCCCCTACCCCGATAGTCTTGCGATTTCTCCGAAGAACAACCACAAGCGCCATCATATAAATTACATTGCCGCCACTCACAAGATGGCGTCAACAATAGAAAAATGAATCTGGGTCTTTCCAGATACTGCATTCAACCATGCTTTCATTCCTAGAGTTAATAGGGAATGAGATTTGACTGTCTTTCTCCCATAATTTAATTGAATAAGCTTTTTCTCAGTTATTGACAGATATTATATCTACTATTTAAAAAATTTATTTTATTTTAGGGTATGAAACTACAAATACATCAAGAGGGGACTGCATTCAGCATTAAAAAAATAATAAAAAAATAAATAAATAATAATAATAAAAAAAAATATATATATATATATATATGTAAAAAGTCATATTTGAAGTGGATAGATTCAAAAGTGCCAACTTATTATAAAGAATATCAGAAATAGTAATTATTCCCTGTAATCTCCAGAGCCTAATATCCAGATTATCAATATATAATGTCAGTATACCTACCAGGGTATATGATGTAAAAAAAACAGTATTGCAGAGTATGCGGTGAAACCTTTTTTATTGGACTAACATAATATTTAAAAGACAAGCTTTCGAGAGTTATCCTACCTTCATCAGGTCTGAAGCAATACTGATCAACATGATAGAAGTTACAACTTAAAACAAGTGATGGTATCAGAGAAGGGTAGGGTGGGGGTTGAGTGGGGTGTCATAAATAATAGGTGTGGAGGTAAAAATGCAGAAAGGTAGAGAGATAACGAAAGAACAGAACAAAAAAACCTAGGGAAACCAATAAACACATCAGAGACAATAATAGCAATTAGACACACATTGGACATTAAGATGAATGTTCATATGAAGTTCTGGAAGTGTGTCAGGAAACCAGAATTCACATTAAGTCCCTCTTTTATGGTGTTGCAATATGTTATTTTCATCTCAAATGTTTTTCTTTCCTGAGAGTCTCTGAAATTCCCTTGGAGTGTGAAATGATGTCCTGCAATATTTGTCTTCCTCATGGTTTTTGATGGAGCTTCTGTGTAGTGTTAATTCTAAGGTGCGACTTAAGCCCTGTTTCTCCAATGTAGCACCCTTTGTCACATGCTGAACATTGTATCATGTACACCACGTTTGCAGATGTATATGAGTAAGAATCCTTAATGATAAATGTTTTGTTGTTGTGACTGGCTGTGCTACTATCACAAATATATGTTGGCAAAGTTTGCAGTGGGATTTGTTACATCGTACGGTGCCATTCTGTGTATGCTCCTGTTCTGGGGCCAGTTTGCTGCGCAAACATTCATCATCAAGGATTGATGAATCCGCAAAATCTTAGAATAAGGAATGTTCCAGAAGAGATTGGGCAGGGAAATCTGGAAGAATATCTATCCGAGTTCTTTAAAAGTATGGACTTGAAATTTGAAAAGCAAAATCAGATCTTTGACAGAATTTATCGATTACCTAAACCAAAAACGATAGCGTCTTCTGAGCCGAGAGATGTATTAGTAACATTCCAGATGTTGAAGCATAGGTAGATGGTTCTTAAAGCTACATTTCTGAATCAACGAAGAACAGAGAAATTTAAAAAGCAATTGATCTTTCCAGACTTATCGGTTTTTACGCGCAAGAAGTGGAAGCTATTTTCAACAATTACAAAGGACCTTAAAGATCATAATATTCCGTAGAAATTGGGGCTTCCCGGTGAGCCTGACTATCTACAAAGATGGATCCAGATGGTCCTGTAAAACACCAGAGGAAGCTAAACGGAAATTGGAAAGCCTGAAAAAACTAATGTAACCTGCATGGTCTAATTTCTAATGACATATTAGAGTCAATGTATCCCAATGCTGTTTTGTGGGTTAAAACATATAATGTTCTGATGTCAAACAATTTAATTTGGGTTTTTTTTCATTTTCTTTTTTTTTAAGGGTTAATTTACGCATTTACGTTACTACACTTAAAAAGAGAAATAAAGGTCTATTCTCATATTCTTCTTATATAAATGAAATGGAATACACATACTTAGAAATTTTAGTATATAGCTTAATAGTACTACATTATTGTGGTATTAAGGATAATCACTTTATTATTTTTTCTCACGTTTGTTCACTTATTGTCACGACACAGCGTAGGAAAGAGACACCGAAGTCAGGTAGGACTGGTAAGGGATGATCCAGAGAGCCGAGGTCAGGATACCGGAGAGCAGGAGCTTCGTGGGATAAGCTGAGGTCAGGACACCAGAGAGCGGGAGCGTCGTGGGATAAGCCGAGGTCAGGATACCGGAGAGCAAGAGCGGTGTGGGATAAGCCAAGGTCAATAACAGGAAAACAACTGGAACGCGTGCTGAGAAAGGCACTACCAAGATAGGCACGACCAGGCAATGGCTGTAAGTTTGAGAGTCTCTTGAATAGGCACAGGAGTTTTGGCACTAATTAGAGATTTCCCGCCAAATATTTAAAGTGCCGTTACATCACTTCCTCTGCAGCCATTTTGCGTGTGACGAATGCGTAATCTCCCAGTATAAGCCGATGTAGTTCCTGCCGGTGGCGTGAAGAGGAGCGAGTCCGGACACCGGAGCAGGAACTGTCTCCCGGCTGCTTCTGCCAGGAACGCAGAGTGGAGGAGGGCGGTCTCCCTCGCCGTCGCGGCGGCTGCTGCTGCTGTGCAGAGGCGGGGGGTCTCCCCCTTCTTCGCGGTGGCTGCGGCTGCTGGTCCGAAGCGGGGGGTCTCCCCCTTCTTTGCGGTGGCTGCGAAAGAAATAAAGTCCTATTCCATGTAATATAATAGTTTTACATAAAAAAGGAAATATTTACACTCAATAATTTTAGCATATAGTTCAAATAGCACTACATCACTATAGATTGAAGGATAATTACTTTGGGTCCTTTTTTTATATATAAATGTGTAGGTACATTACATGAGGATTAATATACACTGCTCAAAATAATAAAGGGAACACTAAGATTACACATCCTAGATCTGAATGAATGAACTAATCGTATGACATACTTTCGTCTTTACATAGTTTAATATGCTGACAACAAAATCACACAAAAATTCTCGATGGAAATCAAATTTATCAACCCATGGAGGTCTGGATATGGAGTCACACTCAAAATCAAAATGGAAAACCACACTACAGGCTGATCCAACTTTGATGTAATGTCCTTAAAACAAGTCACGATGAGGCTCAGTATTGTGTGTCGCCTCCACGTGCCCGTATGACCTCCCAACAACGCCTGAGCATTCTTCTGATGAGGTTGCGGATGGTCTCCTGAGGGATGTCCTCCCAGACATGGACTAAAGCATCCGCCAACTCCTGGACAGTCTGTGGTGCAACGTGGCGTTGGTGGATGGAGCGAAACATGATGTCCCAGATGTGCTCAGTCAGATTCAGTTCTGGGGAGCGGGCGGGCCAGTCCATAGCATCAATGCCTTCCTCTTGCAGGAACTGCTGACACACTCCAGCCACATGACGTCTAGCATTGTCTTGCATTAGGAGGAACCCAAGGCCAACCGCACCAGCATATGGTCTCACAAGGGGTCTGAGGATCTCATCTCGGTACCTAATGGCAGTCAGGCTACCTCTGGCAAGCACATGGAGGGCTGTGCGGCCCCCCAAAGAAATGCCACCCCACACCATTACTGACCCACTGTCAAACCGGTCATGCTGGAGGATGTTGCAGGCAGCAGAACGTTCTCCACGGCGTCTCCAGACTCTGTCACGTCTGTCACATGTGCTCAGTGTGAACCTGCTTTCATCTGTGAAGAGCACAGGGTGCCAGTGGCAAATATGCCAATCCTGGTGTTCTCTGGCAAATGCCAAACGTCCTGCATGGTGTTGGGCTGTAAGCACAACCCCCACCTGTGGACGTCGGGCCCTCATACCACCCTCATGGAGTCTGTTTCTGACCGTTTGCGTGGACACATGCACATTTGTGGCCTGCTGGAGGTCATTTTGCAGGGCTCTGGCAGTGCTCCTCCTGCTCCTCCTTGCACAAAGGCGGAGGTAGCGGTCCTGCTGCTGGGTTGTTGCCCTCCTACGGCCTCCTCCACGTCTCCTGATGTACTGGCCTGTCTCCTGGTAGTGCCTCCATGCTCTGGACACTACGCTGACAGACACAGCAAACCTTCTTGACACAGCTCGCATTGATGTGCCATCCTGGATGAGCTGCACTACCTGAGCCACTTGTGTGGGTTGTAGACTCCGTCTCATGCTACCACTAGAGTGAAAGCACCGCCAGCATTCAAAAGTGACCAAAACATCAGCCAGGAAGCATAGGAACTGAGAAGTGGTCTGTGGTCACCACCTGCAGAACCACTCCTTTATTGGGGGTGTCTTGCTAATTGCCTATAATTTCCACCTGTTGTCTGTTCCATTTGCACAACAGCATGTGAAATTGATTGTCCATCAGTGTTGCTTCCTGAGTGGACAGTGTGATTTCACATAAGTGTGATTGACTTCGAGTTACATTGTGTTGTTTAGGTGTTCCCTTTATTATTTTGAGCAGTGTACTAACTCTGATTGATATTTTCTATGCCTTGGGACTATATCTACATTTTTAGAGGAACAGACGGGAGGTGGACAAAATAAAGGTACTCAAATAGATCTAGCTCAGGCGAAGGGCTAATATAGAGTTCTTGTATTTTTTAAGAGACCCGGTGGGCTCAAACACACTCACTGCAGATTTTTTGAGTCAATACTTTCGCACCATGTTTAGTGGGAAGGTGCGAATACAGAGGAGATGGAGGGGTCCTTCTCCCCTTGTATATTCTATGCTGTTTGTAGTCCAATTTATGGTTTGTTTGTTATTGATTATGTTAGGGAGAATGTTAGGGGGAATGTCCAAGGGTTAAATACGAACTACAAAAGAGCGATATTAACTAAAACATTACAAAAGACCATATTGATGTAGCACTTATTCAAGAATCCCATTGGATAAAACCAAATATTAAGAAAATTTAAATTAGAGGGTATTCTCTAACTGCCAATGCCTCCTTAGTAAATAACAAAAAAAGGGGAGTGGCAATCTTCATTTCAGAAAAGTATGAGAATATATATGAAGAGGTAGATTTAGAAGCCAGATACATTATATTAATATGCCGATTAAATGGTAAATTATTCACTATAGTCAATATATATGCACCTAATAGATCCCCAGTTATCTTTTTAAAAAAGCTTCTAAATAAAATTGAAGAAATTAAACAAAGCTAAGTGATTCTAGCAGGAGATTTTAATATGGTAGTTGACACGAACATTGACAAACAACTTCCTACAGGACTTAAATGCCCTATTGACCAAATAAAACAAGCTAAGAAATGTCAACAATTACTAAAGGAATTTGTCCTCTATGATATTTGGAGAACATTTAGCCCAGAGGATCGGGATTATACACATTTTTCGAAAGCACATTTATCATACTCAAGATTATACATGTTTTTAGGAGATCAATATACTATTAAAGAAATAGTTAAGACATTTATTTGCGATACAATTTGGTCGGATCATAACGCGGTTCTAATGATAACCCAGAGAAAGAGAACGTAACCCCAGAAATGTCTTTAATAAAAATATGATGCGCTTTTAAATGCGTTATGCAGGGACATTTAATAATGTTGAGTTCTAAGGAGAAAAAACTATCTCTCTCTTCTCTTCCAGAACTATACATAGAGCTTAACTGACTATCAAGGGAAAACAAACACATCCCACTTATTGAAACCACAGAGAAATTAAGTAGGGTTAAAAATCTAACGCCCACCATATGGCTAAAATAAAGAAAATCTTAGGAAGTTAAATCAGATATGGTACTATAAGAACCTCAAGACAGATTGACTCCTTACAGCAAAACTAAAAAAAAGTATCCTCTCATAGAATTTACAAAATAATAGAAAAGGATACATCTTTTTATAGTCCACATTAAATAGGAGCTGCATTTAGAAGATGGTACCAAGATCTATATAATATTCCAGATCAGTCTGAAGAAACCCCTATTCAAAACTATCTAAAGAAAAGTATGCTCCCTAAACTTTCTAAGGAACATTAAGATCAATTGAATTTGCCATTCAGTATTGAGGAAGTTAGATCAATAATTGACAATGTAGCTCCAGGTCCAGATGGAAAATAAAGGTACTCAAATAGATCTAGCTCAGGCGAAGGGCTAATATAGAGTTCTTGTATTTTTTAAGAGACCCGGTGGGCTCAAACACACTCACTGCAGATTTTTTGAGTCAATACTTTCGCACCATGTTTAGTGGGAAGGTGCGAATACAGAGGAGATGGAGGGGTCCTTCTCCCCTTGTATATTCTATGCTGTTTGTAGTCCAATTTATGGTTTGTTTGTTATTGATTATGTTAGGGAGAATGTTAGGGGGAATGTCCAAGGGTTAAATACGAACTACAAAAGAGCGATATTAACTAAAACATTACAAAAGACCATATTGATGTAGCACTTATTCAAGAATCCCATTGGATAAAACCAAATATTAAGAAAATTTAAATTAGAGGGTATTCTCTAACTGCCAATGCCTCCTTAGTAAATAACAAAAAAAGGGGAGTGGCAATCTTCATTTCAGAAAAGTATGAGAATATATATGAAGAGGTAGATTTAGAAGCCAGATACATTATATTAATATGCCGATTAAATGGTAAATTATTCACTATAGTCAATATATATGCACCTAATAGATCCCCAGTTATCTTTTTAAAAAAGCTTCTAAATAAAATTGAAGAAATTAAACAAAGCTAAGTGATTCTAGCAGGAGATTTTAATATGGTAGTTGACACGAACATTGACAAACAACTTCCTACAGGACTTAAATGCCCTATTGACCAAATAAAACAAGCTAAGAAATGTCAACAATTACTAAAGGAATTTGTCCTCTATGATATTTGGAGAACATTTAGCCCAGAGGATCGGGATTATACACATTTTTCGAAAGCACATTTATCATACTCAAGATTATACATGTTTTTAGGAGATCAATATACTATTAAAGAAATAGTTAAGACATTTATTTGCGATACAATTTGGTCGGATCATAACGCGGTTCTAATGATAACCCAGAGAAAGAGAACGTAACCCCAGAAATGTCTTTAATAAAAATATGATGCGCTTTTAAATGCGTTATGCAGGGACATTTAATAATGTTGAGTTCTAAGGAGAAAAAACTATCTCTCTCTTCTCTTCCAGAACTATACATAGAGCTTAACTGACTATCAAGGGAAAACAAACACATCCCACTTATTGAAACCACAGAGAAATTAAGTAGGGTTAAAAATCTAACGCCCACCATATGGCTAAAATAAAGAAAATCTTAGGAAGTTAAATCAGATATGGTACTATAAGAACCTCAAGACAGATTGACTCCTTACAGCAAAACTAAAAAAAAGTATCCTCTCATAGAATTTACAAAATAATAGAAAAGGATACATCTTTTTATAGTCCACATTAAATAGGAGCTGCATTTAGAAGATGGTACCAAGATCTATATAATATTCCAGATCAGTCTGAAGAAACCCCTATTCAAAACTATCTAAAGAAAAGTATGCTCCCTAAACTTTCTAAGGAACATTAAGATCAATTGAATTTGCCATTCAGTATTGAGGAAGTTAGATCAATAATTGACAATGTAGCTCCAGGTCCAGATGGATTTCTTTGATTAACTCTGATACTAAAATCTATGCCGCCCTTCTAGCAGCCAGATTGAAAATATAATCCCTTCCTTAGTTAATAAGGATCAGGTGGGTTTTGTAGCAGGAAGAACTCCTAGCAGTAACATTAGATGGTTAATACATACACAGGACATTAATAAAGAAAAGGCGTATCCATTGTTGACCCTGTTTTTAGATGCTGAGAATGCATTTGACAGGGTCTACTGGAAATTTCTGAAGGCATCCTACATAGGATAATGGCCCTATATGTTTCTCCCACTGCCAGGATTGTTGGACAGGGTATATCTTCTCAATGGTTCCCGATTAGAAACAGTATCATACAAGGCTGCCCCTTACCCCCTCCTATATATACTTTCTTTAGAATCCCTTGCTCAAAGTATAAGAGACAATTTATCAATTAAGGGCGGCTTGAATGAAGGAAAAGAAGGCAAAATAATGCTTTATGTTGATGATATTGTCATTACTATCTTAGATCCAACTGACTCAACAGAACATTTATGTAAAGACCTTAAACTATATGGAAGAGTGTCAAATTATAAACTCAATGTTTCTAAAACTAATGCTATGCTGGTCAATTCACCTGGACCTTTGACACAGGCCTTAAAGACTAAATATACATTCATGTGGTTGCCTAACAAATTAACGTATCTGGGGATAAAAATAGCATCAAAACCTGATAAATTATTAGAAATTAATTTAAAATCTCTCCTAGCCCATACTACAGAGTTTTTGAACTCTTGGTCAAATGTTAAATCCTACGTACTCCCAAAATGGACCTATTTGTTTAGACTAGTTTTTTCCCCCAAGAGTTGGCTAATGGAGAGTCAAAAGTCATTTACAAGATTTATATGGGGAGGTAAGACCCCAAGAATCTCAGTTAAGATTTTAAAGAAAAGTATAAGTCATGGGGGGTGGCCTTTCCGAATATAAATAAATATCATGAGGCAACGATGATTGTACATATTTCAAAATGGTTCATAGATTCTGATCAAGATGAGACATGGTATAAAATTGAATCAGCTATATTAAAGGCTGCTGATTTGAGGGTGTTTTTTTTTACTATGCTCCAATTTACAACCTATAATTACTCTTAATAATTACATTTTAACTAATTTGGGAAAATTTGGGGGATCATTTAGAAAATCAAAGAATCTATGTTTTATACTTCCTAACATTTCCTTAAAATTTTTTGAAATTAATATCAAGGATCTGGACATAAGCAAATGGTTTCATATAGGTTTAAGGAATTATAACCAGTTGGCTAAAGATGATATTTTTAGACCCTTCCCCGAGTTATTTATCTGAGAGTAAAGAACTTTATAGAATCAGAGAAGATATTACATAATGAAAATAAATCTAAGTTGAAATTACTACTAGGAAAAGAGGTTAATAAAAGTGTTAAAAAGTGTTGCCACGGGAGCCTCCGTGCCATGGTGTGAGGCAGGAACAACGGTAGAGTCCGATATGCAGGGACGTAACCCCAGGAGGCGACAGACAGCTAAATGCAGCTTAGTATAAGGTGGAATGAAGTAGCAGTAGTCAGGAACGTAGCCGAGGTCAGGATAATAGAGAGAGCATGCCGTTTAGTAGCCAAGGGTCGGGTAACGCAGGGCAGCAGAGTCAAGGAAAAGCCAGGTACGGTACACGAAATAGCACTAGGAGATTTAATAAATGCACAGGAAGCTCAATAGGAAAACAATCACTGAGCACTGAGCTATGCTGGATTTTAAATTTACCGCCTGGGGGAAGCCTCGCCCCCAACAGTGACGTCATCCGTGCGCGTGCCCCAGCGTCTCCATTCGGGGACGCATAAAGTTTGTTGAGGGCGCGCGTGCGCGCGCCTAGTGGCAGGCATGCTGGCAGAGGAGGAAGAAACTGGAGACGCATCGCGGGATTCAGTACCCGCGGGCATCGGCTACTCGGGTGAGTGTCTTTGTCGGGTCCGGAGTTGCGGACCCTGACACATGGGCTCCTGGAGGGGACTGAGTGCCAGCCTCTTTACTACAGACTATGGGCCCTGGTAAGGAGTGCCACATTATCCAACTCATAAGAGGCTCTAAAGACTGTGGAGCTCGGAAACAGATTTGGGGTTCCTGCATTTTGGGACTGTGACGGTTCCTAGAGTCACACTACCCCTCAGTTAATGTTATCCAGTCACATGAAGCACTTCTGTGTGTTATTAATAAAAATTTATTTTATTATTGCTTTATTTTCTAACCATTTACACACAGCACACTAAGGTCTGGGAGATAATCTAATCAAGACAATGTGTATTCCTTATTTTAGTGGTGTCTGTGTCCCTTTGTATTTTTAATCCCTTTACTGCCCCTGTTGTCTCTGGGGTGCAGATTAAGGGGGCGGTTTGTATCCCAAAATATTTTTTTATGTTAATGTGTGTTTTGCTGGATATATCCAGTCGTCTGCGTCTAAAATAAATCAGTTCTCCTCTTGTTGTACCTAAAGACTAGTCTTGCCTGGTTATTTGGGATAACCAAGTGGGATATGTGATGAAGAAAATAGTTTGAACATTAAATTAAAATCACTTCTGAAATGGCAGAAATAGATAGATAATGAATAGATGGCATTTGGCACCTGTAAGACTGAAAAAGAAGTTTCCTAGTGTTTCCGACCTATGCTGGAGATGTAATATAGAGAAAGGCTCTTATGCTCATATTTAGTGGAGTTGTAAAATACTGGATAACTTTTGGCAGATGGTCGTCTTAGTATTAGACATGCTAGAGATTACTGGTATTAAATATTCTCTAAGGGTTTTCTCTTCCATCTCACATGGACAAATAAAAACCCCATTCAAAACTATTCAGCTCTTCATATATTAACGGCTGCAAAAATGTTATGTTTGTAACTTGTGTTGTTTTGTGTGATTGATTGTAATAGGATTACCTTAACCCCTTCAGTACCGGGACGTACCTGGTACTTCCTGGTTAACAGTCACCGGTAGACCGGGACGTACCAGGTACGTCTCCTCCAAAAAACGCCCCCACATCACCACAATCGCGGTGATCGTGGGGGCGCTGCTGCTGCTGTCTGCCCAGGACTCCTGGGCAGACAGCACAGCCTGTCTAAGCCCGCCCCCAAGCCCACTGATTTTGTAGGCAGAAACAGCGATTGCAGAAAAATCTGCAATCGCTGTTTCAGCTGCCACAGGCAGCTTCAGGGAAGGGGGGGTATTGAATGGGTCCCCACACAAGTGTGGGGACCTGATCCAACACCCCCCTGCTGCCTGATCGCTCCATGAGAGCGTCAGTGCAGCGTTAACCCCTTCAATGCCGCGATCGCGGCATTGAAGGGGTTAATTCCCGTTTTTTAGGGGGTTCTGCTGCTGGTGGTCTGCCTGGAAGCCCAGGCAGACCAGCAACAGCAAAAACGAGCCCCCAGAGAGACTCCTCCCCTACAATCTCCAGTCTATTGGAGATTGTGTCCCAGCTGCCAGAGGCAGCTTCAGGGACAGGGAGACAGGGTTCTTTGGTCTCCACATGAGTGTGGAGACCAGACCCCCCCACCCCCACCCTTCCTCAGTTAACCCCTACCCCCCTCTTCCTCAATTAACCTCTTCAATGCTGCGATTGTGTATGACCCCCATCGGAGCATTGCAGGGGTTAATATTAGTCCCCACAAGCTTGTGGGGACTAAATATCAATCAATGCTGTGCTTCAATGGAGCATCAGCATTGAAAGAGTTAAAAAAAATAATGTAAAAAATAATAATAATAATTAAAAAAAAAAAATTTAAAAAAAATTAATAAAATAATAATAATAATAATAAAAAAAATAACAGCACTGACCTGAAAGTCCAGGGTGCTTCCAGGTCAAATGCTGGGCTGATCAGATCGCCCATGGCCAATAGGAGTGATCGGATCATTATGGCAGCCCACGGATGACCCTGCTCTACAAAGAGAGAGGGGTCATCTAGGGTAATTATGAAAAAACACAAATTATTAATAAAATGAAAAAATCATAATTATTACCTGATCACTTGTCGGTGACATTTTAAGTCGCTGATTATTGATCGGTCTCCCTGATTGATGTCAGCGGCCTAAACCTGTCACTTACAAGTAATCTGATGAAAAAAAATATTTAAAAAAATGTAAATGCACATGTTCCAGTTTTGCCCTCATAGCTTCCTCAAAAAATACATGAACCATGCATGTGAGGCCTTGTTGGAACCGGGGGGTGTTGGTGAACAAAATGTGGTGCTTTCTTCCACTGTTGCACATATGCTGTGCAAGAAATAAATTTTAACATTGAAATGTATTTGTTAAAAACGCAATAAAATAAATTTTCCGTGAACTTTGGCAGACATCAGTGAAGAAAAGGCTAGCTGAAAACTGTCAAAACTACCCTAGTTGAACACCTTGACTTGTCTACTGTTCATAAATATATACTTTTATGGGGTAATTTACAGCAGGGGGCTTCCAAAATGTCCCAAATGGGATATGGGCCCAGGAAACCAATTTCTGAAAATTCCAAATGTGAAAAAGAAAATGCGCATGTTCCAGTTTTGCCCTCATAGCTTCCTCAAAAAATGCATGAACCATGCATGTGAGGCCTTGTTGGAACCGGGGGGTGTTGGTGAACACAATTTGGTGTTTTGTTCTGCAGTTGCACATATTCTATACAAAATATAATATAAAATCTAAAGCAACATTGCAACATATGCAAAAAAAAACAAAAAAACATAAAAATACCTCAAAATTTGGCAGCAATTGGCGATAAAATCCCTGTTTGAAAAGTGTCAAAATTACCCTAGTTGTACACCTTGACTTATCTACTGTTCATAAACATATAATTTTGGGGGGGTAATCAGTATCTGTGACAACTATTGCAGTTATTAGACTGCCATGCCAAATTTGAAAAAAATTACATTTCAAAAACGTGATGCATGCCTTGCAATATTTGCCCTATACTGGTCAAAATAGATAAAAATCCTGGCCATGTTGGGTGGTTTCCAAATCAGGACAAGTTAATGAATATATTTGGGATAATTTTTTCCCATTGGTTTAATGTGTGTACAATTTGTATGTATACAAAACTGTAAAAAAAATGCGTTTTTTCATTTTTTCCCCACTTTTTCCAGTTTTTTTCAAACAAAACAATGTACTACCCAGCTTACTATGGTTTCAAATGAAAGCCCTACTTGTGCTGAAAAAAACAATATATGATTTGTGTGGGTGCACCAATTGATAAGAGAGAAATTACAGTTGAAGAAAGACATGGCAAAAACACAAAAACGGCTCCGGTCCTTTAGCGACACCTTAGTATCAAAATCCCCGTCCTGAAGGGGTTAAACCTTGTTATTTAATTACAGTATTTTTTGTATATGATATGTATTTATGTTTATGTTAGTCATGTTTAAAAATAAATAAATTACTACCACAAAGGATGGTAGTAGAATTAGTTTTCAAAAATATATGGTTTAATGGGGTAAATTGCATTGGCTGGCTTTAAATATACCCGAAATAGCACATGGGGCAGAATGACCAGATTTTCAATAACTTGCAGAAAAAAGCACACAAAAAAATCCCCATAAAAACAGTATTTATAATCTCAAGACAAATAGTAGAATGTATTTATGATTTTTTTTCATGAGCTTTTTTGGATGAGTAAAATACTTTTAAAATAAAAGTGAGAAAAGGTGGGGTTTTTTTTCCACTTATGGGTGTGCTCACTTTTGTTGCCAAGGTTTATACATTAATGGCTGTGTGTTGAGTTATTTAGAGGGGACAGCAAATTTACAATGTTATACAGGCTGTACACTCACTACTTGTAGCAGAGTGTCATTTCTGCACTGTTGTCACATGAAAACATATAATAAAATATTTACAAAAATGTGAGAGTACTCACTTTTGTGAGATACTGTGAATAAAGAATCTTTGGGATCCGGTATGACTGTACTATATTGATTCGCCCTAGCCAAGAATGTTCCATGCCTTTCCAAAGAAGAATCAGATTTCCTATTTCTAACAATTTTTTGTACATTTTGGTTCATTGCTTCACCTATTAATTTTGGGGGGGGGAGCTTTAATATAAGACTACCCTATAGAAAAAAAGTTTTACTAGTAAATATTTATTCACATGTAAACTATTTTTTTCCTATTTAAGAAAAACATAACCCCCAGTTCTGCACATCTGCCCATAGTTATGTACATCTGCCCCGAGGATATGCCCTATACCACTCTGCCTCCCTGATATGCCTTATACCTCCTTATATGCCACTCTGCCTCTGGGATATGCCACCCTCCCCCCAATATATGCCTTATTCCTCTCTATATGCCACTCTGCCCCCCAGAAATGCCAGTGCATCCCAAGAGTTGCTCCCAGTGCTTCGGTCTCCCTGGTGTCTAGTGGGGGCAGCCGGTGGACGTCTGCACGATGCGTGTAGACAACCTGTGCCTCTACCCTGTGCTTCTGCCGGGACTTCTATGACTGAGCACTGGAAGGTCATTTGCTCAAGCATAGAAGCCCCAGTGGAAGTGCCAGGCAGAAGCGGAGGTTGTCTGTGCGCAGACGTTCACTGGCTGCCAGAGAGGAGGGTCCAGGTCCCCTGCAGGGGAGCGGGGGATCTGGATTTTAGTCTTATATTCAGACCTCTATTTGAGGTTTGATTATAAGACAACCTTGAATATAACATGAGAGGCATTTTTCAGACTATTTTCTCTGAAAAAAAACCTTGTCTTATAGAGCAAATAGGGTATCAATGTTTATGAAAGAAAACAACTCAACAAACCTATGCATAGGTGTTATCACTGTACTCTGGATATGTTGCTGAACACATATTGGGGTGTTTGTCAGCAACATATACCAGAAGCTGTGAACTCATACCTAAAGTACAATGTGTTTTTGAAAAAAAATACTACCACAAACTTGACAATGACTGGTAGTAGAGTTAGTGCATAAAAAAAGAGACAAAATACTAGCATTTAAAATAAACTGACTAGCTGCAAAGATGTCCCTAATAGGCATTATGATGGGGTTTGAAAAAAAATGTTTTTCAAATATCAAATATGCTACTTGTACTTATTGCCCTATAACTTGCAAAAAAAGGAAAGAAAAAACTAAAATAAAAACATTGTGTCATTTTAATGTACATAATGTGTGTGGGTACAGTGAATGAGAGAATACAACACTGCAAAAATGTTGAAACAACCACTGTCATGAAAGGTACAAAAAGGGTACAAAAAACAGCTCTGCCCTAAGGGAGTTAAATAGAACAGCCACATGTTTAATGCTAAATTCTGCCAGATTTTGTGAAAAAATATCTGATAACTGCTTACATGCAGATTCAGATCCTGCTGAAGGAGCTGCATATTCTCTCCTCCTTCATGGTCTGACTGCTATAACCAGTTAACCACTGATTGGATGTTTCAAGGTATGCACTCCTGTTGAAATAAAAGGATCACAAGGATCTCAATAAACCACTAGAGTAGAGATTGCTGAGTCAGTACTGAAACTGACTGGCGATAAGTATATCACATGCAGAGAGATGGGTTCAGCTGAGCACATTTTCTGCATGGAAAATAACTGGAGGGCAGGCAAAAGAGAAAATGCATATGGGGGGATTCCGCAGAACCCCCCATGCATTGGCAAGCGGGACACCAAATAAATTCAAAGGGACTTTTCAGGTATCATTAAATTGCATATGATGGCTGTAATGTCCATTTAAGTGCATTATTTTAATATTAGACTTGTGCACGGCAGGCAAAATACATTTGGACAAACTTAATTTCATGTTTACCAAGTTCAGGTTTAGACTATGAAAGGGTAAGGTCCCTGCCACCTTTTGGACTTTGCAGCAGCAGCATTTGATAGTTAAGAAAGAAATCCAAATTCAATATTACATTGCAGGACCACCACCTCCAGGAACAGCAGCACTATCTCCCTCAGAGATATCCCTCAGTGTAAGGGAGGAGACTAAGCTACATCAGTAATTGAGGCAGGGCACAGGTCAGGCATCAGCAGACAGACACTTGGTGCTGGACTTAAATTCCCCAATATTTGAAAAATTTAAAGAACTGATCCCCCAGACAAGGAAGGAGACAGAGGCGCAGCAGCAGTTTGGAACTAGGTACATTGGCATTTTCCCCAATATTTAAAAAAAAACAGAACTCGTCTCTCTGGCATGATGGCTTGCATGTGACCTCTATCAGCCTTCTGAACAGAGTTTCAACCTCCACGTGTAATCTGTCACCTTTTTATGACCTTATTATGCTTTATCTGGATCGAGTCGGTAAGTGGGGACATGACCTGGTCCAAAGTGTAAATGCACTGGCTTAAATTCATGGTCACATCCCTGAACAGCATGAGGACCGCTACCACCTGCCCTATTAATGCCCATTCCTATCTTCCTCGTGGGCTGGACACCCCAATGTTCTGTTCTGAGGGCATCATGTCCAGGTTGCAGTTCCAGTAGAAACAATAGAACGGCCATCAACTCTCCCAGTGCCTTGGGTGATCACGTAAAACTTCCTTTTAGAATGGGTGCATGACCTTCTCAATGTACATGAAGCTTTAATCATGTAAAGTGAGTGCTGCTGATCAGGAGCCTCAGAGAAGTTAAAAATAAAATAAGGGGAAAAAGTGTGCCAGGAGATCTATTTAACTGTCTGATCCCTGCTTTCATGCACAGGAATTAAATATTATGGCAAATAAAATCAATTAAATTTACACCCCCCCATATATTTTTGTTTTAATAACATGGCTGATGCCAGCCTTTTGCTTTTCTCGTCCACCCACTTTTGTGGATTACAACTCCCATAACCCTCGGCTAGGCTGATAAGGGTGATGGGAGTTGTGGCCATCAAAAGGCTGGCCTTACTTGTAAAGAAAATATATATTGTTTTGATCTAAATTTTGTTGTAAAGTGTATTATCATTCAACCTTTTATTTTCTGGTTTTTTTTTTTAAGTTTGGAAAAGGGAACAGGCATGTTCAATTTTTGCCCAGCAACTTCCAAATAACATTAAAAAAAAACTATACATGCTGAGTTTTTCAAATTCAAGACTTACATTAATATATTTTGTGGTATTTTGGTCAACGAAACTGGTTTGGGGACCATTTTTATAGTAAAATATTAAGTTTTTTCCACAAAAAATGCCATTATTTATATGTACTAAATGTTGGACTATACCTTGAAAAAAATCTATAATTACATTACATTTATCTATAAAGCGCCGACCGATTCCACGTCGCTGAATCGGGGTGGGTGAACGAAAAATCATGGTTAAGGTAACACAAGGTTGCACAAAACACCCTCAAGAGGGTCATATCAATATGCTGAACAAAAACGGTTAAAATAAAATAACAGGGGTATAACCAAAATAAACACATGTTAACAATACATTGTCCCATTACAGTAAGGATTATAGGAGAGCAGATACCAATTCTTTTTGTATGTATTTTCTTTTTTATGTATTTACAGCATTTGTAATTAAGATCTAGTGTGGGAGGTGAACCCTCTTTTTTTACGGGTTTCAGGTGATGACATGCCAGAAATCTTAATAATTTAAAAGTTGGATGCTCTTACAAACAACTGACATTTTTGGAAATATACAAGTTGTTTTCTACTGTATGTACCTATATGTAGCCCTGCCCCTACATAATAGTCACATCAAAAGTCCTGTCTCCTAGATAATGTTGTAACTATGGGCCTGAAACGTGTGTCTATTTTTCACCTGCTTCAAATGTTTTCAAATATACGCCAAATATATGTCTTATGCTTATCTGGGTAACTAAACATTTCCCATTTGTATATGTTTTGTTATTTGTGTGTGGTGCCAGTAGTAGGGAGAGTAGTAGTACTACTAGACAATGCACTGTATAACTGAACAAGACCTACCTAGTAGAATAATATATTTTTTTCATTTTTAGAGCATAAAAAGCTTCATCCAGAATGGAAAATAAAATGATAGGCAGCCAACCTGGAAAGAAACCTGCAGGCGACTAGTCTTGGGACTGTGGACTGGGAGATGTGAGTCAGACTCTCTCACTTATATACTATGATGGCTTTGGTGTACAGTGGCACTCTGGCTGGCTGGCAATGCTTAGATATGAGACTGTTGATAATACCTTATCTTTTGCCCTCTCATATGCTTGTGTCTTATGTGAGTTCAGCTTACTCTGTTGCATTGTGAATGAATCATTCTATTTATTTTACGCAGCTACATGTTTCTCAAAAGATTTCCAAGGAGCAGAATGTGCTTCTTTCTGCTCTATTTTTTGGTTGTGGTGATTTATTTTTTGCCTAACTCTGCTGATGATGATTGCTTGTAGGCAGGGTTCCTTAAGATTTATTTTCTTTTGAAAACTAAGTTACATTTTGTATATTATCATCAATACCACTATTAAGCAGCAAAAATACCTATATATATTAGTCTTGGTGCTCATGGTTATGAGCTGTTACTAGATGTGCTAGGACACCTGCTGATGAAGTTGCAGAGGCAACCCAATGATTCCCAGAGCTTTACTGACTGAAAACAATGACAAGTACACCAGCAATATCGTTGTATGGGGCTTGTAAGTGATTACTGTAGATATTTGAGATTTTAGTGAAACTGATTGGAGCAGGGCTTGTATGGATGGGAACATTTCTCCCTGAACATGTGGCAGAGGCTCTTCTGGCCAGTGTTTCCCTGAGCTTCTCTGTGTCAACATCTGTGAGTATTTGTTAGGGGTCACTGGGGGATGCAATTTCCGCTAGAGAAAATCTTAGCTGGTGAGTTTATCTTGGCAGTACTACCTAGTATACAGTCCTGTCTCAATTTTCAGTGTCATGTCTATGTGTGGAAACCCCCCCAGGGTAGCTCTTTGTCTTCTGGGAGAGTGACTTTGTGTGGAGAAGTGGTTAGATCAGATGGGGGTTGTAGGAGGGAGAAGATGGACGGAGAGTGTGCATGGTCAGAGACTGCACCCTGGCAAGAAAAAAGAGGAAGGTGCTATGACATTTTGCTGGCTGCTTGAAAGTGGCAATTGAATTCAGTTCTATAATTTTGCAGTAAGTTCTCAAGAGTGTGACACATTTTCAGTTCATAGTATGAGTTAGACATTGCTGAAAATATTTCTTTACTTTCTTTCTTATGATTTTGTTTATGAGGGATGATATTTTTGAGAAGATAGTATCGCTGACAAATTAGTATGCGATCCAGTTCCTGCTGCTAATCCAGAAAATCATCAAATCTTGGAATTAAGAAATTACTATGCAAATGAGCATGGTAAAAAAAAAAGCAAACTATTAAGTCTTGGCTTGGATGCAAAATTCAGAGATTTTTTTGTGTGCTTGTAACGGAAAAGTCGTGATTTTTATAAAAGACAGTAGGCAAATATTTTATTGAATTTCTCTCTTTATTTCACTTCCAGCAGCAAAGTGTTAACAAAAAATTTGGGAACAATAACATTTGTGCAGCTAACCAATCAACATACACCTAACATAATGAAGACGCAACCCCCCTCTTCACTCCCTCTTTCTTTGTGAATAATGCCGTAAAAATCAGCCAACACACTCACCTGGTCTGGAAGGAGAAAGACAGACATGAAATTCTCAGCTAACCATAACCTGAAAAACATAATTGCACACAGAGCCAAAGGTGAATTCCAGTTAGGAATCATAGGGTGGGAAAATAATAGGAGATTATCTTTAGATCTCATCCCCGCCATCCACGTGTGTCATACTTCTTAAGACAATGTACCACACACAACTTGGGATTCAGAAGGAAGCAGGGATAAGTGACTTCCCTGGTATCAGTTGTGATGCACACTCCTTCAGGGGACTAAGATCTTCCAGTGATGGTCAAGGCTTTGACATCAGAGACTCTCTTAATTTCAATAAAAACATAACAACAGTGAGGTTGGCTGATAAATGTCTAAGGGGAAGTTCAGGATGTTGATATAGCAGTTTAAGGTCCGATAAAATTGAGCCATGAGGAAGTTAAGGATCTTTTATACAAGGTGAAGTGGGATCAGGATTCCGTTACAAGCACCAATCAACCCATTGACTCCAGACAGATCTGTAACCTTGAAAAATCCCATGTGGAAAAACAAATAAGTACTGTATTTGCTCTATTATAAGACAAGGTTTTTTCAGAGCAAATGCTCTGAAAAATACCTATCGTCTTATAATCAGGGTTGTGTTATAATCAGACCTCAAACAGCTGCAGGGGACCCGGATCCTCCTGTCTGGTAACCTCCGCTGCTGGTGCTTCTGACTCCCTGGTGTGTAGTCGGGGGAGCGGGTAGACGTCCATGCGATTCGCGTAGGCAACTTCCCCTGCAGCCGGAAGGAGGTGCCGTTAGCAGCGAGGGTTGTGTGCGTCTATCGCGCAGACCTTCCCAGGCTGTCAGAGAGGAGAGTTCCCCGCACCGCTGCGGGGAATTCTCTGACAGCCGGAGGGTGTATGCGTGATGGACGCGGACAACCCCCACTGCTAACGGCACCTTCCGGCTGCAGCGGAAGGCATGTAGGCATCTAACCGCTGCTCCGACTACACACCAAGGAGTCAGAAGAGTCAGAAGCAGCGGTAAGTTTGTGGGGGGCATGTTAAATGGGGGGGTAAGGAATTTCTGTAGGCAGAGTGCTCTATGATATGCCTTTTAATCCCCTTAATGCCACTTTGCCTCCAGATATGCCTTTTCACCCCCTTTATGCTACTCTGCCTCCTAAAAAATGCCTTATACCTCCCTATATGCCACTCTGTCCCATAATGGCGATTCCATTATCCAAACAAATGCCAGAGGTCTTTAGCAAGACCCCATCCAACAGTTGACGCTGTCTTTTGCCAGACTTTTGAGCCCTGTCTCGGATATCGAGATAGAATGAATGGAAACTGAGCGTATCTATTTTCATATAACCCTCAGTTTTTTCCTTGGTAAACTGAGGGAGGCCTTGTGGAAGTTTACCAAAAAACCCAAGAATGCGATCTCTTGTAAGGTAAAGAGTATGCATTTCTCCCACTTTATCATGAATCCCAGGTCCACTGTGAGTGTGGACAGTCGAAGCATCCTGAGCCATGAATAAGATGTCATCCAGGTAGATGTCACCAGTTCAATAGCTTCGTGAAGCACCAAGGGGCTGAGGACAGACTGAAGAGGAGGCAGGTGAACTGCTATTTCTTGTTCCACAAAGATTGCAAATTATTGAGGTTGATCACAGGTCTCAAACAGCTGTCTTTTTCTTCAGATTAGGTTGCTGACAAAACCAGTGGTTTTTTATGGGGACCTGAGTAATGGGGCCTGCGTGGGTCAGATTGTCCACTTCTTGGTTCACTAGAAGGACAATTGCCTTTGAAAAAGTTAACTCAGACAATCAGACGGAACTGCATAAAATTCTATGGAATACCTTTGGACCCTGTCCAGGATCTAATCATCATAAGATATTTACCACCAGGCATCGGAAAAATGGGCGAATCTGCCACCCACTTTGCTTGACATAAAAGGGGATGGAAAAGGACTGTGGGTCTGGAATGTCCTCTGTCTCGGTTTCATCGTGGAGTCCATAATTGACCCCTCTGCAGAAAAAATAATCAAGTGAATCTAGGAATGGGTGGTTGGAAAACTCTGGATCCTATGTAGGAGCCTCTCGTGGGTCGCTGTCTGCCCTGGTTCATATGGCTAGGGAAGTGCATACGAAAACCGATGATACACAGATCATTTACACCAAACACATAAAAAATAAAAATGAGATATTAACAAAAAACGTAATTTGACGGGTAAAGAACCAGTTTTTTGGTCACACTTTCTACTCATTGACTCAATACAGAGGTCACAATACCTTCCAAACGGCTTAGGTTGACCTACACATAGTTGTACTCTTTTCGTAGGGTGTGCTTTCCTTGTTGTAAACATGCACAAAAGGCGGTAGGATTATTAATCTGCAGGTTATTATTAAAGTATGTTTTGAATATGGCCCTGGAAGAAGTGGTCTCATGGCTGCTAATAGTCTTCCTTTGATGTAAACTGGCTGACTAATGTACCATATGCCTGTGTCCTCTAATAGATATAGAAACAATTCTTTTGATGTTATAAGTGACCAAGAGTTAACTCATCTGTAAGATTTGACACCTTGTAGAGGGCACTGGTCAGAGTCCCAGGTTCCAAAGAAGAATTAAATGTTGTTAAACCTTTTGGCACTGCATTCCTATACTATCAACCCCTCTAATGCTGAAATTGGACATATAATCTCACCAAGTTGCAAATTCATGTATGCACTACATAAATTAGTATGGCACTGATATAAGAGAAATGGCAATATTTTGAATACTGGCAGCAATTCACATTTCCTAGTTCATTTTTAAAAAGGCAAATACCGTATTGGCTCGGATATAGGCCGCCCCCGTATATAGGCCGCACCCTAAAAGTTTGGTGCTTTTTTAAAGAAAACGTTTTTTTCTTTAAAAAAGCACCAAAAAAACATGCTGCCACTCTGTCAACCCCCCCCGAGATATGCTGCCACTGTCCTCCCCCCCGAGATATGCTGCCACTGTCCTCCCCCCGAGATATGCTGCCACTCTGTCTCCCCCCCGAGATATGCTGCCACTCTGTCTCCCCCCCCCGAGATATGCTGCCACTGTCCTCCCCCCCGAGATATGCTGCCACTGTCCTCCTCACCCCTCAAGATATGCTGCCACTCTGCCCCCCCCAACTTACCAGAGGAGACTCCCGGGTGTCTTGCGGGGCCGGCGGGGGACATCTACGCAATACGCGTATACAACTTCCGGTGCCGGCACTCAGCTGATGTGCCGGCACCGGCAGTTGTATACGCGGATTGCGTAGATGTCCCCCGCCGGCCCCGCAAGACACCCGGGAGTCTCCTCTGGTAAGTCTTGGGGCAGAGGTAAAACGCATCGTGCGGACGGTCACCGGCTGCGGCGATGCGGGTAAACAACCTCCGCAGCCGGTGACCATCCACACGATGCGCTTAGACAACCTCCCGTGCCGGCACCCCCCCGTGGAAAGTGCTGGCAGTGGAGGCTGTCTAAGCGTATCGGGGAGTAGGATGCAGGTCCCCTGCACCGCTGCGGGGGATCTTTTTCCTAACCCTGCCCGGCGCCCGGGACTGCATGTCCCGGGCGTCGGGCGCTAGACCCCGAATATAGGCCGCACCCCCACTTTAAAGACTTAAAGTGGGGGAAAAAAGTGCGGCCTATATTCGAGCCAATACGGTATTAGGATGCAATGCTCATTTTTACAATACTATCTTGATTTAATTTTTAGAAATGTTGTGTCCATATAGCCCAGAAACCATACCGGAAAGCCTAGTGCAGGAGATTTTTCCTTTAACCATTTGGGTCTGGCTAAATTTTCCCCTGGGTAACTGGGACATCTTCAAATATTTTTGCATTATTTTATTATGATTTCTTGGAGGAAAAAATAAATTTTACATATGGTATGCATTATTTTTGATTTTTTTGTTTTTCTGTATATAAAATTATAGCCTGATTATGTCTTTGTCATCAGGTAAACATACAAAGGGGAATCAAATAATTGTTTCCTTCACTGTGTGTAATATATATTAGACTTAACTTTTTTTTCATTTTTCCTACATTTGTTTTGGGGCAAAAAATTTACCGAAATTCGGGACATCTTTTGATTCGGGAATGGCATTCGGGGGGCGTTCCCAATGAAGGAGGACCCTGACCTACAGCAGCAGAATGCCAATATTAAGGAAGAGTTCCACACTCGGTTTTGCACAGCAGGACTACCACCAGCTTCCGCAGCACTGCACCAATATGTACACACATCCAGCACCATACTTTCACACTCAATTTTAACATAATTTTGATTGATTTATTGAGTAGGGAAATTGATATGGCAGCAGTAGCAATAGTAGCAGGGCACTGGGAGTAGGTTGACCCTAGCACATATTCAGCCCCGCCACACAGAACATGGAATTACTCCCAAATTAAAAAAATATTTATCCTTCAGAGAAAGGAAGGAAAATGATTTGCAGAGGGAGAGCAGAGCAAAGACTGAATCCCCCCACAAGAGCAATAATTGATCCACCAGACTAAATAAGGGCCAGGCCAGGCACATCCAGCCACAAGACTGACCCCCCATATTATAAAAAATAAGAACTGTTTCCCAATAGTAAGAAAGGAGGAGCAACAGCTGCAGGGCACTGGCAGATGGCACATGCAGCCTCAGAGTAGGAATTAATTTTCCCAATATTACACAAATTGATTGCTCAGAGTAAGGACTGTGAAAGAGGAGCAGCAGCAGTAGAAGTAGGGCACTGGACCTGAGCAGGCACTGGCAGATGATAAGCACACAGCCCATTGGAGCAGGACAGAATTTCCCAAATATTACAAAAAATGTAAAAAAAGGTTCCTCCAGAATAAGGACGGCGAAAGAGGAGCAGCAGTAGTAGTAGGGTAATGGGGCTTGGGCAGGCACTGGCAGATGGTAGACACATGCAGCCTCTTGGGCTGGATTGCACCAAAATTATAGCAATTAAAAAACAGACAGGTACTGGCGGATGATGCCACTTGAAGGTACATTTTTTAAAATTTTAAAAAACAGAAAGTCACACGGTGCGCACAGCCAGTAGTTTGAACAAGGACACTCCAATTTACCCCATCAAATAATTCTTTTTTTTAGTAGACACCCCTTGGATAGTTGAAATGCTTTTATTTTAACTCTTTCCATGTCAAGATTTTTGGGAAGATACAGTGCTAAATTTAGCACTTGCTCATGATAATAAACTATTAATTTATTTATTTTATTATTTTTGGACTTGTTTTTTTCCATTTTGTGGAACTGGATGTGACATCACTGCATAATTGTTTTTAAATGTTACCATATTAACTGATTGCTGCCTGGGGTAGCGACATCTCTTCATGCTCTAACTGCCAGGCTAAATCTGTGAGTGGTACAGTAGGTCTCAGTGCCAAACACATTATAAAATTACAATTTCTTTTGCAATAAATATGATGTCAAAAACAATAAAACTTATTTTTGTTATTATCAAATAGATGTCTTCAAGAAAACAGTTTCCCTAACGCGCTTCGCCCTTTGGCTTCTTCAGAGGGGTGAATGATACGAATGTGTAATGTCCCTATTTATTAAGGGTAGTTCTTCTCACCTTGACCATGACTTTGAGAGGTCCTCTCCCCTGCAATCATTCCCAGTCCCTTTGTCCCTCATTCACTAAGCCATACCTCTCCTTCCTTCCTCCCTGTGAATTATAGATCAAACACATATAAACAGCACTTGCTTGTATAAATCACATACAAACCCTATATTTGCAGTTATGCATAAATGATGTATGGAAACATAGCGTATCAGGTATAGATCAACAGAATCAACACAAAAACCAAACTTTGCAGGTATAGATCAATTGAAAATCACATGTTAACTCAGCGTTGAAGGTATAGATCAAATAAACAGAATCAGACATACAAACCCTCTATTTGTAGGTATACAATAATAATATATGGAAACAGAGCGTACCAGATACAGATCAACAGAATAACACCCACCCAATTGGAATTCACATAAAAATTCTTCTAGGCATTCGCACTACCCCTTCTCACTATCTACCCCCCTCCCTACTTCTCATTATTCTTACTTACCTTGTTGCCGGAGTCCTGCGGTGGGAGCGGGAGGCGTCTGTCTTCCCGCTCTGCATGAAACGCCGGCACCACGACAGAGTCACGGAGAGTGAGGGGCGCCGAGCAGTTGCTGAAAACACAAGCGACCGCTTGGTGCCCCTGCCCAGGACTTAAATTAAAACGTGTTTTTGTTTTGGATTGTTTTTAACTTTATTTAACATGGAGGATGTTAAATAAAGTTTTTTTTAAAAAACAAACAAAAAAAGTTTTAATTTAAGTCCCCGGCAGCCGCCCCTGCTGCCATGGCACCCTGTGCGGCCGCACACCCCTGAGGCCGGCCTTGTTAATGACATACTGCTTTGGCGATGTTAAAATCACAGGAGAATTAAGAGTAAATATAAGTTAATATTTATATTTTATAACGAAAAAAGAAACATGATAGAACACATAGTAAAATAACCGAATATAAAGAATTTGCTTCACATTAGATATTCCCTTACCACCATTAGCTTTCTATACATAAGACAAACTTGCAAAAGCTTTTTTGCTATATAGGTGGCGGGAGAGTTGGACTACCATTCCTAAATACAGCATAACTATGAAAAATATTGCCATGATTATTTTTTTCCCCCTCCATTGTCAATTTTGGGGATTGCTATAATCATAATTTAATGATTTGTAGACAATGGGTATTTGAATGGCATTCCAGTCACTGTTAAAACCAGAATCACATACACCCCTTGATTAAAACTTCACTAAAAGACAACCTGTTTAAAATATTAATGTGCTGAAGAAACTCATCTGAGAATGCCATTTTTTAAAACCATAAAAAAAGATATTTATAGTACACATGGTTAAGAGCTTTTGTTAAAATTAAAAGATAAAATGGCCAGTCTTTTTGAAACCACATCTGTTACATTCAAATAACAAATTACATTAAGGTATTCCTAAGTAGCACATCCTGGGACACCACAGAGTTGATCTAGCCAAATTACCTATTACAATTTATTACAATTACAGCTAAAACTTATATTATATTATGTATATAATTTTGTAATCAGCACCCAGCAGAGTAACGGGCTTCCAGTTCTTAAAATATTTTTTTATCTTAAAAATTAACATAATTCTTGGGTATTGAATACTTAAATAAAAATATTGAAAAGATCCTCTTTTAAAAGTTCAGAAAAGCATTTATAAAAATCAGTAGGGGTTCCATATGCCCCTGGGGACATGGCACCTGTGACAGAAAGCAGGGGATAATAATGGAAGGAGTGTATATATCCCCTTATATTTTGCAGGGGGTTACCTTTAGTAGTCTTTTAAAAGCCACAGGGAGATGTCTGGAATTATTGGATGTATGTTAATTGTGTATTTTGGGTCCCTGGGGTGGAGCACTTTGAGAGTAGGGCGGGCCAGTGCTCCACTCCACAGTTTGTTAGCAGCCGAAGAACAGCAGGTGGGAATCCAGACCGGAGATTCACAGATACTCTCCTAGTACTTACCTGTTTCCACTAATTAATGGGAGAGGCAGTTAAATAGCCTCCTGATCTGAGAGCAGGGAGAGATCATTTGGGAGAGGGAGAGAGGGAGCTGCTAAGCTACTGAGTGCTGCCATTATTACGAATATTCTGTTATTTTGTTTTGTTGGTAACAGAGAAGCCGTCCAACTGCAGCTAGGTTGAAGAACCTTGTTTAGTTAGTGCTCTCAAGAGCAAGGATTTTGTTTTGATTTGTTTATTTTTTCTGTTATGCCTGTTGTCAAGAATAAAAACTGGCACAGCCTTTTATTTAACCCTCCTCATGTCTGAGCCGTCTGTCAGGGTCCACTCTCTGCTGCCTGGACCATGGCTGAATTATACTTCAGGCTACTACATCTGCTACCACTAGCGGCCACCCTCCTTCCTCTGGAGTGATCTGAACCTGATTATCAGGTACAGCTGCGCCTCATCAACTGAGTGAAGCCCTGCGTTTCAGTCAGGGCCTTGGCATTAACGTTGAAGGACTGCTTTGCTCTGAGCCGCTGCCCGTTCCCGAGCCCGTTCCCGCCTGAGCCTGTACCCGTTCCCGTGCCTGAGCCGGTACTCATGCATGATCCAGTACCTGTGCATAAGCCTGTACCCGTGCATGAGCCTGTACACGTGCCTGGCCCGGTAGTACTCCATTGCCGTCCGCCCTGCCAGTGGGCCTCCGTTCCCGTCCGCCCTGCCAGTGGGCCTCCGTTCCCGTCCGCCCTGCCAGTGGGCTAACCTGTACCTGAGCCTGAACCTGTACCTGAACCTGCCAGTGGGCCCGCACCCGAGCCTGTGCCTGCTCCCGAGCCTGTGCCTGCACCCGAGCCTGTGCCTGCACCCGAGCCTGTGCCTGTGCCTGTAACCGAGCCTGTACCTGCTGTCCACCCTGCCTCAGCTCCCGTCCTCCCTGCCTCAGCTCCCGTCCGCCCTGCCTTTCCAGTTCTGCTACTCTGTCTGTACCTATCTCTCTGTCACCATGCATAAAGGGGTACAGACAGAATCCCCCGTATCCCCTGCACATGGACTCCTACCCGACCTGCTCGCCCGGGTCCTGACACCGTCTCTGTAACCTGTGTGTGAGTAAAGATTCCCGGACAGAGTACCATGTTAAGGGGTATTGTGTCACATATGGTGGAGAATGCGAGTAACACACGAACAAGTCGGTAAGGTGCAAAAGAGACTGAAGAAAATGGAGGACGTTATTAAAGCACTTATCCAGTGCAGCAAGAAACTAACAAAAGGGCAGCTGAGACTAATACCATACAGCAGGAGAATATCACTGCACTACAGCAATTGGTGCTAGCCCAAAAAGAAAACACAGAGGCTTCAATCAGGCAAGCAGCATTAGCCCAGGCTGAAGCTCATCAAATGAGAGGCTTACCAGGGACACCGCAGTTTACCAAGTAACTATCTGCAAAAGATGGTGCCTACAGATGATGTTAAGGCCTACCTTTTGGCATTTGAGCGAACAGCTGAAAGAGAAGGCTGGCCTGTGGCTGAATGGGCAAGCTTAATAGCTCCATTTCTAAGTGGAGAACCCCAAAAGGCATACTACGATATAGAACCGGACCAAGCAAGGGACTACAGCAAGTTAAAATTGGAGATCCTGGCACGTTTGGGAGTTACAGGCTCTATCCGCTCACAGAAATTTTACGCCTGGATGTACAGCCCAGGAAAAGCCGCTCGGTCACAGATGTTTGACTTGATACATCTCGCCAGGAAGTGGTTACAGCCGGAGGTTAACTCATCAAGCTACATAGTGGACCCAGGGACTCAAAATTACACAATTAACATACATCCAATAATTCCAGACATCTCCCTGGGGCTGGTAAAAGACTGCTGATGGTAACCCCCCTGCAAAATATAAGGACATATATACACTCCTTCCATTATTATCCCCTGGTTTCTGTCACACACCATATAAATCAGTTAAAACTTTTTGCTTATACCCATGTAATGATCTGATTTTAAAACGTCAATTATGGTACCCATGGTTTCTTCTAAAAAGGAAGAATCTATAACTTTTTTCTTGAAAGTTTTGGTAAAAGTCAAATTACTTCTATAATGTACAAATTGTTGGATTGTTCTTTCATTTCTAAAATGGGGTCTTTCATTTTGGATATTTTCTTAAAAACAACCTCATTCTTTAACCCCTTGATGACAGTTGCCGGTCCGGGCACGTCACGGAAAAACAAGTCGTTAACGACAAATGACGTGCCGAGACCGTCATTTGTTAAAACAGGTGAAAAAAATCGATCTGTGATCGATTTTTTCACCCAAACGGAGTTGCTGTAATGCCTCGACCTCGAGGCATTCAGCAACGCCACGATCGGCACCAGGGGCGTCAACATCCGCCATACAATGGCGGTCACCTCCCAAACTTAAATGGTGTCGCTGGAATGCCTCGATCAGGCATCCAGCGACACCAAACACTTACCCTAGGATGGACTGTGACCGCTCCGGAGAGCGGTCACAGCCGCAGCTGCACGCAGTCTTCACCATCCGCAAGATGGCGGCGGCCCGGGAAAAAAAACAATAAAGATGCAAAAGTTCGCTAGAAGGTCTCCAGACCCTCTAGAGAACTCTGGCTCCACTTGCAGGTTGAATACAGGTACTGCATTCAACCATGCAAGTCAATGGAGCCCAGCTTTCTAATCACAGTGTGATTAGTAAAAATAAATTAAAAAATAAAATAAAATTAATAATTAGAAAAAAATAGTAAAAAAAACAGTAAAATGTAAAAATAATTTCCCTCTGATGTCACTATCAAGGGAACCTTCAAGTTGAAAAAAATTTTTAAAAATGTTTTAAAAAAGGCAAAAAAAAAATTAAAATATATATATAAAAAATATATTTTTGTGAGCAAGTCCTAAAATTAGCACATTAGCTTAAAACAATTCTCGCATGGAAAGAGTTAAAATACTGGCATATTAAATGCCCATGGGGTGTCTACTTTTAAAAAATTTATGATTTGATGGAGTAAATTGAATTGGCCGGATTCAACAATGTCCCAATTAACACGGGGGGAAGGATGGCCACACATCTAATTTCCAATTAGAAAAATGCACACGTACCAAATGTGGCCTTTTAGTTGCCCCAAAAAATGACAAACCCATGCATGTGGGGTATCACTGTACTGTGGAGATGTTGCTGAACACATATTGGGGTGTCATGTGACAGCGGCATATACCAGGAGCTGTAAATTCATACATAACATAGGTGTGTGGGGGAAAAATACACACAAAAGAATACTACTGCAAACTTTGAAAAAATTCTGGTGGTAAAATGTGTGCATGCAAAGAGTTAATATACCAGCATTTAAAATACCCTGGGGTGTCTAGTTTTCAAAAATATATGGTTTTGTTGGGCACACTGAAATGGCCTGGCTCAAAGATGTACCAAATAGGGCATGGGCAATGGATCCCCAAATGCCAAAGTTCAACGTTGAAAAAATGCGCATGCCCCAAATGTGGCCCTTTTGCCCCCAAACAGCCAGGCAAAATCATTCATGTGAGGTATCGCTGTACTCGGGAGATGTTGCTGAACACATATTGGGGTGTTTTGTGATAGTGACATATACGAGAACCTTTTAATTCATACCTGAAGTAAAATGTGTGTGAAAAAACAAATGCAAAAAAAATGACTACCACAAAGTTTGACAAAGACTGGTGGTAGATATGGTGCATAGAAAGAGTTAAAATACTAGCATTTGAAATACCCTGGGGTGTCTAGTTTTCAAAAATATATGGCTTTATTGGGCATACTGAAATGGCCCGGCTCAAAGATGTACCAAATAGGGCATGGGCAGTGGATCCCCAAATGCCAAAGTTCAACATTGAAAATGCGCATGCCCCAAATGTGGCCCTTTTGCCCCAAAACAGCCAGGCAAAATCATTCATGTGAGGTATCGCTGTACTCAGGAGATGTTGCTAAACACATATTGGGGTGTTTTATGATAGTGACATATACCAGAACCTGTTTATTCACACCTAAAGTAAAATGTGTGTGAAAAAACAAATGCAAAAAAAATTACTACCATAAAGTTTGACAAAGGCTGATGGTAGAATTAGTGCTTGGAAAGGGTTAAAATACTAGCATTTGGAATACCCTGGGCTGTCTAGTTTTCAAAAATATATGACTTGATGGGGTAAATTGCATTGGCCGGCTTCAAAGATACCCGAAATGGCACATGGGGGGAAGAATTACCAGATTTGGAAAAAATGGCTTTGAAATAGCAAAACGCTACCTGTACTTATTGCCCCATAATGTATAGAAAAAAGCAAAAAACATAAAAACATTGGGTATTTCTAAACTCAGGACAAATAGTAGAATCTATTTAGCAAGTTTTTTCATTACCTTTTATAGATGAGTAAAAGATTTTTCAACTAAAAGTTTTCACCATATTTTATACTTTTTTAAATAGTAAATAATATGATACAATCAAAACAATGTCATCTTAAGAAAGCCCCTCTTGTCCTGAAAAAAAACATCTAATGTGTGTGGGTTCAGTAAACGGGAAAGAAGAAAATTACAGCTAAACACGAGCAGTGCAGAAATGTTAAAACGGCCATTGTCATGAAGGGTACAAAAAGTAAAATCAGCCTTTGTCACGAAGGGGTTAAATAAGCAATCATCAATATTGCTTACAGCAGCATCTTGCAACTTAAAAAGTGTTTGCAAACGCACAATGAGAACTTGCAGAGTTTGCTACTTAACTTTGTTTTCTGACTTTGGTCTCTCTGGCACTACCATCTCCTGTAAAAGACTTTAATCCCTTAACAACCAACAACGAGCCAGGCATGTAAAAACGGTCAGTTAATGACCAGTGATGTGCCTGGTATGCAAGGGCATTAAAGAGTCGCTTTCTTTGCTCAAACAGTGTCAAGGCATTCAGCAACACTCAAATCTGTTACAGGGACCCTGTTTGATCCCTCCCCGGGGCGTCAATGTCTGTCATATACAATATGGCACCTAGGGGCGCTCATGTAAAATAAACACAGAAACAGGAAAAAAGAAAGAACAAAATAATAGTGCAGTAATAAACACAATGGTGATGTGTTTTTTCTCAATAGTTACTTATTTCTGTGATTTTCAGGCTTACCTCAATTATTAGTGACCTGAGTAAAAAGAGAACACAGAACGGAACAAAAATGGGATGGTATCTTCATAAATAGAGTAAATACAAAATGATTGCACTTACACACACACACACTCAGCCGGTGTGTTAATCATCTTTCATGATCCACAACTCCTTACTACTTGACTTGTAGTCTCTGATGTTCTTCGTGCAGGAAATGCACCAAACTATAATGTATCTGTATATATATCCAGCTGTGAAGAGACTGACAGAGGGGAGGTGTAATAATAAGGCGTTGGGAGAGGAAGATAAGTCTGGCATCATTCATGGTGTATTGTAAGGCAGGGTCGGTAGATACTGAGGGCATGGACAAGAACTTTAGTGGTATCCTGTGTTAGGAAGGGACAAATGTGGGCAATGGTTTTAAAATGGAGACTGCAGATTTTTGAGACAGACTGAATGTGGGGGTAAACGAGTGGTCAGAGTCGAGAGTGACACCAAGGCAGCGAGCGTGGGGGACAGGGAGATAATTGCACAATTAACATTAAGGGAAACTGATGAAAGAATGTTAGCATTGGGGGGGAAGGAATATGAGGAGTTTGGCTTTAGAGAGATTGAGTTTTAGGAAGCATGCAGACATCCAGAAAGAGACAGATGCAAGGCAGTTAGTTACACAATCTGGGAAAGGAGAAGAGAGACTGGGATGGGATAGGTAGATCTAGGTGTCATTGGCATACAGTAGGTATTGAAAGCCATTAGCTATAAATTCCTACTATAAAAATGATGAGTTAAAAATATCACTGTATGCAGAAGATATTTTCATTACCATAACTGACCTGCCAGTCTAAACTAAATTTTAATAAAACAGTGGCTTATTTCAGTAATACTAAATATTAATTTAATTGCTCAAAAAGGAGTTTAGTTATTTAGGTATTAAAATAATATGTGTTGTGGAAATCAAACGTTGTGCTGACCACCAGACTTCTTTGAATGTATAAAAGTTTATTCCGGATACAAGCAGCTGCAGGGAGATCTGCACAAAAGCAGGCAAATCTAACAGCTTTACATTTTCACACACTATATATACATTGATAACAAAAGAAAATTAGTAAACTCCTACTAAAGGCTGGCACACTTGCAATATCTCTGGGTTTACCATAAAAGGAAAAAGCCTAACCTACATAACATTAATATGTATGATATGGGTGGGGTTTCAGTTATTTAAAGCAGACATCCTGTGCCCTGAAGTTGACCCCGAGTTTACACTTATGGTCCAGTTTCTCACCAGCTGATTCAGTTTATGTAATTTGACCTATGCCCTCTACCATATATATCATGTTCCTCAACAGAACAATACTACCTCCCAGTGCATCAGACTCTTATCACAAAATTGCAGAAGACAGTTAACCTCTTCCTACCCACACTCTCCACATCCTAAGATTCCACATATGTGATACTCATACCTGGGAACTCCCGTGCTCCGGCTACGGGATGCGGCCAGGACTGCCCACCAACGTCTGCGGATGGTCCTGTATTGTCTGTGGGAGGTCCACTGACATTAGTAACATAGTAACATAGTAACATAGTTCATAAGGTTGAAAAAAGACCAAAGTCCATCAAGTTCAACCTATATACATATTGTGTCCCTACTGTGTTGATCCAGAGGAAGGCAAAAAAACCCTTATGAAGCAGATGCCAATTGCCCCATACCAGGGGGAAAATTCCTTCCCGACTCCAAATATGGCAATCAGAATAAATCCCTGGATCAACGTTCTGTCCCTATTAATCTAATATCCATAACTTGTAATATTATTGCTTTCAAGAAACACGTCCAGGCTCCTTTTGAACTCTTTTATTGAGTTTACAATAACCACTTCCTCTGGCAGAGAGTTCCATAATCTCACCGCTCTTACTGTAAAGAACCCCCGTCTGTGCTGGTGTAGAAACCTTCTTTCCTCCAACCTTAGAGGATGTCCCCTTGTTATAGATACAGTCCTGGGTATAAATAGGTCCTGGGAGTGATCTCTGTACTGTCCCCTTATATATTTATACATAGTTATTAAATCCCCCCTAAGCCGTCTTTTTTCCAAACTAAATAACCCTAATTCTGATAATCTTTCTGGGTACTGTAGTCCTCCCATTCCCCTTATTACTCTGGTTGCCCGTCTTTGAACCCTCTCCAGCTCCACTATATCTTTCTTGTACACTGGTGCCCAGTACTGTACACGGTATTCCATGTGTGGTCTGACTAGTGACTTGTACAGTGGTAGAATTATTTCCTTGTCGTGGGCATCTATGCCCCTTTTGATGCACCCCATGATTTTATTTGCCTTAGCAGCAGCTGCCTGACACTGGTCGCTACAGGTAAATTTACTGTTAACTAAAACTCCTAAGTCCTTTTCCATGTCAGTCGTCCCCAGTGTTTTCCCATTTAATACATATTCCCAGCCTGGATTTTTCTTCCCCATGTGCATAACCTTACATTTATCTGTGTTGAACCTCATCTGCCACATCCCAGCCCAAGCCTCCAACCTATGCAGATCCATTTGTAATCGTGCACTGTCCTCTATTGTGTTAACCACGTTACAGAGCTTAGTATCGTCTGCAAAGATTGATACTTTACTATACAATCCCTCTACAAGGTCATTAATAAATATATTAAAAAGAATAGGACCCAAAACTGACCCCTGTGGTACCCCACTAGCAACAGTAACCCACTCAGAGTATGTACCATTAATAACCACCCTCTGTTTCCTATCACTGAGCCAGTTACTTACCCACATACACACATTCTCCCCCAGCCCAAGCATTCTCATTTTATGTACCAGCCTTTTATGTGGCACCGTATCAAATGCTTTGGAAAAATCAAGATATACGACATCCAGCGATTCACCCCGATCCAGTCTTGAGCTCACCTCCTCATAAAAGCTGATCAGGTTAGTTTGACAGGACCGATCCCTTGTAAACCCATGCTGATATGGAGTCATACACTTATTTTCATTGAGATACTCCAAAATAGCATCTCTTAGGAAACCCTCAAACAGTTTACACACAACAGAAGTTAAACTAACAGGCCTATAATTCCCCGGGTCACTTTTTGTCCCCTTTTAGAATATTGGCACAACATTTGCTATGCGCCAGTCCTGGGGAACAGACCCTGTCACTATAGAGTCCTTGAATATTAGAAATAGGGGTCTGTCTATTACATTACTTAACTCCCTTAGAACGCGGGGGTGAATGCCATCTGGACCTGGTGATTTGTCTATTTTGATTTTTTTTAGGCGGCACTGCACTTCTTCCTGGGTTAGACAGGCGACATGTACTGGGGCAGTTATCTCATCCTGCTGTATATTACCTGGCATTTCATTTTCCTCTGTGAATACAGCAGAGAAGAATATATTTAATAGATTAGCTTTTTCCTGATCCCCGTTTATAACTTCTCCCTCATTACTTTTTAAGGGGCCAACGCTTTCATTTTTAACCTTTTTACTATTTATATAGTTAAAGAACATTTTGGGGTTTGTCTTACTCTCTTTGGCAATGAGTCTTTCTGTCTCCACTTTTGCTGCTTTTATCTGATTTTTACATATTTTATTTTTTTCCCGATAGCTTTTTAGTGCTTCCTCACTGCCTTCCTGTTTTAGTAGCTTAAATGCCTTTTCTTTGCCATTTATTACCCCCTTTACATTTTTATTTATCCACATTGGTTTTCTCTTGTTCCTGACTCTTTTATTCCCATACGGTATGTACCTTTCACAGTGAGAATTTAAGATATCCTTAAAAATCTCCCATTGAGTGTCTGTACTCTTGTTTTTGAGGACATTTTCCCAATTTACAGTGTTAAGGGCTTCTCTTAGTTGATCAAACTTTGCCTTCCTAAAGTTCATGGTTCTTGTGGCTCCTCTAAGAGTTCCCTTATTGAAGGACAAGTTATAATGTATCATATTGTGATCACTATTTCCTAGATGCCCCCTGACCTGCACATTAGTTACTCTGTCAGGTCTGTTGGTTAATATTAAGTCCAGTAGGGCGCCCCCTCTGGTCGGGTCCTGTACCATTTGGGACAGATAATTATCCTTACTTATAGTCAGAAACCGGTTTCCTTTATGTGGGAGCCCCCCTGCCGTCAAGAGGCGTTCCCGCTGGAAAAGTGCTGGGCCTAAGAGGCGTAACAAGGTAGTCATAGCTCCCATCCTGTTTTCATCTCCTTATTCTCATAAGGTTGTATGCGCCATCAAGGTCCAGCTAGCTCTCATTTTTTTGACTTGCGAATGCATGGTCAAGTAATCCTTTGTTGCCACATTATAGACTTAATCCTGCCTCAAAGCTTTTCTTGATCAGAAAGGTGCATATAATCCACTTGCATAGGTTCATCAGGAGCAATGGAGGGACTCAAAGGAGAGGAGGAAGCCATGAGGTTTTGGAAGTAAAGAACTAAGGCATGGACCTACGGGTAGACTTCCCGTCTCTTCCTGTTTCTATACAAGGTTTTCACGTCTATGAAGATTGTGAGTTAAGTATAGATTGGTTAAGGATTTCTAAATCCTCTGGAAGGTCCCTGAAGGTCAGTTCATCCTTATTGACTTGAAGAAAGTCCATGCTTAGCTTAACAAGCTTTTGGTCTGCCAGATTCTGCTGCGAAGGTAAGAAATTCAATTCGATCAACTTGACAGAGACACATAATTGGCTGATATTACTGAGAAAGCCCTACCAGGAGCATCAAATACCCTTTTAAAATTCTCAGTGATGTCAGTGTATATCTTTGTTCCAAAAGGGGAGATGCTCAGGCTAAGGTGTCACACCAACTTGTGTAGTGCATACATGGACTTGCTACCTGGTAGAGATGGCACGGCCAATTTCAGTATGTGAGGGGTTAATTCGGTTGTATAGGCATGTGGTGCCAAAAGGTCTTTTAAGATAAATTGGTCTTTTGAAGCTGGGACTCCAACCAAGGCCCTCTGCAAGGTGTGAAATTTCACAGGGAGGCGTTGCCTTTAAGTCAGCTAGCTGAGTCTTTCACCATATGCCTGTATCCCCTCATAGACCCTGGATTCTTTGATATGCTAAGTGACCACTAGCAGTCAGGAAAACCATTTCATATCCAGGTCATATCAATAATACCTCATATATTCATTATCATACCTCCTTGTGTGCATACCTCGAACGGGGAAAGCGCACTCTACAAAAAGAGTACAAACATGGCGGCGCAACGTAAACGGTTTGGAAGGAATTGTGAAGTCTATGATGTTCAGTCATAAGTAGCAAGTGTGACATATCTATGGACTTCACAATTTACAAGAAACTCATAAACGCATGAATTATTACTGTGGCGAGCACAGGAGGGATGATAAAATGAAAATAAGTTATTTGGACTGATATGGGCCGGATTGGAAACTCGAGATGAACTGGGAAAGAGTATAAAGTTAATGAGAAAAGATTGGTCATTGTGCTTACTAGGGGCCAAGATCTAATTTTGAGTAAGTCGCTATCTTTCCTTGCCGGAGCCCTACGGACAGAAAAACTGTTACTTGACCATTCAGTGAGTAGTTAGGTTTTCTGTAACTTTCTCCTTTTTATTTTTATCTGTTGGTGTAAATAATCTATTTATCATCTTTTTGTGTATGCACTGTGATTTTTTTGTTCATAATAAATATTCCTTTATTAAGTTCTGCCTTTGTCTGATTAGACCACTTTATTGGTAATTTGAAATCACATAATTATTGTGTTAAAATATATTGTGTGGGTTTTTTTTAGTCTGATTCGTTTGGGGTACCAAGGCACCCTATTTCTAAATTGTCTTGGTGGTGGCAGCGTTATTTTGATATTTGTTATATCATTATAGTTAATAGCGGGTGGTATTAAGGGTGGATATTTGTATTTTTATCACTATTTTCGGTCTAGGGTGAATTTTAACCCTTTTACCACCAGAACCAAGTCACCCCTTTTAAAATTCTCAGTGATGTCAGTGTATATCTTTGTTCCAAAAGGGGAGATGCTCAGGCTAAGGCTCTGCCGGAAAGCAAAGATATCATATGTAAGCCATATGAGAATTAACAGAAAGGTATGCTTGTAGCTGTAGCTCAAAACTTCTCACAAGTTGTAAAATTTTGCTACTTTAGACAATCCTCCATTTTGAGGGTGCTGGGGTCTAGTCCAGACTTTGATCCCAACTGTACTAGAAATAGGGGATATGGAGAGATAACAGCTTTTAATATCAGAAAAGTTAGCTGTCAAGACCCGGGCTAGCAGGTTGGGTAAGAGCCAAATTGCAGGGGATATCTGAGGCTCTGTTTGTACTCAGAGATGCATATCGACAGACAGGTAAGTACAGACAAGAGATAAGTCTCACAGCAGGCTGATAATACAAAAAAAGACTATTGATGAACAGGAACAGGACTGGTATATACAATGGAGTAAAGCTTAAACAGGATTCAGTTAATCGTAATACATGGAGTAGAAAGTCTTGCCGGACAGGCAGGAAGCCCATGGGCAGGGCACACGAATCAGGATCGAGAGCGTAGCCAAGGTCATACACAGGAACATAGATCTTTAGCTGCAAATTTTATTAGCCATATGCTACAGTACAATAAATAAATACTTTAAAACATGTAAAAGGATATAATGGAACATTTAAAATGATAACATTAATTAACATATTTTCCATAAAATTACAGTAGATACATAAAAGCCAGTCTTTGGGACATTCATGCAAGTAAAATGTTCCACATATTAAGGCACCAAAGTCTCCTTGGGTTCATTGAACCCATGCCTTTACAATCCTTTAAAAAGTGTGTGTACATACCACTTAGAGCCATCTTAAGACCGATGGAAGGGTCTATATATTCTTTATTAAGCAATAAAATATTCCTCTTCTTCCAAATTGCTTCTTTTATACAATTTATCATAATCCATAAAACACACGACTGGTCAAATGTAAGACAGTTATGTCCTGTGCATAAAACAGGTTCAAAATATATGCAACACTTATCTCTGGGGCACTTAATGGTAACACTGTGCACTACCCTGCCATGCAAGATCTCTGAGAGTTGGCAAGCAAGTGGCGACACACATTCTGTCAAACTCTTCTGGACTCTGAGAGAGTATTGTGCCACTTGATCAGTTGGTTCCTTTGATAATATAGCAGCATTCAACTTTGGATTTGATAAATTATCCAGGCTAAAATCTTGGAGGTGATAAAATTGTATTGTTTTTGTTTTTTTCTAAAAAGACATACTGCTTTGACAGATTTAAAAGCACAGGAGAGTTAATAGACAGCGAGTAAAAGTTATATTTCCTAAAAATATGATCAGCATAAAAAAGAAGCAAAGGTACATTCTTTCTAAAAGTTAACACATAGTAAAAAAAAAAAATAAAAAAAAATGTTATATATAAAATACATTTCACATCAGTCATCCCCTTACCACCATTCACGTTTTGTTTGCACACCCTCTTAAGTTTCTCGCTTCTGGAGTTCCAGAAAAAAACATAAAACAAACACACAAGTTTCTTTGCATACAAGTCAAAAGGGGGAAATACCAATCCTAAATACATCATTATTGGTAAGAGTATTACCTTGATTAAAATTCTCCCTTCCATGTCAGCTTTACCATAATCCTATTTTGCAGTTTCATTTTTTCTAAAACAATATCACATGATCTCTCGCCATTATTTGCATAATCAAAAAACACTACCAGAATTTTAATACTGTCACCTTGGGTCTGGACAGCAGGTGTCTGACTGTCACCCCATGCACCAAGAGTAAAACAGTCACACTTGTTAAAATTCAGCTTAAAACCAGAGGCACATGAAAAATAGTCGTTCTAATAGCTTTTCAAGGACTCTGGGGTTGTGCAATATACACTAACGTCACCCATGTAGCCCAGAGCTTTCACCTGTAACCCTGTCCCCGCGGGATGGGGACGCCCCGGATAAATTTTTCCTTTCATAGAAGGGCTAAACGGGGTTCAACGGCACAAACAAAAAGGGGTGAAAGCGGACATACCTGCTTCACCCCAGATTTAACAGACTGAGTTAAAAAGCCAAAATTTCACTAAAAGACAACTTATATAAAACATTAATACGCTGAATAAAATCATCAGAGAATGCCATTTTCTTTAAAACCATAAAGAGATATTAATGTGATACACGATAAAAAGCTTTTTTTCAAATCAAGAGATAAAATGGCCAGTTTGTTTACGGTCTGATACCAGATCAGATCACGTATTACAGTAAGGTGTTCCCAAATAGCACATACTCGGATACCACAGATCTGATATGGGTGAATAACCTTATCTATTACAGCTTTTGTTCCATTAGCTAAAATTTTTAGGGGGGATAGGCCTCCAGTTCTCTAATTTTGATCGATCACCCTTCTTAAAAATTAGAGTAATGATGCCTCTTCTCCAGGAAGAGGGTAACTCCTTGGCATTAAAAAGATCATCCTTTAAAAGTTCCCAAAAACATCTATAAAATTTGATAGGGATTCCATCTGCTCCTGGGGACTTAGTAGCAAAAAAAGCTTTTCATTGCATCATGCAAGTCAGTTAACGTCAGCTTTCTGCTTAAACCCTCTTGATCATCAGATTCAAAAACATTAGTTATGGCCCCCAGAGTATCTGTTAAAAAGGAACGATCTATGACTTTCTCATTAAAAAGGTTTTGGTAAAAAACTTGTGACACGTTTAAAATGCCTGCAATGGAGGACTGGCCTTCCATTTCTAAAATTAGCAGCTTTATTATCATTTGAACCGGACCAGTAAGAGGGCCCCGCGGTCCAGTCCTTCTTTAAATGTCCATAAAACAGTCCATGATCTATTGCACACTCCTGTAAGAAAATTATGTCCGCATTTATTATTATTATTTATTGTTTTATATAGCGCCATCAAATTCCGTAGCGCTGTACAATGGGTAGACAGGACATAACAAGTAGTATGTTACATTACAAATTGACTAACAGAGACAACAGGTGAGGAGGGCCCTGCTCAAAAGAGCTTACAGTCTAGAGGATTTAGATTCAGTAAATATGCAAACAAAGCAACCCTTCTGACAGAGCTCCTCAGACTCCTCACATTAAAATGAGGCAATAGTGAGATCCAGTGAGAGCATTAGTGTATTTTATCAATGTCGCTCTCACCCGAGATTTCTGATACGCTGCTGTAGTCCATGATGACGAAAGGATCAGACAGAGAAAGTCCCATCCCAGCAACAGCTCCGTATGTTCCGGAAGGTCTCCTTGCTCTGACTTCCAGTGGCGGCATCACCATTACAGACTTCTTCAGGTCAGCCGTAGAAGAGGGCTTACTTGTACCTGCATCTAGTTTGCCAGGCTGTCCAGCAGCCATATCTGCCCAGGACCGCCTGGGCTTGCTGGGACAGTCCTTATATACATGGTCTTGCTTGCCACCTCCGTTGCACGACTTAGAGTTATCACAGCTAGCAGTCAGGTGGCCCCATTTGTCACAGTTCCTGCATAGGGGCCTAGGGTCGGTGGGGGGGGATGCACTATTCCACCAACCCCTTCCTTGTGCTCTTTTATTTGCACAAGGAACCTCCTCTTACCGTTCCAAATGCCTATTTCATTCCATACCTTGTGTGGGTTAGATACTTTGTTACAATATCGATATAACCAGGATATGACCACTTCATCAGATACATATGGGTTGTACATATGAACAGTAAGAGGGATTTCCTCACCGCCATACAGCAATGTAAAGCAGAGTCCATCCAGTCGAGGGTCATCTTTCTTTTCTCTGAGATTCTTATAGATGTTGTGACACACACCGATGTTCAGTAATGTTACTATGTATGTACCTCCAACTTGGTCTTGCAGGCAGTAGATGTTTTGAAGATCCAGTCCACATGTTTTCATTAGCACCTCCTCTACAACATACTTTGTTCCTTTCTCTTCTTTCTCTCTCAGGGACTTCAATCGTGATTGAATTCACCCGAAAGTCTCCTGTCCTTAAGAGACACAAACTTAATGGTTGCAGGCAATAAATTGCTTAGGCTTAAGGTAGGCAGCCTGCTGCCTTAAATGACTGTTTTAACACAATCAGGGCCCAAACACACGACAACGCAAAACAAGGGATCTGACGCTACAAGCTGACTAAACAGGGACCCAAGCCAAATGCAAAGGCCTAGACTGAACGGCAGAGCAGGTATATAAAGGCAGGGCTAAACTCAGGTAACAAGGCTCAGCTGTCCCAAGTAATTGGATATGGGTGCTCCAGAGAGGGAGGGGTGGCCACTAGTGGCTGCAGGTAGACATGCTTAGAAATAATTATTGCATAATCCTGGCAGGCAGGGTGGACCCTGACAGTAGCTAATAGCATAAATGAAACCCCACAGTAGCAATACAACTTAGTTATAAGCAATATAATATAAAAGGGAATCAAGTGATATAAACTGTGTATCAATAAACAATAAATCAACTTTTGCAACATAATCGAAAGGTGTAAGCTAATCAAACAGAAAAAAAACTCTACATGTTCACGTTTCTTTTGTTGCTGGTACTTGAGCAAAGAGGTATTGGCACAAAAATGCAAATCACAAAATAGATGATTCAGTCATCACCTGAAAACACCTGACTTTGACATGTGTTTTTTTTATGAGGCCTTCAAATTTACATAATCCACAAGCCAGGCAACCCAGGACGACCCATTATTACAGGTATGGGAACTCTTACTGAACCAATATCTGGCCTTATAGAAAACATTCTTAAGCCCCTAGTTATCAACACTGAGAGCTTTATACAGGACACCATCGATTTTCTTAATAAACTGAGCTAAGTCACTAACCTACCTGCTAATACTATACTTGCTACCATGGATGTGGAGTCTTTATATGGTAACATCCCCCATAAAGATTGTATTGAGGCCTGCAATAAATTCCTCTCCAACCACAGTACCACGGACAAATATGATAGTGAAACTATCGCCAAGCTCATAAATATCATCGTTATATCGACAACATTTTCATAATATGGACAGAAGGAGAAGAAAACCTTTTAAAATTCCACAAATCTTTCAATTCATTCCACCCATCGATAAAACTCAAAATGAATTTCTCAAAACATAATGTGAGCTTCCTGGACTGTGCCATAACTGTCCCTGCTGGCTCATGCCACTCTTCTGTGTACAGAAAACCCACAGACAGGTACAGCTACCTTCACAATTCAAGCTTTTATCCCAATCACCCAAAACAAGGTGTCATCTACAGCCAAGCCATCAGCCAAAAATGTCTAAAAAATTTAAATCTGCTCTAAGAACACCACGGGAAAGGCTTCTAGAGTACAAAGAAGGGTAACACAAGCAGGATCCCTCTGGTGGTTACCTTCAACCCAACTCTTGAGGAAGTACGCAAAATTGTTAATAACCTACCGCCAGTACTCTGAGGACCCCATACTGAAAAAAAATATTCCCTCAGCCCCAGATACTGGCATTTAAACAATCACCTGAGAAAAAAGATAAGTGCGCAGCAAACTGGCCCCAAAACAGGAGCATGCACAGAATTGCACTGTACGACGCAACAAACGTTGTCAACATATATGTGACAGTAGCACAGCCAGTCACAACAACAAAACATACATCATTAAGGATTCTTACTCATGTATATCTGCAAACGTGGTGTACATGATACAATGTTCCGCATGTGACAAAGGGTGCTACATTGGAAAAACGGGACTTCAGCTGCACCTCAGAATGAACCTACATAGAAGCTCCATCAAAAACCATGAGGAAGACAAATATAGCACCCCAGTAGGGCATCATTTCACACAGAATAATCGCTCCATCCAAAACCTGAAAATTAAAGTTTGTAGCTTTTCCAATTTTTGAACAAACTGGGGAAAAAAGTCCTTCTTGACCTCAGAATGGCAGTCAGATCTCTCCTTGGATCAAGAAGCTATTTTCCCATAATTTTAATTTTATCCCTAAATATTATGTTTTTGCAAGTATTCATCCAGTTGCTGTTTGAACATCTGTACAGATTCTGCAATCAGAGAATTTAAAAAACCCTTTCCTTTGCCTTAGACTAAATCTCCTTTCTTCCAGGCTAAATGTGTGACCACACGTCCTATGCATAGTCCAGTTTATGAATAGATTTCCAGACAATGGTTTCTATTGTCCCCTAATAGCCAATGTTAGCCTTCTGCAGCTGTTCAGTCAGAGGTCGTGGAGCCTTCCGTGCCTGTAAGTTATACCAGGAGATGTCTGGCAGTAGAGTAAGCTTACCATCTTGAAAATAAAATTCAGGTTGCTCTCACACTGCATGCATGATATCTTCCAAAAGCCTGTATGAGTATAGGCAGCAAAGATCACTAGGGGGCGCTCGTGTATACCGGTTGAAAAAAGTAAAAAATAAAACAGAAAAACAATTATGCTGTAGTATTATGCACAGATGATGGCACTATACGTCTATATAATGCACTCACAATGTGTACATGTATTCAGGCTTCATAGACATCAAATCCTCCGGGTGGGTATGTAGTAAACATATGTAAAGAAGCAGAAAACAGATAGGGACCCCAATGGTGTGGTGTCAAGCAGTTATTACAGCACGCAAATGTAGAAATACACTTACACTTTTTGAGAGGGTGTAATACCCATATACATCAAGTGTTTTCTTCCTCTGCTTCTCCTCCAACAACTCTGGATGTTTTCCAATGATCCGCTGGTGTAGAACTGCACCCAATAGCTGAATTAAGTTGAATCCACAATGTAGTGGGATAAAATATACTATTTATTTGAGGCTACAAGCCAAAATAAAAGCTTAATAACAATCATCCACCAAGGGATGTTTAAAAAGCAAATAAAAAGTCCATAAAAAGAGCTCTATAAGATCCTCAACGCGTTTCGCCAAGTGTGTGGCTTCATCAGGAGTGTCTTGAAAGCCGATGTGTGGTCCTTTTAAATCGTGTGGGACGCCATCTTCGCTTGCCGACGTCTAACGTCAATACGTCCGGTGACGTCATCCCGTCTGTTCAGGGACCTTCAGTTCTACCACGGGACTCCGAGGTAAGTAAAAGAACAACACACTTGGCGAAACGCGTTAAGGATCTTATAGAGCTCTTTTTATGGACTTTTTATTTGCTTTTTAAACATCCCTTGGTGGATGATTGTTATTAAGCTTTTATTTTGGCTTGTAGCCTCAAATAAATAGTATATTTTATCCCACTACATTATGGATTCAACTTAATTCAGCTATTGGGTGCAGTTCTACACCAGCGGATCATTGGAAAACATCCAATTTGTTGGAGGAAAAAAACACTTGATGTATATGGGTATTACACCCTCTCAAAAAGTGTAAGTGTATTTCTACATTTGCGTGCTGTAATAACTGCTTGACACCACACCATTGGGGTCCCTATCTGTTTTCTGCTTCTTTACATATGTTTACTACATACCCACCCGGAGGATTTGATGTCTATGAAGCCTGAATACATGTACACATTGTGAGTGCATTATATAGACGTATAGTGCCATCATCTGTGCATAATACTACACCATAATTATTTTTCTGTTTTATTTTTTATTTTTTTCAACCGGTATACACGAGCGCCCCTAGTGATCTTTGTTCTAATTGAAAACACCCGGAGAGTGTTTTGTACGGTTTGCAGCTGGGTATCCGGTCAAGTGACTAAAAGGAAAGTATATTGACCATTGTTTCCTCTCTACATACCTTACTTCACACTGGTCTTCATCACCCCCTTTTTTCTATGAGTATAGGCAGCAGATGACCCCACTGCACCTTTTCGGCCTCAGAGCCCAGTGCACCCGATCGATAGCAATCTCCTGTCCGATCTCCTGTCCTGTCTGTAGAAGTATGTTGAAGATGGCAGACATCTAGATTTTAGGTCTTCCCGTGGGTCCCCCTCTGGCAGACTCCCTGACACCTTTGCCCTTTACTATCTAGGTATGCGATGTACGTCAGTGCACACTGCTGGGTATTTACCTTATCTTCCATCCATTTCAGTGCCTTGTGGAGATTCACTTGTCTTCCTCAAGAGTATTTATCCGTTACCCCTGTTGGTTCGAAGCCAGACTTGAGTTATGTTATTTCATCTTTTACTGTAGACTGTATTTGTTCTGTGAGAACAACAAAATCTTTTGTACCTTCAATCTTCTGCCTCTTCTCCCTACAAGACTCTCGACCCTCGTGTACACTGTCAGGGCCATGATGTCCTCGCTGGCCACAGTCGAAGAGGCCCACAAAAAGAAGTTCTTCAACGAGCATAAGCCGTTAGATTTGACACTGCGTGCAGTCAAGGGTGTTGGAGGCTGTTTCAGAAGGTTTTTTTCCCCATCATAAGGCTCTTGTTAAGCATGAACCAGTAATAAATTACACCCAAGGCGGTAGAGCCACTCTCACATATGTCTGCCTATATTGGTGGTTAGCCACGCCCCCAATAGATTATAACTAGATTAGAATGTATTGCTTCAAACCTTGATGTAGCCTTTACAATTGTAAGACTAGTCCACATATTCATGGTGCAGTGCGTTTTAACTTGTTTTCATTATCTTTCTTTATGACAGTAATGACAAAGAGGACTTCTACAAATATCATTAGCTAGGAAAATGCTACAGAAACTGTATAATGTTTCACATTTTGCGCACATGGTACACTTTATTATAATAATGATACATCCATTTTATAATTTCCTTCCTTCTAGATGATGACTGCACAACCTCCTTCACACTCAATCAAGTTGCCAGAATGCACTGCTACCTGGACCTTGTGTATCAGAGCTGGCAGGTCACTTCCAAACCTTTGCCAGTGGCCATTGCTCCTCAAGTTGTAAAACACACTTTTACTTCAGTCACCATGGAATGGTTTCCACCTATTGATGGACAGTTTTATGACAGGTGAAGATTACACTTATTTTGTTGCATGACAATGAAATGCAAAAACTGACCTCTCCTATTTCCAGCCTAGATTTTTGTTCATGGCTATGGCAGCTTATAACGATTTTATTGATGTTCTTATTATCAATGCTATAAAACTTTTAAAATGGTATCTTATATACATTTAAACAATCCAAAAGGGGTTTTCTTGTACAAGATTTGTATTACAACAAAATATTTTAACTCGTTATGGAGAATCAGCTCCAGTGGCTTTTTCTGCAAGATGCAAGGTGGATATTTAACAAGGAATTCGTTGAGTAGGTCTACGCATTATGCATTAGCTCTTTTTGCTGTAGAAACTCAAACACATGCACAGTTACACATCCCTGCTCATACAGATACACAATTAAATATACCTGCTCATACAAATACACAATTACACATCCCTGCTTATACAAATACACAATTACACATCCCCGCTCACACACATACACAATTACACATCCCTGCTGACACACACACACAAGTACACATGCATGCTAACACACAAGTACACATCCATTCTCACACACGTACACATCCATGCTCAGTGTCATGGATCCGGCTCCCGGCGCTGGTGGGCGGACTGCCACTCGCAGATGTCGGATGCCCGATACTCCGGCAACGGCGGGCGGATCACCGCTCACGGATGCCGGGTTCCCGATCGCTCGGTCCGCGGTAGCCGGAAGCCCGAGACCCCTTCCCGGAGAGCCGTTGCCGGCAGTCAAAGAATCTGCTGCCGGCACGGGACTCAAGGGGTTGAGTCTGGGGATTCCCCTGCCGACATACTTACCTCCTCTTCTGGCGGCGACTGCAGGAACTCTGGGGGCGCGCCTATGCCGCGTGGCTGGTATCGGAGTGGTGATGGACGGCTGAGGGCTCGGTCGTGACGTCACCTTGGAGGCGGGGTTTCTGATTGGCGCCGGCTTTAAAAAGCCGGAAATCCATTTCTCCTGCACCCTGTTGTGGTCCTTTACTTCATTTGTTGCTGTGCTCCTGATCTTCATTATTATTGACCCTTTGCCTGCCTGACTACTCTTTGGATTTTGATACTGTACCTCTGCCCGGTGATTCGTGTACCAGTTTGGCTTGTCTGACTACCCGCTCCGTGTCTCGACTCCCTGGCTTGTACGACTACCTGATCCGTGTACCAGTTTGGCTTGTCTGACTATCCGCTCCATGTCTCGACCTTCTGGCTTGTACAACTACCCTCGGTTCCATTCTACCTGTGGGGTTCGTCTGGAGATTCCGTCACCTTATCTACTCAGTACCTATATCTACCTGCCCGCACCTGGCCTCCTTGCTGTTGGTATCCTCTAAGACCTGGTTCTCTGTTACTAAGGGCCCCTCTCTTGGTATGAGGGGATTGGGCATAATAACTCCTGTGGTGAGTGCCATTGTGTGGGTAGTCCTGACACTCACACATACAAGTACACATCCATGCTCACACACACACACACGTACACATTCATGCTCACACAAAAGTACACGTCCATATATCTCACCCCCCCCCCCCCGCTTACCTTTCACCGCTCCTGCAGCTTTCCCTATGGTTGCTCTCATATGGTTTCACTGCGGGCAAGAATACGTTCTTGTCTCCCTGCACACTAAAACTGTAGTACAGTGAAGTACAAATGCAGTAAATGTGCAGTAATACTGCAGTAAAAGTGCAGTATTGCAGTTTTTTCATGTCCAAAAAACTGCAGTATTACTTCAGAAAAACTGCAGTAATTTTTTTGTAAGGGTAAAACTTCCCCTTCACTATAGCTTCATTTTAGGTATTTCCTCCACTAGTAGATTATCTAGTTCTGCTTGTCCCTGGGGGTCTATACATCATACCTACACGTGTTGCTTTACTTTTGCCAAATTGTGGTGTAACCCAAACTGACTCTATGTTCTCCTCACCAACTTGTGTTAGGTTAGATTTTTCACATATAGGGCCACCACTCCCCCTTCTTGCCACTACTGTTACAAGTTAATGGATCTTATTCCCTAAACTGTGAGCATTTGGAGACATGACCATTTAACACTAATGCTACAGTCGCTTTCTGTCCTTTTTTTTGGGGGGGGGGGCAAAATATATGCTTTTCCCTATTAGCTGTACAGACCAAGCCCCCAGATCCACCCACCTGGTTACTAACTAAATCGCCTTCCCTTTCTATACTCTCTAGCCCGGTTTTTATCCCCCCCCCATTCCTATTTTAAAATCGCCTCCAACCGTCTAGTCATTCTCTCCCCAAGCACATTGGACCCTCTTGCATTCAGGTACAATCCATCATGACTATAGAGATCGCACCTCAGAGCAAAATCAGCCCAGTGCTCTAAAAACCCAAAGCCCTCATTCTTACACCAAGACTTCAGCCATGCATTTAGCTGTGTAATCTCCCGCTGCCTTTCTGGTGTAGCGCATGGCACAGGTGGTATCTCTGAGAATACCACCTTGGAGGTTGTTTTTCTAATCTTACTCCCTAAATCCCGAAAATTACCTTTCAGGACACTCCATCTTCCACTTACTATGTCATTGGTACCAATGTGCACCAAGACAGCTCGATCCTCACCAGCCCCTCTCAATAATCTATCCACTCTGTCTGCAGGGGAGGACTGGCAGCTTAAGGCCTGGGGGGCAAGTCTAGTCAAGTGAATCACCAAATCAGCCCACCATCCATGCCCATCTTTCACTGATTTTCTAATGCATATTGATGTAATGTGATGGGATTCGGAGTACATCAGTACATAAAAAAAAAGTCATCATGGGGCGTGGCCTGGCGTCAGAGCTGCATGGACGCGAGTGTTTAGCTCTGCCAGCACACAAGCATTAACGCGGCTTAAAGAGTTGATTAACCAAGTTGATACTCACCCGCTTGCTTTTCTTGGACTCCTGGAGGGACGAAGATGTCCTCTATACATTCAAAGAAGACTGACAGCTCCGGTGACTCCGGTAATTTTAAAGGGTATGCTAGATACTATGCAAAATTCCATGACGAACGCCATTAAAGGAATGATTACTTACTTAAAACAAGTAGGGCTGCAACTAACGATTATTTTAATAATCGATTAGTTGGCCGATTATTTTTTCGATTTATCAATTAATCAGATAAATTTTTTTTTTTTTTCCAATTTAAAATAATGTAATGAAAAACGTACAATTTACACTTTCATCTCTTTATTGCAATGGCCTCTCTCTATTCACCTTCTTATTTTACTGACATAATAATAAAAGCTACAAGAACCCAAACACAGTGTTTCTCAAACTAGGTTTTAATACAAAGTTATTAGTAAATATTAATTCATATGTTAACTATTTTTAATATTTAATAAAAACTATGAGAAAAAAGCCTTGTTTAAATTTTTTTTATTTACCAAACTGCCCCCGGTTATGCACATCTGACCCCCAGCTTGCCACTCTGCCCCCATATATGCCTTATACCTGATATGCAACTGAGCCCCCTGATATACCTTTTACCCCTAGATATGTTTTATGCCCCCCTGATATGAGTAATATCGATATGCCTTATACCCCCTATATGCCACTGAGCCCCCTGATATACCTTTTACCCCAGATATGTTTTATGCCCCCCTGATATGCCTAATATCGATATGCCTTATACCCCAATATGCCCTGAAATTCATAATACCCCCCATACACCACTATAACTCACCCATACACCACTCTGGCTCCTCCCCCTCCCATACACCACTCTGGCTCCTCCCCCTCCCATACACACTCTGGCTCCTCCCCCCCATACTCCACTCTGCCTCCTCCCCCCTCCCATACTCCACTCTGCCTCCTCCCCCCTCCCATACTCCACTCTGCCTCCTCCCCCCTCCCATACTCCACTCTGCCTCCTCCCCCTCCCATACATCACTTTGCCTCCTCCCCCTCCCATATACCACTTTGCCCCCTCCCATACTCCACTCTGGCTCCTCCCTCTCCCATACATCACTTTGGCTCCTCCCCCTCCCATACATCACTTTGCCTCCTCCCCCCTCCCATACTCCACTCTGCCTCCTGTCAGCCACGGAGGTTCACAAGACACCAGGGAGCCGGGTAGAGAGGCAGAGTAGCGTATGGGAGGGGGAGGAGCCAGAGTGGTGTATGGGAGGGTGGCTCCCATACACCCCTCTGACTCCTCCCCCCTCCCATACACCGCTCTGCCTCTCTACCCGGCTCCGTTACTGACAGGAACTTTCACTGCAGCTTCATAGAAGCCTCAGCGTAAGTGAAGGTGAGTAACGGAGGCTGTCTGTGCGATGCAGACCCCCACCAGCTGACAGAGAGGATGATCCTCTGTCAGCCGGTGGGGGTCTAAACGATGCGCACAGACAGCCTCTGTTACTGCCCTTCACTTACGCTGAGGCTTCTATGAAGTCAGTAGCGGAGCCGGGTAGAGAGGCAGAGTGATGTATGGGAGGGGGGAGGAGTCAGAGGGGTATATGGGAGGGGGAGAGAGACGGAAGTGAGAGACCGGCCGACAGTGAGGGGAATCCAGGTCCCCTGCAGCGTTGCGGGGGATCTGGATTCTAGTGTTATAATCCGATCTCTGTTTGAGGTCGGATTATAATTTTTGTAATCGATAAAAATCGATTCGATTAATCGATAATGAAAATCGTTGACAACGATTTTATCGATTAGTTGTTTCAGCCCTAAAAACAAGATTTGGCCCATGTGCGCGCACACAGAACATATGCAACTGCAATTTGGAGATTTCAGACCCTATTCTCGCTTACCGACCATTATCTATTTGCTGCCTGCCTTTGACCCCTTGCTTGTTTTTCGACTCTGCCTCCGCTGGTGCCCTATTGTACCTCGCCTGGATTTTTGTCCTGTGTGAATTGGAGTTTTTTGCTATTAGGAACCTTTCGCTTACCAGCTCACCATTACTATGGTTCCTGCAGGACTCCAAGCCACGCTTTCAGATATGAACGAAAAGATGGAGAAGCTGGCCCAAATGATGATGGACATGCAAGCTCAATATGGAAATCTTCATAATGAAGTAGCTGACCTAAAAAACCAAGTTGCTGCTCCTATTAACCCTTCTCCACCACCTGCTCCCTCCGTTGCAGCACCAGAGTCAGGACCGTCGTTTGAACCCCAAGTTCCTTTACCAACCAAATTCTCCGGAGACCGAAAGACTTTCCGTACGTTTATTACTAATTGCGAACTAATTTTTTCTGTTAAACCACGTACTTATAATTCTGATCTGCCTTTCATTTTGGAGGTAGACACCTCTACAGTAGCGGTGGGGGCTATCCTTTCCCAAAGACAAGGACCTAAAAATCTACTTCACCCTATAGCATTTTTCTCTCGCAAACTCTCACCGGCTGAAAAGAATTATGACATAGGCGATCGTGAATTGCTATCAATAAAGTGTGCACTAGAAGAATGGAGACATCATCTCGAGGGGTCTCGACATCCGTTTGTTATCTTTACCGACCACCGCAATCTGGAATATCTTCAACGAGCCAAGAGACTACGACCTCGTCAGGCGCGCTGGTCTCTTTTTTTTACAAGATTTAATTTTCACATAACTTACAGACCAGGAAGTAAAAATGGCAAGGCTGATGCTTTATCTCGCCAATATGTCAATGAACAGGATGACCCCAACACCACCCAACCAATAATTCCCCCGAGACATTTTTTGGTCACCAAGAAAGATTAGCTCCCTGAGGGACTACTTCAAATTCAGAGTTCATCGTCCTACAGTCCAGCCGTTGCAGAGGAGAGGAGGACTCTTTTATCATCAAAATAAATTGATAATACCTCCACCTTTTGTGACCGACACTCTCCGCATCTGCCATGACGCTCCGTTGGCAGGGCATCCAGGGATCTCAGGAACGCTCAGTTTGCTTCGCCGTCGCTTCTGGTGGCCTAACATGGCAATGAATGCAAAAGACTATGTGAACTCATGCCAAGTTTGCGCAAGGAACAAGACCTCACACCAATGCCCTCCGGGATTGTTACAAATTATTCCCACTCCCCAATCGCCATGGTCCTCCGTATCAATGGACTTTATAGTGGAATTACCCTTATCTAACGGATATAATACCATCATGGTTGTTGTAGACAGACTGACCAAAATGGCGCATTTCATACCACTGAAACACCTCCCATCAGCAACTGAGACAGCTGACATGTTCATAAAAGAGATTGTTCGCTTACATGGAGTTCCTCTTCAAATACTGACTGACCGGGGTTCTCAGTTCACTTCAAAATTCTGGAGGTCATTTTGTAAAGGGTTGAAGATTGAACCAGCCCTATCTTCTGGTTATCACCCTCAAACTAATGGCCAGACGGAGCGAATAAATCAAAGTCTAGAACAATATATTCGTTGTTTCACATCTTACCTCCAATCGGACTGGTCCTCTTTGCTACCTATGGCAGAATTTGCACACAATAATATTAAGAACTCATCAACACAAGAAACCCCGTTCTTTCTGCTATACGGTTACCATCCTCCTGACTTACCTATATCCATAACCCCAGTAATGGTGCCCGAAGCGGCGAAAAGACTACGAATAATACATAAAGCATTACGTATGGCAAAACAAAATCTGACGATTGCTCAACAACGATATAAGGGTCAAGCGGATAAACATAGACATAATGGCCCTGACTATCAACCCGGGGATAAAGTATGGTTGTCTACTCGAAATATGAAACTAGCCATACCCTCTTTAAAGTTGGGACCCCGATTTATTGGTCCATATACCATCACTCACCATATTAACCCAGTCACTTATCGACTTGCGTTACCGCCATCTGTCAAAATCCATCCGGTTTTCCACACCTCTCTGCTTAAACCAGTTACTACCAATAGACTGGCCACACGGTCTTCCTTACCTCCTCCTCCTGTCATTGTTGAAGGTTATCCTGAATATATCGTTCAAGACATTTTGGATTCCCGGCTTAGGGGAGGCCGTTTGTATTATTTAGTGGATAAGACTCACCTGTCTTGGTTCGTCGGTTTCACAGGAGTTACCCCTCTAAACCTGGTCCTATCGGTTCCCGGAGGTTACCGTTCGGGAGGGGGTACTGTCATAAATCAAGTACTTACCCCCGCCATCGTTCCCACGCTGACGTCTCTGCTCCTTCCCGGCTTACTGACTCAGCAGCAAGCAGTCCCACGCAGCTGCAGCCGGAGGTTAACAGGAGGGAGGGGGCGCTCGCTCCGTTGCCAGGGAGACGCGTCTCTTTCTAGCTGCCGGCAGAATCAAGTGAAACGTAGGACACGCTCCACCGTTGCCATAGTAACACGTTTCAAATACTGACGTCATTTTGGCGCCAAATTTGAACGTATTTAGACGCTTTAGTCCCAGTATCCTTTGCTGAAGTATCAGTTGAAGTTGGATTCCTATACTGAAGCGTTCTCTGTGTTTTGACCCTTTGTGTACCAGACCCTATTCTCGCTTACCGACCATTATCTATTTGCTGCCTGCCTTTGACCCCTTGCTTGTTTTTTGACTCTGCCTCTGCTGGTGCCCTATTGTACCTCGCCTGGATTTTTGTCCTGTGTGAATTGGAGTTTTTTGCTATTAGGAACCTTTCGCTTACCAGCTCACTTACGGATCGTGACACAACCTTTAATGAATTGGTGGATCATCACAACCTGCTAGAAGACAAATATGATAGACTCCTCTCTAAATTTACTGATATGGAGGACCGCCAACAAGAGAAGGAAGATCAGTTCGGGGCAAATCAAGAGTTGCAGGATGTTACGGTAAGGTATACAAGGTGGATCCAACAATGCAGGTAAGCACAGCTAGAGAAAGTCCAGTACACAGTCCGAGGTCGAGGGCAACAGCAGGCAGCAAGGTCAAAAACAATCCGAGGTCAGGGCAGGTAGATCAGGTGCAAATATGGTAAACAGGTCCGGGTTCATAGGCAGGCAGAGAAGATACGTGGTCAAATAAACAGGCAAGAGGTCGGTACACAAGGCAGAAAGCAGAACGAGATAACACACCCAAAGCAAAATAACGCTAAGACATGGCAAACAAATGGGGTTTAAATAGGAAAAGAGGAACTCACATCATAGATCGCGCCGTTGCGTGCGTTGCGCCCGTTGAATGTAATCAGATGCGTTGCAGCTAGTATCACCAGTAGATGGCGCATCTCCGCCGTGTTCCCGGCGTGTGCGCGTGGAGGACGCGGCAACGCGCCCGCAGCGTGGGCGGGCGTGCGTGCCCGAGAAGGCAGGACCGCCGGCCTCGTTAGTGATTGAGTCGCGGCAGAACGCATGACAGTACCCCCCCTCCAGGAGCGCGCACCGAGAACGACGGAGCAGGATGAAGAGAACAAAGCGCATGAAACCGAGCGACGCAACGGGGAGCATGAACAAAGCGAGCCGGCACCCACGTCCTCTCCTCAGGACCGTAACCCTTCCAGGCAACAAGGTACTGAAGTCCATTCCGAACCCGACGGGAATCGAGGATCCGATCGACGACATATTCGTCATGGCCGTGGACGACAAGCGGAGCGGGAGGCCGGAATGGAACGGAATGTCGGTTGGATACGCATGGTTTGAGCAAGGAGACGTGAAAGGACCGGGGAATCCGCATGGTAGGCGGAAGGTCAAGGGACACGGACACGTCGTTAAGACGTTTACGGATGCGAAAAGGCCCTATGAAACGGGGACCCAAGGGCCTGGACGATTGGCGCAATCGGATGTTGCGAGTCGACAACCAAACTCTGTCCCCCACTTTGTAATCCGGGGGAGATGATCTTTTAGCATCGGCAGACCGCTTACAGCGGTGCTGGGCCCTGCAGAGGACGTCACGAAGAGAACTCCAATGTTTCCGCATGTCAGCCACCCGACTGTCGACTGCCGGCACAGCAGAGAAGGAACGAGGAGACGGAGGAGGCAGGATTATCGGGTGGTAACCCAGCGCAGCAAAGAACGGGGTACAGCCGATGGACTCGTGCAAGGACCCATTGTACGTCATCTCAGTGAGCCGGAGGAGAGAAGCCCAGTTGTTTTGACGTACGTTGCTGTACATCCTCAGGTATTGCTTGAGGGTTTGATTCGTTCTTTCCGTTTGTCCATTGGTCTGTTGGTGATAGGCAGATGACAAGTGGAGCTGTATGCCGAGTTTATGGCAAATTTCCAATGTTTCCAATAGCGGGATATGAACTGCGTGCCTCGGTCAGACACCATGTGGAGAGGAAGTCCGTGATGGTGGACGACGTCTTTAAAGGAAGATGTCAGCCAGCTGTATAGAGGAGGGTAGGCGTGGTAAGGCGATAAAGTGAGCCTGCTTGGAGAAACGGTCAACAACCACCAGGATGGTGGTGTTCCCTTGCGACCGAGGTAGGTCCACGACAAAGTCCAGAGACACATGTGTCCAGGGAGCAGTAGGAATGGGAAGAGGATGCAGGAGGCCTTGCGGACGTTTCCGAGAGGACTTTTGACGGGCACATGTGTGACAGGCAGCGAGGTATGATTGGATATCTCTGGCCAAGGACGGCCACCAGAAGGAACGACGGATGAGGAACAGCGTCTTCCGAAAGCCAGAGTGACCAGCAAGAAGGGAATCGTGACCCCAACAAAGGACGTCCGTGCGATACTTGGGAGGAACATGGAGACGGCCTGGAGGAGGACGTTCATTGGATGGAATGAATCTTTGAGACATACGGATTCTGCTCATCGTGTGGGTAGACAAGCTGGCGATGAGCCGTGTTGAGGGTATGATGGGCTCGTCGCAGCGTTGATCTCGTTGGTGGTCGTGTTGACGGGATAGGGCGTCCGCTTTGATGTTCTTGGTGCCTGGCCTGTAGGTGATGTAATAGTTGAAGCAGGTAAAAAAGAGCGACCACGGCGCCTGACGTGGACATAGCCGTTTGGCACCTTCGATGTAAGCTAGGTTTTTGTGGTCTGTCACAACGACCACGGGTTGTTCAGTGCCTTCCAGTAGGTGACGGCATTCTTCGAACGCCATTTTGATGGCCAGGAGCTCACGATTACCGACGTCATAGTTCTGTTCTGAAAAGCACTTGGAAAAGAAGGCAAAGGGATGGTATTTCGTGGTTTGTTCCTTGCATTGTGACAATACAGCCCTGGCACCGGTTTCAGAGGCATCGACCTCCAGGAGGTATTGTTTTGTTGGATCCGGGCGTAGAAGAATGGGAGCCGAGACGAAGGCTTGTTTAAGGTTATCGAACGCTTTTCTGGCTTCTTGGGTCCATAAGGTAGGATCAACCCCCTTCTTCGTCATAGCGGTAATGGGAGCCGCTATGGCGGAGTAGTTCCTGATGAAGCACCGGTAGTAATTGGCAAAGCCAAGGAACCGTTGGATGGCTTTGAGCGTTTGAGGGAGGGGCCATGCAGTTATGGCCTCGAGTTTAGCCGGATCCATATGGAGACCGTCGGAAGAGACGATATAGCCAAGGAAAGGCAGACTGGTTTTTTCGAAGGCACATTTCTCGGCCTTGGCGTATAGACCGTTCTCTCGTAGTCTCTGTAGAACGGCCCTCAGATGGTGTCGATGAGACTCAAGCGTAGGAGAATACACGAGGATGTCGTCTAAGTACACTATGACGTGGGACAGGAGCATATCCCTGAAGACGTCATTGATGAAGGCCTGAAATACTGCAGGGGCGTTACATAACCCGAAGGGCATAACGTTGTACTCGTAATGCCCGAATCTGGTGTTAAACGCCGTCTTCCACTCAACCCCTGACTTGACGATACAGATCAAATTGTAAGCACCTCTGAGATCCAACTTGGTAAAAACCTTAGCTCCTTTCAGGAGGTCGTAGAGCTCCGTGATGAGGGGAAGCGTGTAGCGGTTTTTTATTGTGATGCGATTCAATCCCCTGTAGTCGATGCATGGCCGCAATGAGCCCTCTTTTTTGGCCACGAAGAAAAACCCGGCACCAGCAGGGGAGGAAGACGGATGAATAAAGCCTTTTTCCAGGCTTTCTTTGATGTATTGTTCCAAGGCCATGTTCTCAGGTTCGGACAGCGGATAGGTGCGGCCCTGTGGTGGATCGGAACCCGGTAACAGGTTGATGGCACAATCGTAGGCCCGATGCGGAGGTAGTTTCTCCGCGTCTTTTTTGGAAAACACATCCAAATAATCCCAGTAATGTCTAGGCACGAGAGTCCTGGGGTCAGTGGGAGCGATCTCGAGGATGAGGTTGAGACGTTGACAGGGTAAAATACAGTGCTCGTGACAATGGTGACTCCATGATATGATATCACCTTTTTGCCAGTCTATGATCGGGTTGTGTCGACGGAACCAAGGATATCCCAGGATAAGAGAGGCATGAGGTGACTTGATCAATTCAAACGTGAGCTGTTCCTGGTGGGCTACCCCTACTAGTAGGGTCAGAGAGTCTGTTTCTTGTGTGACGAACCCTGTTCCCAAAAGAGAGCCGTCAACAGAAGCCACCAGAGAGGGTGCCTCCTTGGAGCAGAGTGGTATATGATGTGCCAGTGGCCATTGCTGGTCCATAAAAACGCCAGCAGCTCCGGAATCAAGGAAGGCCCGAGTGGCCACGGAGTGGTTCTCCCAACGGAGTGTTATGGGTACTGTCATGCGTGTTTTGGGAGGAGTAGGGAAACGGCATGCGCTTAGGGAGCCTCCTCCTGTGGGCCCTAAGCGTTCTCTTTTACCGGCCTGATAGGACAGGTAGGCAGCTGATGGTCGGCTTGACCACAATAAAGACAGAGTCCATGAGTTCTTCTGTGTCTTTTCTCGGCCTCTGTGAGTCTACGGACGGTCCCTATTTCCATGGGCTCCTCTGAAGCGGAGGCGGTCGGAGCAGAACATGAAGAAGGACTTGTGAGTCCCGGGGTATAGGACCCAGGTCTCTTTCCTCTGTTATGTTCTGTGATCCGTTCCTGGATCCGTTTGTCCACCCTGAGACAGAGTGCTATGTACTCCTCGAGATCTGCGGGTGTGTCGTAGTACACGAGGGCGTCTTTGATTTTTTCGTTAAGTCCTTTTCTGTAGGCAGCCTTGAGGGCGCCTTCTTCCCAGTTGGTCTCATGGAGTAGGGTGCGAAACTCCACGGTGTATTGGACCAAGGTTTTATGGCCTTGTTGGAGTTCAAGCAAGGAGGAGTCAGCGGTCTCCTTACGACCTGGAGCATCAAAGACAGTACATAAAAGCGGGACAATCCTCTAGGAGATAGGATTCTTGCTCCACCAAGTGGCGCCAGATTTAAAAACCCCGGTAGTGCTTCTCACAGGCACCCTGTTGTGGTCTTTTCCTGCGTTCCTGAGTTTGCTGCTGATTCCTGTTTATTTGACCCTTGCCTGCCTGACTACTCCTTTGCCTTGTAATTCTGTAATTCTGCTTGTGTTACCTGTGTACCGACCCGGCTTGTCTGACTACCTGCTCCTGTGTACCGACCTGGCTTCTCTCATTACCTGCTTCGTTACCTACTCGGCTGTCCAGACCATTGTTTTGGATTTAACCCCTCCTTGGCTAGTGTTCATCCAGTCTGCATTGTACCTATCTATTGACTCGGTGCCTACCTTCTATCTGTCTTCACTGTTGGAATCTTCTAAGTCCTGGATTATCGCTGTTTGGGCTCCTCTCTATACAGTTGTTTTCTGGGCAGAATAACTCCTGCAGTGAGTGCCTTAAGTGTAACAGACGCGACTCCATTACTACTCCACTAAGAAAGCTATTTTGAGGCAGGCTTGCCGACTTGTCCCATTTCTTGCACCATACACCCATATACAGCTGTTTGCTGACCTATCTTCGGAGACCCTGTCCAGGCATCGCTCATTTGCTCCGATCACCCTGGCTCTCCGCTAAAACATACCGTACAGATGGGGCTTCCCGACTAAGCTGTTAATTAACAAAAGCAGTGCTCTTCATGTTGTTCGGGTACCCACAGAGGGCCTACACCTTCTCCAATTATGGAATCTGGTTGAAGACGATACCGACGTCGCAGATCGACAGGAGCCTAGTTCTTCTCCCCCTCATTCCACCTTGGGAGAGGAGTCGATGAGACCCAGTAGGCAGAAGTTGACGAGACAACACTATTCCCGCATGCAATTGGAGGAGAAGGGGAAGTCTTCAGAATCACCCGTAGCTCTTACCTGGCTCTACCTAACTTGTGCGGATCTACCTTGTGTTTTGTTTTCCTCTCTCCGGTTCTGCGTGATGAACACCTTGAGGCTGTATGACACGTATGCCGAGAACCTCTGTTTCACCTACATCTGGTTTCTCATTTTTTCCTTTCTTTATTAAGTTCTCTTGTTTACGCTATCAGAGTGGTGTTGAAGGGTTAAAAAGTTGAAATGCCGTTTGACATGTCATAGTGGAGGGTGAGAGGTCAGGATTTTTTTTTATGCATACATGTCGCCATGCTTTCATATATGTTTATAGTAGTGGTATATCATGTTTTCAGATGTTCTCTAGTGAATTTATGTGAGACTGAGTTTTAGGTTTCTACTATATGGCTGTTACTAACTCTTCATAATAAGTTATTTTTCAGCGACACAGCCACTATTCCTATATCAGGGAACTGATACATTCCTGTCGCCAATACTCTGTTTGCAACATTATATGTATCTCAACATATTTTTACTTATTTACTTATTTTTTTTGTGTTACATTTTCAGAGATCCTTTACACAAGTTAAGTACACACAAGGCTTTAGTTTCTATTATATGGATGTTACTAGTCCTACTTCACAGGTCTTGTTTCAGCTGCACACCCTGTGCTTCTATCAGAGGCGTATATAGGGTATGGCAGCCATGGCACGTGCCATGGGCGCCATCTCAAGGGGGGCGCCGGTGAGCGGCTTTTAAATGCCGTTTTTTTTTTTTATGCAGAGGAGAGAGAGGGGCGCCTAGCAAGCGCTCGGCGCCCCTCATTCTCCTCCACGAGCCCTCTACCCCCGTCCCGGTGCCAGCAACGCCGCAATATGCCGGCATATTGATAAGGGAGGGAGATGGGGGGGTAGAAAGTGATAAGGGAGTGAGATGGGGGGGTAGAAAGTGATAAGGGAGGGAGATGGGGGTAGAAAGTGATAGGGGAGGGAGAGGGGGTAGATATAAGTAAAGAGTGTGCATTAATGTGTGGATGCATTGAGTGAATGAGAGAGAGCATGAGTTAATATGTGAATGTATTGTCTGAATGAGGGAGAGCATGAGTTAATGTGTGGATGAATTGTCTGAGGGAGAGCATGAGTTAATGTGTTGATGCATTGAGTGAATGAGGGAGAGCATGAGTTAATGTGTGGATGAATTGTCTGAATGAGGGAGAGCATGAGTTAATGTGTGGATGAATTGTCTGAGGGAGAGCATGAGTTAATGTGTTGATGCATTGAGTGAATGAGGGAGAGCATGAGTTAATGTGTGGATGAATTGTCTGAATGAGGGAGAGCATGAGTTAATGTGTGGATGCATTGAGTGAATGAGGGAGAGCATAAGTTAATGTGTGGATGAGTTGTCTGAATGAGGGAGAGCATGAGTTAATGTGTGGATGAGTTGTCTGAATTAAAGTGTGAATTAGTGAGTGACTGTAAAAGTGTTTGTGTATCATAGATGTATAATTGTGGAAGGGCAAAGATGGCACTAGCAGGAGGTTTGAGCCTTGGGGACCAAGATGGCACAGGCAGGGTGTATATGGCACAAAGATGGCACTGGCCGGACTGTTTGGGGACAAAGTTGACTTGTGCTGGGCTATATACAAAGATTGCAAATTTTATGTGTGTAATCTGGGTGCTGGCCAGGTTCTATGTGGGCAGTGTGGACGCCAGGGCTGGCTTTGGGGTGTGCAACCTGTGATCTATGCCTGTAATTTAGGGGGTTTTAAATATACCTTTAATGCCGTGTTTTCATGTGAATTCCAATTGATCTTTACCTGCAAAGCTGGGTTTTTGTGTTATTCTGTAGATCCATATCTGCTATGCTATGTTTCCATACATTATTTATGTGTACCTGCAAATACAGGGTTAATATGTCTTATTCAGTTGATCTATACCTGCGATGCTACGTTTCATATATTTATTGTATACCTGCAAATACAGGACTTGTATGTCTGATTCTGTTTATTTGATATATACCTTCAGTGCTGAGATCACAAGTGAATTTTAATTGATCTGGGTTTGTGTGTTGATCTATACCCGCTATCGGCAGCAGGGACTAATATTTATATATATATATGCCATAGGCGCTATTTTCAGTAGATACGCCTCTGGCACACTCCTCCTGCACATAATCGTTATTTGACACAATACTTATATTTGCTCGCTGTTGTATTGAGTTGCACATGACACAAGTCGAGGGTTTTTTTTTTTTTTTTTCTCTCTCTCCCTCTCCCAATGTATACCTTGTACATGTACATGAATGTTTGTGTGCCCCTTTTCGCTCACTGGTTCTAGATCGCATTCCCTTCTCGCACTCTTACCCTTAGGCACTTTATTGTATTTTATTATAACCTCCGATGCTCTAAGTCCCGACAGTTTAAGCTCCCCGTGTTCTCAAGGTCAGGGGGGTGATGTGATGTAATTTTTTATGGTATTCAGGTCATTTATTGTTTGATTTTACCATTTGTTTTGACTCGATAACCCATGTTTACACATTATTATGCGAGTGTGTAAGCAATTGTTTAATATTTCTGTTCTCGTTTTTTTTCCCCCTGTGTTACTACCATTCATCAGATGTGGTTTTCCAATTACAGAGTGTATACTTATTGTCTGATGTACTCACACTGTCTGCTTCTTTCTTTGTTTCTTCCCCCCACCCCCCCTTTTCTTTTTTTTGTTTTCTTTTTTTTTCTTCTTTTTCTCTTGTCTGTTCTCGCTACTAGTGCATTACTACGATGCCACTCACAGTTTTATCCCTTAATCTGCGAGGTTTAAATACCCCACAGAAACTTTGTTTGTTATTTCAGGAAGTCAAATCACAGAAATCTGATATAGTAATGCTCCAGGAAACTCGTTTATCTAAATCCAACCACCGCTTGTTAGCATATAAATTATATCCCTTCGAATTTCATGCTCGGGCTATGCGGCAAGACACGGGCAGTGGCCATACTTATTAGTAACAAAGTTCATTTTCAATTGCAGTCCCAGACCTGTGACCCTCAGGGCCGTTTTGTGATTTTACAAGGTTGTTTTAATGGTGTACCTCACACTTTGCTTAAACCTTTATGCCCCGAACTCAGGGCAACTAATATTTTTGGACCAAGTTTTTACTAAACTATATAATGTGAAGAGTGATAGGGTAATTGTAGGGGGCGATTTCAACCTTGTCTCTACACCTAGTCTGGATTCCTCAGCACGATTATCCTCCAAGTATTTGAAGTCAGTGACAAGTCAAGGGAAAGGGTTCCAACATTTGCTTCATCAACACTTGGCGTATCTTACATCCTCTGGACAAAGACTACTCATTTTACTCTACGGTCCACTCCTGTTATTCCAGAATTGATATGATTCTCGTTGATAAACTTACATTGCAGGAGGTGAAAGCGGCAGAGATAGGCCACATCTCGTCTGACCATGCACCGGTGAAGATCTCCATTAACAATGATATTGGTCCCATCAGCTAGGTGGCAAATTAACGACAGCCTACTTCAAAGATCTGATATCTGTACGGAACTAGCAGAGATACTCACACACTACTTCCAAGAGAATGACACTCCAGAAATTTCACCGTCAACTCTCTGGCTTGCACATAAAGCAATCATCAGAGGACATTTGATAAAAATTGCTTCTAGACTAACGAAACAAAGATTGCGTGCTATAACCGACTTAACCAACTGTCTTATCTCTTTGGAACTTTCAAATAAAGCCTCCTGGACTACTGACACTTATAAACAACTTCAGGAGATTAAGGCGGAACTTCACCAACTCCCCGATGGCTTTTCTAATTTTTATTACCATACTTTCAAAGATAGCCTTCCTCCTTGCCTCTGCAGACTTTTCTCTGGTATTATGGAGACCTCAACTCTTCCCCAAGAAATGTCTGAGGCTTATGTGGTCACTATCCCCAAACCTGTGAAATCTCCTGTGGAATGTGCGAACTATTGACCCATCTCCTTACTGAACACAGATATTAATCTCTATGCAAAGCTATTGGCAAACCGCCTGAATTTGTTGCTCCCTGCCTTGATTTACAATGATCAGGTGGGTTGTATTCTGGGACGCCAACCTTCTGACAACACAAGGCGATTCATTAATATCACTCACATGGCTAAGACACTGAATAAGCCCTGTATCTTTCTATCACTAGACTCTGAAAAAGTGTTTGATCGCATACATTGGGGATATTTACGGTCGACGCTCAGAACCTTTGGTTTACCAGAGGAGTTCATTGAGGCGGTGAACATCTTGTATGATAACCCTAGTGCGAGTTTATACTTTTGGATTTCTCTCCCAACACTTCAATATCCACAATGGGACCAGGCAGGAATGGCCTCTTTCCCCGCTCCTCTTCGCCCCGGCAATGGAGCCCCTGGCGATCGCTATCAGAAGCGACCCTAACGGTTTTATCGTACACTCTGTTGAAACCAAAATCTGTCTCTACGCAGACGATGTCCCCCTGGCTCTTACCGAACCAGTGATCACTCTCCCAAATGTACATGCTCTCCTGGATGTCTTTGGCTGTCTATCTTATTACAAAATCAAGTGGAGTAAAACGCAAGCTCTAAACATCGGCTTTCTGGACCAAGTGATAAGTGATGTTTCAAAGAACTTTGCTACTCGCTCCAACTTCATTGTTTACTTGGGGGTTCGCATCACTAAAACTCTTGCTTCTCTTTTTCGGACAAATTATTTGCCTCTCTGGAATAGAACTTGTGAAGATCTACAGAGATGGTCGAAATTAGCGATTTTGTGGATAGGCCGCATTGTTTCTTTTAAAATGAATTTGCTTCTGAAGTTGCTGTATCTATTTTGCACCCTTCCCATTCCCATGCCTGCAGTATTTTTTCATAACGTTCAAGCTCATCTGGCTACATAAGCATCCCCGAATTTCACTTCAGATTTTACAACGTTCCAAATTACAAGGTGGCTTGGGAGTACCCACCATTAAAACTTACTTTTTAGCTGCAACCCTTGCGCAAACAAATTCTCCTTTTCTCTGACAAATAATCGGTAGCCTGGGTGGATCAGGAATCAGTAATGACGGCTCCATTTGCGGTGAAAGACCTCCTCTGGCTCCCTTAGCCCTGCAGACCTCCATTGAAAGATATGTTGGCCATAAGTCAGTTTCTATGGCAATGTGGGACAGATATCCCTATGAACTTCACAGCTCTCCTCCGCTATCTGCTCTCAAGTCTGGGAGCACGCCCTTGCGGCCTTGTATCAAAGGCTGTCATGGATTTCGAGACCAACCGTAAGGTTCTTTTTCATTGGTACTATGTACCCTCTAAACTTTCCAAAATGTTTCCTTCCACTTCTCCATTATGCTGGAGACAATGTGGGGAAACTGGAACAATGTTACATACATGGTGGCATTGCCCTGTACTCCGCCCATTTTGGGTGGCTGTTTTCCATCTCATTTGTCGCCTGCTTTATATTCCAGTGGGGGAAGGAGTGGAAATAGCTCTGTTAGATATGTTCCCACAGCCTCTGGGGTCTTCACATAGAAATCTCCTAGCACATGTTTTAATAGCGGCAAAAGTCTGTATTGCGCACAAATCGAAAGAGGCCCCCCTCCTACGATTCGAGACGTTTTTTACTCACTCACCACGGCCCGCATAAATGAACAGATGGCTCAATCAGCTTCTAACACTACACATCTCTTCCAGTCCACCTGGGAACATTGGGATGCCTATTATAATCACACATTCTGCCACACACCAACAGGTTGTATTTTAGGTGATCAGCATACCCCTTGGTATGTTAAAACGATGGATGAGGACTAGCTGTTTCCTTTATTGTCTTTATCTCTTTTTGTCTCCTATATCTCTCCTATTTTTCTTACATATGTGCTTTGCAGCCTGCTAGATGCAGGGAATTGTTCAATAACCCATAGTCAGTCCTGTTGTGGGACTACTATGTATACTTCTATACTGCATATTGTACCATTCCTATCACCTTGTGAAAATCTCAATAACATTTTCAAGTGAAAAAAAAAAGTCATCATACATGGGATGCCTGAAGCCAGAATTTAGTGCCACTAATCCTTTTTAATAAAATATGCAGATTTAAACAGAGTAAATAACACCATACCTTTACTTTTCCTCTCACTCGTTTCAAGTTGTGTCCTCTGAAGTGACTACAAATTCAGGAGGGTGTTTTATCTCTGGATAACTAAAATTTGAATTTGTTCAATTTATTCCTACAGAAATTAGAGTGCCAGGAAACAGATGGCTCCGCAGCCTGGGTAGAGCACGACAGCAACACCAACACCCAAACACACACACACCAGGAAGGCTCTGCCACACCGACACCCAAACACACACACCAGGACAGGCTCTGCCACACCGACACCCAAACACACACCATGAAGGCTCTGCCACACCAACACCCAAACACACACACCAGTACACGCTCTGCCACACCGACACACCAAACCCACACACCAGGACAGGCTCTGCAACACCGACACCCAAACACACACACCAGGACAGGCTATGCCACACCGACACCCAAACACACACACCAGTACACGCTCTGCCACACCGACACACCAAACCCACACACCAGGACAGGCTCTGCAACACTGACACACCAAACACACACCAGGAAAGGCTCTGCCACATGACACCCAGACACACACACCAGTACTGGCTCTGCAACACTGACACCCAAACACACACACTAGGACAGGCTCTGCCACACCGACACCCAAACACACACCAGGACAGGCTCTGCCACACCGACAGCCAAACACACGCGCCAGGACAGGCTCTGCCACACCGACACCCAGACATACACACCAGGACAGGCTCTGCCATTCCAACACCCAAACACACACATACACCAGGACAGGCTCTGCCACACAGACACCTGCATCAGTACTACACAAAGCATAAAAATTGCTTTCCACACTGGTTTGTTTCCCCCTTGTGTATCGATGCCCCCCCTTTGGTTTTATTGTATTCCCCCCACACCCTTGTGTATTGCCCCATGTGCATTTGTGCACCAACACCCTTGTGTATTGATTTATGTGATATCCTCAGCCAGCCCCCCTGCCTTGTGTATTGATGCCCCCTTTGGTACTGGTTAATGTACCCATGTATATTGATTTATCTGATGCCCCAATCACCCTGTTGTGTACTTATACCCCTCAGCTACCCATTTTTGTATTTAATTGTTGTCCCAAGGCAGCCCCCCTTTGAATACGGGTCCCCTTACACCCATCACCCCAACTATTTTTTGGTAATACTTACTTTTTTGCTGACTACTCTCCTCCAACATGTTCTTCACCCTGTCACGAGGAACTGTTCCGTGTGAGCCCACCCCCTTGAGCAGGAAGTCGCGTCTTCAAAGGGGCAGGACGAAGAGCCTCACTGAGGCACTGAGCAGCATGGTGCAGGCACGCTGGCTGCTTAAAGTGTCTTACAGCCGCTTTAAAACTCGCAGCCGCATCGTCTGCAGTGGCACCACGGGTGCTGCGGGCTTTTGCCCCGCATTAAAGATGGCCCTGGCACGGCCAAATCAGCCACTTCAGCGGGCGGCAGTTGCCCCTGCTCAGGAGACAGCATGGCTTGCTGCGATCAGAGCCACAGATTACCCTGTCTGTTCTCTTAATTATAGAATCCCCTACCACCACAACCTGCCCTGCCTGGGCTTCCCTTCCATCCCTTGTACTTTGAATGAGCTGCTTTCCCGGCTGTTAGGGAGAACAGCTTTTTCCAGAAATCCCACCCATCTGAGTTTTCTTCCCTAACATGCTCACTTAAATGGGCAAATTTGTAGGGATGGAGAAACTCTGGATTGGTATCCCTCTTCCCTCCCCCACTGCAACCACATCTAACTGTCACCCAGATATGTGCCTGGCTCCCTTCTGATTGATCTCTTCTACTCCGTGTGCAAGATGTAGAGATTATGCCTCACCTGCTCTGTAAATCAAAAGAGCCCATGCAATGACACCGTCACACCTCCACACCATCACACCCTTACCTTTGGTTGGCCCCTATCCCATCCCTTCCCCAATTACACCAATAACTCAAATTCTGTAGTGGAAAGGCCAGAGTGAGAAATATAAGGGGAACTAGGCACAACCAGTTAAAAAAAAAGTATACTGTTGCAAGGTACATCGGTAAGTAACTCTACTGCCCGTCTTTTCTTTTAACCTATTTTGTCATCCTGTCCACTTTATATACACCAGTGTCCATTGTTATAAAGTATGTTGTATTATGAAAATGAATAGAGGATGCATGTTTAGTATATAATCACATTAAACACAGAGACGTTTAAATACTGTTTCATATTTAAGCCTATCATTTTTAGGTTTCACACGCTGTAGTAATTTAGGTGTCTCAACTGACATGCCTATGATACAATTAAAACATATGATAGGGTATATGATTTAGGTGATGCATTTGGAGAAATGTATACTTTATTAAGCATTCTTGTTTGTTTTCATGCTTTCTTAGAGAAGAGGGGAAGGCCTGTCATCTATGTACAGACAGAAGTGTTTTGGTGCAGTATGCTTCCAACGCATCTTCACCTGTGCCATGCAACCCTTCTGGTCACTGGAGCCCTAGGGAAGCTGAAGGTAAGAAAGGGAAAGTGGAAACAGCACTTTAATGCCTCATTGTTACTTTTGAAACTAGGTAAAAAATAGGTTGCTCTAAATATCAAGACTTAGTGTTTTTATTTGCATCATGCAGTTAATGATCCAGCTCACTGAATTTAGTTGTGCTTTAACAGAAATTTCATCATAACAGAGAAACATGTCTGGACCATTAGCTTGTTCCTTGTGATTTGTTGTCCTGCCATGAATAAAATAACAGATTCATGCATTCTAAAGTTTCCCATCTATTAATATACACATTGATCTTCACAAGAACAGAGCAATGTCAGCTTTCCTAAATAGATAATATATGAGCATACAAAGTTATATCTGTCAGGATGGGGCATTTTCCATATTTATACAGGTGGTGTTTTCCCTGTATCAAAGGTGCTTGCTCATCTAATACGCTGAACTCTAGTATAGCTAAATACAGGGTCGTCTTTATGCTTAATGGGACATGAGGAAAGCTCCCACTGAATGCCCAATTGGACATTAGTGCGGGGGAGGTGGAAGTCTTAAAATTTATCAACATGACCCTTAGGAAGTCATAGTATGTCCAGCGTTTCGTGATCTTCACTGATACATAAGAGACAGACTTGACTCTCCGCTGTGAACAGAAGTGTAACAATGTTTGGATCAAGCGTTAATTCACCTGCACTGTTTTAATGCCTGTTTGAATTCCCTTCTGGCAGTGTCATTGCCAAGGTATAAAAAGCCACAGGGGATATAAAACTTAGAAGAGGGATATTTACAGTGAAGGAAAAAAGTATTTGACCCCCTGCTGATATTGTATGTTTGCCCACTGACATAATTTTAATGGTAGGTTTATTTGAACAGTGAGAGACAGAATAACAACTAAAGAATCCAGAATAACGCATTTCAAATAAGTTATAAACTTGGTGGCAAAACCCTTGTTGGCAATCACAGAGGTCAGTTGTAGTTGGCCACCAGGTTTTGCTCCAAGTCATTAAAGTTTCAAGGCTGACTGTTACCTCCCCTGTCGTGTCTTCTCTTCCACGAGCACGGATGCTGACACGCAGCCCGCGCGTTCGGCTCCCTGCTCGTTCAGTTGACAGGAGCCGCCGCCGGGTCTATCCTCCTCCTAGACGCGCGTCCCCGCAGAGTTCAAGGGATCCTGACGGGCGTGAGCGGCTAACTTATGAATATTCATGTCTCTTCTTAAAGCTACATTTATCTTATTTTCTCCTCCTCCTAATTAGGTGGGTAGGAGGATCTAGTTTCATGGAGGGATATTGAAACCCTCATTTGGCACTACACCGTTGCCTGTGATAGTGCCTTATTGCCTACACTATCGTTTTACCCGATTTATCTATTTGGTATTGATTCCGGCTTGTTCCTGACCTACATAGTTTGCTGCCTGCCCTGACCTTTGCTTGTGACCCCGATTACTCTTTTGCCGGAAATTATTATTATTTTTTTATTTTCATTTCCTGAACTATCTTGAACTTTCTACTTTGCTGTATCAGTGGTTTTCGGCCCACATCTCTGTTGCGCTGGTTGCTGAGCGTCCTATCTCCGCTAAAAGGCGCCTTTTCTGCAGCGCCGATCCACAGCCAGTACCTCCGTCATAACAGTTATCAAAGGCCAGAAAAATGGATCCCGCAGACTTGGCAAGGATGTCCAACCGACAAGACAGACAAGATCAAGTCCTATCTGCTCATGCATCCCAGCTCCAATCTTTGGAACAGAAACTGGATGATGTTGCAGACCTGCTCAGATTGATGGCCACAAATCTATCACCCACTGTCTCACAAGGTGCATCCTCTGATTACTTACCTCCGGCTCCTGGATTAGGTACTCCGGTTAAAGCACCAGAAATGCCATTGCCTGATAAATATTCCGGTGACCCAGAAGAGTGTAGAGGTTTCCTGAATCAGTGCACTCTACATTTTCGCGCGCATCCTCACACCTTTGCTTCTCACAACAACAGAGTGACTTTTATTATAAATGTATTAAAAGGAGAAGCATTCACATGGGCATCACCTCTGTTGGAACAGAACTCACCCATTTTGGACGACGCAGACACCTTTATTGCATCATTCAGGGCTGTTTTTGATGTTCCCGGGAGGCATGAGATTCAACAGGGAAGAACTGTGGCCCAGTATGCCGTACAATTTCGCACATTAGCATATGAAACCCACTGGAATATCAACGCTTTGAAATCTGCCTTTCTTAGGGGTCTGAATGAGTCTTTAAAAGAAGCTCTCACCTACCGAGATTTACCTCATGATCTTCGGTTATGCATGATAGATCTAACGAATAAAACAGTTGATCTAACCGGATCTAACGGATATCTACCAAAATCCATAAAAAAAAAATCCACATTTCAGTTGAGGGGGGGGCCAACTCGTATGCATACCCATCCCCGCACACAAAATAGGATTGTGAATACCGCCTCCTGCATGATAGATCTAACGAAAAAACTGTTGATCTAACCGGATCTAACGAATATCTACCAAAATCCATAAATTTTTTTCCAAATTTCAGTTGAGCATAAATATGCAATATCTCAGTAATTAGACTAGATCTAACAAAAATTTTGTCTGATCAAACCTGATCTAACGCAGAGCTATCATAATCAGTAACATTTTGTTGAAATTTTTGTTGAGGGGGGGCTGGCTGCGGGTTAGCCCCCCCTGAAAAAGATTGTTAATATTGCCTATTTTAGAGTAGATCTAACGAAAAAAACAGTTGATAAAACCTGATCTAACAAAGATCATGAAATGTTGCTATCCCATGTTATGGTGTATCTCGATGATATTCTGATTTATTCTAAGAATCTGGCAGAGCATCGGCGACATGTTAACCCAAGTATTGCAACGATTAAGAGAACACTAACTATTTTCCAAGGCCGAAAAGTGTGAGTTTGAATGTGACAAAGAGAAGTTTTTGGGTTGTATCTTATCGGCTGGACAGTTGGAGATGGATCGAGACAAATTAGCTGCTATTAAAGACTGGGAGGAACCTTCTGACACCATGGGTGTAGAACGATTCGTAGGATACGCCAATTATTACCGTCGCTTCATCCGGAACTTTTCTCAGATCATTGCTCCAATAATTGCTCTCACTCGGAAAGGGGCCAACCTAAAATCTTGGACCCCGGGGGCTAAAGGAGCCTTTGAAAAACGAAAGTTGGCCTTTACTACGGCTCCTATGTTACAACGACCCAATCCAGATTCACCCTTTACTCTGGAGGTGGACGCATCGGATAGTGGACCCGGGGCCATTCTGTCCCAGATTTAGTGTGGCTTTTCACTAAATTTGCATCTTCAACAAGCCGCCAGAACTTTAGGGCCCAAATATATTGGTCCATATAAAATTAAAACAAGGATTAACGAAGTCACCTACCCTCTGGTTCTGCCTAAAACTTTGCGCATCAATAACGCATTTCATATTTCTTTGTTAAAACCAGTCATTACTAACCAATACTCTTCCTCGGTCCATGCTCCTGAGCCAGTAATGATTCTAGATGAAGAAGAGTATGAAGTGCAGACTATTTTAGATTCTAGAAAGAAACGGGGCAACTACAATATTTTATTTGATGGAAGGGATACTGTCCTGAGGAGAGTTCTTGGATTCCTTCTTCTGATGCTCATGCCCCTGCCAAGATTCGTTCATTCCATAAAAGATTTCCGCAGAAACCAGCTCCTGATCGCCAGGATGGCCCTTGGATGGCTTTCGGCGAATCCTACGAATCGTTGTACACCCTTGACGTCAGAAGGTTCCTCCCAGTCTTTAATAGCAGCTAATTTGTTTGGATCCTTCTCCAACTGTCCAGCCGATAAGATATATCCCAAAAACTTCACTTTGTCACATTCAAACTCACACTGTTACTTACTCTGTGGTGTCTTCTCTTCCACGAGCAGGGATGCCATTCTGTTGACAGGAGCCGCTGCCGGGTCTATCCCCCTCCTAGACACGCTTCCTTGCAGAGTTCAAGGGATCTTGATGGGGCGCACGTCTCAACGTCATGAAATATTCATGTCGCTTCTTAAAGCGACATTTTTTTTTTTTCTCCTCCCTCTAATTTGGTGGGTAGGAGGATCTAGTTTCATGGAGGGATATTTAAACCCTCATTTGACACTACACCTTTGCCTGTGATAGTGCCTTATTGCCTACACTAGCGTTTGACCTGCTTTATCTATTTGGTATTGATAGCGGCTTGTTCCTGACCTACGTAGTTTGCTGCCTGCCCTGACCTTTGCTTGTGACCCCGAACTCTTTTACCTGACCCTCGGAAATTATTATTATTTTTTTATTTTCATTCCTGAATTATCTTGAATCTTCTACTTTGCTGTATCAGTGGTTTTCGGCCCACATCTCCGTTGCGCTGGTTGCTGAGCGTCGTATCTCCACTAGGAGGCGCATTTTCTGCAGCGCGGATCCATAGCCAGTACCTCCGTCGTGACACTGACGTTTGGCATCTCGAACCTTCAGCTCCCTCCATAGATTTTCTATGGGATTAAGGTCTGGAGACTGGCTAGGCCACTCCAGGACTTTAATGTGCTTTTCTTGAGCCACTCCTTTGTTGCCTTGCCCGTGTGTTTTGGGTCATTATCATGCTAGAATACCCATCCATGACCCATTTTCTATGCCCTGGCTGAGGGAAGAAGGTTCTCACCCAAGATTTGATGGTACTTGGCCCCATCCATCGTCCCTTTGATGCGTTGAAGTTGTCCTGTCCCCTTAGCAGAAAAACTCCCCCAAAGCATAATGTTTCCACCTCCATTTTTGACGGTGGGGATGGTGTTCTTGGGGTCATAGGCAGCATTCCTCATCCTCCAAACACGGCGAGTTGATGCCAAATAGCTTGATTTTGGCCTCACCTAACCACAACACTTTCACCCAGTTCTCCTCTGAATCATTCAGATGTCCATTGGCAAACTTTAGACGGGCCTGTACATCTGCTTTCTTGAGCAGGGGGATCTTGCGGGCGCTGCAGGATTTCAGTCCTTCACAGCGTAGTGTGTTACCACTTGTTTTCTTGGTGACTATGGCCCCAGCTGTCTTGAGATCATTGACAAGATCCTCCCAAGTAGTTGTGGGCTGATTCCTCACCGTTCATGGAGCCCCAGACCGAGGGAGATTGACAATTATTTTGTGTTTCTTCCATTTGCGAATAATCGGACCAACTGTTGTCACCTTCTCACCAAGCTGCTTGGCGATGGTCTTGTAGCCCATTCCATCCTTGTGTAGGTCTGACATCCTTGGACAGCTTTTTGGTCTCGGACATAATGGAGGGTTTGGAATCTGATTGATTGCTTCTGTGGACAGGTGTCTTTTATACAGGTAACAAGCTGAGATTAGGAGCACCCCCTTTAAGATCTTGCTGGTTGATAGATGATCAAATACTTTTTTCACTGTAAAATGCAAACCAATTTATAACTTATTCGAAATGCATTATTCTGGACTTTTTTGTTGTTATTCTGTCTCTCACTGTTCAGATAAACCTACCATTAAAATTATAGACTGACCATGTCTTTGTCAGTGGGCAAACGTACAAAGCCAGCAGGGGATCAAATAATTTTTTCCTTCACTATAACTGTAGATTTTAATAAAGACAGGAGGCAAGTATTTCGCATATCTTTCTTTACTCTCACTAGCAGCAGTTTTTGTTACTACGTTTGCGCTAAAAGACCAGAGCATTTTTTGTGTCTTTCTTCAACTGTAAATTCTCTCTTCTCAATTAGTGCATCCACACAAATCATAAATTGTTTTTTCAGCACAACTAGGGCTTTCTTTTGAAATAATAATTATATATATAAACCATCATTAAGTATGACAAATATCTTAAAATGTGGGGGAAATTAGGGGGAAAAAAACTATATATAACCAGTGCAAATGGAAAACCACTCCAAAAGTGTATTTAGGTTTTTGTCCTGTTTTTGGAAACACATCATATGCCTGATATTTTCATTTATTTTGGCACTTAAATATGAATGATGCGCATTGCTGTTTCTAAACAAATTTTTTTTTAAATGTGGTATGCTGGGGGTTGTGCCCCAATAGTGGCCAGAAAAAGAAAAACTGTTCAACAAAAGTATATATTTTTTTGTCCTAAACATTGCAGTAATTTTATTTTTTAATTTTTAACAAACCCATTCTACCCAAACACAGTATTTCAGTATTTTTTCCTCTGGGTATATGGAATTATTTAAACAACTTGTGATTTGTATTTAGAAACACCCCCCGAGTACAGCGATACCTCACATGCATAGATAAGTCATGTGTCTCAGATATCGTGGAGCCAAAACTGGAACGTGCGCATTTCAATTTTAAACTTTTTTCAAATATTTTTTTTTTATCAGATCACTTGTAAGTGACAAGTTTAGGCCACTGACATGGATGAGGGAGACCGATAATAATCAGTGGCTTAAAATGTCACTGACAAGTGATGAAGTAATAATTAGACTTGGGCACCAGGGGGCTCTTCGTGTTCGTCTTCGTGCTCGTCTTCGGGTGAAAAAAAATCTTCGTATTCTGCGAATATTCGCCCGTTCCTGTCTTCTCTTCGGGCGAATATTCGTGGCCATTCTTCGTGCTCGTTTGATCTTCATTTCTCTTCCGGTTGCCTAGCAGGGGTTAATACGGGGTTAACAACAGATCGGAGCAGCAGCAGCGGCCGTGAAGGTACGTGTGGGGGAGGGGGAGAAACTACCTTAAACATTAGAGAGAAAAAAAATTAACTTTCCAAGCTAAGAGCTGGGTAACCCAACTTGGGCAGATTGAATTTAAGAAAGTCAGATGAGGTGCCATGCGTGAGCGCTGTGGACTCAGTATGTTTCCAGTCATAGAAAACACGCGCTCACTTTGAACAGTGGTTGGCGGACATGATAGAAGCTGCTGCGCAACCCATGAGAGTGCAGGCCACACACTCTTCTTTTCATCCCAGTAGCTAAGAGGATCAACATTAGGCGCAGAAGGAACTTCACAGAAGTAAAGTTTGACCATTTCAGCAGCACTACTCTCCTTTCTGCTGCTAGCTCTGTCAGATGGTCCAACTATACTCCCAAGTGCCACTTCCCAAAACGCAGCTGCTGCTAGGAGTAGCAGACTACATCATCTCTTCCTCCTCCTGCACCTCTCCCTCCTCGGACAGCATTCCCATTTTACGCTGCCAGTCACGCACCTTGTTGACCAATTGCTCCCGGTAGCTACTGAGAACATTAAATTTCAAAGCTAGCTTTCCCTTAATTCTTGGATCGCAAAGGCACGCTAGCATCATTTCGGGACTCTCTTCCATGCGTTTGCCAAGGTGTACTTTTAGCAGATCCTTCAGCTTCCTGACTATGGCTGCTACGTCAGGATGTAGAGTGCCACCTTGAACAGCCTCACGGTTTTCAAGGAACACATCCATCTTGCTGCCTAGATGGGAGAACACTGGGATTACCTGGGCCAGACTGGCACTGTTTGAGTTTAAATTTTCTTTGGCATCCCTGAATGGTTTAAGGACTGCCACTAGCTGGGCGATCACTGTCCAATCCTCCCTATTAAATGGAGATGTAATCCCAATATTGTGCTCTGAGGCAAGATTATGGATTGCCCTCTGCTTCTCCAAAATCCTCTCCAGCATGTCTAACGTGGAGTTCCACCGTGTACTGACATCCTGACGTAGGCAGTGTACGGGAAGACCTGACCTCTCTTGCTCTTCCCTCAAAAGTTGGCTAGCCTTAACACTATGGTGAAAGTGCCCAGCGATCTTTCTGCAGCGGGACAGAACTACTGCTACCACATTAGTTCCTTCTGACATTGCTGCCTTCACTACAAGATGGATGATGTGGGCTGCACAGCGCACACCAACAATATGACCATCTCGCAGCGCTTTCACCATATTGGCACCTCCGTCAGTTACCACAAAACCAACTTCAACATTGGTGCCCGCCTCTGCTCCCACCCAAAGGCTAAACATTTTCCTCATTGCATGCAGAATATTTTGGGAAGTGTGCTTTTCATCCATCACTTCTGCATGGAGAAGGAAAGATCGGTAGCCTGCTGCAGCAGCTTCCTTAGACACACCGGGCTGCCACCAGTGTGCTGTCAAAGAAAGAAAGGCATGCTGGCCGCTAGGTGCACTCCACAAATCTGTAGTGAAATGACTGACCAGCAGCCTTGGAAAGCTCCTCTTTCACTGCTGCAACACAGGACCGATACAATGAGGGGACAATGTTCCTGCTGAAAGTGAAACGGAACTGTATATTGTTCACAGCCGCCATCAATTGTTTGAAAGGCTCCCCTTCGATCATAGAGAAGGATGCCCCTCCAACAGCAATGAACTGACCAATCAGTTGCGTTACTTTATTGGCCTGCTGTTTGGGCATTGACCTTTTGGATTGGAATGCCACAAATTGTTCCAGGGTGGGCTGGACATGCAGTGCTCCAACCTGCCTTGATCTCTGGCTGCCAGCACTAGCTGCTGCTGCTGCTATTGGCTCAGAAGAAGCAGCTGTTGGGGTTTTTCCACGGCCACCAGCTATGCTGCCTGCACTGAATGATGAAAGATTATTAATTAAGAAAAATTGACTTGGTCTCTTGCTGTTGCTAAAACAAAGCACAAACTATAGAGCTGCAGCACCAGTACTAATAAGATTAGCTGAACTATACGCTAGTAGTAATTAATTAACATTATTACTTTTATTTATAGCTAATTTAATTAACTATTAAGATAAGAATTATAGAATTATTGATATTAATTAATGATTTTAGATTAGACACTAATAGATGTCTTGAATGTTAGTAGACACTAGTATACTATTACTAACTATAGTATATATAACTGACAAATATATATATAATTTTATAATGTATTCAATTATTAATATTACTGATTTTAGATTAGACACTAGTAGATGTCTTGAATGTCTACAGTACACTCTACACTAGTATACTATAGTATATAATATATATATGACTGACAAATATATATATTTAATATTATAATGTACTATTAAATTATTATATATTCTATTAAATTATTATTTATAAATTCTATTATTTAATTTATTTAAGCAGGACAGGCAGTAGGCACTAGTGCCAGCCCAGGGCAAGGGCACCCCAGTGCCACTGAGGCACTGGGTGCACTGTCAACTCAACAGCACTATACACTACAAATTAAATAAACAAATTATTAACTGAAGTGAGGAAGAGTACACTGAGAGAAATGGCAGGCTAAGGCTTACCAGTCTCACACAGAACAGAACAATCTCTCTCTGTAACGCTCGGATGCAGCACAGCAGTGTTGCCAAAGCAGTCACAGCGAAAAATGAATGGATCTCTCAGGCAAGCTCTGGTCTTATAAAGGCGCCTTCAGAATTCAAAAAACAGCAGCACAGGCATTGGACGAGACCCTTAGCATGATGTCACAAGAGTGAGCTGATTGGACAGACGAGGATCAGCTCACTCCTTTTGAAATTTTGGCGGCTGCGCGGCAAAAACGAAGACGATCTTCGATTCTTCGTGGTTGTGAGTCTTCGTCTTCTCCTACGTTTTGCCGGCACTGTATTCTCTTCGGCGTGTCTTCGGAACGAACAAAAAAACGGCCTCTTCGTGCTCGTTTTCATGTTCGCCCGAAGACGAATGCGCAAGTCTAGTAATAATTATGTATTTTTATTAATAATTTGTGGGGGTTTCAGAATTACCCTAGATAACCCCTCTCTCTTTCTAGGGCAGGGTCATCCAGGGGCTGCCATAATGATCATATCACTCCTATTGGCCAAGAGTGATCTGATCATCATCAGGCCACTTTTTAACTGCTGCAGTTACCAGACTTACAGCATTTGACCTAGAAGCACCCTGGACTTTCAGGTCAACGCTGTTAGGTTTTAAATGATTATGGTTCGTCGGCTTCCTCAGGAGAATTGCAAGTCCTTGCTGTTACGGAATCAGGCACCGCAGGTGATGGACCCACAATGCAGAAATGGCGAGCAAATCCACTAAACAAGCCGGGATCGAGGCAGGCAGCACAGGAGCGAAGTCAAACAACAATAGCCAAGGTCGGGACGGGCAGCGCAGGATCGTAGTCAAAGACCAATAGCCAAGGTCGGGACGGGCAGCGCAGGATCGTAGTCAAGGAACAATAGCCAAGGTCTGGTACACAAGAATAGCAATCAAAAGGCACAAGCGAAACAAACACCCCGAGAACAATGATTTGGACTCGTTGAACGGGCAAGGAAACACAGGACCAGGAAGTTTAAATAGGACCAATGGCGGGAAAGCAGGTACGATGACGTCATCGCGACCGGCGCAAGAGAAGCGTCGTCGCGATGACAACGAACCAAAACAAACCCTACTGCCTGTGGTACCTCCGCGAATGACGCGGAAGCGCCACACAGGCAGGGGAGGAAGAGACAGCAACCGTGGACAGGCAGCGGCGATCGAACACTCGATCGCCGCCGACATGTCCGCGGCGGCTAACCACAATCTCCTCTCTGCCTGTGCTGCCGCCGCGAGCGACGCGGCGGCACCGCACAGGCAGAAGAGGTACTGGTCGGGCGCCGCGAGCGTGTAACGGCGGATCGTCTCTTCGATCGCCGCTGACATGTAGCGGCAGCCCGATCAGGACTGACAGTGGCAGGAAGGCGTGCCTGCCCGATACACACGCCCCCTCGTGTGCGCGCCGCACGCACGGCAACACACGAGGAGGACGGGCGCGAAGGACGCCGAGGGACCCCAGCCGGCCGGGTAGGTATGACACTTGCAATTTTCCTTATTTTCTTGAATTTTCTCCTGAGGAAGCCGACGAACCATCGGAGAAACGCGTTGAGAGATACACAAGATAAGAGAGATTACACCGGAACACCTGCTGATCCAGGATAGTCTATCTATATACGTTTTTGCACACTACTATTTTAGTTGTCCCACATCTAACTGTAAGTGCATCCAGACTTTTTTAGACTATCCCTGTGGAAGATACTGCACCATTTCCGGTTCACTTGTTTTTACAGATTTTAGAGGCTATTAAATAGAACATTCTACTGAATCCTTTGATGAGCCTGTTTTATCCAGCCCGCTTGTGAGTGGATTAGACACCATATTAAATTTCTTTTCAGTGTTTACATATTGCACTATTATTATAGGTCCCCACACTTGTATGGTGACCCACTCAACAAACAACCCCCTTCCCTGAAGCTGCCTGTGGCAGCTGAAAAATGCGTTTTGAGCCTACAGAATCGCCCCGTGGGAGTGATGGGATTCTTGATTGCAAACTATCCTGCAATCCGCTGTAGACAATTTATCTGGAGGGAGCTTTCCTCCAGTGACCATAGACCTCCGGTTGCTTCTGCGAGGGAGGCTGCGCCCCAGCCCAGTATGCTGGCGTTGGATTCTAGCATATGAAACAGTCTTGGCCCTCGGAAGACGCAGCATCGCCGCCCTTGAGTCTATATTGAAACCCAAGAACATAATTTGCTTGCTTGGGGATAACTCGGACTTGAGCGCGTTGACGACAAAACCCAATTGGTGGAGCGTCTTAACCACAAGTCCGTCTAGTACCGAAGAGTATCCCGACAACTGGAAAAGGGAAGAATATCGTCGAGGTAAATGATGCACCTGATATCCCGAGATCAAAAGAAAGCCATCACCGGCTTTAGGAGCTTTGTGAAGCAAAGGGGCTGAACTGAGGCCGAATGGCAGAGATTTGAACTGCCAAATCTGCTGCCCCAGCGGAACTGAAGAAACCAACCGGCAGATGACCTGTTCAACGAAGGAGATCTCTATACCTGATGAGGTGGGGAAATGAAGTCTATCCACACCCAGTTGTGGAAAAAATGCAAGATCCTGCCCCACAACCTGTGGAGGGAAAGAGAGACAGGATACATCTGAACTTACCGATTCCAGAGTGCTCCCTGGGAAAGCCCGATAGGATGGCTGAGCCTGTTGGAAACTCCTGGAGCCTTGGTATGAAGAATGGCAGGCGACCCCGGCCACGGGGTCGTCCAGCCCTGCCGGGAAAACGGGGGCCAGTCTGGAACTTCTTCCTCATGGAGAGCCTAGCCTTGTTCCATGAGGTCATCAGGGAGATGTGTCAGTTAAGCGTCTCCAAAAAGCAAACTGTTGGCAGCCGCGCCTAAATCCTTGTGCCGTTCAGTAGCAATCGCTACATTGGCATTGGGGGGTGACAGACTCTCCCATAGAATAATGGGGCTAGGCATGGTGGGGCTCATCCACCAAACACTCACAAACAAAGCATGAGTGCATAGTCCTGGACGAAGCCAGGTTAATAGACGCCTCTGACTCATTAGAAGAGTCCGCCTGCCATTCATCCACTATGGATAGAGGGAGCTGGAATGGCCTTCATCACCAACCAGGTAGCGCCCAGAGGGCAGGGAGGTGGCAGAGGTCTTAGGGTGCTTGGCTGGAGCCTTGCCCTTACCAGCAGTAGTACTGTTACCCTTCCAGTGGCATTTGGAACTGGAGGCCTCTTCATCAGACTTCTCAGAATCAGAGTCTGAGAGAATGGTGGTTGGCTCCCCAGGTGCCGGAGGCTGAGCCTGGGCTGACTGAGGCATGGAAGCAGTCATTTTGGAAATAGAAGTCTCAGTCTGAAAAATCTGCACTCCAGCCATGCCATAAAGGCATTCTGGTTGGGGATGCTGTCCTGAGACATGATAAAGGGCAAAGAAATAGGCAACTTAAGATAACAGGGGCTCACCCTGGGAGTCACCAGAACCAATAGGTCTCACCCTCGGTAAAACAAGTACAGAGGGCTCACCTCAGTAGAAGACAGGGGATCACCCTGTAAACAAATCCTAAAAGTTGTCTATATAGGATAAACAAAATAGTAAAGATCCAGAAACAAACAAAAAAAAATGGCGGCAAAATCTCCCAAGAGAAATCTCTCCGAAACGCAAGTGTTCGCCTGCAAGCAAGATGGCTGCCGGAGAGGGAGAAGGAACAATATGGAACCACACAAAGTTACCTGGCGGCGTAGACAGCAGCAAGCGTCCCGAAAGAGCGGGGCGGGAGCCCAAGGCAAGTGGAGAGAAAGAACAAAAAACAAAAAAAAGGTCAAAGGGTCACAAGGACCCAGGGAAAAAAGGCAGGACAAGGGGAAGGGAAATAAGGGGGTGATAATGAGCCACAGGGAAGGAAAAAAGGGGCCGAAAAGCCTCAGAAACGGGAAGAACTAAACCCACAGACAGAGATAAAATGAACTGCAACAAGTTAAAATGAGCAATAAAATTATATTATATCAATATAGCTGAGTAAATAACGTAGAAAAATGATCTGACCTACAGCTACGGTGAGCAGCAAAGAAAGAGGAAGAGGGGGGGATGTTTGAGGGTTTATATACCAGTGGTTCTTGTTTTTATTGGTTGTTACCAGTTTTATTTTAACTTTCTTTGCTGCTGTTGGTGAAAATAAAGGAAGATATGCAAAATAGGAATCCTCCTGTCTTGCCTTAAAATTGCATGCCCCTCAGCTACATAAAAATTAAAATAAAAGTAAGTACCATATCTGATCGACTATAAGATGACCCTGATTATAACACGACCCCCCAAAATGTGAATATTAATTTAGGAATAAAAGAAAAAGCCTGAATATAAGACTACCCTATAGGAAAAAAAGTTTTACTAGTAAATATTAATTCACATGTGAACTAGTAATTTTTTGTTTTTATTTCCTTTTATTTGCCAACCTGTCCCCCAGTTATGCACATCTGCCCCCAGATATGCCTTATACCGCCTTATATGCCACTATGCCCCCCAGAAATGCCTTATACCCTCCTATATGGCTCTGATATGCCACTTTGCCCCAGATATACCACTCTGCCCCCACACACACACACTTTAACCCTTTCGTGACAATGGCTGATTTTACTTTTTGTACCCTTCGTGACAATGGCTGTTTTAACATTTCTGCGCTGCTCATGTTTAGCTGTAATTTTATTTTTTCCCATTTACCGAACCCACACAAGTTATATATTGTATTTTTCAGGACAGATGTCATTGTTTTGATTGTATCATATTATCCACTATAAAAAAAGTATAAAATATGGTGAACATTTTTAAAAATCTTTTACTCATCTATAAAAGCTAATGAAACAACCTGCTAAATATTCTACTATTCTACTATTTGTCCTGAGCCTTCACATCTGGAAATTCCTCCTCTTTCTTTGCGAATTTGTCGCACTGGGAAAAACGAAACCTCAGCCGATACACAGGAAACACGAGGGATACCGTGCCAGGGAACTGCATGTTATACAACAAGAGGATGACCTGAAAAGACAAAACAACGTGACAGTACCAGGCAAATCATAAGCCGAATGTGATACCATAAACATGAGTACAATATATAACAATCCCAGTCCCCCAGCCCTTTCCCAGGCGGTAAGGGAGGGAAAATACTCGCCTCCTGTCATTAATAAAATTTAGATTAATACTGCACCAAGGCCAGATTAATCCCTAATTTTATGGCAAGACAGGAGGCTTCGTACTTTGCAGTTTTAACGGCCCCCAATCAGAGCCAATGCAGCGCGAGCCGCAGGCCGAAAATTAAATGTCCGAAACATAGATTTCCAGGATCAATCTGCTGCCGACAAAATATCCGAAAGGTAACAGCTCGCCAAGAAAGCTGCAGAAGCAGCTACGCCCCGGACAGAATGAGCCCCAAAAGATCCTTAAATGCTGGCCAAATAGACGATCCACCGAATCCACCTGGAAATTGTGGGAACAGAGACAGGCCGAAAAGGACGTACGTAAGAAATAAAAAGTGGACCGGAGGGAGGTGAACGAAATTGAGCTGAACCCATCTAACTACACAAAGACGTGACTGATCGGGGAAATAAAGATAAGAAACAGCCACGAGTTAGATTTTTTCCTACGAAAAACGGAGACCCTCGGGCGAAAACGAAGAGACATCAAAAATGGCCCGGCTGTTCCACGCGTCCATGTTCACCAACCACCTGTGAAGTTCTAACCGAGTCTCGTCTGACAAGGAAATCATTGAGTCGTAGGAGGCCGACTTGCGGAGGTGCCGCGTCTTCAGACGCTGGAGGGTCCTGTAGTGGAGAGGGCCCGGGAAGATAGCCTGAATGGATGCAAAGAGAAGGCATATCACCCTGGCAAGGTTTCTGAGAGAGACCAGACCACAACGAAGTAACTGTTGAATCTCCTTCTTTATTACCAGAACCTTCTCGCAAGGCAATCTGAGGACCGATGCCACTGAATCCACTGAGGAATTGAATGGTCTGTGTCGGGACCAATATCGACTTGACCTCGTTGATAACGAAGCCCAAGTCCTGAAGAAGGAGGAAATGGATACCCTCCATCTTGAAATGTCGGTACACAATGTACCAATTGAGCGCCCAGAGGTTGATGACGGGATGGAACGCCCACGATTTCTTGCGCACCAAGAAAATTTTGCTGAGAAACCGAAGAGGGAACTCCGCCCTTTTTATGGCAGAGAAGAGAGCTCGGAATGAACTAGGGTCGCGGCGTCTCAAGTTAACCTGGGAAGTGCGTTGACGAGGAGAGGAAAGAAACTCCAGCCGGAAACCCTCTACAGTTTGTAGTACCCAGGGGTCTGACGTAAGGAACGACCAGACACGGAAAAAATGGGTGAGACGACCCATGATCGGGATATGTGGGAGAATAGAAAAGAACCTTACTTGAGGCTGATCTTCCTCGGGCGGACAAATACCCTCTACCTCTGGATCCACCTCTAGGGAACGGGAGCTGGAACTGGGACCGGTAGTTGGTGGAGGCGTCTGGAAATCGGGGTCTAGCGCTAAATGAGGCTGATCTGCTGGCGGCACAACTCCTCTGCCGACCAGCTCTGGTGGATAAACGGTTCCCCGTACGGAAGACCCGCCTCATGTTGGTCTGGGCCTTAGTGAGTGATGTGAACACATTGACGTGTTGGCTGAGATCCTTGATAAACTTCTAGCCGAAAAGCAAACCTTTGGCGTCTGCGCCCAATTCCTTGGGTGCTTGCTCTGCCAGCTTGGCATCCAGTTTGAATAAAGCTGCCTTGCGTCGCTCTGTAGAGATTGCGCAATTGGCGTTGCCCAACAGACAGAGAGCCCTCTGAGTCCACTCACGGACCAAATGTGGATCCAAGGGGGAGCCTTTAGATATGGCTTCAACCGTCATCTGGAAAACTTGTGTCAAGGGGCGTGAAACATCCAAGAGTTTATCTTGGTCCGAACACAACTGCAGTTCAATCCCTTTACGATGGTCCTTGCCTTTCTTGGTGAAGAATGTAACAAAAGTCTGATCGAACTCAGGGGTGTTCAAAACTTTATCCTGGATGGTGGGTTGAGGTTGAGGACCACGAAGCCAAAATCTCAAAAATTCAGCAATATGGGCCGAAGGTGTCCACTCTGATGAGCGGGGGTGACGCAGGGCTCTGGGATCAAACAGCGAAGTGCCAAAGTCATCAGTCACCTCGAAAAGCTGGTCAGGTGCATCGGACGGGTTGAGCGAGGGCTTGGGCAGTTGGGGGATGAGGTCATGACCACTGGTAGGTGAGGCTAAGCCTGAGGAGGCCACACAGTACTTGCCCAGGATCTCATATTCGGTGAGATCCTCAGTTGGGGAGCCAGAGTTCTCTAGAGGGTCTGGAGACCCTCTAGCGAACTTTTTCATCTTTATTATTTTTTTTTACAGGCCGGCCTCCATCTTCAGATGGCGAAGATCACACACGCAGTGGCGTTTGTGACCGCTCTCGGGAGTGGTCACAGCCCGTCCTGGGGTAAGTATTTGGTGTTGCTGAATGCCTCCTGATCGAGGCATTCCAGCAACACCATTGAACCATCCTTGATCGCCTCCTAAACGCTTTTAAAATGGGCGTCCGCTGCCATACAATGTGCTAGTGCCGATCGTGGCGTTGCTGAATGCCGTTTGGGTGCAGAAAGCGAATGTAGATCGCTTTCTGCACACGTTTAAAGTCATGACAGTCCTGGCACGTCAATTGTCACTAACCGGATGTTAGTGCATGACGTGCTAGAACCGGCAATTGTCATTAAGGGGTTAAGTTAAAACGGTCGTCCACCGCCATACAGTGTATGGTGGACGTTGATGCCACAGGGAGGGTCCAGACACGGCACCTGATGCCGATCGTGGTGTTGCTGAATGCCTTGACGTTTGAAATCATGCACCCGTTTGAAGTCATTATGGTCCTGGCACGTCAATTGTCGTTAACCCTTTGTTTTCAGGTGAGGTGCTCAGACCATCAATTGTCATTAAGGGGTTAAAACTGCATAGTTTCTATCATAATATATCCCTATATACTGAGGCAAACATTGACGGCGGTACAGCATGACTGTTATCATTATATACTGAGGCACACATTGACGGTTGTAAAGCATACCACCTATCACTATATACTCCAATGGGGGTTACTCAGCTACATACATATTAAATTAAAAGTAAGTACCTTATTTGCTCGATTATAAGACGACCCTGATTATAAAATAACCCCCTAAAATTTTAATATTAATTTAAGAAAAAAAGAAAAAGCCTGAATATAAGACTTCCCTATAGGAAAAAAAGTTTTACTAGAAAATATTAATTCACATGTAAACTATTTTTTTCATATTTGATAAAAACTATGATTGAGAAAAATTTATTTTTTGTTTTTATTTCCTTTTATTTGCCCCCAGATATGCCTTATACTACCTTATATGCCACTCTGCCCCCCAGAAATGCCTTATACCAGGGGTGTCCAAGCAGGGCCGGATTAAGAGCATCACGGGCCTGGTGCTGAGGATTTTGGTGTCCTTTTTATGGAAATAAATAAAATAGACAGAATCTTAACTCCTCGGTATTCTTGTGTACTGGATAAAGATGACATCAGTGCTCTGCAGATAATATACAATAGAATCTTATGTGGTGGGACTGGCAATAATCAGTACACTAAAAAACGTCATCATACACGGGATGCCTGAAGCCACAATTTAGTGCCACTAATCCTTTTTAACAAAATATGCAGATTGAAACAGAATAAATAACACAAAACCTTTACTTTCCTCTCACTGATTTCTGGGCCAAGAAAGTTTTGTCCTCTGAAATAACTACAAATTCAAGAGGGTGTTTTATCTCTTGATAATTAAATAGTTCTATTTATTCCTACAGAAAGTACCAGGAAACAGATGACCAAATACACACCAGGACAGGCTCTGGCACACTGACCCCCAAACACACACACCAGGACAGGCTCTGCCACTCTGACCCCCAAACATACACACCAGGAAAGGCTCTGCCACACCGACACCAACACACACACCAGGACAGGCTCTGCCACACTGGCACCCAAACACACACATATGCCATGCTATCCCCCCACACACTTACACATCCATGCTATCACATACACTCATTCACAAACATTCACTCTCACTATTACTGAATGTTTTCCTAACTTTCCTCTGTCACTTTTCCCGCTACAGCTACTTTTCCTACTCCTCTTCGTTCTTCCTCTTGGCTCTTCTGTGTCCTTCGGGTGCAGTAAGCGCGAAAGGCGGTGGGCACAGCTTCAGTGTTGTGCGCCGAGATATGACATCAGATCCCCATGCACAGCATTAGTTGCAACGTGCATCGCAAGGGAGCAGGATCGGAGATCTGCATTAACAGACCTAGGGCCGAGTATACCCTGCTAATGTGGATAGGGCATTAAATATTCTTAAACAAAGCCCTAAGAGAGTTATTGACTGTATGTATGGCCTCGTCTAACAGGGGATAGTGCAGGCTGTGAAGAATGAGCATTTTGCCTTGCCTTTTATTGGATGTACATGTACCTCTATAGGGGAATTAAGAGGGTAAAGTACGTTATGAGTACTTTAATATGCATTCTTTAAAAAGTAAAAAAACTAATAATAAAAGAGGAGGAAAGGCATTTTGTAGTGTATAGGTGGGTTCGGGTGTCCTTTCAATGTCCCTAAGAGCCTTAGTGGTTTTAATGTAATAATAATGTAAGTAAAGTAATAATGTAAGTAATGTAGTAATACTGATTTAGCCCAATGACAGGTAATACAGTCATAGTATGATTAGATACAATTCGACAAAAGATGTACTATTAAGTCATAATGGTCATTTGGGTCACTTATTGCAAAATGTTATAGTAGATCCTAAGAACATTAAAGGGTTAAGTCTTTTCCCCCAGGCTCTGCAATTATAGAACTATGTAATCTACAGAATCCCCCCATATGTATTAGCTACTGCCCCCCAGATATTTTCAGTGAATGAGTTGTGTTCGGCCAAACACATCTCCATTCACGTGATATACTTACTGCTAGTCAGCTCAAGCAATCAGAACCCCAAAGCTCATTTTGAGCACCTTAGTGCAAGTGATTGGCTGTTGAAAGCAGCCAGTAAGTGGCAACAAATATCAGACCACTGAAGAGGAGGACATCTACTGCAGCCTATTGCGTAAGTGGTTCTTTTTTCTTTTCCTTTTTGTTTATTTTAAAGAATGTGTATCATGGTACTCACAATTACTTTAAAACACATCCTTATTCACAGGGGGGTGTCAGGGATATTTGACTGATCCTTTATGGACCCCTTAAAGCGAAAAAGCGACCCTAAGCAGTTGCATAATCTGGCTATATTATAGCACCATCCATGGCCATACCTATTCTGTTGGTGCTGTATCAGGTAAATAAATGGTTAAGACAAATAAACAAATATTTCTTAAAACAGTTTAATGTCCCAGGCAGCCTCACCAAGGTCTTACCTTAGAAAGAAGCCTACTTCCTCTGAGGCCAGTCAGCGTCAGGAAAGTATTCCATTAAATTCAATGGGGGTGTTTTCCCCGCATGCATACAGGAGGGTCTTTTTAGATCTACCCTGCTAGCCAGAACTAGCACTGGAGCTGACAGGTGGTAAGTATACTGAATTGCTTAGAAATGTGTTTGGCCAAACACATCTCCTGCACAACAAGTGGTGCGAGTGGGTGAGCAATTGGGGAGATTGTTCAACTCTGCAGGGATTATGCATTCTGCCTCCCTGATATCATATGCATTAGAGTTATTAGAGTTTAAAGTCACTTTTTTCTTCTTCCTGTGATACTGCATTTGGTTAGATACTATGTAACATGATAAGGTCATACAGTTCTCTGCATTTCTTTTTTGTTACTTTCAGGTCATCCTGATGTGGAACAACCATGTGAAACTAGTGTACGCACTTGGAGTCCCAATTCAGGAGCAAATCAGTACACTGTGCCTCCTACATGTCCTGAACCATATGGATGTTACTTGCAGCTTGAGTTCACATACTCTGTGATCCCACAGTCCCTCACTATCTGGGTGACATATGTGAACACAGAGTGGGACACAAGTGGAGCTGTAGTAGACGTCAAACTTTTAATGGTCAGCGGAAAAGAATTCTCCCTAGGACCTCAGAACATATTCTGTGATGTTCCATTGACCATCAAGCTGGACAGCGTTATAGGCATGGAAGAGGTGTTTGCCATCCAGATCTATACAAAGGACAATCAGATGGAGATAGATGCAGCTATGGTCGCATCATTGCCAAACAACCCATTGTGTGTAGAGTGCAAGTCCATCCAATACAAGGTGCTTCGAGATCCACCTGTAGAAGATCATTATATTCCCCTGATATCAAGCCTTCACAGAAGATATACAGACCTGTGAGTATTTGCTCTAAGTGGAAACAAATGTAAGATAGTGATTTCAGACTTTCAGTATTGTGCTGGAGACAAAAAAAAGCTTATATATATACTTTGCATATATAGTGCTAGGTTGCAACTGTATATAAAATGTTTGTGCCGTAAACGTAACAGTCATTTTATCAACCAAATCCAGACCAAACAAAAAATGCATTATTTTCCAAAAACCCTTACAGACACAAATAGAATACAAAGAAGTATTTTGGATTGGATGTGAAAAAAATTGATTAAAACTTATAAGTGCAGGGCCCTCTTATATCTTTTATGTCTTTTATATATACATGTTATTGTTAATTTTGTGTTAAGACAATTACCAAAAAAAAAATATTTTCCACACTGACTGCAGATTAGGGGAAGACTTATGTTATTGACTGTATGTATGGCCTCGTCTAACAGTGAAGGACAAAAATTGATCCCCTGCTGATTTTGTACATTTGCCCACTGACAAAGACATGATCAATCTATAATTTTAATGGTAGGTACAGACTAGTGATGTCCGGATCATGAACGAATCGTTCATTTGATCCGGTTCTTTTTAGTGATCCGGATGAGTCGGTTCACTAGACTGAACGATTCGTTTGTAGCGGTTCAGTCTGTGAATCATCATGCAGCTGTAACCTGATCCTAGAGCTGTGAGTCATCTGCAGAGCACTCTGGGGTCAGGTTACAGCTCATTAATTCTCACAGGAACGATGACTCATAGAGTCAGAGATTCGTTCAAAGAGTCGAATGATCCGAAGAGTCGAATGATCCGAAGAGTCGAATGAACCGAAGAGTCGAATGAACCGAAGAGTCGAATGAACCGAAGAGTCGAATGATTCGAATCTTACAGGGATCCGGATCTTACAAGGATCCGAATCTTACAGAGATTCGAATCATTCAGAGAAAATCACTGATACCATACTTTTATAAATAAATACATTAATAATGTTCACACTGCCCCCAGGATTTAGATTCCCCTGAGTTTGCCCCCCTTTACCTATAACTGCACCTACAGTTAACTTTATTAAATTAATTAAATTAACCCTCAATCATCAGCATAAAATTAACCCTTATACCCCATCAACCATAACTGCCCCTGAAATTAACCGTAAAGATCCCATTAACCATAACGGCCCCTGAAATTAACCCTAAAGACCCCATTAACCACAACGGCCCCTGAAATTAACCCTAAATACTCCATTAACCATAACTGCCCCTAAATTAATTGCATGTACTCCAGATAAATTACCTAATAAATTGGTATGGTTGATGGGGTCTTTAGTGTTAATTTGGGGGCAGTTATGCTTAATGGGGTGTTTAAGGATAATTTAGGGGCAGTTATGCTTAATGGGGTCTTTAGTGTTAATTTAGGGGCAGTTATGCTTAATGGGGTGTTTAAGGATAATTTAGGGGCAGTTATGCTTAATGGGGTCTTTAGTGTTAATTTAGGGGCAGTTATGCTTAATGAGGTGTTTAGGGTTAATTTGGGGGCAGTTATGCTTAATGGGTCTTTAGTGTTAATTTAGGGGCAGTTATGCTTAATGAGGTGTTTAGGGTTAATTTGGGGGCAGTTATGCTTAATGGGGTTTTTAGTGTTAATTTAGGGGCATTTATGCTTAATGAGGTGTTTAGGGTTAATTTGGGGGCAGTTATGCTTAATGGAGTGTTTAGGGTTAATTTGGGGGCAGTTATGCTTAATGGGGTCTTTAGTGTTAATTTGGGGGCAGTTATGCTTAACGGGGTGTTTAGGGTTAATTTAGGGGCAGTTATGCTTAATGGGGTGTTTAGGGTTAATTTGGGGGCAGTTATGGTTAATAGGGTGTTAAGGGTTAATTTTAGGGGCAGTCATGGTTGATGGGGTGTTAAGGGTTAATTTTAGGGCAGTCATGGTTGATGGGGTGTTTAGGGTTAATTTAATGGTGAGGGTTAATTTAATTAATTTAATAAAGTTAGCTTAAGGTGCAGTTGCAGGTAAAGGGGAATGTAAATCCTGGGGGCAGTGATTATGAATGTATTATTTATAACAGTATGGTGACATTCTCTGAATGATTACAATGCCAATGAAGGCAGAGAGTCGTTCAAAGATCCGGATCTTACAATGATCCGGATCTTACAATGATCCGGATCTTACAATGATCCGGATCTTACAGTGATCCGGATCACTGTAAGATTCGGATCCCTGTAAGATCCGAATCTTTGAACGACTCTCTGCCTTCATTGACATCACTGGAGGCAGGGGGGAGGATTCATAATGAAAGGGGCGGGGCCAATCGTTAGTGTGCCTGCACGGAGTTACTGGAAAACAGTAACTCCGTGCAGACACACTGAGTGATCCGAAGATCCGGATCATGAATCGGATCATTTCAGTGAACGAATCGAAATGATCCGATTCACTTTAATGATCCGAACTTCCCATCACTAGTACAGACTGGGCTATTTTGTACAAGCAAGGCTGACTGTTACCAACAGGACTGGTAAGCATTGATAGGACTGGTTAGAACAGACAGTTCTGTCTAAGCACTGTGAAAAGGCTGAGCACCAAGGCAGCGCTACAACTTATCCACATGGTCAGAACAAATTGGAAGCTCACTGACATGGCTGAAGCTGGATTGTCCATAGAACAAGGTACCTGACAGGATAGCCCACGGAAAGGGTGCTTGGCTGGATAGCCCACGGACAGGGCACTTGGCAGGATATCCTACTGACAGGAAACACTACTCAGGGGAAGCAGGGGAAACAGCAAAACCAGTAGGTTACAATCTCAAGTCAGAAACCGAATAGAAAAGTACCTTTTACATTAAGGAGCTGGTATTTAACCCCTTTGTGACAATAGCTTAACAGTTCTGCTGTGTTCTTGTTTATCTGTACATTTTATTCTCTCTCATTTAGTGTACCCACACAAATGATATATTATTGGGTTTTTTCCAGGACTAGAAGGACAGATACCATTATTTTGAGATATATCGTCTAACTTACTATATAAAAAATTATCTAGAAAAAGATGATGGAAAAACCTGCTAAATAGATTTTTTTGCATTTTATTCCACACATTGTACTTTAGGTATGAATTTACAGATCCTGGTATGTGTCACTGGCAAACAACCCCACACTATGTGTTCAGCAACATCTCCTGAGCACCGTGACGTTAAGGGGAACTGCATACATTGCAGTTCAGGTATGATTTTACAACCCCTAGTACATGATACAGCCAAACACCCAATACTTATTCAGCAACATCTCCTGAGTACAGTGATACCACCCATGCATAGGTGTGTTGGGTTGTTTTGAGGCTAAAGGGTCATATTTAGGAGGTGCTCATTTTTTGGAATTTTGATATCTGATCATTCTGTACCCATGTACATGTAGGGACATCTTTGAACCAGGTCAGTTTGATTTACCCCATCATACATTTTGAACACTGAGTACAGTGATGCTACCCATGCATTGGTTTATCATTTTTGGGGGTTAAAAGGCCACATTTGGGACATTAACAATTACGTTTTTCAAATTTGAACTTTGACATTTTGTCATTCTGCCCCATGTCCTCTTTGGGACATCTTTGAAGCTGGCCAATTCTATTTACCCCATCAAATCATACATTTTTCAAAACTAGACACCCCAGGTGTCATGGATGCCCCAAAGCTAACACAACACAAGAGTCTCTCACTGTGGCAATAAGGGGAACGTGGACCTGAAAAGGGTTGAAGGCAAAAACCAGCCAGTAGGCTCACTTGCTGCTCTCTCCGCAGGGCCTAGAGCAACATGTTAACCCCAAACCTGTTCACCCCACGACCCCCAAACTTTATTCGCTGCCGAATTCTATTTAAGGTTTTAAAAATACATAAGGATGCTTCGGTAACCCCCTGAACTGCTCAAACTATAGAAAAACCCAATTTAGTTAACAAATAGCACTCCCAAATTTTAACACTTTTTATTTAACCTTTTTTTGTGCAGTCTATCCTAAACATTGCAGTAAAATTTCATTTTTTTCATTTTTAACAAACCCACTCTATCCAAACACAGTATTTTTTCCTGGGTATATAAAATGACTGAAGCAACTTGTGATTTGTATTTAGAAACACCCCCCCCCCCCCCCGAGTACAGGAATACCCCATATACATGGGTAGGGCATGTCTCTTTGGCACTGCGGGTTAAAAATTGGAACATGCGCATTTCAGTTTTCAAACACGGAATTTTGACTGATCAAGTTGGTTGGGTCCAGGTCTGATCTGAGACACATAGACTTCCCATATTTACTTTTAACCCCCTAAAACTATATATTTCCTAAAACTAGATGGCTCAGGGAATCTGGTTAGGGGAGCATTGGCCTGTCCTATGCAACTGATTCCACACCAGCACCTTCCAAATTTAGTCTAACAAAAAAAGAAAAAAAAATTGACATCCACTTTACGGTTTCACCATGATTATTTTTCTGAGTAGATGTGTGAAAAAACAAAATAGGTCTTGATTTGTGTTCAGTAACACCCCCTGAGTACAGGGATACCCCACATGTAAAGATAAGTCATGTTTCTCAGACATTGTGGAGTCAAAACTGGAACATGCGCATTTCAATTTTTTTACTTTTTAAAAGTGACAAGTTTAGGCCGCTGACATTGATCAGGGAGACCGATCAATAATCAGTGACTTAAAATATCACTGACAAGTGATCAGTTAATAATTATGTATCTTTTTTAATTAATAATTTGTGTTTTTTTCATAATTACCCTATATGGCCCCTCTCTCTTTGTAGGGCAGGGTCATCCAGGGGCTGCCATAATGATCAGATCACTCCTATTGGCCAGGAGTGATCTGATCTAATAATAATAATAATAGTGCACTCTCTATGATAAAATATAGCGATTTTTTTTAAAAATGTATAAAAAAACTCACATTCTGATGAGTCAAACAAAGACTGACTCAAATCATCAACGCCTGGATCCACTCTGCTGTCCATCACCTTAAAGGGGGAGGACTTCCCTAAGTTAGTACAGTGTTCTTTATCCTTGGAGCCAGGTTACAGGCTCTAGGAAAGATATCTCCATTCAAATACAGTTGGGTGTGTGTTCCCTAATCACACCCGGTATTGATGATTTGAGTCAGTCTTTGTCTGACTCATCAGAATGTAAGTTTTTTTATACATTTTTTTTAAAAAATCGTTATATTTTATCATACAGAGTGCACTATTATTATTATTTTTTTTTCTTGTCATTTTTTTAAAGTCATTTATTCTACATAACCCATTGGGGTGAGGGTGAGTTACGTTTATATTTACTTCTGTCGCTCCACTCACTTTTGGTGGGTTGCACCACAGAGTGTTGTAGCGCATGTACACTTTTACCTATTGTTTTTTTAATATTGATTGATATTTAGTCCCCACAAGCTTGTGGGGACTAATAACAACCCCAGCAATGCTGCAATGGGGTCATACACAATCACGGCATTGAAGGGTTTAATTGAGCAAGGGAGGGGGGCTGGTCTCCACACTCATGTGGAGACCGAAGAACCTTTTCTCCCTGTCCCTGAAGCTGCCTCTGGCAACTGGGACACAGTCTCCGGTAGACGGGAGATTGCAGGGATGAATCTCTTTGATCACTCCTACAGGAGTGATCAAAGTGATTCATCCCTGCAATCTCCCGTCTACCGGAGACTGTGGCGGCTCGTCTTTGCTGTTGATGGTCTGCCTGGTCTGCTTTCCAGGCAGACCACAGCAGCAGAGGCCCGTACAAAACAGGTATTAACCCCTAAAATGGAAGGGGTTAATGCTGCACTGACACTCTCATGGAGCAGGGGAATGTTGTGTCAGGGCCCCACACTTGCCTGAAGCTGCCTGTTCGCTCCATGAGAGCGCCAGTGCAGCGTTAATGCCGTCTTAAGTGTTAATTTAGGGGCAGTTATGGTTAATGGGGTTTTTAGGGTTAATTTAGGGAAAGTTATGGTTGATGTGGTCTTTGGGTTTAATTCAGTAGCAGTTATGGTTAATGGGGTGTTTAGGGTTAATTTAGGGGCAGTTATGGTTATGGGGGTCTTTAGGGTTAATTAAATGCTGAGGACTGAGGGTTAATATTTAATGTAATAAAGTTAACTTAAGGTGCAGTTAGAGGTAAAGGTGGGCAAACTAAGGGAATCTAAATCCTGGGGGCTGTGAAGATTAATCCTATATTTATTTATAAAAGAATGGTGTCGGTGAGATTCTCTGAAGGATTCGAATCTCTGAAAGATTCAAATCTCTGAAAGATTCAAATCTCTGAAAGATTCAAATCTCTGAATGACTCTCTGCCTTCAGTGACATCACCAGAGTAGGCAGGCAGGAGGATTCATAGACTCTAATGAAAGGGGTGGGGCCAATCGTCAGTGTGACTACAGGGAGGTACTGGGAAATAGTAACTCCTGTGAGTCACACTGAGTTAACCACAACTGCCTCAAATTAACCCCAAACACCCCATTAACCACAGCTGCTCCTAAATTAACCCTAAACACCCCATTAACCATAGCTGCCCCTAAACACCCCATTAACCATAACTGCCCCTAAATTAACCCTAAACACCCCATTAACCATAACTGCCCCTAAATTAACCCCCACCTCCCCTAACTTTCAGCAGCCCAAATATAAATTTTATACTTACAGTTAGATGAGTGTCACAGCCATGTGGTTCTGGCCTTCTGGGAGAAGGAAGGGGCGGGGCCAGTTGTCACAGTGATTACATGGAGGGGCTGGTAAGTAGGAGCTGCTGCTGTGAGTCACTGAAACGGTTTATATAATGAGGGGTATTTTTCAGAGCGTTTGCTCTGAAAAACCTTCATTTTATAATCGATAATAATCGATTCAACTAATCGATAATGAAATTCGTTGCCAACGAATTTCATTATCGATTATTATCGATTTTATCGATTAGTTGTTGCAGCCCTACATACATTATTTATGTATACCTGCAAATATCTCATTCAGTTGCATGTTCTGTTTCCATGTGTTGTTTATTTGATCTATACCTGAACTACAGGGTGTAAGTAAAAGAGCGGTATGGTTTAGTGAATGAGGGGACAAAGGGACTCTGGGGATGATTACAGGGGAGAGGACCTCTCAATATCACGGTGCCGGACTGCCTCTCACGGTCTTCCTCTGATCTGCAGTCAGTGTGGCAAATATTTTTTTTTTGGTATGGTAGAGGAGGGAGTGATTGCATGCGTTGAGTGGGGCCCAAGGAAATGCTTGGGTAGGGTCCAATTTTTTCACTATAAAATATATTTGCAGCAGGTTCTAATGTTTATATATATATTGGCAGCAGGGGCAAATATTTATATATGTTTTGGCAGCAGGGGCTAATATTTATTTATATATTGGCAGCAGGGTCTAATATTTAGTTATATATTGACAGCAGTGTTTAATATTTATATATATTGGCAGCAGCGTCTAATATTAATATATATTGGCTGCAGGGGCTAATATTAATATATATATAGGAAGCAGGGACTAATACTATATATATCGGCAGCAGGGTCTAATATTAATATATATCGTCAGCAGGGGCTAATATTAATATATATCGGCAGCAGGGGCTAATATATTTTGGCAGCAGGAGCTAATATTAACATATATTAGCAGCAGGGTCTAATATTAATATATATCGGAAGCGGGGTGTAATATTTCTATATATCGGCAACAGGGTCTAATATTTATATATATTGTGAGCAGGGGCTAATATTAAAGAATGAAAAATAACTGCCAGTTTAGCTGTTATTTTGAAATCATTTCAATCACGGTCTTTACTTCAAAGAGATAAGCTGGAGACGCCACTGCATCATAGATTTTGAAAACTTGACATCTCATGAGTATTTCAAATGCTAGTATTTTAACACTTTTCATGCAAGGATTTCTGTAAGGATATATATATATATATTACCAAAATTTTTTTTAACAGTTTTATTTTTCATCATTATTTTCTCCTGAGTGATCACAATTCGTCCTAGAGGGGGAGTGGGTTTTGGTTTGATTGACCTTCATATACTTAAAGGCAATCAACATGATAAAAGATGAGTGTTTATTTAAAAGTGGAAATACTACAACAAAAAGAGGACATCGTCTTAAGCTAGAGGGTCAAAGATTTGAAAGTAATATTAGGAAATATTACATTACAGAGAGGGTAGTGAATGCGTGGAATAGCCTTCCAGCACAAGTGGCAGCGTTTAATACAGTTAAGGAGTTTTCAGCAAGCATGGGATAGGCTAAGCTAGATATAAGATAAAGCCAGGGACTTAGGAAAGTATTCAGAGTTTGGGCAGACTAGATGGACTGAATGATTCTTATCTGCCATCACTTTTTATGTCTATGTTTCTATGATTATTTATAAATTGGTTGTATTGATTATAGTTGTAGCTTTGTAAAATAAAAGCCCATGGCCTGTTTTATTGATGGCTTAAACTGCTCTGTCCCATACAAAAGACTTTTACGGCTATATACAGGGGCGTAACTAGACGCCTCAGGGCCCGGGTGCGAGAATCTGTTAAGGGCCCCCTCGCCCCCCCACCCCCCCAAAAAAACCATGATTTTCACCCAACAATTTTTTTTCAACTAATTCAACAAATTCAATTTACATATTGAATCATATCTGTAAAAAAATCAAAGAAAAAGGGGCGCATGTACAAAGGGCATAATCCAGGGGTGTCCAAGTTTTTTCTGCAGTGGGCCACTTCATCAGAATTGTATACGTGCGCGGGCCGCACTAATTTTTCACTGTGACAAAAAATATGGCCTTTAATAAAATATGCAGATTAAAATAAAGTAAATAACACAAAACCTTTACTCTTCCTCTCACTGATTTCTGGGCCTTGAAAGTTTTGCGACTACAAATTCAGGATTCCCTAGATTTATTCTAGGGATGAACTAAAATGAAAATTCTGGACCAAAACATTCACGGTTCACTTAGCCAAAACCGAAAATGACCCCCACCTTTAAAAATAATAATAAAAACTCACATGTTTAATAAAAGTAGGTAACACACAATTGGACAAAATTAGCAATATGATGTGGCATGATAGGAGTGTGATTGCTAACAGCAATCACACTCCTATCATACCCAGGAAACCAGTAAATGCTGGTACCTGGGCATGATGGGACAGTGGTCGCTGTGATTGCTGTTAGCAATCACACTCCTATCATGCCAAGTCAGCCAGTACATGCTGGTACAGGGTGGCTGTAAGTGATGTGCAGACCCCATACTGCTGGCAGCATCACTACACAAGGGGGGCAGCTAGCTAGGTTTCAGCATGTACTGGCTGACTTGGCATGATAGGAGTGTGATTGCTAACAGTAGTCACAGTCCCATCATGCCTAGGTTCCAGCACCTACACATCCATCCAGTAAATGCTGGAACCTAGGCATGATGGGACTGTGATTGCTGCTAGCAATCACACTCCTATCATGCCAAGTCAGCCAATACACGCTGGTACAGGGTGGCTGTAAGTGCAGACCCCATACTGCTGGCAGCATCACTACACAAGGGGGGCAGCTGGCCAGGTTTCAGCATGTACTGGCTGACTTGGCATGATAGGAGTGTGATTGCTAACAGCAATCACAGTCCCATCATGCCTAGGTTCCAGCACTTACACATCCATGCTATCACACACACACACACACACTCATTTATTCATATAATCATTAATTCACAGATTCATTACCTCAATCACACACACTCATTCAAACACCCTCCCCACCCCCTTACCTGCACTGCAGCTCCTCGATGCCGCTCACAGACTTCAGCAGGGGGCGTGGCCTCCCTCTGCCTTCTCTGCTAAAGCACAGAGGAAGTAGGATGTCACGTGAACTCCGCTTCCTCTGTGCAGTCCAGAAGACCCTCCCACAAGTAAGTAGCAGGGCTTGAGGTGCGGCTCGCGTAAGATCGGTTGCCCTGGCTACAGGGGGGCCCAAGCCAAGGGGCCGCCCGAAATCTTTTTTATGTTTTTTTTTTTTTTTTTTTTAAATGCAGGGGCGTCCAACATGCGGCCCGCGGGCCAAATGCGGCCCGCGGGCCGCATGTTGGATGCCCCTGCATTTAAAAAAAACAAAAAAACATAAAAAAGATTTCGGCCGGCCCCTTGGCTTGGGCCCCCCTGCCGCCGGGGCCCGGTCGCAGTCGCGACCCCTGCGACCCCGGTAGTTCCGCCACTGGCTATATAACATTGTGGAACTCATACTCCGTAAACTGCTGAGCTTATGAAAAAAGACAGACACGGATGGAAAAAAGGAAAGAGATAAATAACAAGTACTGCCCCTTCAAAAAAAAGGATACATGGATGCTTTAGAACATGGATAGCTTACATGTAGGTAGGTTGAGAAGGCACCACTGTTGAACAACAGCTGGTTGACTATCATAGTGATAGCAGTAAAACCCTGGTTAGCGAATTTAGTACTTGGCTTCTTTACATTTTCAACTTTACAACAAGATTATAGGGGATAGTGAACATGTACTTATCCAATCAAATGAAAACTTGTAATTATCTGCTGTACATTGTAGTTCATGTTGATTTGGGTTGGTTTGTATTACAGGAATGTGAAACCTGGCAGTATATACAAGTACCAGGTGGTGACGCTGTCCAGAAGTGGAGAGAGCGTACCATCTCCAGAGCTGATCTATGTTCATGGTGGTGGCTACTGTGGCGATGGAAGGATTCAAAAGTAAGAAGGAGTAAAATGTATTGCTTTAACAGACAAGACAAAGCCTTTTTATCTGCCAGGCCTATACAGTTATAGATATACATTGTTTTATAAATATAAAATAAGTGCCTTTGTACCCATTTCTCTGCCCTCTTTCTTACCTGAGCTTTAATGTAACACAATACATTTGAAATCATTTTGTGAGAGCTTAATTGATGTATCCTCCTCACTACTCTGAAAATGTTCAGTTAGAATTTGATTAGTTGCTAAGAAAAATAGAATAAAAAGGCTATGTACAATTATTATCTACCACTCTTAACAGTCATTTTTAATTCAAATTTATTTGACCTTCATTTCACAAAGTAATTTAGGATTAAAAAGACACCAGCCTCTGTATATTCTTCTTTGCTAAAAGTCATCAAGCCCATATTTAAATGAGGCTCTTTAATTTGATAGCAATGTCTGTAATTTTTGTTCTTACTGTAATGAACCATTTTTACCTCTTTAAGTCTGATTTCATTATTGCTGTAAAAAAACCAACATTTTCCTTAAGAACTTAAATGTAATATATTCTATCTTTTGTCTCTATATGTAGCCTATATATGGTATTTTTATGTATTACCTCACTATATTTATCCGTTAAACCTCCACTACTACTACTACTACTACTTCTGCTACTACTACTACTAATAATAATGATAACGACAACAGCATTTTATACTGTCCTCATGTTGTACATAATAGTATAGTGCATAACATAGTGTGTGGTTGCTAAAAAATACTTTCAATTGTATGCTCTGCAACCGTACGACTCACATGTCAGAATACTTGAAGATTTGTATATATTAAGCTTATGCTATATGTCTGATAATACAAATGTTGTGTCCCATGTGAGTAGGAGAGTATGCTTGTCGTTTTCTTTTATAAATGTTATATATGCTTTTGCCTGCAGTAGGGCAATATATAATTTTTTTGTAAACTCCACCATACTTTAAAATGTTCCCTCTTGTCACCCTCTTGGATTACGCTGTGGGATTAGTATAAATGTAAAACAATGTTCTACAATCTTTAGCATTCACAATAGCCCACACATAAAAAGCAGAAAGTGAGTTTAGAAATTGTGTAAATAATACACCTTAAAATTCTTAATCAGAGTAACAGTTTATCAACTGGTCATAAATCACATTAAAACTCTTAGTAAAGTCGTGATTTATAACTATGCCTTTAACCTTACCCTGTATACAACAATTTTTTGGCCAATTGAAGTGTTATGAAGTGTCACTAATTCAAGACTATTCTTAAAAAAAACAATCATACAAGAAATGTAATCTGCTAGTGTAAGGGAATGGTTATGTGAAAAAGGGAAAAAAAACACCTAATGTAAATGTGTACAATTTTAGGGCAGCAATACTGTACTTTAGTTTATTGATGTGCTTGCCAATAATAGACAGCAGCTTGTCCTTGGTTAGTTACATGACCATTTACTTGTGTGAAGGTTGTGGGAATGTGTGCTAAATACCTGATACCCACTAACCACCAAACCTACTTACTCCAATAACACGCTGGTTGGCTATATTACTTAAATACCTTGCCCAACAGAGTACAAGAACCAAACAGCCATCCTTGCCGGCCACCTTTTGGTTACCACCAGAGGTACTCACTTCATACCTCATCCAATAACACCAACAGCGTCATACACTGCCACACACCAGTGCTACCCACCAGCCGACCGTAAACTCACTGGGCATGACCAAGGTCATTGACCTCAACACACCAGAAGTTAGGGGAGGACTGAGACCCACCTCCAAACATGCGCACAGCAAATCAGACGGCACTCACCCACGCTCATACATGTGCTGTATGTTAAACCGTGCCAACTCCAAGGGGCCTTATCATGCCTTTGAAAACTAAACCACTAAATGTTAAGGATTTTAACTCCTGCTAGCAATTGACAACTAGCCTTTGAGGAAGCAGGAAGGCCAAAAGACCAGATATTATTCTTTCAGAAATTGCAGGGTATAAACCAAAAGGAGGACATGCTCCAGCTATATGATGTTGGTTTTCGCAATGCCTTAGCCATTTGCCTTTGACGAAATTGATGGGCATATGGGTGAGTGTTTTGAGGGACTGTCCTGTTTTAAGTGGTCCTAAGTGGTGTAGCTGCAGCAGGCGGGGAGGGTTGGTCTGCATAGCAGCACCACTTTTTATGAATCACTGGTGGTTTATTTATTAATTTTGTAACTTGAATGGGCTACCACCAGATTAATTTATGGACAGAGAGTGTAGCAGTCCCAATCTCTTTGATATTTGATTTATTGTCACTAGCTACAGGTGGTTTAGCCTTCATCTAGTTAGTTATGATTCATTGTTTATACTTGCCAGTATACCTTTTAACACTGACAGCATCTAATTATTATGAGTATTGTTTCAATTAACTATTTCAGGGATTTTATTATTAAATGTTGTTTTATACTTTTATTAGGATTCCAATCTTTGTTTATTTGTACTTTTCTAAGATTTTAATTTAACCTTGGTACTAAAGAACTAAACAGGAAATGATCTGGCTAGGTCTTTGCATGTAGAGTTTGGGTTACATGATGTTTGCTGCTCTCTACATCCTAATGAAATAGATTGTATTTTCTCTTGTTAATTACTCTAGGAGTGACTATATAATGGCATATATTTTTATATTACAACAGAAATTTTCAGTAAATGTAATATATTGGAGGTCAGATTGCCTGGTCCGACCATTCACCAGTGGTGATATCTAGTAGAGATGTTTTTTCCTGCAGGGGCCCGGAAATGTGGAATTGGAATTCGTTTGAATTAGTTGAACCTAACTACTAGCTACGTTAAAGCATACCTAACTCAGGCAATGGACCTAGGGGCAGTGTGACAGCCTCATAAAGTAATTATCAGATGTGTACATATCCAACATACTGCCCAGTTTAAGAGACTGAGGCAAGAAAAAATGTTCCTGCTAGAGTCCCAGTTATTTGTACTTAGCATTAAAAACCACAGCAGTCCATCTACAAATGGTTGGAAGAGAGTAAAAGTGCACACAGTTTGCAGAATTGCATAAACATCAAATTGAACATATTATGAAAAGGGGAATAGAACTGACTCCCTCCTAGTTGGCAAACATCTCTATAAATGTGCAAATTGGCCTGTCTGCACACCAACCATTGCAAGCAGCAATTCAAGATTTTTTATGTGGCCTCTCTATCCCATGAAAGATAAATAACGTGAGCCTAAAAGAGAATCTGAGATGTGGGGGTGTAATTACATTTCTTAAACCCTATAAGTCTCTGGGACCTGATGGATTCCCACTTCTTAGTATAAAGTTAAAAAATCCCAGCTCACAAGGTTTTTTAATCAAATTGAAGTGCAGAATTCATTCTTTTAAATGTAGATTTAAAAGTAAACTCAACAATTCAACATTTTTCAGTGTTGCTGTTTAGCTGTAATTTTCTTCTCTCTCATTTAGTGTACCCACAAAAATTATAAATAGTTTTTCTTAAGAACAAGGTTTCATTGGTTTTACATGTATAATTCACACCAAAATACCCAAAGTTTTTATGATGTTTTTTTGCTTTTTTAGAAGTTAGACAGCAATAAGTACAAGTAGTGTATTGCTATTTCAAAACCTTTTTTTAATCTGGCCATATTGTGACCATGTCCTATTTGGGACATCTTTGAAGTAGGTCAATTCAAATTACCCCATCCAGCTGTATATTTCTGAAATACCAGAGTATTTCAAATGCTAGTAATGTAACTCTTTCCAAGAACTAATTCTACCATCATTGTTGTCAAAGTTTGTTGTAGTAAGTGTACTTTAGGTGTGAATGTACAGCTACTGGTATATGACACTACCAAACAACCCCAATATGTTTTCAGCAAGTCTCTTGAGTGCAGTTATACCACCCATGCATAGGTTTGTCGGGTGGTTTGCCGGCTAAAAGGCCACATTTGGGAGGTACGCATTTTTCAATTTGGAATTTTGATACCTGGCCATCCTGGATCTTTGTCCTATTTGCTATATCTTTAAAACCAGCTAAATAAATTTACCCCATCAAATCATACATTTTTTTCAAGTTAGACACCCCACGGTATTTTGAATGCTATTATTTTAACTGTTTCCATGCACCAAATTCTACCACCAGCCTTTGTATAACTGTGTTTTTTTCTCACATATTGTACTTTAGGTCCCTGTTATATGCCACTCCCAAAGAACACCCTAATATGTGTTCAGCAACATCTCTTGAATACAGTGATAACACCCATGCAAAGGTTTGTACAGTTGTTTGATGGGCCACATTTGAGAGGTGTGCATTTTTTGTAGGGCAGGAAATTTTGACACCTGGTCAGTCTGCACCAATGTCATATTAGGGACATCTTTGAAACTAGACAATTAAATTTATCCTAGACACCCCAGAGTATTTCCATATTATGGGGCAGAGTGGCATATAGGGAGGTATAAGGCATTTCAGGAGGCAGAGTGGCGTATACAGGGTTAAAAGGCATTTCTGGAGGCAGAGTGGCATTAAGGGGTTAAAAGGCATATAATAGAGCACTCTGACTACAGAAATGCTTCATGCCCCCCAATTTAACACTCAACACCCCCCCCCAAACTTACTGGTGCTTCTGACTCTGTGTCCCTAGTGTGTAGCTGGGGCAGCAGGTAGACGTCTATGCAACTCGTGTAGGCAACTTCCGCTGCAGCCAGAAGGAGGTGCGGTTAGCAGCGGGGGTTGTCTGCCTCCATCGCACATGCACCTTCCGGGTGTCAGAGAGAATTCCCCGCACCGGTTCGGGGAACTCTCCTCTCTGACAGCCGGGAAAGGTCTGTGCAATGGACGCAGACAACCCCCGCTGCTAACTGCACCTCCTTCCGGCTGCAGCAGAAGTTGCCTACGCGAATTGCTGAGAACTTGACACACGTGGTCACGGCGTGCATCCAGGAACGGCAAAAATATCAATATGTCGTCAAGATATACTATAACGAAACGGTCTAGGATGTCATGAAAAACATCATTGATGAAGTGTTGAAGTGTAGCGGGGGCGTTAGAGAGACCGAAAGGCATCACTCGATATTGAAAATGTCCGTAACGGCATCTAAACGCTGTTTTCCATTCGTCCCCCTTCCTCATTCTTACCAAATTATAATCTCCATGTAGGTCTATCTTTGTGAAGACCGTAGTTGACCGTACATGTTCCAGTAATTCTGAAATAAGCGGAAGTGGGTACCGATTTTTTACGGTTATATTATTCAATTCCCGGTAGTCAATACAGGGCTGAAGACCTCCGTCTTTTTTTATGGACAAAAAATATTCCTGCCCCTGCCAGGGACGTACATGGTCGAATAAATCCCTTTACAAGATTTTCATCAATATAATCTTTTAGTACAGCCAGTTCGGGCTCCGATAGGGGATAAATCCTGCCGAAAGGTATAGCAGCTCCAGGAAGAAGTTCGATGGGAGAATCGTAGGAACGATGAGGGGGTAACTTATCCCCACTCTTCTTTTCGAAAACATCTTGAAACTGTTGGTAGGATATAGGGAGTTCCTGAGGCGAAGTGAGGTCTTGAGTCAGACATACTGAGATAGTCTTTAAGAAGGTCTATATGCAATGTGAGTTCTTAGCCAGGGAAGGACAAGGATGATAGAAGAAATTGGTGAGGGAACCACGTCGAATTGGAGACTCTCAATGTGGCTGGTTCCAATCTTAACTTTTAATGGAATGGTTTCGGTGATGATAGGCCCGGTCTTGAGCGGACTTCCGTCCACCAGTTGGTTGGAAAGAGGATGTTTCTTGGGGCGAGTGGGAATAGAGAGTGTCTGAACCAGGTCTGTGTCAATTAAGTTGCCGCTGGCCCTAGAGTCCACCGTAGCTGATAGGGACACAGATTCTTTATTCCACTTTAGAGACACAGAAAGCGACAACTGAGACGAAGAACATGGAGCTTTTTCAGTATAATTGTACAGGTGACCGGCAGAGTTCTTACCCTTGGGGAAGTGGTTATGGGATGGGCAGTCTTTAAACAGGTGACCTGACCTGCCACAATACATACACAGTCCCATGGTTCTGCGTCGTTCCTTCTCTGAAGGTGATAGAGGACCTCTGACGATGCCTATTTGCATAGGTTCCTCCGGTGGAAGTGATGTTGGGGTCACAGGTACGGTACGACTAGGAGTCCAGAAAGAAGTAGAGGCTTGACTTTCTTGGCGTCGTTCTCTAAAACGGCGATCAATTTGCGTAACCATTTTGATGAAGTCCTCAAGCACAGGAGGAATAGACTTACGTGCCAACTCATCTTTAATGGTATCAGAAAGTCCCCAGAGGAATTGATCATGAAGTGCGGGTTTCCACTGAGGTTTCTAAAGCTATACGCCGGAATTCTGCGATATAATCCTCTACGGGTCTTCTTCCTTGTCTGATAGAACGTAGAGAGGCAGTAGCAGAAGAGACTCAGTACGGGTCATCATAAAGAGTGTCCATAGCTTGACGGAAAGATGACCAGGAATCAAGAAGAGAGCTTTGACTGTGAAATAAATGGTGAGCCCACAACTGCGGTTCTTAAGACAGAAGAGAGATGACAGTATGGACCTTGATATAATCAGAGGAGTAGGTCCGAAGCTTGAGATTGAATAGGATCTGACACGAGGTGATGAATGTACGATATTTCTTGCGGTCCCCCGAAAATCTCTCTGGTAAGGGGACCTGTGGTTCCTGAGCAGTAGCTCCCTTGAGGACTGGTGCCGGGGGTACCGGTGCTGGCTCTGGTGGAGTATTATGCTGCATCTGCAGGTGGTGAACTTCTTGTCTCAACTGATTATGATCAGAATGTATTTCCTGGAGAGACTAGTTCATGGAGGCCAGTTGTTGAGAAATGGTGTCTGCTACTCCTGCGTACTCCATAGGGCTCAGTTATTATGTAGGGAACCCTAGAGGAGTTCCTTAACAAAATACAGATGGAGACCGGAAAGCAGGAAGCAGGCAGAAGAACAGGAGCTGGGTCTGGTACACGAAGGGTTAATCTCGAACAAGCCAGGTCTGGTACACGAAGCGTTAATCTCATACAAGCCAGGTCTGGTACACGAAGGGTCAATCTCATACAAGCCGGGTCTGGTACATGAAGGGTCAATCTCATACAAAGCCGGGTCTGGTACACAAAGGGTTAAATCAAGGACGTAAGGAGAGAAAATCACAGGGACCGCACAGCACAATAACTAAGCACTGAATGAGTCTCAGTGCTCAGTTTTTGAATTGCCCGCCAGTGAACGCCACGCCTACGAGTGTGACGTCACTCAGGCGCATTCCCCGCCGTCCGGTAGGTGCCGAACCCCGGGGCCCTTACAACAGGATAGTCGTAAACAAGCCGAGGTCAGGATGCCGGGAGTCAGGAACATCGTAGAACAAGCCGAGGTCAGGGAGCCAGAAATCAGGAACGTTGTGGAGCAAGCCGGAATTAGAACACCAGGAAATCAGGATAGTCACGACCATCAGAAGGCAATGATAGGAGGATTCTGAGTCCTTTAAATAGAAAATGAGATTTGGCGCCAAAACAGCGTTTCAAGACAATTTTCGAAATTCTGTTACGTCACTTCCAGTCTGCGGCCATCTTGTGATCGGCGTGATATTAATCTCCCTGCAAAAGTTTCTGCTGGTGCCACTAGGTGGCGTGAAGAAGAACGCGTACGGATGGAGGAACCGGACCTGTCTTAAGTCAGCGGCAGTTAAGGCTGCTGCGTAGAGGTGCGGGGTCTTCCTTGTCCTCGCAGCGGTGGAGGCTGCTTTGCGGAGGAGGTCTCCCTCTTCGCAGCGGCTGAGGCTGCTGTGCTGAGGCGGGGGGTCTCCCCCTTCTCCGCTGAGGCTGCTGTGCGGAAGCAGGGGGTCTACCTCTTCTTCGAAGCGGCTGAGGCTGCTGTGTGGAAGCAGGGGGTTTCCCTCTTCTTCGCAGCGGCTGAGGCTGCTGTACCGAGGCGAGGGGTCTCCCCCTTCTCTGACTCAATAAAAACTAGTTTGTAATTTTATAAAACTTTATAATATCAAAACCTGTGTTGCTAAATATTTGTAGTAGGTAAACGGTCTAAAATAAACAGAAATTGAGAACAGTAGACTGTGTTTTTCTAATATTTTATTGCTAAAAGTTCAATTTACTAGACTATCACAAAAGACATCTTTAAATGTAATGCATGGCTGCCGTCAATTAAACAGCTCTAGCTGCCTGGGATGTTAAAATATGCCAACAAAACTATATATTTTTAGAAACTACACCCCCAGCTGCAGCAAATGAGGTCTTATTTGTATTTGTATTACAAATCTGATGTGCACAACAAATAAGTGAATATCACAAAAATTAAAAGCGACAAGTTCATTTATGTCTTGCGCACTCAAGTTTTGTGCTACTAATACATGCAGCCCCTCATTTGATGTGCCAAGGGGTGTAGTTTTTGCAAATGTATACTTTATGTACCATAATTTAACTTCCCAGCTGTCTATTGCAGGCATCATCCCTAAATGTTTTAAGACAATTTTTTAACAAGATTTTCAAATCTGCCATATCTGAAGTTAAAGTGGTCTAGACATCTGGGAAGTTAAATTAGGGTACATAAAGTATACATTTCAAGAAACTACTCCCCTTGGAGCTTCAAATGAGGGGCTACATGTATTTCTAGGACAAACGTTGAGTGCACAAATAATGATGGAATATGTTGCTTTGGCTAGAAAATGTTTTTTCTAACCATAGCGACATGTTCATTTGTGTCTTGCGCACTTGCAAATGTGTACTTTTTGTGCCATAATTTAACTTCCTATGTGAGCAGTAATGCCCCGTCAAGGCTTCAACCCTAATAACTGACCATTCACACGCCTTTCATATCTCCATTCACTCGCAGAAGCACACACCATACTTTCCATACATTCACTCACAGAAACACACACCATTCTTTCCCCTTACAATCCCAAAGAAATTATGGTAAAGGGAGAAAGAAAAGGGAGAAAGAAAATCACTTTTACAGCAAAAAAATAAGTTTTGCAGTAAAAATGCAAGGAGGGATCCAGGGATGAGATGGTTACTCACCTACCACACAGGCTAAATGGCTGATTTTAATAATATTTGCAGTTCATTTACAGTTCATCCGGATTTCAAAATTTGCCTCCCTCTACCATTGGCTAAATTTAACCCCATGATCAAAGGGATCATGGAATTAAAATTTAGTATCTGCCATTTTTGAAAAGGGAATGTGACTTTTCATAGCTATATGATCACTGGGGTAACATTGGCTACCACAGTGATCATTTAGCTACATTGGCATTCTAATCATTCAGAGAATATCACCATACTGTTATAAATAATACATTAATAATCACTGCCCCCAGGATTTACATTCCCCTTTACCTGCAACTGCACCTTAAGCTAACTTTATTAAATTAATTAAATTAACCCTCACCATTAAATTAACCCTAAACACCCCATCAACCATGACTGCCCCTAAAATTAACCCTTAACACCCCATTAAGCATAACTGCCCCCAAATTAACCCTAAACACCCCATTAAGCATAACTGCCCCTAAATTAACACTAAAGACCCCATCAACCATACCAATTTATTAGGTAATTTATCTGGAGTACATGCAATTAATTTAGGGGCAGTTATGGTTAATGGAGTATTTAGGGTTAATTTCAGGGGCCGTTATGGTTAATAGGATCTTTACGGTTAATTTCAGGGGCAGTTATGGTTGATGGGGTATAAGGGTTAATTTTATGCTGATGACTGAGGGTTAATTTAATTAATTTAATAAAGTTAACTGTAGGTGCAGTTATAGGTAAAGGGGGACCAAGTCAGGGGAATCTAAATCCTGGGGGCAGTGTGAACATTATTAATGTATTTATTTATAAAAGTATGGTATCAGTAATATTCTCTGAATGATTCGAATCTCTGTAAGATTCGGATCCTTGTAAGATCCGGATCCCTGTAAGATTCGAATCATTCGACTCTTCGGATCATTCGACTCTTCGGATCATTCGACTCTTCGGATCATTCGACTCTTTGAACGACTCTCTGACTCTATGAGTCATCGTTCCTGTGTGAATTAATGAGCTGTAACCTGACCCCAGAGTCTGTGTCTGAGTGCTCTGCAGATGACTCACAGCTCTAGGATCAGGTTACAGCTGCATGATTCACAGACTGAACCGCTACAAATGAATCGTTCAGTCTAGTGAACCGATTCATCCGGATCACTAAAAAGAACCGAATCAAATGAACGATTCGTTCATGATCCGGACATCACTAACTGTTTGGTCCTTGTCCTTTTTAGGGTATAAGAAAAGGAATCTCTTGATCTTGAGGCATGCTTGTTTTGCCTTCAAACACTATAAAGCAATTGGAGTAGAATCAATATGTTTACTGGGAACATAAGAATTACTCTGTGTATTATCATATGAACATACTGCTTTTCCATCTGACATTTTAACATATGATGCGTACATTGCCATTAATATAGCTTGCCCTGGTGTTTTCTTGCACTTTCCCTCTATATCTTCTTTAGCAATTTTGTCTGCAGATCTTTGTGTGTCAGAATACCAAATCCTTTATATCAGACTTGTTATCCTTATCATGACCAATATTTTTAAAGAGGCCCTGGACAATTGAAAGGGAATTAAATATTCAGGTTGTCACCGTCAAATGCCTTATATGTTTTGATTATGGACATTTCTGATTATGTACAGTAGTTGCTTATATAACAATGTGAGATGCTATACTTTAAGCAAGCTAGAAAACATAAACTCTTTATATGCATTAACATTTTGGTTTTTGTACCCTTTCACCTACTGATTTGGTCATGACATTCTCAATCACTGTAGACTTCTGTGTCCTGCTTAATATGAGCACCCAAGTAGACCCAAGGAACTGAGGAATGGTTTTTATAGCTCTAGTCTTGAGTGTTGCCTTCTGCTATGCACTAACATTCAGGTTTTAACACCCCACCTCCTGTATATTTGGCTATTGCCAAATAGTGGGTTCCTGCTGGTCTCCTTTTTTGGATGCAGCTGGGCTGGTGCCACCATTGTGTGGCTCACACATCTCCTCTGTTTTGCAGGGTTGTTTCAATGCCTGTGACTACTTTAGAAGTGCTTATAGTTGGAAAATAAGACCTGGTAAGTACATTATGTACTTTATTATTTACATTATGTAAATAAGAGATGTAGATGGAACAGTGTGGCGTTGGTTTATCGAGCATGTACAAATGTGAAACACTTAGGGGCTATTGCCTTATTGATTAGGCATACAGTCTGTTTGTCAGTTGCTATGACATGAGGTGTGTTTGTAAATATTTTGATGTCTTATGCTATATATGTTAGGTCAGTTACTGTGTCAGTTACTTGACTTAGTAATAAAATATTATTTAAATGTTATATATGAATGTGGATTGCAATGGTAGTACTCAAAAACATTTAATACACAATTTGCTATTTGTGAAAAAAATTAGTCTGTTGCTTTGTGGTTGTAGAATCTTTGAGCCTGCTTCTGTACTGTCTAATACTTAACAAACCCTGCAACACTGATGTGGCAATGATATGTGCACCTTTTCCTGTGTGTTACCTGGGAGAATCATTGGTTTGCCCTGACCTTTTATGGCCCACTTAATCAGACCTGTTTGTTCTATTTATGTTTGTTTACATACCTTTTAATAAAAGGACTACAATTTCTAAAAAGAATTCAGCCTTATGTGGTATTTCAAGACTGTGTGGTTACATGATCCCAGCTCACAATATATATATATATATATATATATATATATATATATATATACCGTATTTGCTCGATTATAAGACGAGGTTTTTTCCAGAAAAAAACTTCTGAAAAACCGACCTCGTCTTATAATCGAGGTCGTCTTGTAATCAGGCCTCAGATCATCCCCCACGATACCTCACAATTCCATCGGCAGCCGCCGCCGCCGTATCAGCTGCAGCCACCGCCGCCGCTTCTGTATTCGCGGCAGCTGCCGCCGCCGCCGCCGCTTCTGTATTCACGGCAGCCGCCGCCGCTTCTGTATTCGCGGCAGCCGTCGCCGTTTCTGTATTCGCGGGAGCCGCCGACTCCGTATCCGCGGCAGCCGCCGCCTCCGCCTCCGTAATCCGCGGCAGCAGCCGCCGCCTCCGTAATCCGCGGCTTCAGCATCCTCCGATGCGGCCGAATCGGAAGCTGTGACCATAACAGATGCGCGGGTCACGTGGGTCGCGCTGTTCTCACCTGACCCAGCTTCGTTTTTTACGTTTTGTGCCTATGATTCTATGCAAATCAGTCCTACCTGACAGTCTGTGCTCCTGTTCACAATTTGTGAAGAGGAGCATAGACTGTCAGGTAGGAATGATTTGCATAGCTGGTTCAATTAGGGGCACAACCTAGTGAACTACATTTCCCATGATTCCCAGACCCCTTTAAGCGTGACTGAGGAGCATGGGACATGTTGATGGGACATGTTGATGGGACAAGTTGATGGGACATGTTGATGGGACATATAGATCTGCTATTCCCACTGACAGGTGAGAAAGAAAAAAGAAAAAAACACAAAAACAGTGGTTTTGATTTTTTTCCCATTAGGGTCGTCTTATATTCAGGCCTTTTCTTTTTTTCCCCAATAAGATCCAAAATTTGAGGGGTCGTCTTATAATCGGGGTCGTCTTATAATCGAGCAAATACGGTATATATATTTTGAACCTTTTAAGGCTAACGCATGCCTTGGCATTACAATTAGTAATTTTGTATTTTCTTGAGTGAGAAAAGGACACATTTGAATTTTTAGGTGAATGTGGCAGGATTTGGTGACCAACTGGGTATGAGGGTTGAAGGGGCATAAGAATCAAGTGTTACACCAAGGCAGCAAATGGTGATAAAGCTATGAGAAATTCTGGTGAGAATAACCAGAAGCGGAGTGTTGGAGCTATCATCAGGCAGTGGGCTGCCATCCAGGATCCAATTTCATAAAACATGTTAGTGAAGACCTCTTCCATGATGGGGTGTTATCCTCATTTGAACAGTTATCCTTGGCCTACAACCTCGGACACAACTTTTATAAATTCCTGCAGATATGCCAACGTTTGCACTCTCACCAGTACCAATTAGAAATCCAAAAAAAACAGTTGATAGTACTTGACAACCAGAAAGATTGTCACTCGTACATAGGCTGATCAAGTCAATGGTGAAGCGGTTGTGGCCAGGAAGGAATGATGCTCCATGTTTGGTGGATTTGTCCTGTGATACGACTACTCTGGACTCTAAACTCAGTGCTTCACACCAATCTTGAGATGCTCCCAGAGGCTGCGCTTCTTCACATGTTTCCGGATCCCCTTCTGCAGTCAACAAGAAAGCTTGTTATACATTTCTTTTCTAGTAACTAAATTGGTGTTAGTCTGTAAATGGAAAGTGCATGATCCACTCCTCCTATTTGAAATCAGATCCTCTCTAGAAAGACATAAGGTTATAGAAAAAATGTCTCAATGCTTGGCCCGTACACCCAACCTATACTCCAAGGTTTGGCCCCCTGGTTAGAGAGTTCTGAATTTGCCTTCCTTTAACCCCTTCAGTACCGGGACGTACCTGGTACTTCCTGGTTAACAGTCACCGGTAGACCGGGACGTACCAGGTACGTCTCCTCCAAAAAACGCCCCCACATCACCACAATCGCGGTGATCGTGGGGGCGCTGCTGCTGCTGTCTGCCCAGGACTCCTGGGCAGACAGCACAGCCTGTCTAAGCCCGCCCCCAAGCCCACGATCACTCCCACGGAGTGATTTTGTAGGCAGAAACAGCGATTGCAGAAAAATCTGCAATCGCGGTTTCAGCTGCCACAGGCAGCTTCAGGGAAGGGGGGGGGTATTGAATGGGTCCCCACACAAGTGTGGGGACCTGATCCAACACCCCCCTGCTGCCTGATCGCTCCATGAGAGCGTCAGTGCAGCGTTAACCCCTTCAATGCCGCGGTCGCAGCATTGAAGGGGTTAATTCCCGTTTTTTAGGGGGTTCTGCTGCTGGTGGTCTGCCTGGAAGCCCAGGCAGACCAGCAACAGCAAAAACGAGCCCCCAGAAGTCCTCTGATCAGTCCTGTAGGACTGATCAGAGAGACTCCTCCCCTACAATCTCCAGTCTATTGGAGATTGTGTCCCAGCTGCCAGAGGCAGCTTCAGGGACAGGGAGACAGGGTTCTTTGGTCTCCACATGAGTGTGGAGACCAGACCCCACCCCCACCCTTCCTCAGTTAACCCCTACCCCCCTCTTCCTCAATTAACCCCTTCAATGCTGCGATTGTGTATGACCCCCATCGCAGCATTGCAGGGGTTAATATTAGTCCCCACAAGCTTGTGGGGACTAAATATCAATCAATGCTGTGCTTCAATGGAGCATCAGCATTGAAAGAGTTAAAAAAAATAATGTAAAAAAGAATAATAATAATTAAAATAAATAAATAAATAAATATATTAAAAAAAAATAATAAAATAATAATAATAATTAAAAAAAAAATAACAGCACTGACCTGAAAGTCCAGGGTGCTTCCAGGTCAAATGCTGGGCTGATCAGATCGCCCCTGGCCAATAGGAGTGATCGGATCATTATGGCAGCCCACGGATGACCCTGCTCTACAAAGAGAGAGGGGTCATCTAGGGTAATTATGAAAAAACACAAATTATTAATAAAATGAAAAAATCATAATTATTACCTGATCACTTGTCGGTGACATTTTAAGTCGCTGATTATTGATCGGTCTCCCTGATTGATGTCAGCGGCCTAAACCTGTCACTTACAAGTAATCTGATGAAAAAAAATATTTAAAAAAATGTAAATGCACATGTTCCAGTTTTGCCCTCATAGCTTCCTCAAAAAATACATGAACCATGCATGTGAGGCCTTGTTGGAACCGGGGGGTGTTGGTGAACAAAATGTGGTGCTTTCTTCCACTGTTGCACATATGCTGTGCAAGAAATAAATTTTAACATTGAAATGTATTTGTTAAAAACGCAATAAAATAAATTTTCCGTGAACTTTGGCAGACATCAGTGAAGAAAAGGCTAGCTGAAAACTGTAAAAACTACCCTAGTTGAACACCTTGACTTGTCTACTGTTCATAAATATATACTTTTATGGGGTAATTTACAGCAGGGGGCTTCCAAAATGTCCCAAATGGGATATGGGCCCAGGAAACCAATTTCTGAAAATTCCAAATGTGAAAACGAAAATGCGCATGTTCCAGTTTTGCCCTCATAGCTTCCTCAAAAAATGCATGAACCATGCATGTGAGGCCTTGTTGGAACCGGGGGATGTTGGTGAACACAATTTGGTGTTTTGTTCTGCAGTTGCACATATTCTATACAAAATATAATATAAAATCTAAAGCAACATTGCAACATATGCAAAAAAAAATTTGGCAGCAATTGGCGATAAAATCCCTGTTTGAAAAGTGTCAAAATGACCCTAGTTGTACACCTTGACTTATCTACTGTTCATAAACATATAATTTTGGGGGGGGGTGATCAGTATCTGTGACAACTATTGCAGTTATTAGACTACCATGCCAAATTTGAAAAAAATTACATTTCAAAAACGTGATGCATGCCTTGCAATATTTGCCCTATACTGGTCAAAATAGATAAAAATCCTGGCCATGTTGGGTGGTTTCCAAATCAGGACACGTTAATGAATATATTTGGGATAATTTTTTCCCATTGGTTTAATGTGTGTACAATTTGTATGTATACAAAACTGTAAAAAAATGCGTTTTTTTTCATTTTTCCCCACTTTTTCCAGTTTTTTTTAAAACAAAACAATGTATACCCAGCTTACTATGGTTTCAAATGAAAGCCCTACTTGTGCTGAAAAAAACAATATATGATTTGTGTGGGTGCACCAATTGATAAGAGAGAAATTACAGTTGAAGAAAGACATGGCAAAAACACAAAAACGGCTCCGGTCCTTTAGCGACACGTTAGTATCAAAATCCCGGTCCTGAAGGGGTTAAGTAATGATACAGAGTGCAATTTTACACAATAACAATAATTTTTCACTTACCCCGATAAAAATATTTTTTCATCTCACATTCTGCACCAATATGAAAACCGACTGATTTAATGGCCAATTGTATAACTCTACTTCAAGTCATACGCATCTCAGTTGGCTCTTCTAATCACCTAATCCAGGTCTGTTTGCTATGGTAACAAGCATATTTTTTTGTATTCAAATGCTCATGCTAACAGGTTACTCATGCTAACAGGTTTTCTTTTATTTAAATTCCAATGTACATTGCATATGACTATGCAAAGATATGAGGGAATAGAGGATATTGTTTTTATGCTGGAAAATGTATCCTCTTCCCCAAACCTTATGCCCTTGACAACAATTGACATACCAGGAGCGTCACAGAAATGCATCCCCTTAATGTCAATTGATATCCTCATGGAGTTAAACAAGCATATCAGCTATGTCTTTCTTTTCTCAGCTGGTGCAATTCCTTGACATTAAGGCATTTAGCAACACCAAAAAATGTAGGGGCCCCGTTAGATCACGCTTGGGAGTGATAGTATGCACTTTATTGAAAGACTATATGCCCTTCAAATATGGAGGCATCCTGCGGCTAAAACAAAGTGCTTAGGAGGCAATCAGCAATGACTTCCTAAGCTCAGCCAGTGTTGCTGAAGTGGCTCGATATAGTGGCATTCAGCAACACACAAAAAAGTCAGGGGCCCTACTTTATCACTCCTAGGAGAATTTCAATATGCCACTAGAAAGATACATGCTGTCTCTAAGAAGATGGCAGTGCCTATACAATAAAGAGTTCCCAGAAGGTTGGTCCAGAACCTTTTGAGAACTCTAAACTCTGACTAAAGGTATTGCAGCCAGCCTTGCCAATCAATAGAGCCTAGCTCACTAATCACTATGTGATCAGTAAAATAAAATGAAAAAAATATAAATGTAAAAATAGTTAAAAATTTCATAAATGTAAAAAAAAGATCCCAGTTATGTCATCCAGTTATAAGAAAATATGTCTACAAATGAAATTATTTTTATGAGCAAGTCCTAAAATTGGTGCTGTATCTTCCCAAAACTCTTGAAATGGAAAAAGTTAAAATGCTAGCATCTGAAATTTAAATATATAAGGTTTAGTAGGGTAAAGTCTATTGGTCGGTTTCGAAGAGGTCTCAAATAGGGCATGGGGACAAACTAACCAGATGTCACAAAAAAATGTGACCCTTTAGCCTCCAACAAATCTACGCATTGGTGGTATCGTGGTACTAAGGAGATGTTGCTGAACACATATTGGGGTGTTTGGCTGTGGCATATGCCAGGTGCTGTAAATTCACACCTGAAATACAATGTGCGTTTAAAAACACACACAAAAAAGGCTACCACAAATTTTCACAAAGGTTGTTGGTGGAATTAGTGCATGGAAAGTGTTAATATACCAGTATTTGAAATACCGTGGAGTGTGTGGTTTTCAAAAATATATGATTTGATGGGGGTAAATTGAATCGACCGGCTTCAAAGATGTACCAAATAGGGCATGGGCACAGGATGACCAACTGTCAAAATGTACATGTCCCAAATGTGGCCATTTAGCCCCCAAACAACCCAACAAACCTATGCATGGGTGAATCACTGTACTCAGAAAATTTTGCTGAACACAAAGTTTGACATATTGGTGTGTTGCTTTGCTGTGGGACATATCAGGAGCTAAAAATTGAAACCTGAAGTACAATGTGTGTTAAAAAAAGAGATTGAAAGACAAAGTATCCGGGGGGGGGGGGTTATTTGGCATCATCTATTTGGATTTGTTCAGGTGCAGAGGATTACAAATACTGGATAGCTATATTCTTTCAAATCTTATGTCAGTATGGTCATCAATTAGAAGGAATCTGGGATTACATAATACGATAAAATGTGATGTTATAGAGTTTAATGTCCCAGAATTAAAACTGACTAATTGGAAAACAGTAGGGATCCAAAGTATAAACAATTTGTTAAATAATAACACTGTAAAGACTTACCATAATTTAGTTCAGGAATTTGGCCTTAATAAAGGAAATATTTTTACGTATCTAAGAGTTACAAATTTTAAATAATGATATGGGCAAAATTCTTGAAGCATTTTTATACACCACTCTGGCTCCTCCCCCTCCCATACACCACTCTGCCTCTCTACCCGGCTCCCTGGTGTCTTGTGAACCTCCGTTGCTGACAGGAGGCAGAGTGGTGTATGGGAGGGGGGAGGAGGCAAAGTGGTGTATGAGAGGGGGGAGGAGCCAGAGTGGTGTATGGGAGGGGGGAGGAGGCAGAGTGGTGTATGGGAGGGGGGAGGAGGCAGAGTGGTGTATGGGAGGAGGGAGAGAGGCAGAGTGGTGTATGGGAGGGGGGGAGAGAGGCAGAGTGGTGTATGGGAGGGGGGAGAGAGAGGCAGAGTGGTGTATGGGAGGGGGGAGGAGGCAGAGTGGTATATGGGAGGGGGAGGAGGCAGAGTGGTGTATGGGAGGGGGGAGGAGGCAGAGTGGTGTATGGGGGTATAATGAATTTCAGGGAGGCAGAATGGCATATCTGGGGGAGTTAGAGTGGTATATAGGGGGAGTTAGAGTGGTGTATGGGGGTATAATGAATTTCAGAGTTGCATATCTGGGGGAGGCAGAGTGGTGAATCAGGGAGTATAATGAATTTCAGGGTGGTGCAGGGCATTTATGGGGGGTGGAGTGGCATATCAGGGTACACAGTGGCATATAGGGAGGTATAAGGCATAAATGGGGGCGAGTGGCATACTGGAAGTTATAAGGCATATCAGGGGGCACAGTGGCATATAAGGGGTATAAGGCATATCAATATTAGGCATATCAGGGGGGCATAAGACATATCTGGGGGTAAAAGGTATATCAGGGGGCTCAGTTGCATATTACTGGCATATAAGGAGTATAAGGCATATCGGGGGCACAGTGGCATATCAGGGGGCACAGTGGAATCTCTGGCATATAGGAGGTATAAGGCATATCTGGGGGCAGAGTGGCAAGCTGGGGGTCAGATGTGCATAACTGGGGGCAGTTTGGTAAATAAAAGAAAATATAAACAAGGTTTTTTTAATATTATTATTTCATATTAAATATGAAAAATAGTTAACATATGAATTAATATTTACTAATAACTTTGTATTAAAACCTAGTTTGATAAACACTGTGTTTGGGTTCTTGTAGCTTTTATTATGTCAGTAAAATAAGAAGGTGAATAGAGAGAGGCCATTTCGATAAAGAGATGAAATTAAAAAAAATTGCATTTTTTTATCCCATTAATCGAAAAAATAATCGGCCAATCGATTATTAAAATAATAGTTAGTTGTAGCCCTAAACTGGAATAATAATTCTCCTTTCGATTGGCTGAAACTGAAAAATCTGATTTTATATCAATGCCAAATGGAGAAAGGTCTCAGCTGGTTAAATACTAGTATTAGAAGAGACGCCCCATTTCTCGTAGAATGGATTGAATGCTTAAGCAACCATTAAGTGTCAAAGCGATCTTCGATTCACTACTGTACTCTTTTCCTATTTCATTATTTATTAATTTATTTATTTATTCTGTCTAGCGGGTTAAATTAAGTCTCACATTAAAATTTCAATATATTACATATTTATGTATTTTTTATGTATTTTCATTTAATTGTTTTTGACCCATTATGAATGCAACTGGATGTATACTTTGGCCTCTGTTTGTTTGTGGGCAATAGGGGGAAAAAAAAGGAAAAAAACTTTTTCTCTGATAAAGACTCATTGAAAAGAAAAACGCACACACACACAAAATGACTACCACAATCTTTGACAAAGGCTGTAGTAAAATTAGTGTATTGAAATAGTTAAATTAATAACAGTTGAAATACACTGGGGTGTTTAGTTTTCAAGCATATGGCTTGATGGGTATAAATTTAACTCACCACTTTAAAGATGTCCCAAATAGTTCATGGAGGCAGAATGACCTGATTCGGAAAAAAACCCAAAAACATTTATGAAAAACAATATGCTACTTGTACTTATTGCCCTATAACTTGCAAAAACATACATAAAAACATTGTTTATTTCAAAACTCAGGACAAGTTTTATAATCTATTTAGCAATTTTTTTCATTAGCTTGTGTAGACGAGTAAAATATGTTTCAATTAAAAGTCAGGAATAGTGTTTTTTTCACAAGATTTTATATTTTTCATAGTAAATTATATGATATTAAAATAATGGTAGCCAAAGCAAGTCCTTCTTGCCCTCAAAACAACGATATATAACTTGTGAGTTTACTAAATGAGAGAGAAAGAAAATTTCAACTAAACATAAACATTACATAAGTGTTAAGGCCATTGTCACGAAGGGTACAAGAAAATAGAAAAACAACTCTGTCCTTAAGGGGTTGAGCCAGAAATGATCAAATACCTTTGCAGCATAGGTTGTACTTATGTTTGGTCAAAATGTAGCTGTTTTCATTAAATATCATAGAAGTACACAGAAGGTAATGTTTTGGGGTTTTTGTTGAGTCTCCAAAAAAAAGTGTTAAACCAACGTATCCTTTGACACTCTCACGTCTATGTTTCCAAAATTATAAGTAATGTTTTTTTTTAGGTCAAATGGAATTGTATTCTTCTTACTGTGCCACAGATAGTTGTCTTTTGAATAACGTAAGAAAGTAGATTGTGGAGATAAGGTAGGATTACAGCTGCTATTTGCAAATTACATAACTGTCCTCATATATTCCTTGTTAGGGAGCTTGGGGAAGAATGTGATGACAAGAACAAGATGAATGGTGATGGATGCTCACTCTTTTGCAGACAAGAGATGTCATTCCACTGCCTGGGTAAGAACAAGGATACTGTACATATTTAATTTAACTATTGCTATAAATACATCTAGGATCAGATACTAGTGGTAGTACCCCTAATGATGGATGAACTGATTACTGTGCAAGTTAACGAACAAGTACTATGTCTACATTGTAGCTTGAATCATTGTAATTTCAAGGCTTAGAACTTGATCAAACAAAATTGACACTATTATTAATTTATTTGCTAATTAAATTGCATTCAATGTATCTTCTTCAGGCATCATCATACATTTGATGCTGGCATTGCCAGGTATCTAGGGATGGGAAAAGGGGCAAATGCATATGAAGGGATTCTGTAGAATGGCAAACACAAAATGAAGGCTCCACACAGAGTGAAGGACACATACAAAGTGGAACAAGTGTGATAGCGTCTCACATTTTGCACCTTATTGCTTCGTCATAAGCTGGACTCCTTCAATTTTATTTTCCATTTTGTTTTGCTGAAGTATCCTCTGGTGTGGTCCTCTTGTGGGGAAACTAAGTGACCAGGTATTTCCACTCCTCATTTGATATATACCACTGGGACTTCTGCCATATTGTGATTTAGCACAAAAACTAAATAAACAAAATAAAAAAACTGGTGTTGTATTTATACAGTGAAGGAAGAAATTATTTGATCCCCTGCTGGTTTTCTATGTTTGCTCACTGACAAAGACATGATCTGTTTATAATTTTAATAGTAGATTTTTTTTAACAGTGAGAGACAGAAGAACAACAAAAAGATCCAGAATAATGCAATTCAAATAGGTTATACATTGATTTGCATTTTACACAATTAAATAAGTATTTGATCCACAATAAATCAGCAAGATGTCTGGCTCCCAGGTGTGTTTTATACAGGTAACGAGCTGAGATTAGGGGCACTCTTTTTATTATTATGATTATTTATTGTTTTATAAAGCGCCATCAAATTCTGTAGCATTTTACAATGGGTGGACAGGACAAAAGTAGGATGTAACATAGGCCGGGGGAGAGCATTCCAGAGGATAGGGGCAGCCATTGAGAAATCTTGTACGCGTGCATGAGAGCTAGAAATCAAAGGAGAGAATAGAAGGAGATCATTGAATAAGCGGAGAGACCAATGTGGCGTGTATTTAGAGATGAGTGATGAGATGTAGGTAGGGGAACTGCTGTGAAGGGCTTTGAAAGTAAGAGTAAGGATTTTGAAATTAATCCTGAAGCGCACAGGCAGCCAGTGAAGAGACTGAAGAGGGGAAAGGTGTTAGTGAAGCAATGGGAGAGAAAGATAAGTCTGGCAGCAGCATTCATGGTGGATTTTAGAGAGGTGAGACAGTTAAGAGGGAGATCAGCGAAGACAGAGTTACAATAATCAAGGCGGGAGATAACAAGGGCATGGACGAGAGCCTTAGTGGCATGCTGTGTTAGGAAGGGACAGATGCGGGCAATGTATTTAACATGAACAAAAGGTCGGAGTCAAGGGTGACACCAAGACAGCAGGCATGAGGAGACGGGGAGATGATAGCACCATTGACATTGATGGAAACTGATGAGAGAATTTTAGCATTGGAAGGAGGGAAGATGAGAAGTTCAGACATCCAGGTAGAGACGGAGGCGAGGCAGTTAGTTACATGATCTAAGATAGAAGAAGAGATATCAGGAGAGGATAGATAGATCTGGGTGTCATCAGCATACAGGCGGTATTGAAAGCCAAAGGATGCGATTAGTTTGCCAAGTGAGGAAGTGTAGAGAGAGAACAGAAGGGTCCTAAAACTGAGCCTTGGGGTACCCCCACTGAGAGGGGGAGGGGAAGTGTTACCGGAGACAGAAACTTTGAAGGTACGATCAGAGAGGTAGGAAGTGAACCAGGAGAGAGCAATGTCATGGAGCATGAAGAGTTTGAAGGAGAAGAGGGTGGTCCACAGTGTTAAAAGCAGCAGAAAGGTCCAGTAGGATTAGTATGGAGTAGTGGCCATTGGATTTGGCAGTAAGTAGGTAATTTGTAACTTTAGTAAGGGCGGTCTCAGTAGAGTGTCGAGGGCGAAAACCAGATTGAAGAGGGTCAAGCAGGGAGTTAGAATCAAGAAATTTAGTTAATTGTGTATAAACAATTCTTTCAAGAAGCTTAGAGGTGAGAGGAAGTAGAGAGATGGGACGGTAATTGGACAGATGGGGGCGTGGCCAACTATGAACCAAGATGGACGCATGAGCTCTGAGATCTGTTAAGCCTCAACTTTCATCTTAACCAAGCGTGGCATTTTTCACAAAAATGGGTAAATCTAACAAGGCTTCGGCCACTCCAAAGACCCAAGGAACGAGAGAGAAACAATCACTTACCTTGATTCGTTTCACAGGGTAGCAGTCCAGGATTCACGGGATTCATTTCCTAGGCTTCTCTCAGCTCCGGAGAGCCCGCAAAGTGTGACTTCTGAGGATGTTCTCCCTGCAATGCAAAGGGATAGTGAGCACATTTCTCCTTCGGGCTCCTCCTGGCAAGACGCATTCAACCTTCTCCCTACCAAATCAGACCTCATGGCAATCATGGACCGAGCAACACATGGTATACATGAAGTCCTAACAGAAATAAAGTCTGATGTGAAGCACATTGGCGACCGTGTAACTGCGCTTGAATGCGACAACAGCAAAGTCTCCACAACCGTGGACATTCTTTCAGCACAACTTCAGGAACAGGCGAGTACTATCACCTCTATTACACGACGCCTGGACGACATTGACAACAGAGGCCATAGAAATAATCTGCATCTTAGGGGGGTTCTAGAGACAGTAGAATTACCCGACATCATCCCTCCTCTACAAACCATTTTTAACAGTTTATTGCAGCGTCCTTTGGACACTGAAATTAAGTTTGATTGTGCACACAGGGCCCCGAGACCACGATCCCTTATCACGCAACCACCTCGTGATTTTGTCATTAAGGAAGCCATTTTGACACAATATCATCCAACTAATTCGGTCTCATGGGAGGGACACAAGATTTTGATCTTCCCTGACATCATCCCACTAATGCTGCAGTACCGTAGTGCCCTATGCCCTATAACGGGGTTTCCCGCTAGCCCTTATAGTTAGGAAAGATGGCCGTACAGTCTCAATTAGAAAAAGCGTTTATGGACCGCTTCGGCCTCCCTAAGATCCAGGTGGATGACTGGGAATACAGATACACCACCACCACGTTTAGTAGAACCTGCTGGCCTGGACTCCAGTGATGGAAACGCCTGCGCAACACGAATGCACCCGCTGTCGGCTAGGCCTTTTTTTTTGCGCCTTTACTAAGGTTGTACCATTTCTGCTGATGTACTGTCACGAACCGGGGGAGCAGGTCTGATAGGAGCCCAGGTGCAGGGGATACGAGGGGCTCTGTCCGTACCCCACGATGCATGATGGCTTGGGGTTGGTACAGACAGGCGCAGGAAATAAATCAAAGACAGAAGATCAGGACTAAGAGCTGTATTGTAGATGATGGTACAACAATATATACAAGGAAAGTCACTTGGCAGGAAGCCCTCTGGTTGGGGCACACACGGCAGGAAGCCCTCTAGTTGGGGCACACACGGCAGGAAGCCCTCTAGTTGGGGCACACATGGCAGGAAGCCCTCGGGTTGGGGCACACACGGCAGGAAGCCCTCGGGTTGGGGCACACACGGCAGGAAGCCCACTTGCAGGGCACACGCGGCAGGAAGTCCACTTGCAGGGCACACGCGGCAGGAAGTCCACTTGCAGGGCACACGCGGCAGGAAGTCCACTTGCAGGGCACACGCGGCAGGAAGTCCACTTGCAGGGCACACGCGGCAGGAAGCCCACTTGCAGGGCACACGCGGCAGGAAGCCCACTTGCAGGGCACACGCTGCAGGAAGCCCACTTGCAGGGCACACGCTGCAGGAAGCCCACTTGCAGGGCACACGCTGCAGGAAGCCCACTTGCAGGGCACACGTTGCAGGAAGCCCACTTGCAGGGCACACGCGGCAGGAAGCCCACTTGCAGGGCACACGGCAGGAAGCCCACTTGCAGGGCACACGGCAGGAAGTCCACTTGCAGGGCACCCGACTTGGGAGTCCACTTAGTGGGGAGCTGGCCGCAACTCAGGAACAGATCAGGAACCAAAGCAGGAACCAAAGCAGGAACCAAAGCAGGAACCAAAGCAGGAACCAAAGCAGGAACCAAAGCAGGTAGTCCTCAAACGTCAATGTCAAGGCCCAGCCTGAAGGGCTGGGCAGGTTTATATAGGCTGGCTTGATCAGGTAATACACTGCAGCTGGACCTGATAATGAGTCTGAGTGGTTCTGAGTGGCAAGGGCGGCCACTAGAGGTTGGAAATGGGAATGAGCAACTCAAAGTTTAAACAAGTCCAGCCAGCGAAGGGTGCAACGTTACATGTACATACTTCAAGGATTTAAAAATGTAATTTCTTGTGCTTGGGATATTGCAACCTGTGCTGAACACTTTCCTATGCTAGGAGTAATAATGTCCCACTGTTTATGCCTGCAGTTCTTTACTTCTGGACCCTTTGCCAGTGATTTATTTTCGAGATGGATGGAAAAGAAAGAAGAAGGAAATGCTCATGTTTCCCTACCAGAGCCTGCCATCCCCAGTGTTCTTAGTTTGGAGGACATGGTCTCAGTCTATTGGCTCACCTATTAATGCTTCGGCATTTGACGATTACTTCGTCTTTGTTACTGGTTTTGTTATTGGTATTTGCTTTCGTTTCCGGCGAGTGGTGTTGCTGTTCCTCCTAATGGGTCTCCACCAGTGTTCCTCCATGACGCCTGATCCACTTAAATTAACTTCTCTTGACGTCAGGGGCCTTAACAAACACCAACAAAGATCCAAATTGTTATATGTCTTACCTTCTATGAAGACCAAGATTGCTTTCATCCAGGAGATGGCCTCAAAACAGTTTAAATTGACGGATAGATATTTCCATACAGTTTACTATACCAGTTTTCCTACTTCAAAAACTAAAGGGGTCGCTATTTTAATCCACAAGGTTATTCCCTTTCAAGAGCTAGAGGTCTGGCGAGACCCTGAGGGGAGAAGTCTCTATCTAGTGCTACATCGGTCAGCAGAAGACCACTTTGGTAAATGTTTATGCCCCCAATAAGACTCAGGTCACGTTCCTGAGAAAAACTTTGGCTAAATTAGCTGTTTTTCAAGGGGGATTAACTATATAACCTCAATATAGTCCTTAATCCAAAAATGGACTGTTCAGCTACAACATGTCATATCTCATACTCTAATATCAATAAAGTTAAACATTAATTGCACCTCAATCAGTTGATAGATGTGTGGAGGGCGCAGCACCCTAGGGGCCGTGACACAATAGGTATACTAGAATAGATGTGTTTTTTCATTCCCACCATCACTTGTCTCTTCTAATGAAAATGGACATTGGAGTCCAAACTCTTAGTAATCATGCCCAAGTACATCTTCATATGAAATTCCCTTGTTTGCCCAAGAAAACATGGAGGCTAAATGAAAATCTATTGGATTGCCCTCAGCATGTCACAGACTTATCGGTGCAACTATTTTCAGGAGAATATAACCCCAGAGACTCCTTTTCCCACTATATGGGAAGCCCATAAATCAGTTATCAGAGGTCATCTGATTAAGCTGGGTTCCCAGATCAAAAGATTAGATTTGGCCAACATCCTAGAGGTCACTCAGCGCATAGCAAACTTGGAGATGCAACACAAATCCACCGGTGATTCTGACCATTTGCTTCAATTACAGGCACTGCAAGCTCACCTAGCCTCCCTTCTAAATAAAAGGTTAAAAGAAAATTTCTGTTAACTAAGAAACGTGTCTATGAGCTAAGTGACAAACCCGGGAAACTGTTAGCCAGAGCCCTTAGAGCTAAAAGGTCTGTTACTTATATACCTAAAATCAGGGACACTGGGGGGGGGGGGACTTACATTATCACTCTGAGAAAATTGCAGAATGTTTTAAGTCATTCTATGAAGACTTGTATAATTTGCCCTCTACTTCCCTTTCAGATAACTCCTTTTTGGACTCAGTCGATTCATATTTATCTAAGTATTTAAAAGTCACACTCTCGGAGGACGATAAGTCAGTGTTGGATGCTCCCATCACTATAGAGGAACTTGATCACATTCTTAAGACATTCCCCCAGGGTAAATGTCCGGGTCAAGACAGACTCACTCCATTGCATTATAGGAAACTTTTCCCCTATTCTTGGCCCTCAATTGCTCACACTTTTTCAAGAGCTCTCTTCAGGAATACCACTCCACCCTTCTTCCAACACAGCTGTCATCACTGTAGTTCCCAAACCAGACAGGGACAAATAATACTGTGGTAATTATCGGCCCATTTCCCTTATTAACACTGATTTAAAAATATTGGCAAAAATGTTTGCATTACGACTTCAGCCATTGATTCCTTCCCTTATCCATCCTGACCAGGTGGATTTTGAACCGGACAGGGAGGCTAGGGATAATACGATGAAACTTTTAAATCTTATTGCGTATTACACACTGGGTGCCCGGCTTTGTTAGTTTCTGTGGATGCTGAAAAGGCCTTTGACAGAGTGGCCTGGTCTTTCTTGTTTAGGGTGTTGGATAGAGTTGGTCTTGGTCCCAATTTACTTGCTCTGAATTAAGTCTCTTTATTTCAATCCCACGGCCCAGGTCAGGGTTAATGGCATTTTGTCGGGCCGCGTCGCTCTGTCTAATGATACGAGGCAGGGCTGCCCCCTATCCCCTTTGCTGTTTATTCTATCTATGGAACCACTACTTAACGCAATACGTTTAAATTCTTCTATTTCGGGATTACAAATTGCTGATACTCAACATGAAGTTTCAGTTTATGCGGATGACATGTTGTGTTTCCTTTTGAATTCGGTTGAATCTATCTCTCGAGTACTTAAAGAATTAAAAGAATTTAAAGCTGTCTCCTATTATGAAATCAAGCTTCAAAAATTGGAGATACTGGGGCTTAATATAGATGTCTCACTTCAGGATTACCTTAGCAAATGATTTGCTTTTAAATGGATAGTTTTAAATACTTGGGCCTTTATATTTCCTCTAATTTACCTGACCTCGCCAATCTTAATTTCTTTCCGCTTCTAAAATCGATTGGGGGGGATCTGAGGAGATGGTCATTCCCACATCTCTCCTGGTTCGGGAGAATGGGTGTCCTCAAAATGGATATCCTTCCTGGTTTACTGTACCCCATTCAGACCCTTCCTATATTCCTGCCCAAGGTTTTTTCAAAGAATGTCACGGAATGTCTAGGGAACCCCTAGACTTTCCTATTCTCATTTAATGCGGCCGTGGTTACAGGGGGGGGTATGGGGTTGCCTAGCATTGAACTTTATTGGATGGCTTCACACCTTAGACATATCATAGAGTGGTCATTATTTACTTCAAAACAGTGGGTACAGGTTGAGGACTCTTTCTTTAGCCACCATATTTCTATCATACCTTGGGTAGATGAATGGGTGAGAATCCCTCTCGTTCCTTACCATCCAACCATTGCTGCTACATTACGGTTCTCAAGAGGGTTTTGCGGAAGGGGGCTCTCTTTTTACATCCTAACCCTCTTGTGTCTATTTCTGTTATCTGTAGAACTGTATAAGAAAATATTCGGACAAAGCAAATGAAGTGATAGTAGAATTTATTATACGATCTTGCAAGAACGGGTGACCATACTAAAAATTATAAAAGTAGGCACACTCTTCCTTAATCAAGTTAAGGCGAGTTTTTATAACCCTATTCCCGAATGCAAAGTCCCTCCTCTGAGACCCCATTTGATAGAGTCACCGGAGTTTACAGCCTATCCCGACCGGATTTAAATGTACCCGTCCTTGATTACTACTAACTTGCCAAGTATCTTATTTGTATAAACACCCAAATATAGTTTTGCTTTCAAAACAAACCTAGCTATATACCGTATTTGCTCGATTATAAGACGACCTCCCAAAATCTGAATATTTATTTAGGAAAAAAAAGAAAAAGCCTGAATATAAGACGACCCTATAGGAAAAAAGTTTTACTAGTAAATGTTAATGTAAACTATTTTTTTAAATAAAAGGTCTGCGCGATGCACGCAGACAACCCCGGCTGCTAAGGAATTGCGTAGACGTCTACCCGCTACACAGCAGGGAGTCGGAAGCACCAGTAAGATTTTTTTGGGGGGGTATTAAATGGGGGGATAAGACAGGAGGATCCAGGTCCCCTGCAGAGGTCTGATTACAAGACGACCCCGATTATAAGACAAGGGGTATTTTTCAGAGCATATGTTCTGAAATAAATCTTGTCTTATAATCGTGCAAATACGGTATTTACGGAAAACCTTGCTGACATGCTGGACACTGAACCAAAAGAAAATGTATCTTTATATGAACATGTGCTATTTCTGACGGAAGCAACCGGTAACTCTTTTGTTCTTTTACTAAAGCAGTTTCACTACGCATTGCTATTAACTCATTATATACTTTTTAAAATTGAACATATACCGTATTTGCTCGATTATAAGACGAGGTTTTTTCAGAGAAAATGCTCAAATAGGTCTGACTATGAGACCACTAAGATCCAGATCCCCCGCAGCTGCAGGGGACCTGGATCCTCCTATCTCCCCCCCCGCCCCACTTACCGGTGCTTCTGAGTCCCCGGTGTGCAGCCGGAGCAGTGTGTTGATGTCTACGCGATTCGCATAACTGGGGGGGCAGGTTGGAAAATAGAAGGAAATAAAACCAAAATATTTTTTTCAATCATAGCTTTTATTAAAAAAAATTGTTTACATGAATTAACATTTAGTGGTAAAACTTTTTTCCTATAGGGTCGTCTTATATTAAGGCTTTTTCTTTTTTTCCTAAATTAATATTCAGATTTGGGGGGTCGTCTTATAATCGAGCAAATACGGTACTTCTTACATTTCGCAAAACCCTGCTTTTGCTCCAGGTTGTGAGGTTGTGCAGATGAGTGCTTTATTCCCATCAGGCTTTCCTGTACTCAGATTACATCATGTTCTACATAACTCAACCCTGAAACCTCTCCAGGATATTTGTAGGATCCATCCTATTCCAAAACATCTATATTACTTTTACTTAAAATGAAAAGATTTTGTCTCTGGCTTGCTACTGGATACCCGGGTGCTGTGTTCTCACATGCCTTTCGAGAAGCTCTGCGATACTGAGATGAAAACCCCTCATCTCCTTTCTCTTTTATACGCCGCCCTTCTGGAAGCTGAACATTCAACCAAGCCATACTATTTTTTTTTAAAATTTTTATTTATTTTGTTTGCATTTCATATTTTCACAGAAAATAGAAAGTGTAGTACACAAGAGGTTCACGCAGAGATATACATTGTCATGAAAGGAACAAACAAAAGTATGAATCCATATGCATTGAGATATTAGTACATCGCATAAAGAGAACATAGGAATGAAGTAACAGAGGAAATGTCCCAATGGAAGGCTCCAGCGAATGTCTCATATGAGGGTTTGGCGAGTATAAAGAATAATTTCTCGAGTGAAGAGAAAATAAAAAAATTCACAGTAGTCCTCAGCATGTAAAGACAATAAAATAACAAGGGATGGGCGTGACTCTCAAACCCACTGGTATATGTATCGTGTGTAAAAGATGCCAACAAGGCTCTGATCGGTGTTGAAGCCATGGGGCCCATATTTTGTCGTAAAGAGGTAATTTTAAATAATTTTGGAAAGAGAGTTTTTCCATCACATGTACTCGTTCTAGGATTTGAAAGATAACTATTTTAACTTTTGGGAGGGTGAGTTAGGCATTCAATTTTCGGATTTGGAATGGAGACATATTTGTTACTTAACGCATAGGGGGGCTATTTCCAGTTAAACAAAGCAATTGGTCTTCAAGATACTTACCAGATGGTATAGGATCCCAGCAGACCTGCACCGGTTCCTGCCACAAGTTCCCTCACTGTGCTGGAGGTGTGACTTACACACTGGACCGTATATTCATATCTGGTGGGAATGCTCCCTTGTTCGCCCCTTCTGGTCGAGGGTTCTGGCAGTGATTAGGGAAGTGTGCGACCCTGAATTTCAGCTAACACCTCAACTGGTTCTATTGCAGGTCTCTTCTATCCCTATAAGGATATATAAATGTTCCCTTACGCTACATTTTCTTAATGCGGTCAGGGCTGTGATCCCACAATTTTGGAGATCTCAGTCCACTCCTCCAATACAGGCTTGGCTGAAAAAAATACTTTTCACATATCATATGGAGTACCTGGTGAATGATGGCAGTCAGATTTATTGTGCTTTTGGGTATGAAAGACAGGTAAACATTTGTGAAACTACTTATGAGCTTCTGAAGATCACATTAATTATCATTCGGATAACAGTAGGTCCCTGCTCGAGGAGCATTCTGTTGTTTTAATAGGTGTGTATATGTATATGTGTATATATACATTTTCCTAGCAAAACTCAATTTTACCAAAACATATGTATGTTTGTATGGGTAAACTCACGTGTATGTGTTCTAGAATTGATTACTAGCTAATGCCACAATGTTCTCTGCTAGTTTCTGAATTGTTTTTGTTATTACAGGTGAACCAAGCAGGTGCTATTTTCATGATGGTGATGGGGTCTGTGAGGAGTTTGAAAGGATGACAAGTATAAAAGACTGTGGAGTATATACTCCAAAAGGTTTTTTTGATCAGTGGGCTTCAAATGTGTCTGTTTCACATCATAGTGAACAACATTGTCCCAGTTGGGTTGTGATTGGACAACCAGCTGCAACACAGGTAAATACTGTACATTTCATTGTAGTAATGATAGTATTTATTATCAATGCTTGGGCAAAACTCATATGTTAGTGGGGACTCACAAAGTATTAACCTGCATATAACTGTCCAGAGTATTTTTAAAATAATGATTTAGATTAGTGAAATGTGTGTGTTTGTGGGTTATCATATTATTGATAACCATATATTGTATATGGGTTAATTTTTATAGCTGGAGGTGTTAACTGTCTCTTTGAACAGCAAATAATTTTCTTAGTAAATGATAAATTTTATGTTTTAAATTGTTCTTTTTGTTTTACAAAATGTAATTAGATATACATGTGTAATGTGCTTATTGAAATATTTGTTTATAAAAAAAATTCTAGGATTAGTTGTGTGCCTTCTGTTAACATGATGTGTTATTTTTTCCATAAAAATAGACCAGGGATGTCCAAGTTTTTTCTGCAGTGGGCCACTTCATCCTATCAATGCTAAGTTACTTAAACAGTAAAACAAAGTCAGTCCACAAACTATTTAAAACAAGTTTAGCCAAAAAAAACTGCACAAGGCTGGGGCAGACTGTGGGTACAAACTGGATTTAAACTGTCTGGCGCACACTGAGTTGATCAGGGCCGGATTAAGAGCATCATGGGCCTGGTGCTGAGGATTTTGGTGGCCATTTAATGGAAATAAATAAAATAGACAGAATCTTAACTCCTCTGCATCATTGTGTACCGGATAAAGATGACATCAGTACTCGGCTGATAATATTGGATAGAATCTGATGTGATGGGATTTTTAGTACACTAAAAAAGTCATCATACATGGGATGCCTGAAGCCACAATTTAGTGCCACTAATCCTTTTTAACAAAATATGCAGATTGAAACAGAGTAAATAACACAAAACCTTTACTTTTCCGTTCACTGATTTCTGGGCCAAGAAAGTTTTGTCCTCTGAAGTGACTACAAATTCAGGAGGGAGTTTTATCTCTGGATAAATTAAAATTACATAGTTCAATTTATTCCTACAGTAAGTAAAGTGCCAGGAAACAGACAACCAAATACACACACCAGGACAGGCTCTGCCACACAGACGCCCAAACACACACACCAGGACAGGTTCTGCCGGACCGACCCCCAAACACACACACCAGGACAGGCTCTGCCACACAGGCGGCTGTAAGACCACCTCTGCCAGCCGATTAATGAAGTTAAAGCGGCCTGTGGAGGCGGTCTTACAGCCGCAACGACGGCTTATAAAATAAGATACACACTAGCACACCGCCATTTACACCTACACATAGAGACACACTTACTTACATATACAGATATTCACAGTTCCCCTTTTTAACACCTCCACATCACCACAAATCTAGAACATCACACAGCTGAAGCCTTACTTAGTCCAGAGTTTTTTTTTTGGTTTTTTTTACTGCCGCTCACACTTGGCTCGTCTCGTCTCCCTGAGCTGGCTGGCCGTGTTTACTTTTTAATATTTCAAATTTATATTACCAAAGTTCTGAGATATTTTTATGTTTCTGCCACGCAAAGGAATGTAAGTTTAAATGTGAAAATTAACCCCTTAAGGACTAGGCTGTTTGCACACTTTGTGACCAAGCTGTTTTAACACTTTTGTGGTGCTTGTGTATAGCGGTAATTTTCTCCTCTCTTATTTAATGTACCAACACAATATATATATATATATATATATATATATATATATATATATATATATATATATATATATATATATATATATATATATATATTGGGTTTTTTTCAGGACAAGCAGGGCTTTCTCCAGATACCATTTTGATCATATCATGTAATTTCCTATAAAACAGATAAAATGCTGAAAAATTTTAAAAAGTACCTTTTCTCACTTTTATTTGAAAAATATTTTACTTATCTACAAAAGCTAATAAAGAAAACCTGATAAGCTGATTCTACTATTTGTCCTGACTTTAGAAATACCCAGTGTTTTTAAGTTTTTTTGCAAGTTATAGGGCAATAAGTACCATTTTTTCCAAATCTGGTCATTCTGCACCATATGCTTTTTGGGACATCTTTGCAGCTGGCCAGTGCAATTTTCCCTTATCAAACCATATATTTTTGAAAACTAGACAACGTAAGGTATTTCAAATGGTGGTATTTTAACTGGTGCACTAATTTTACCACCAGCCTTTGTCAAAATTTGTGGTGGTATTTTATTTTGTGTTTTTATCACACAAATTGTACAAATTTACAGCTCCAGGTATATGTCAAACAACACCCCCATATGTGTTCAGCAACATCTTTTAAGTACAACGATACCACCCATACATGGGCTTGTCTGGTTGTTTAGCGCTAAAAGGCCACATTTGGGAAGTGTACTTTTTTCATTTTGGTCAGTCTGTGCATATGCTCTATTTGGGACATCTTTGAACCAGACCAGTGCAATTAAACCATTCATTTTTTTCAAAAAGTAGACACCCCTTGGGTATTTGAAATGCTTGTATTTTAACTCTTTTCATGTCAGGATTTTTGGGAAAATACAGCGCTAATTTTAGTACTTGCTCATAAAAATAAATTTTTATATTTTTGTACTTTTTTACATTTTGTTGCAACTGGATGGTTCCTCTGACAGTGACATTTTTTAAATGTCACCACATTTTTATATATATATATATTTTTTTAGCTATATCTATTTTTTAAAATATTTTACTAATCACATGATTAGAAAGCTGGGCTCCGTTGACTTGCATGGTTGAATGCAGTACCTGTATTAATCCTGCAAGTGGAGCCAGACCCTCTTGGAAACTTGTTTCTTTTTCTAAAGGACGCTGTCATCTTGGAAAAGGCAAACTCTCTCTTGTCACCGCTCTCCGGGGAAGTCGCAGTGTGTCCTAGGGTGGGTGTTCGATGACGCTAAATGCCTCACTATTGAGGCATTTCAGCGACGCCATTGAAGTTTAGAAAGCGATCGTTGATCTGCTCCTAAACTCTTTTAAAACAGGGGTCCACCACTATACAGTGTATGACGGACGTTGACGTAAGGACGTCAACGTCCGCCATACACTGTATACATTGTATAGTGTGGGAGGGGCATTACAGCAGCACCGTAAGCTTGTTTAACGCCATGATTGCCAGGCATGTCATTGGTTGTTGAGTGACTGCTTTTCCATGACAAATGCTTTCCTGATATACACGCACTGGCCACTTTATAAGGTAAACCAGGTTGGACTCCCTTTTGCTTTCAGAACTGCCTTCATTCTTTGTGGCATACTTTCTACAAGCTGGAAACATTCCTAAGAGATTTTGGGCCATATGAACATGACGGCATCAGGCACTTGCTGCAGATTTGTTGGATGCACATCCATGATGCAAATCTCCCGTTCCCCCACATCCCAGAGGTGCTCTATTGGATTGAGATCTGGTGACTGTGGAGGCCATTGGAGTACAATTAACTACTACAATTAAATACTCAGGCAGGCTGTCGCGTTTAAACAGTATTCAATTGGTACTAAGGGGCCCAAAGTGTGCCAAGAAAATGTCCCCCACACCATTACACCACCACCACCAGCCTGAACCGTTGATACAAGGCAGGATGGATTCATGTTGTTTACGACAATTCTGACCCTGCCATCGAGACTCATTAGACCAGGCAACATTCTTTCTGTCTTCCATTGTCCAATTTTGGTGTGCCTGTGCGAATTGTAACCTTAGTTTCCTGTTCTTAGCTGACAGGAGTGGCACCCGGTGTGGTCTTCTGCTGCTGTAGCCCATCTGCTTCAAGGTTCGATGTGTTGTGCATTCAGAGATGGTATTCTTGGTTGTAACAAGTGGTTATTTGAGAATTACTATTACCTTTCTGTCATTTCAAACCAGTCTGCCCATTCTCCTCTGACCTCAACAAGGCATTTTCATCCACACAACTGCACCTCACTGGATATTTTTCAGACCATTCTCTTTAAACCCCGGAGACAGTAATGTGTGAAAATCCGAGTAGATCAGCAGTTTCTAAAATACTCAGACCAGTCCGTCTGGAACCAACAACCATGCCACGTTCAAAGTCACTTAAATCCCCTTTTATTCCCCATTCTGAAGCTCAGTTTGAAATTCATCAGGTTGTCTTCACCACATCTACATGCCTAAATGCATTGAGTTGCTGCAGTGTGATTGGGTAATTAGCTATTTGTGTTAAGCAATTGAACAGGTGTACCTAATAAAGTGTCCATTGAGCGTATATCAAAATGACTCTCTTTGTAGTCATTTTCATTAATTTTACTTTTTTCGGGCTTAAGAATAGTTTTTGACTTCCACAAGTTAGACAGTTGATATTACTCTATTTCCACATGGAAAAAGTACCTCTAGGTGGTTTCAGCCATATGTTTGCAGCTAATATGATGACTATGGACAAGAAACTCCCGACAAAATGTAATAAATTCTCAATAGTGAACCCACAGTAAAATTGGCCAATAATCACAATATTTCCAGCCAGTATGGTAGGTAGCTTTGTAACTCATAATTTACTTTTTGTACGTGTTTTATATATATATATATATATATATATATATATATATATATATATATATATATATATATATATATATATATATATAATAAGTGACGTTCAGATGACAAAGCTCTATGATAGGTATGGCTTAATAGCCTATGAGAGTAGCCTTTCTCTAAAGAAAGTCCTATGGGTGTCTGTTGCTTTCTTAAAATAGGCTGGAAAATTCCTGGTTCTCAGCCTTAAGCCTACTACAAAATATGACTTTAAAAGAAATTGCCAGTAGACTTGGGCACCAGGGGGCTCTTCGTGTTCGTCTTCGTGCTCGTCTTCGGGGAAAAAAAAAATCTTCATTCTTCGTGTTCGGTTTTTCTTCGTTTTTTTCCGGTCAAGGGGTTAATACGGGGTTAACGCGTACTGCAGCAGCTCTGGCGCCAGGAGTTTAAATGTCCGTATGAGCAACTCTATTGGTCGTCAGCAGGCGACCAATAGGGTCGCTCGTACAGACTGTTAAACTCCTGGTGCCGTAACTTGTCCGGCAGATACCATTGGTCTCTCTGTTCTATCATTTATTAACTGATAGAACAGGGAGACCAGTAGGATCTGCCGGGTAAGTTGCTGCATTAGGGTTTTAAAAGTCTGTACGAGCGACTCTGTTGGTCGCTCGTACAGACTTTTAGGCTCCTGGTGCTGTAACTTGTCCTGCAGATCCCACTGATCTCCCTGTTCTATCAGTTAAATGTCCGTACGAACGACCAATAAAGTCGCTTGTACGGACATTTAACTGATAAAACAGGGAGACCAGTAGGATCTGCCGGGTAAGTTGCAGCGTTGGGGTTTTAAAAGTCTGTACGAGCGACTCTGTTGGTCTCACTGGTCTCCCTGTTCTATCAGTTAAATGTCCGTACGAATGACCAATAAGGGGCCGTGCGAGTGAGCCTATTGGTCGCTTGCACGGCCCTTTAACCTATGGATTTCCGCTCCCGTTATCTAACGCAGCATCGAAGGGGTTAACGGGTGCGGAAATCCATAGGTTCGCTGTCAGGGGTTACAAAGGCCGTGCGAGTGAGCCTATTGGTCACCTGCAGGGTCTTCCAGAGGAGGTCCCTGTAGGCAACCAATAGGCTCATTCGCACTGCCCTGTAACCCGTGACGGCGAACCAGCGGATTTCCACTTCCGTGAACTGCCGCAATGCCAAGGTAAGTTAGAAGGAGAAGGGACCGGGGAGAGTGGTAGACGAAGACGAAAACGATCACTAAGATCTTCGTGGTGTGTGTCTTCGTCTTCGCCTACGTTTTACTGCCGCTGTCTTCTCTTCAGCATGTCTTCGGAACGAACACAAAAACGCACTCTTCGTGTTCGTTTTCATGTTCGCCCGAAGACGAATGCACAAGTCTAATTGCCAGTTTGATTGTTGAAAATATTTTTTACAATATTTTCACATCAAGCTGGCCTGAAATCCTTCCCTGCTTTTAAAAATGATATATAGGGTTAAAGATGAGCTCTTTAGATGAAATAAGCCCAGTCGGTTTTCTGTGCTTTTACCGAGGTTGAAGGTCTGTCAACCCTTTGCTACAAAGAGATATTGGGAGTTCCCAACATTGAACCATACTATGGAAAATGTCCTAGTGCAAACATTCCAGAGGATCTGTAACCTTAGTAGACCAAGAAAAAACCCTATCCCACTCCTATTTCCATTTTGGGGATGACGATTCCAAATTTAATAATTCCCTGTGGTCTGTGTGTGCTTGCCAACTTTATGACATAGGAATTCTTAGCCCCTTTTCAGATTTGCAAATGAAAAAAGGAATCCCACACAGGTAATTGTGTAAATATCTGAAAAGGACTGCATTAAAAAACTTAATCTTGTCTTATGTATGCAGATTCACATCAACAATCAGAAATATACAGTATCTCACAAGTGAGTACAACCCTCACATTTTTGTAAATATTGTATTATATATTTTCATGAGACAACACTGAGGAAATGACACTCTACTACAATGTGTAGTAGTGAGTGTACAGTCTGTATTTGCTGTCCCCTCAAAATAACTCAACACACAGCCATTAATATCTAAACATTGGCAACAAAAGTGAGTACACCCCTTAGTGGAAATGCTTCACATGTTGCCACTGGAGTCCTCTTCCACTCCTCCATGACGACATCACGGAGCTGCCCCACAGATGCTCAATAGGGTTTAGGTCTGCAGACATGCTTGGCCACTCTATCACCTTTACCCTCAGCTTCTTTAGCAAGGCAGTGGTCGTCTTGGAGGTGTGTTTGAGGTCGTTATCATGTTGGAATAGTGCCCTGCGACCCAGTCTTCAAAGGGAGGGGGATCATGCTCTGCTTCAGTATGTCACAGTGCATGTTGGCATTCATGGTTCCCTCAATGAACAGTAGCTCCCCAGTGCCGACAGCACTCATGCAGGCCCAGACCATGACACTCCCACCACCATGTTTAACTGTAGACAAGACACTCTTTGTACTCCACACCTGGTTGGAATGGTGGTGTCCGATATGCAGGGAAGTAACCCCAGGAGAGAGTCTGTTAGCTAAATGCAGCTAGTACAAGATGCAGTGAAGTAGCAGTGGTCAGGAACGTAGCCAAGGTCAGGATAACAGAGAGCAGTGAAGTCAAAATCAGAAGCCAGAGTCAGTAAACCAGGAAATCGGAAATGCCGTTTTGTAGCCAAGGGTCGGGTAACGTGTGCTCCTAGCGGCAGACATGCTGGCAGAGGAGGAAGAAGCCGGAGACGCATCGTGGGATTCAGTACCCGCGGGTAGCGGGTACTCGGGTGAGTAGCTTCATCTGGGTCGGATTTGCGGATCCTGACAACATGCTTGACACCATCTGAACTAAACATGTTTATCTTGGTATCATTGGACCACAGGACATGGTTCCAGTAATCCATGTCCTTAGTCTGCTTGTCTTCAGCAAATTGTTTGCAGGCTTTCTTGTGCATCCTCTTCTGTGACGACAGCCATGCAGACCAATTTGATGCAGTGTCTGGCTTATGGTCTGAGCACTGACAGGCTGACCCCCCACCCCTTCAACCTCTTCAGCAATATTGCCAGCACTCATACATCTATTTCCCAAAGGCAACCTCTGGATATGACGCTGAGCATGTGCACTCAACTTCTTTGGTCGGCCATGGTGAGGTCTGTTTTGAGTGGAACCTGTCCTGTGAAACCACTGTATGGTCTTGCCCACCATGCTGCAGCTCAGTTTCAGGGTCTTGGCCATTATAACCTAGGCCATCTTGATGTAGAGGAACAATTTTTTTTTTCAGATCCTCAGAGAGTTCTTTACCATGAGGTGCCATGTTGAACTTCCAGTGACCAGTATGAGAGAGTGTGAGAGTGATAACACCAAATTTAACACATCTGCTCTCCTTTCCCATCTGAGACCTTTTAACACTAAAGAGTCACATGACACCAGGCAGGGAAAATGGCTAATTGGGCCCAAATTGGACATTTCCACTTAGGGGTGTACTCACTTTTATTGCCAAGGTTTAGACAATTAATGTGTTGAGTTATACCTGCTGTACACTCACTACTTTACATTGTAGCAGAGTTTCTTTAGTGTTGTCACATGAAAAGATATAATAAAATATTTACAAAAATGTGAGGGGTGTACTCACCTTTGTGAGATACTGTATCTGCATAAAAGAAAATCCACAAGGCAATACTTAACCTACATGTATGATTGAGAAAGAGACTTGGGTAAATCCAAGATGAGAACAGAATGCAGAAGAGCACATGAGATGCTTAACAATAAAATAATGTTGCACTACACAAAAATATTTTAACAAAGTGAAATCTGACTCCCTCAAGCCTGGGAGTCATGCTTCCTAAGCCACCATCCTTCTCCTCAATGCAATGTGGCCAGCAAATCAAAGCTAGAGGGGATTGCTAGGTTCAATTTAGGCAATGTTTTTTTATTTGCTTCCTTACTTGAGTCAGGCATCAGCTTTCATTGATGCCTGAAGTGGCTTTAGTGCACTATTTTCAAAAGATATCCTTACCAATTTGGCCATTGCCAGCCAATGAAAATCAGTTGTTGCCTCATTAAAAGGATTATATTTTCCTGGTCATAAAGAACAACATCCTCATTTGAGTTTTGTTAAAAAAACTGTGCCTGTGTCACCTACCTGCATCGGCAGCAACCTCCATGGAGTTGAGGGAGACCCCCTTTGTTAGCCAGCAGCCTCTCCAGCCGCCATGGAGGAGAGCGAGACCCACCTTCCTTAGCCAGCAGCCGCTCAAGCCACCGCAGAGAGTATAACCCCCTGTATTAGCTGTTTGACCTTGGCTTGACCTTGTTTATTCTGACCTCTGGATTCCTGACCTCTGGTTGTTCTTAGTTGTTCCCTGATTTCTGGCACCCTGACCTCGGCTCATCCTTGACCTTGTTATATGCTGCGCCTAACTGGACCTTTAGAATAAAACTGAGTATATCATTTTATACATGTTAATGATTCAACTATATTAGGAGATAAGTGTGTCACATAGATAATGTGACACACTTTTGTGATGCTTTTACATGGGAACTCTGATAGGTACTTTGATTTCCTCTCCCTTTGGAGAGGAAATCATCTCTTTCTGCATCTATGGTTCTATCGATCATGCTAATTTAGTGGCAACATTACTGGTGATAACTGGTTTTAATTTACCTTTAGGAACACGTTTGTCTATAACTATAATTAGGAACCAGATAACCTGTTTATCTATTTATAGCCTGTATGCATTCCAATGGATCAGTCACCTGGAGTACTCCGCTGACATATATGGTAAAAGCAATGTCAATTAGTTTCCGAATGCATCGTCACCCACCGTCCAATTTTTAGCATATAAAAAAGGCAAGTGATTTGCTAGTGCACCTTGTTCTTGTGTACTTTGTCAAGATAAATTCACAGGACATCCAATAAAGTCAGGTGGTTATTAAAAAAACAATAAAATCAATTCTCACATCTCATGAATTTCGACATTAGGCTTAGCTATAGACTATGGTTAAGCCTAGTGGCAAAACACGTAAAATATGCTTTCCTCATACTGAATTGATGTTATTGATTTTATTAATTTGGATTTCGTATGAATTTATCTCAACACATCACACATGAGGTGCACTGTCAAATCACTTACCTTTTTGTAGGCGTTTATCTATTTATTGTCTGCATTGATTAAGCATCATAATGTATTATCCAAAAACATTTTTAATGGAAATTCAGTCTCATACCATATGGCTGGATGTGTCTGTCTGCCAGTTCCTGTCCCTTATCCTTCTGATGCTGCTTTTCCTTAAGCAATTTATCAAAATAATCAAATTGTGGAGGAATTTTAGTCGCATCACATGCAGCTGGATGTGTCTATCCATTGGTATAGTGCTGCTGTTTCTGGTGGTTCTGCAATGCAAAATCAAGTCTGGATCTCTTCCTACCCCCAAATATGCTTCTGTTGTGAAAGGCTAGTCCTGAAGGGGCAGGGACCTTCCCAGTAAAAAATATTGCTCTGAATTAAGTTTCTGAATAAAAAATGTCCAGATGTTTGTGTATAAAGGTAGTGGTGACTGTGTACAGGGTAGTAGGCATGTTGTGACAAAACTCTTTGGATGTCAGACTTTTTTCAAGGGTCTATTTAGTAACCACAGTCTTCTAGGGTAAATGATGACCTGGACTCGTCCAGCTCAATTTTCAATCACACTCCAGTGAGGAGTACTCTCCTGCTCCCAGGTCTCTTTAGCTATATCCTGTAATCCCAAAGGATGTCTCCCATACAACAACTCAAAAGTAGAAAAGCCTGTATCGATCACCGTACATAGGTCTTAAGGGTATGTTTTAATATTCTGTGAAAATAACAGCAGTGGATATAAATAAAAATAAACACGGGGTATTATGAATTTGCCAGAGAGAGAAAATATTGTACCGAATTTCATTTTGAAATTAAAAAACCCTGACAATTTCTTCAGAACCAAAAGGTCATTTACACTGGAATGGCCTAATAGGACCACCAGACAGACCTATACTGTGATCTTCAGTGTCCTCTTGCAAAATTGGAGTGATGGTCAACCAGATTGATGGACCTCAAAGTGCAGGCAAGTCTGCAGACAAGTCTTCAGGCAGGAACTGAAACTTCTGTCTAGATATCCCGACACTGCCTTAACAAAGTCATTTCATGGCCACTGGAGATCAGATGTCACCTTCCCAATAACAAATTGAGGTTATTCAAGAACTGTACAAGATAAACTGTGGCGCAGAGCAAAACACAAACATCATCAGCTTAACCAAGTATCGTATTTGCTTGATAATAAGTTGACCGCCCCAAATCTGAATATTAATTTAGGAAAAAAAGAAAAATCCTGAATATAAGACAACCCTATAGATAAAAAAGGTTTACCAGTAAATGTTAATTCATGTAAACTATGTAAACTTTTTTTTTTTTAATAAAAGCTATGATTGAGAAAAATATTTTCTTTTGATTTCCTTTTATTTTCCAACCTGCCCCTCCCAGTTATGCACATCTGCCCCCAGGCTTGCCACTCTGCCCCAGAAATGCCTTATACCCCCCTATATGCCACTGTGTCCCATGATATGCCTTTTAACCCTGTAAATGCCACTGTGCCCTGTGATATGCCTTTTAACCCACCATATGCCACTGTACACCATGAAATGCCTTTTGGCCCCTATGTGCAACTCTGCCTCCAGAAATGTCCCTATATGCCACTCTGGCATTTAGGGCGTTAAGAGGCATATTATGGGGCAGAGTGGCATATAGAGGGTTAAAAGGCATTTCTGGAGGCAGAGTGGCATTAAGGGGTTAAAAGGCATTTCATAGAGCACTCTGCCTACAGAAATGCCTTATGCACCCCATTTAACCCCCCCCCAACTTACCGGTGCTTCTGACTCCCGGTGTGTTGTACAGGCAGCAGGGAGTTTCCTGGCTCAGTGATAGGAAACAGAGGGTGGTTATTAATGGTACATACTCTGAGTGGGTGACTGTTGCTAGTGGGGTACCACAGGGGTCAGTTTTGAGTCCTATTCTTTTTAATATATTTATTAATGACCTTGTAGAGGGATTGCATAGTAAAGTATCAATCTTTGCAGACGATACTAAGCTCTGTAACGTGGTTAACACAATAGAGGACAGCGCACGATTACAAATGGATCTGCATAGGTTGGAGGCTTGGGCTGGGATGTGGCAGATGAGGTTCAACACAGATAAATGTAAGGTTATGCACATGGGGAAGAAAAATCCAGGCTGGGAATATGTATTAAATGGGAAAACACTGGGGACGGCTGACATGGAAAAGGACTTAGGAGTTTTAGTTAACAGTAAATTTACCTGTAGCGACCAGTGTCAGGCAGCTGCTGCTAAGGCAAATAAAATCATGGGGTGCATCAAAAGGGGCATAGATGCCCACGACAAGGAAATAATTCTACCCCTGTACAAGTCACTAGTCAGACCACACATGGAATACTGTGTACAGTACTGGGCACCAGTGTACAAGAAAGATATAGTGGAGCTAGAGAGGGTTCAAAGACGGGCAACCAGAGTAATACGGGGAATGGGAGGACTACAGTACCCAGAAAGATTATCAGAATTGGGGTTATTTAGTTTGGAAAAAAGACGGCTTAGGGGGGACTTAATAACTATGTATAAATATATAAGGGGGCAGTACAGAGATCACTCCCAGGACCTATTTATACCCAGGACTGTATCTATAACAAGGGGACATCCTCTACGGCTGGAGGAAAGAAGGTTTCTGCACCAGCACAGACGGGGGTTCTTTACAGTAAGAGCGGTGAGATTATGGAACTCTCTGCCAGAGGAAGTGGTAATGGTAAACTCAATAAAAGAGTTCAAAAGGAGCCTGGACGTGTTTCTTGAAAGCAATAATATTACAAGTTATGGATATTAGATTAATAGGGACAGAACGTTGATCCAGGGATTTATTCTGATTGCCATATTTGGAGTCGGGAAGGAATTTTCCCCCTGGTATGGGGCAATTGGCATCTGCTTCATAAGGGTTTTTTGCCTTCCTCTGGATCAACACAGTAGGGACACAATATGTATATAGGTTGAACTTGATGGACTTTGGTCTTTTTTCAACCTTATGAACTATGTTACTATGTTACTATGTTAGACGTCTACGCGATTCGCGTAGACAACTTCCGCTTCAGCCGGAAGGAGGTGCATTTAGCAGCGGGGGTGGTCTGGGTCCATCGCGCATACACCCTCCGACTGTCAAAGAGAATTCCTCTCACCAGTGCGGGGAACTCTGAGCTCTGACAGCCGGGGAAGGTCTGCGTAATGGACACAGACAACCCCCGCTGCTAACCGCACTTCCTTCCAGCTGCAGCGGACGAAATGCATATACGTCTACACGCTGCCCCAGCTACATACCGGGGACTCAGAAGCACCGGTAAGTTGGGCGCTGCGGGGGATCTGGATCTCAGTCTCATACTCAGACCTATTTGAGGTCTGATTATAAGACAACCCCAATTATAAGACGAGGGGTATTTTTCAGAGCATTTGCTCTGGAAAAACCTTGTCTTATAATCAAGCAAATACAGTATACAGCAATAACTTCTGTATACTGTCAAAAAACACACCTGAAAACAAAGGACATGCAAAATACAGAGAAACAGAATAAAAAACAAAGTAATCACATCATACAATAAACACATTAAACAGTTCCAGGGGAGCAGAAATAGGGGCTTTGCAGCAGGAATAACAATGGATGGGTGAGAGTTGGGAGGAAGGGGTATGGCAAAAGTCAAGGGGCTTGTTTGGTATCAGGAGAAAGAGGACTGGAGATTCTTCTTCCCGAGGCTGTCAATGATGGTGTAGTCTCTGAGCAAGCTAAGGATCAGCCTGCAATAGTCTCAGACAGTGAACTGTTCCCTTTCCAGGATGAGGCAGTTCCTGGGAAACCACAAAGTGTCCTTAACGCAAAAAACATCAGGCACTAAGCTTCTTCTATGGCACCTTCTGTGTGAGTTCCTGAAAAGAGTCCATACAAAACTGAATGAAAGGAGAAAAACTTGTTCCCTGAGTTTTTTCTCCAGAGTAAAAGGAGACTGTCAAAACTGGTGTAGGAAAGTCTCCTCCACTACGATACATCGTGGGCAGTGTCTGAAGCTGCATAGCCCATAGCATGGTGGCCTCCCTTAATGTGGAAGCCTCCCTTAATGGCCATTCATGCCATGCCTTTGTGTCTGTTGCTTAGCCTTTTCAACATCACATTAGTCCATACCAGTAGTGGGATTCAATTTTTTTAGTAACCACTTCCGAGCTTTCTTACTAAAAAATAAAAACCTCACACACACAGACTCAGGCAGTCTCTCCCACACACACATACAGACTCATGCAGTCTCTCCCACACATGCAGAGAGAGACCCAGGCAGTCTCACACACGCAGAGAGAGACCCAGACAGTCTCACACACTCAGAGAGAGACCCAGGCAGTCTCACACATGCAGAGAGATACCCAGGCAGTCTCACACACGCAGAGAGAGACCCAGACAGTCTCACACACGCAGAGAGAGACCCAGACAGTCTCACGCAGAGAGAGACCCAGACAGTCTCACACATGCAGAGAGAGACTCAGACAGTCTCACACACACAGAGAGAGACCCAGGCAGTCTCACACATGCAGAGAAAGACCCAGACAGTCTCACACATGCAGAGACTCAGGCAGTCTCACACACACACACAGACTCAGGCTGTCTCACACACACACAGAGACTCAGGCTGTCTCACACACACACACACACAGACTCAGGCAGTCTCTCACACACAGAGAGACTCAGGCAGTCACACACACACACACACACAGAGACTCAGGCAGTCTCACACACACACACACACACACAGAGACTCAGGTAGTCTCACACACACACAGAGACTCAGGCACTCTCACACACACACACAGAGACTCAGGTACTCTCACACACACACAGAGACTCAGGTACTCTCACACACACACAGAGACTCAGGCACTCTCACACATACAGAGACTCAGGCAGTCTCACACGCACAGAGACTCAGGCAGTCTCACACACACACAGAGACTCAGGCAGTCTCACACACACACAGAGACTCAGGCAGTCTCACACACACACAGAGACTCAGGCAGTCTGACACACACACAGACTCATCCAGTCTCACACATACACAGACTCAGGCAGTCTCACACACACAGAGACTCAGGCAGTCTCACACACACACACAGAGACTCATGCAGTTTCACACACACACCCCGAGACTCAGGCAGTCTCACACACACACAGAGACTCAGGCAGTCACATACACACAGAGACTCAGGCAGTCACATACAGAGACTCAGGCAGTCACACACAGAGACTCAGGCAGTCACACACACACACAGAGACTCAGGCAGTCACACACACACAGAGACTCAGGCAGTCACACACACACAGAGACTCAGGCAGTCTCACACACACAGACTCAAGCAGTCACACAGACTCAAGCAGTCACACACAGACTCAAGCAGTCACACACAGACTCAGGCAGTCACACACACACACACAGACCCAGGCAGTCACACACACAAACAGAGACCCAGGCAGTCACACACACAGAGACTCAGGCAGTCACACACACACACACAGACTCAGGCAGTCTCTCACACACACAGAGACTCAGACAGCCTCACACACACAGACTCAGGCAATCTCACACATACACAGACTCAGGCAGTCTCACACACACACAGAGACTCAGACAGCCTCACACACACAGACTCAGGCAGTCTCACACATACAACGACTCAGGCAGTCTCACACACACACAGAGACTCAGGTAGTCTCACACACGCAGAGAGAGACCCAGACAGTCTCACACACGCAGAGAGAGACCCAGACAGTCTCATGCAGAGAGAGACCCAGACAGTCTCACACATGCAGAGAGAGACTCAGGCAGTCTCACACACACAGAGAGACCCAGGCAGTCTCACACATGCAGAGAAAGACCCAGACAGTCTCACACATGCAGAGACTCAGGCAGTCTCACACACACACAGAGACTCAGGCTGTCTCACACACACACAGAGACTCAGGCTGTCTCACACACACACACACACACACAGAGACTCAGGCAGTCTCTCACACACAGAGAGACTCAGGCAGTCACACACACACACAGAGAGACTCAGGCAGTCTCACTCACACACACACACAGAGAGACTCAGGTAGTCTCACACACACACAGAGACTCAGGCACTCTCACACACACACACACAGAGACTCAGGTACTCTCACACACACACAGAGACTCAGGCACTCTCACACACACACACACACACACACAGAGAGACTCAGGTACTCTCACACACACACAGAGACTCAGGCACTCTCACACATACAGAGACTCAGGCAGTCTCACACACACAGAGACTCAGGCAGTCTCACACGCACAGAGACTCAGGCAGTCTCACACACACACAGAGACTCAGGCAGTCTCTCACACACACAGAGACTCAGGCAGTCTCACACACACACAGAGACTCAAGCAGTCTGACACACACAGACTCAGGCAGTCTCACACATACACAGACTCAGGCAGTCTCACACACACACACAGAGACTCAGGCAGTCTCACACACACACAGAGAGACTCACTTCTTTTGTTTTAAAGCTTTCAAGACTATCACTATATTAAGATTTTCCCCCATTTACACTACACTCTACTCAGTATCCCATTAGCTCTTTTATAAATAGCTATTATTTGTTCACAAGCCAAATTTGTATTAATGACCCTATCACACTTAGTCACTGGAGTCACCTTCTAAACAACTTTTTTTCCCTTCTCTCCTTTCTTCTCCTTTTTTATTCAGGCAGTCTCACACACACACCGAGACTCAGGCAGTCACAGTCACACACACAGAGACACAGGCAGTCACACACACACACAGAGACTCAGGCAGTCTCACACACACAGACTCAAGCAGCCACACAGACTCAAGCAGTCACACACAGACTCAGGCAGTCACACTCAGACTCAGGCAGTCACACACACACAGACCCAGGCAGTCACACACACAAACAGAGACCCAGGCAGTCACACACACACACACACACAGACTCAGGCAGTCTCTCACACACACACACAGAGACTCAGGCACTCTCACACATACAGAGACTCGGGCAGTCTCACACACACAGAGACTCGGGCAGTCTCACACACACAGAGACTCAGGTAGTCTCACACACACACAGAGACTCAGGCAGTCTCACACACACACACAGACTCAGGCAGTCTCACACACACACAGAGACTCAGGTAGTCTCACACACACACAGATACTCAGGCAGTCTCACACACACAGACCAAGACTCAGGCAGTCTCACACACAGACTCAGGCAGTCACACACACACAGAGACTCAGGCAGTCTCTCACACACACAGAGACTCAGGCAGTCTCACACACACACACACACAGACTCAGGCAGTCTCACACACACACACAGAGACCCAGGCAGTCACACACACACACACACACAGACTCAGGCAGTCTCTCACACACACACACAGAGACTCAGGCACTCTCACACATACAGAGACTCGGGCAGTCTCACACACACAGAGACTCGGGCAGTCTCACACACACAGAGACTCAGGTAGTCTCACACACACACAGAGACTCAGGCAGTCTCACACACACACACAGACTCAGGCAGTCTCACACACACACAGAGACTCAGGTAGTCTCACACACACACAGATACTCAGGCAGTCTCACACACACAGACCAAGACTCAGGCAGTCTCACACACAGACTCAGGCAGTCACACACACACAGAGACTCAGGCAGTCTCTCACACACACAGAGACTCAGGCAGTCTCACACACACACACACACAGACTCAGGCAGTCTCACACACACACACAGAGACTCAGGCAGTCTCACACACACACACCGAGACTCAGGCAGTCTCACACACACACAGAGACTCAGGAAGTCACATACACACAGAGACTCAGGCAGTCACATACAGAGACTCAGGCAGTCACACACACACAGAGACGCAGGCAGTCACACACAGAGACTCAAAGGACACTAGGGGGCGCTCGTGTATACCGGTTTAGAAAAATAGAAGAAAATAAAAACAGAAAAAAATAATTGCGTGATATTGTGTGCAATGGTGGCTCTATACACTTAAGTGTAAGTGTCTCTCTATATTTGCGGGTCACACTATTGTTAGATATAACACCATTGCGGTTTCCACGTGTCTTCTGTTTTCTTGCATATTTCCATCATATATGTACTTGAAGGACCGGATGTTTTTGTGACGCCTGAAAATTTATACAAAGTGTGAGTGCATTTTTTAGACGTATAGAGCCACCATTGCACACAATATCACGCAATTATTTTTTTCTGTTTTTATTTTCTTCTATTTTTCTAAACCGGTATACACGAGCGCCCCCTAGTGTCCTTTGTTCTGTTAAAAACACTTGGAGAGTGTTGTGTACGGGCTGCAGCTGGGTATCCGGAACCAGTGACAAGAAAGAAGGGAAGTATATTGGTCACTGTTCTTTTCTCCATTTATACCTTTTTTAGACTGTCCTTCATCACTTTGTTTTTTGCACACACAGAGACTCAGGCAGTCACACACACACAGAGACTCAGGCAGTCTCACACACACAGACTCAAGCAGTCACACAGACTCAAGCAGTCACACACAGACTCAGGCAGTCACACACAGACTCAGGCAGTCACACACACACACACACACAGACTCAGGCAGTCTCTCTCACACACACAGAGACTCAGGCAGTCTCAAACACAGAGACTCAGGCAGACTTGACATCAATTGCATGCCCTTGTACGTGCTACGGGCAAGTTAAAATGGCATCAGCACACTTCTCCAATCTAATACCGTATTTGCTCGATTATAAGACGAGGTTTTTTTCAGAGCAAAAATACCCCTCGTCTTCTAATCGGGGTCATCTTATAATCAGACCTTAAATAGAGGTCTGACTATGAGACTAAGATCCAGATCCCCCGCACCGCTGCAGGGGACCTGGATCCTTCTGCCCCCCCCCATTTAACACCCCCCCACCCCACACACACTTACCGGTGCTTCCAATTTCCCGCTGTATACCGGGGCAGCGGGTTGACGTCCACGCGAATTTTTTTAAAATGATTATTTATTTATTTTTTTCTTTCTTTCTGTTTTCTCCTTCTTTTTATTTTAGACACAGATTATTTCTTTTATTTAAATTATTTTTTCACACTTAGCACTGGAGCCACCTATTTACTTTTTTCCATTTTCTCCTCCCTGTTTCACTCCATTCAGCCCCACTTTGGGCTTCAGATTTAGCCTAGGACCCATGCCTATCGATTTAGACACGAATGGGATTCATCAGCCGAAAGGCTGCTAGGGCAACCAAGAAAAGTGTACCCAAGGCTGTTCGTATGGTTACGAACAACCTGTATGGGAATGTAAGTTACATGTTATATGTTAGTCTTTTTATGCATTTTTTTCTGTTATGTCTTTTTTTTCTTGGTGCAACTACCTTGTGATCAGAGGAAAGGAAAGTTGAGGCAAATTACGATATAATAATGAAAAAATTGATATTGGTTAATGTGCACGGTCTCAACTTGAACCAAAAAAGATCTATATTATACCACCATATGTTAAAAAATCAAATTGATATAAGTTCAAGAAACTCACTGGAGAGCAAAAGATAAAATCACCTGGGGAGGAATAAAATTTCCAATTATAATACATGCTTCAGATAAAATTTTTTAAAAAAGGGGAGTTGCAATAATTCTATCTAAGAGAATCCAATTTGAAAATATCTTTCAATTTCTAGATCCACAGGGCCAATTTATAATTTTGATATGCAAAATAAGCAACGAGATTTATACCCTGGTAAATCTATATCTACCAAATATTCATCCAACTCGGGTATTGAATAAAATTCTGGAACAAGTGGAACAAATTAAAGTAGGAAAACGTATCATTACTGGTGATTTTAACGCTATCCTAGATCCAGAATTAGATAAAAAAAAAGTAGTTAAAGAAATTAAATTAATGCTAAAATTATTAAGGAAGCTAAACTGCTGGGTAAAGCCCTAAATAATTCAGAATTATATGATACCTGGCGGATAGTCCATCCCTCAGATGTAGATTTTACTCACCTCTCGAGGGTACATATGTCGCTATCTAGGTTTGATATGATATGGGGTAACCAGATGACTCTTTTTCAAACCAAAAAAATAGAAATTATAAACAATATCTGGTTGGATCATAGCATAGTCACAATCGAATTGAAAGCAAAAAATCAATTCTTCGTTAGAAACACACGGAAAATTAAAGACTGTCTACTTTATGATAAAACAATAAAAGAAGAGCTCCTGCGCATAACAAAACAGTTTTTTGAGGAGAACGATCCAATCGATACCTCACCAATAAATAACTGGTGTGCTTTTAAAGCAGTATGCAGAGGACACTTACTAAAAATAGAAAGTCACAAAAAGAAAAAATCTGAACAACATTTATCAAATCTTTATATTCAAGTTCATAAAACAGCCCGCGAAGTTAAAAGGAACACTTTGCATGAAAAATTCTCGGACCTTCTTATCCTCCAGGAAGAGGATAAATAAACTCTTAAGACTCAAAATATCCAGAAATATGGAGAAATTAAAGCAAAAATATTATAATCAAGGAAATAGAGCTGAAAAATGATGTCGAACAAACTTAAAAAAATAAAACAGAATAATAGTGTCAGTAAACTAACTATTAAGGGCAAGACCTTATTACACCCGAGATAAATAGGGCAAGCTTTTAATAAAAATTATTAATCTGTATATAATCTTCCGGCACAAGGCACACAAGCACAGTTAATATCTTACTTAAAAAGAACTAAGATACCCCAATTATCTCAAGAAAAAAGATCTAAGATAAACAAACAGATTACAAATCCAGAAGTTCAACTAATACTTAACGGATGGCTTTAGCAACTATTTCTATAAGATTTTTGCAGAATCTATAATACCTCATTCAAACCTTGCATATAATGATATTGCAGAAAAAGGAGCCGCCCCAGAGGAATAAATCAGGGCTAACATTCTCCCTATAATAAAGCAAGGCAAAGATCCAACAAAAATTGAAAATTATAGGCCCATCTCGTTACTCAATGCAGATATCAAAATTGACTCATTGCCATATTAGCCGAACGTTTGAAGCCCACCCTGGAAACATTAATCAAGATCAAAAAGGCTTTATCCCTAATAGATTAACATAAACACACGCAGGATAATTCATATTTTAAATATTGCAGAACGGATGGAGATCCCATTGCTGACCCTGTCAATAGATGCAGAGAAAGCGTTTGACAGGGTCAGCTGGGATTTTATGAGCCATACCCTACAACAAATGGGTGTTGGCGACTGGATGCATCAAGCAATAATAGCCCTTTTTAAGAACCCAACTGCAAGGACAAATGCTCCCAACATCTGTTCAGACTGGTTCCATCTAAAAAACGGAACCAGACAGGGGTGCCCTTTATCCCCTCTTTTATATATAACATCGATAGAACCCCTCGCAAACAATATACGTAATAATCCCCACATTACAGGTTGGAAAATTGGATTTAATAATTAGTCTCTACGCAGATGATATTTTAATTACAGTAACAAATCCACTGAGATCATTACGCTTCCTTATGAAATAATTTATAGATTATAGTGAGGTGACAAATTACAAGATAAACATTGACAAAACACATATTTTAGGAACAAATTTAAAGAAACAATACAAGAGATATCTTTGACCTTCAGTTTTAAATGGGTAACAAAAAGCTTTAGTTATCTAGGAATCAAAATTACACAAAATGTTAAGAATGTTATGGAAACTTCCTTGACCTCCTCAAAACAACGAACAAGAAACTAAAAGAATGGAGAAACTTAGAATTCTCTTGGTGGGGACGCATAAATATAATAAATGCATACATCAAACCCAGATGGCTGCATTTGTTTCAAATGATTCCCCAGACAATTTTAGATCCCTGGCTAAAACTAGTGCAAAATAGTTTCGACTGCTTTATCTGGCAGGGAAAAAAAACAAGAATAGCCCAAGAATTATTATCAAGCAAAATTAAAAATGGTGGGGTAGATTTCCCAGATATAAGAAGTACATACCAAGCAAGCATAATTGCCCATATGGCCAGAAATCAGAACAACAGAAATCTACAGACTAGAACTGGAGTACACTGGATTAATTTCTATGGAACATTTATTATGGTCTTCGGCACCTCTTAAAGACAATAAATCCCTGAAACTCCAAATCCTATCCCATCTGATATATTCATGGTAAAAGATAAAAAAAGAAATAGGTTTGGAGAACAAGATTCCACTCTTTGCTAATATACTCTGGAATGAAATATTCAATATCTAAATCTGAATAACTGGGAAAAAAAAGGTATCAATACGATTGCACAATTAGTTACCATGCAATCCGTGAAGGGCTTTGAAGACTTGTAAAGAGAATTTAATCCTGGTTTCAACAAGACTACACAAGATGTATCCAGCCATCTTGTCGATATGCTGGCGTTGTGACAAGTCCCAAGGTACCTATCTCCACATATGGTGGGGATGCGCAGAACTAAAAAAAGTATGGAAAACTATCTTTGATTGGCTGGACAGACAATTTAAAATATCAATAATCTGAACACCAGAAGCTACCCTCCTCACTCTCCTAGACTGGTCCAGATATAAAAAAGAAGAATATTCTTTAATAGTTCATACCTTTCTCGCAGCGAAGATCTCAATTGCAAGAAACTGGAAATCATGCATCTGTCCTATGTGGCCTGCAATTAAAAAACAACAAACATCAGATAGAAATGGAGAAAGGAATAAGTACATCAAATACCCAATTTGTCTTATACAAAAAAAATAGCAAGTCATCTATAAAGAGATCAATAATGCACAAATAGCCAGATCTCTAGTTGTAAGCCCTAACTCTTTCCCCCTGCCTGCTCACTCGGTAAATAGTTGCTTGTTTGTGATTAAATTAATGTATGTATGTTTTTGTGCATAGATAAATATACTAATCATAAGAATTCCTAAGTTTAATAAATGAAATAACAATGTGGAAAAAAATTTTTGATGCAAAATGACGAAAAACTAGACATTTACTGATTTTTTTTTTTTAAATCTAGCTTTGATAGGCTCATATCTGAGATCATGATGAAAAGGCACTCACTACAATCTTGTCCTGTCTTTAGGACTATAATAAAGCGGAGTTCAATTACAAGTTAGTATAGATAACATCTTTGTAGACCAGTCAGTGTTCGCAAAAGCCAGTAAGGTATTGGCATGCATAAAGAGGAGTTTTAAATCACGAGATGAAAATATCATTTTACCTCTTTATAAAGCAATGGTGAGGCCTCATCTTGAATATGCAGTGCAATTCTGGGCAACAGTTTTTAAGAAGGATGTTATAGAGAAGTTAATTAGAGGAATGGAGAACTTTACTTATGAAGAAAGACTTGTTTTCACTTGAAAAGAGACGTCTAAGAGGGGATCTGATCACATTGTGTAAATACATATACCGATAAGCGTGTAAATTGTGTAAATACATATACCGATAAGCAGCTCTCTAGTGATCTATTCACTTAGAGGTCTCTACAAAAGACACAGGTTCACCAGTTGAGACTTGAGGAAAGGAGATTTCAGCATCAGCATAGGAAAGGGTTCTTCACAGTAAGAACAAGAAGAATATGGAATTATCTGCCAAAGGATGTTGTATTTATGTTAAGCATAACATATTGTGTTATTGGCAAGTTGATCCAGGGAGTAGTCTGATTGCCGCTATGGAATCAAGAAATAATTTTTACCCTTGTTGTGGCAAAATTGGTAATTGTCCCAAGTAGGGTTTTTTGCTTTCTTTTGGATCAACTTTAGAAGATGGTATGTGTGAAAGACTGAACTCGATGGACTGAAGTATTTTTTCAGCCTACTATATTATACTATACTACAAGTTTGCTCCATAACCATTGACAGTTACACCTAAAATGACAAGGTTCTGAAACAAAATGATTGACAAGATTAATTAAACCAAGATACTAAGGTTTATAACATATAATGTAGAACAAAAAAGGAGTGATATAAGCGCTTGATTATACAAATGAGTTTAAGGTGTGCTGCAACCTCAACACACGGACCTTATATAACATATATGATTCCTAATATTTCTTATCTTACAATAACAATGTTTATTGAGTTAATTGAATGTGCTCTCTCTACCGTACAATGGTTCACCTATCTCCTAGTCTGACTCACTAGATGTCTTTCACTTCAAATATGTCTTTCACTTTAATAGCAAGTAAATTGGTTATGTTTGCCAACTTCAGCATCTTAATCTCTGTATTAGTTTCCCCTCTTCCTTTTTAGCTTTACTTTTGTTGTTGCTGGTAATATATAGTTGTGTGAAGAATAAAGTACACCCTCTTTGGTTTTACATATAAGAGCATTATAACAATCATCTGTTCCTTAGCAGGACTAAAAAAAATAGGTAAGTACAACCGCAGATGAAAAGCCCATTACTTATTACACTGTGTCATAATTTATTCAACAAAAGTAAAGCCAAAATGGAGAAGCCATGTGTGGAAAACTAAGTACACCCTTACTGCTTCCAACAGACTTAAGAGCAGACAGGTGCTGCTAATCAAAAGCCATTCATAAATGGATCATCAGTAAGTGTCACCGCCTCTATAAAAGCTGACATTTTAGCAGTTTGCTGGTCTGACAAGGACAAGGAGGGAAGACATCAGCAATGCTCTTAGAAAAGCAATTGTTGCTGCCCATCAATCTGAGAAGGGTTATAAGGCCATGTCCAAACAATTTAAAGTCCATCATTTTACTGTGAGATTATTCAAAAGTGGAAAACATTCAAGACAGTTGCCAATTATCCCAGGAGCCTAATTAGTTTCCCCTCTTCCTTTTTAGCTTTACTTTTGTTGTTGCTGGTAATATATAGTTGTGTGAAGAATAAAGTACACCCTCTTTGGTTTTACATATAAGAGCATTATAACAATCATCTGTTCCTTAGCAGGACTAAAAAAAATAGGTAAGTACAACCGCAGATGAAAAGCCCATTACTTATTACACTGTGTCATAATTTATTCAACAAAAGTAAAGCCAAAATGGAGAAGCCATGTGTGGAAAACTAAGTACACCCTTACTGCTTCCAACAGACTTAAGAGCAGACAGGTGCTGCTAACCAAAAGCCATTCATAAATGGATCATCAGTAAGTGTCACCGCCTAATAAAAGCTGACATTTTAGCAGTTTGCTGGTCTGACAAGGACAAGGAGGGAAGACATCAGCAATGCTCTTAGAAAAGCAATTGTTGCTGCCCATCAATCTGAGAAGGGTTATAAGGCCATGTCCAAACAATTTAAAGTCCATCATTTTACTGTGAGATTATTCAAAAGTTGCCAATTATCCCAGGAGCCTAATCTTAGACTCTACAGGCCTCAGCATATTAAATGTTAAAATTCAAGACAGTACAGTTAGAAAATTCAGAACAAGTATGGTTTGTTTAGAAAGGTTGCCAGGAGTTGCTTCTTAAAAAGAACATGGCAGCATGGTTTAGATTTGAAAAGTTGCATCTAAACAGACCCCAAGACTTCTGGAACAATATGCTTTGGACAGACAAGCCCAAAGTAGAGATGTTTATCTATAATGCACAGCGCCACTGTCACAGAAGCCTCCATGCTATGGGTTCCTGGAGGGGCATGAGTGCCAGGCTCCTTCCTACATACTATGGGCCCTGGTACGGAGTGCCATGTTTAACAAAGTACAAGAGACTCTAAAGACTGTGGAGCTTGGAAATAGATTTGGGGCGCCTGCATTTTGGGAGGGGGTTTATGTGTGGTGTTAGTCTCCATCGGGTCAGGACTTACAGGACAGAGACCTCCATGGCCAGTATGTGCACCTGGATCTGAAATCCAGCAGGTTTCAGCCAGAAGTCAGGGAACTGCCCATGTTTACCGTCCTCCCCACATACTACAATAGCAGCCCCCTACTGGGCTGATGTGCCTGAGTGCAAACACTGAGCTGTGTGCAAAGGAGGACCTGATGGAGAACTGTGTGTGGTTTTTGCTATTGTATGTAAATTACCCCCTTGTACTGTTTAAATACTGGTGTGTTTCCAAATATAGTCATTGTTTTCCCCTCGGCGTTGGTTCTGTCTGATGCTTGGGGTGGGCTGCTACGGTACTTTATTGTCCTTTTCAGGACAATAACCTCACTGTGTAGCTAAGCTTCGGCTAGCCACAATGCCAGCGCAGCTCCTGGGCAGCGGCGTCTCCTCTTCGCTCTTCAATGCTGGTTCTGTCTGGTGCTGAAGGAGTTAATCACTGGTGTCCTGGCAGGAGCAAGCAACATTTGGCGGGAGTACCCAGTCTGGGTACAGGACGTCCCATCACAGCCACCTTTGGCGAAAACCAAATACAGCATATCAGCACAAACAGCTCATACCAACTGTCAAGCACGATGGTGGAGGGCTTGCTTTTGGCTTGTTTTGCAAACACAGGGCCTGGGAACCTGGCAGTCATCGGGTCGACCATGAACTCCTCTGTATACCAAAGTATTCTAGACTCAAATGTGAGGCCATCTGTCCAACAGCTAAAGCTTGGCCAAAATTGAGTCATGCAACAGGACAATGATCCCAAGAAACAGCAGAATGGCTGAACTGAAGCAACATTGTGAAGAGTGTGCCAAAATTACTCTACAACGATGTGAGAGACTGATAAAGTCATACACAAAACTATTACTTTATTGATGCTAAAGGTGGTACTACAAGCAATGGAATCATAAATTAAGATTGCACGCATACAACTACAGAAAACAGAATTTATGCTCTGCAAAATGAAATTGAAATTCTATTCCCAAAGAAAAAGAAGCTGGCACAAAGCTGACCAAACAATTAAGAGAACATGTGAATAACAAAAATGCCTATATATAAATTCCTAATGGGAATAAACTAATACATTTGCAAGATATCACAGATAAGTTTGCGAGTTGTTATGAAAAATATATATTTAAAAGATTATCCGGCAACCTTCTCTTAATGCTATTACTAATTTCATATCTGCTTTGCACCTTCCCCAATTAGATCTCACACCGAAGAGATCAACAAAACAATTACAAATTCAAAACCAAATAAAGCTCCAGGTTCTGACAGCTTTACTAATGCATATTATATACATTTGTGCGATAAACAATAGTGTGTACATTTTTTTTACCACGGTATATATGCAAAGATCTTGGCAGATAGACTTGGTGATAACACTAGGAATTACTTATTTATATTATCTTCATGAATTTAAAATACCTACCTTGTTCTACCGCAGTGTGCAAACAAAACAAAAAAAAATTAGCTTCATTGAAGTTTCATGCAGCAGAGTCTTTTGCACTTGGATTGCCACAGTCATAGCAGTAACAGAACTTAATCAGAAGCACAAAGGTAATTATGACAGGCTTCCTTACTAAACAGGCTGCCCTCTATCCCTTCTTATATATGTATTGAAGCCCCTGGTAAAACAAATAAATTAGAACCACAATATACCAGGTATCAAGATATCCCCCAAATTAGGATTATTTGCAGATGATATTGTTCTCACGCTAACAAATCTATTAATCTCATTACCTAATCAGCATACCTTTCTTCTCCAATATGGCCACTTATTATACCACAAAATTAATATTTTATATATCAACCCCCTTGGAAATCTTATCACTGGAGAAATACATCTCTTACATATTTAGGGAAACAGATTCCCGGTGATCCTAACCAAATTCACGAGTTCAACTTTACCAAACTATTGATTAAACAGGATCTCCAGACATGGTCCAAACTATATATCACATGGTTTGGGAGAATAGCATCAATCATAAACTTCAGTTCTACCAAACTTTTTATACATTTTCCAAGCAATCTCGGCTGAGATCCCAAGACCTCTATTACACATATTACAAAAATGTATAACAAATTTTGTATCCTACAAAAAAGCCCTAGACTTTCCATGGCCATAATTTAATGACCAAACAAATGAGGAGGGCCTTGGTTCTCAAACTTCCACATATATCATACATTTATATCATACATTTTAGCACAATCAATATTGTGCCACTCAAGACTGAACTCTTTGCTATGGCTAGATATAAAAAATAATAATGCATACTGTGACAGAATATGTGGCACAGTCATTTATGAAAGTTATATTAGACCTGCTTTGGTCAACAGTAGCCTGCTTTTTGGCAATTAAAAAATGTCCCAGGGAAAGATGTAGAATTTCTTACCTGGGAATTTCTGTTCCTTGTCTGTTTCCAGGTGGCACCAAGGAGAGATGTCTTCGACCTTCAAGAATGTCAGGGACTCTATAAAAAAAAAAACGAACCTCCCCCTTATCCACAGAAGAAATGCAAACAAAATTAATGTATTTGGGGGGAGAAAAGTTGCACCTTCCACCTGGAAATGGTCAAGGAAAAGGAATTCCCAGGTAAGAATGCTACATTTCCTTGCCATTCCAGGTGGCACCAAGGAGAATGAGCAAGAGAGGAATAGGAGAACAGCTTGTTGAAGGACCCTGAGGCCCGAACTTAGCATCTTCAGCAGCCATGAGGTCGAGACGGTAATGCTTGGTGAAGGTGTGGAAATTCTTCCAGGTGGCAGCCTTGCATACGACAGAAGGGTTTAGGATTACTGCCAGGGACAAGCCTTAATACTTAAATATTTCCCTTTCAGAATCCATGTCGTAAATTTGAGACAATCCGGGTTTGGATGGCAGACAGGTCCTTGCATAAGCAAGTCCTGAAGAGGAGGAAGATCTGTGAACCAGTTTGGCCAGTATGGAGCGGTGAGAACCTTCTCATCTTCTTTAGGACCCTGGAAAGGAGTGGAATAGGGGGAAATACATAAATCAGCGTGTAATCCCATGCCTGTGGCAAAGCCTCTAGTCCTCTTGGATGCCCCATGGGTGAGAGAGAAGTTCTTGACCTGCTTGTTGGTGTTTGATACCATCACGTCTATTTCAGGTGATCCCCATTTAGTACTGCCCCTGGAATGGAGGGGAGGTCTTCTATGGCCTGCTGTAACCAGATCTTGACATGTCTGGATGTAGCTGCCATTGCAATGGCTGGTCTGAAATTTGCCGCCGCAACCTCGAAGGCCCTTTTAGCTGCAGAGTCTGCCTTTTTATCCATGGGGTCTGAAACTCGAGGTGTCTTCCAGGGGAATAACAGTCTTTCCCCTGGCTTTAGCCACTGCTGCATCCACTCTGGGGCTGTCACATAGTTCAGAAATTCTTTTATTCAAACGGAAACAAGCACTTCATTCCATTTGAAGAGGAGAAGCTTCTGTCCGGATGTTTCCACTGGTCTGTTTTTTTACTATGGCCCTGAAATGGATCTACCTTAGTCCTCCTGCAGAGTTTTCCTGTTTCCACTGAAAAAAGTAATTTTCTTCGCTTATTCCCCCCCCCCTTCTTCCTCTGATGATTGAGGGAGAAAGGGTTCTGGATCTGAATTTCAGTCTTCCTCCTCTTCCTCTAGAATTTGCCCCATGAGGGAATGATCATGCCTGGGTGGTCCAAAAGTCTGTGCTTGGGCTTGATAGGTGCTGGCCATTGATTTAAAATAATCAAAGGTTGACTGCAATTTCCTTTTCAGGCAGTTAGCTCAGATGTGGAAGATCTAGTACAGTGGCTTGCTCTAGTACAGGACCCACTTAGTGTAGCAGAAGCATCGTGCAGGGTTTTATGGCATGAGGCAGACGCTTTATGTTTGTTTTTTCTTAAGGCTGTCCTTGGAGGAGAAGGGTCAGCTGCCGTATCAGTTTTATCTGTCATCTCGTTGGGACATGTGGTGACATATTATTGTTGTCAATATTTTTTTGCCAGTTGAAATATTCCTGTATCACATGTCTTTTGATATGTTAACGAGGGCACACCTCCAGTGATCTCACAAGCAATTCAATATGCCTGTTGAATGCAAAATCTTAGTTTAGTCTCTCTCTGCCCACCAACCTGCATGGATGGAGCAAGCTGTGGAGTGCTGGGTTATGTTGGGCCTTTTGGTTGCACGTTAGTCTTGGAAAGGGTTGCATTGTTTGTTTGCCACTCTATTGTAGGTTACTGTGTTTTTGCCTCTTATTAAATATCTGTTAAAGTAGACAAACCTTTGTGATATATTTTTATATTTGGTTTAACACCACAGGACACAGCTATTTCCCGGTACACAGCTCACGTAAGATCTTACCTTTACCTCCAGCATTGGTCCTTAAATGTCTACAGCGTTTAGGCTGAAAGTGGAAGTGCGCCCACAGGAATTCCCGCTACATTAGCAGTGACACACCGGAAGTGACGCGTACCGCCACCGCCATACCAGAGTTCAGGACGTTACTGCCTCCTCTGTGCTGTGTCCGCTTCCATCAGACCAACCCTCCTAGGTGGTGCAGGGGAGGAAGCGATACGGTAAAGGAAACAGTCTGCCAACCTTCTGCTTGGTCGCTGGATTGGCCCTTTACAGCGCCGTCAAAGGGCTGCCGTGTAAGCACTCGCTTAACCCGCCGGGGTGGCGGTGTGTACGGGGCTTCTTACAGTATCCCTCGGGGGTCCCTTAGTTCCTTCCTGAGTGAGGCAGGAAACTAAACTGGGGATTAGGAATGGAGGAGAGGTGTCCTCCTCTCACATCTCTCCTTGGTACCACCTGTAATGGCAAGGAAATTATATTGCTGGCAATTTGCAAATCGTGGTAAGGGTTGCTGGGGTGGAGTATCTGAAGAGCAGGGTGGGCCAGTGCTCCACTAATTGTTGTTAAATCCAGTCCAGAACTTGTAGTTGGGTCTCACATGTGGTTGATGAATTATCAGGCAATGTGTAAAAGGGGATCAGCCTGATGAAGCTGAGAGAAGCCATTGCTATGCCAGCTAGGAGAGCTAGTGGACTGAGGAGTGCTTTCTCTGTGTTTTGTTGTTGAGCTTTGATTTGGAGATAATCTGTTCATGTGTGTTGCAAGCACTCAAGCAAGAGCAAAGAATTGGTTTCTACTAAGTTACATAGTAACATAGTTCATAAGGTTGAAAAAAGACCAAAGTCCATCAAGTTCAACCTATATACATATTGTGTCCCTACTGTGTTGATCCAGAGGAAGGCAAAAAACCCTTATGAAGCAGATGCCAATTGCCCCATACCAGGGGGAAAATTCCTTCCCGACTCCAAATATGGCAATCAGAATAAATCCCTGGATCAACGTTCTGTCCCTATTAATCTAATATCCATAACTTGTAATATTATTGCTTTCAAGAAACACGTCCAGGCTCCTTTTGAACTCTTTTATTGAGTTTACCATCACCACTTCCTCTGGCAGAGAGTTCCATAATCTCACCGCTCTTACTGTAAAGAACCCCCGTCTGTGCTGGTGTAGAAACCTTCTTTCCTCCAGCCGTAGAGGATGTCCCCTTGTTATAGATACAGTCCTGGGTATAAATAGGTCCTGGGAGTGATCTCTGTACTGTCCCCTTATATATTTAGACATAGTTATTAAGTCCCCCCTAAGCCGTCTTTTTTCCAAACTAAATAACCCCAATTCTGATAATCTTTCTGGGTACTGTAGTCCTCCCATTCCCCTTATTACTCTGGTTGCCCGTCTTTGAACCCTCTCCAGCTCCACTATATCTTTCTTGTACACTGGTGCCCAGTACTGTACACAGTATTCCATGTGTGGTCTGACTAGTGACTTGTACAGGGGTAGAATTATTTCCTTGTCGTGGGCATCTATGCCCCTTTTGATGCACCCCATGATTTTATTTGCCTTAGCAGCAGCTGCCTGACACTGGTCGCTACAGGTAAATTTACTGTTAACTAAAACTCCTAAGTCCTTTTCCATGTCAGTCGTCCCCAGTGTTTTCCCATTTAATACATATTCCCAGCCTGGATTTTTCTTCCCCATGTGCATAACCTTACATTTATCTGTGTTGAACCTCATCTGCCACATCCCAGCCCAAGCCTCCAACCTATGCAGATCCATTTGTAATCGTGCGCTGTCCTCTATTGTGTTAACCACGTTACAGAGCTTAGTATCGTCTGCAAAGATTGATACTTTACTATGCAATCCCTCTACAAGGTCATTAATAAATATATTAAAAAGAATAGGACCCAAAACTGACCCCTGTGGTACCCCACTAGCAACAGTCACCCACTCAGAGTATGTACCATTAATAACCACCCTCTGTTTCCTATCACTGAGCCAGTTACTTACCCACATACACACATTCTCCCCCAGCCCAAGCATTCTCATTTTATGTACGAGCCTTTTATGTGGCACCGTATCAAATGCTTTGGAAAAATCAAGATATACGACATCCAGCGATTCACCCCGATCCAGTCTTGAGCTCACCTCCTCATAAAAGCTGATCAGGTTAGTTTGACAGGACCGATCCCTTGTAAACCCATGCTGATATGGAGTCATACACTTATTTTCATTGAGATACTCCAAAATAGCATCTCTTAGGAAACCCTCAAACAGTTTACACACAACAGAAGTTAAACTAACAGGCCTATAATTCCCCGGGTCACTTTTTGTCCCCTTTTTGAATATTGGCACAACATTTGCTATGCGCCAGTCCTGGGGAACAGACCCTGTCACTATAGAGTCCTTGAATATTAGAAATAGGGGTCTGTCTATTACATTACTTAACTCCCTTAGAACGCAGGGGTGAATGCCATCTGGACCTGGTGATTTGTCTATTTTGATTTTTTTTAGGCGGCACTGCACTTCTTCCTGGGTTAGACAGGCGACATGTACTGGGGCATTTATCTCATCCTGCTGTATATTACCTGGCATTTCATTTTCCTCTGTGAATACAGCAGAGAAGAATATATTTAATAGATTAGCTTTTTCCTGATCCCCGTCTATAACTTCTCCCTCATTACTTTTTAAGGGGCCAACGCTTTCATTGTTAACCTTTTTACTATTTATATAGCTAAAGAACATTTTGGGGTTTGTTTTACTCTCTTTGGCAATTAGTCTTTCTGTCTCCAATTTTGCTGCTTTTATCTGATTTTTACATATTTTATTTTTTTCCCGATAGCTTTTTAGTGCTTCCTCACTGCCTTCCTGTTTTAGTAGCTTAAATGCCTTTTTTTTGCCATTTATTGCCCCCTTTACATTTTTATTTATCCACATTGGTTTTCTCTTGTTCCTGACTCTTTTATTCCCATACGGTATGTACCTTTCACAGTGAGAATTTAAGATATTCTTAAAAATCTCCCATTGAGCGTCTGTACTCTTGTTTTTGAGGACATTTTCCCAATTTACAGTGTTAAGGGCTTCTCTTAGTTGATCAAACTTTGCCCTCCTAAAGTGCATAGTTCTTGTGGCTCCTCTAAGAGTTCCCTTATTGAAGGACAAGTTATAATGCATCATATTGTGATCACTATTTCCTAGATGTCCCCTGACCTGCACATTAGTTACTCTGTCAGGTCTGTTGGTTAATATTAAGTCCAGTAGGGCGCCCCCTCTGGTCGGGTCCTGTACCATTTGGGACAGATAATTATCCTTACTTATAGTCAGAAACCGGTTTCCTTTATGAGATTCACAGGTCTCGGTTTCCCAGTTTATGTCGGGATAGTTAAAGTCCCCCATAATAACCACCTCATTGTGATTAGCTGCCTTGTTTATTTGCTTTAATAATTGATCTTCTGCTGCTTCCATTATATTTGGTGGCTTATAGCAAACCCCGATCAGTATTTTATTATTTTTCTTTCCATATATTTCTACCCATAATGACTCCACATTATCATTTCCCTCACATATATTCTCCCGCAGTGTGGCCTTTAGGCTGGACTTTACATAAAGGCAAACTCCTCCCCCTTTTCGTTTTTTCCGATCCTTCCTGAATAGACTATACCCCTGTATGTTAACCGCCCAGTCATAGCTATCATCCAACCATGTCTCTGTTATACCCACTATGTCATAATTTTCTTCAGACATTATTAACTCCAGTTCGTCAGTTTTATTGGTCAGACTTCTGGCATTAGTAAGCATACAATTTAGAGGTGTATGGTTTTTTCCCCTATGAAGCCTATCCCTATTAACTATTCTAACCCCTCCCTCTGCTCCACCCCCAGGTACATTTATAAGCCCCAGCTCTCTATCTACACTATCTTCCCCTTCTATATTGTAGTTTCCCTCCCCCCCTTTCCCTAGTTTAAACACTCCTCCACCCTTCTGACCATCTTCTCCCCAAGCACAGCTGCACCCTCCCCATTGAGGTGCAGCCCGTCCCTACCGTAGAGCCTGTATCCGACAGAGAAGTCGGCCCAGTTCTCCATGAACCCAAACCCCTCCTTCCTACACCAGCTTCTGAGCCACTTGTTTAGCTCCCTAATCTCCCGCTGCCTCTCTGGTGTGGCACGTGGTACAGGTAATATTTCAGAAAATACTACCTTGGAGGTCCTTGCCTTAAGCTTGCTACCTAAGTCCCTGAAATCATTTTTAACGACACTCCGCCTCCCTCTCACTTTGTCATTGGTGCCAATGTGCACCATGACTGCTGGGTCTTCTCCAGCCCCTCCCAGTAATCTGTCAACCCGATCCGCGATGTGCCGAACTCGAGCGCCAGGCAGACAACACACTGTTCGGCGATCCCGGTCTTTGTGACAGATCGCCCTGTCTGTCCCCCTAATAATTGAGTCCCCCACTACCAGCACCTGTCTGGCCTGCCCTGCGCTCCTCCTTCCCTCCTTACTGGAGCAGACACCCCTCTGGTGGTCAGAGGCAGTGACTTGCTGCAGTACTGCTAACTCTGAACTAACATCCCCCTCATCTGCCAACCGGGCAAACTTGTTATATCCACTGATGTTTATTCTCACCAAATAAGCATTGAAACTGAGCTGGATGGTAGCATGGTCTAGCTCTTGGAGAAGATGGCAGCAAATGGAGTGAGCCCTGCAATGTAAGTGTTAACAACAGCATTCAGAGCTGTTTGTCGTTGAAACTCGGGGGCTCTTATCAGATGCGGTAAATCAGTCACCTCAGCCGAAGTCCTTGACTTTTTCAGGAAGAAAGACACACCTTGATGTGGGCCTTGGGAGTGTGGAAGATGCAGGCCCCAGTACACAAAGTCACATTGCAGACCTCAAGGCATGCATGCTCACAATCAAAAAGAAGCTGCAATCAGACCTCAAGGTCGGAATCTCCGCTATCTCGGCAGACATAGCTACGTTAGAATCTTGGATAAGCCAGCTAGAAGACAGGGATATATAAAGCCAAAATAAAGAAGCAAAGGCTCAGCACTCAAATGATAAGGTGAGTTTATTTCACACAGGCCTGTGTAAAATAAACTCACCTTATCATTTGAGTGCTGAGCCTTTGCTTCTTTATTTTGGATTTATTGAGGGACTTGGTGGTACCCTGGCTCGTGCACCATTTTACTGCTGAGTGCTGCATTCCAACCTTTCTTTTTGTGAGGGATATATAAAGGACACTAGAAACCTCTTTTAACTTTTTTTTCAAAATATATTCAAAGTAACAGTGCCCTATTTAATTCCCGATTAAGTCCTGCCAGATGCAGGGCATTAAATTCTAGGATCCAAACAAATATGCCCTTCTATCTCCTCCTCTTTTGTTTAAGGGAAATGCTTCTAAATCCTTACCAATTTAAGGTAACTAGGGGGAGCTGTGTCTGGCTTCTGCATAGTGAACCACCATGGCATTGACTTTTTCTTTGTCACCTGTTACGAATGGCTGATTACTAATACGATATTTAAGGGGTTGAGTAGTGCACCCTATGTAAAATCTTGGACATGTAAACATGTATACTACGTGATCTGTATTACATGTGATGTACTGTTTAATATAAATTGTATTACCATGATAAGGGTGATTAATGTATTTAAAACTGCGAGTATGTTGACACTGGATACAGTGTCTACATTTAAAGTTACCAATTGTTACCTTTTTTCTTTTGAACGGAGTCTATATCACTACAAACCAGCTTATTTCGAATGTTAGGTCATCTTTTATAGGCCATATTGGAAATATATCCTTTTAGTTTGGGTTCTAAGCATAAAAGATGTCAGTGTTTATATAGAATGTGGTTTATTTGGGGGACTTAATGGAGAAATGGATCTTTTGTCTTTCTCTTAATTCCTGATCCTTTCTAGCACTTGAACAGGCCACCAGGTGGTGGATATCTGAGTTTGTGAATTTTCGGGAATAATTGGAGGGGGTGTGGTGAGATGAAAACATAATTTGTCACTTTTTTTTCCAAAAAGACATCTATTTTTGATTTTATATGCCTCCAACTGATAATAGTACTGAGTGTCTTCTAATTGGCGGTGGCATTCAATCATGTAATCTGAGGTATTCAGGAGGACTAGGGCACCCCTTTTTATCCGCTGGTTAAAATGTTATTTCTCTGAGATTTTGGTCTATTGTGTTTGTACTATTTGACTTCTTTTCTAGTGGTCTTTTCCACTAGTCACTGGTCTATTCTCTTTCTTACTAGCTTCTGCTAGGTCTCTCTGTTCTCACCTCTAGCTCCTGGTACCTGACAATGGCTTTTCCCCCACCTCTGACACTACGCTTCCCCAACCCCATCACCATTGAGGTGTCACACAAAGTGAATGGACTTCTCTCACCCCATAAACGAAGGCTGGCAATCCGACATTATCTCAGAACAGAGGCCGATATCATTCTCCTCCAGGAAACACAAACTCAGCATCCCCGTAAAGGTTTTTTACTCCCATACATTTTCACTCCACTGCAGCAGACAAGCATAACAGGGTTTCAATACTGATTCAAAAGCGCCTGCACTTTAGCTTTCTTAAATCAACAAATCAATCTATCTCACTCCGAGGGCAGATATTGTCGACTGGATCACCCGATCCACGACCAGTCGATTACCATAGTAAATGTCTATGCACCAAGCCCATCAAACTCCAAATTCTTCTATGAGTTGGCTCAAATTCTTCTCACTGCACGGGTGTCTTTCAGTAGGCCAAGACTGTAATAGTCAGTCCCAGACTGAACTATTTCTTAGTCAATCAATCTATGCTTCTCACAGTAATATCCTGGAAACTACATGAGGTATCCTGGTCAGATCACGCAGAACTTTTGCTGTCTGAACTACAGCCTCCTAACCTCCAACCCTTCTGGCATCTCAATGACTCTCTGCTGTTAGATCCAGAAGTCAAAGCATCTATTAACCAGTCCATCATTGATTACTTTTAAAACAACCTAGACTCCTGAGCCATCCTCAGTGGGCTTTTTTGGCAATTGCCTCTAACAAGCGGAAGAAAACACTACTAACTATAAAAGATCTGATGACATACATTAACTCGGTACAAGACACCCATAAGCAGTAAGGAGATTGAAATATCCTTCAAGATGATGGCCACTCAAGGTCAACTGTATCTGTTTCTAACCTTGGATTCCACTTAGATACACTTAAGAATAAGACAGATGTTATGATGGCAAGAAAGCTAAGGAATCTTATTACTTCCCGCACCATGCAGGCAATCAAGACTAAGTCAGGCTGTTTGACCCACAACTCCTAATCAATTTCTACCAGGTTTGCGGAATATTATGCCCACTTGTATAATGCTTAGAAGAACTGTTACACCTTCTCCGTGTACCAGGACCGTGTAAGCCTTCAACCCTTTCATTTGCGCAAACAACTCTCAATTAAACCATTACCATGGAGGAGGTTGAGACAGCACTATAAGTACTATAAGTCACGTGTCTTCTCCCACATGTTACTGGGTTGTTCAATTTATACATGCTCTGAGATGCTCCGCCTTCCCAGGATATTCAGAAAACTATGATAGTTATGATACCCAAGGATGGCAGGGGCCCTTCCCTTTGTACAAGCTGTAGACCCATCTCTCTTATCAATATAGATCTAAAGCTATTTGCTAGGGTCCTGGCCTTGATCGAATCAATTTATGTCAACTCTAATTCACCCAGACCAGGTTAGGTTTATACATGGGAAGGAATCCATGGACAATATTCAACACACGTTGGGCCTGGTACATTTGTTTCAGAGGTCCAAAATGCCCATGATGCTCCTCTCCCTAAACTCTGAAAAGGACTTCGACCAAGTGGCCTGCGGGTATCTGTGGTTTACCATGTGTGCCTTTGGGCATGGAGACCCTTCTTGGTTGGCACTCAGGCACTATACACACATCCAACAGCTATTGTGGATGTTGGTATTTTCTGTGCTAGGCCCTTTTCCATCCTTGGTGGCATCCAGCAAGGCTGCCCTCTTTGTCTTTGTGCTGGCCAGTGAATCTGAATTTCCCCCCAGGTTATTGCACTCGTTCTTTCGGCTGACAACTATTGGGGATCTAATTCACAGAAACAAACCATTTACCCTACAACAAATTCAGGCTCTTCATCATATGCCTGCATCTGAACTGTTTCAGTTTCAACTTTAAATACCGATCCTCACCAGTGTACGAACGCAAGTGGGAAGCGGACCTGGGTCAAGCCATGGAGTCCTCGGAGTGGGCTACCATATACAAAAATGTCTGGAAAGTTATGACCTGCACAATTGTACAAGAAAATTGCTTTAAGGTCTTTATCATATGTTTCCGACCCACTCTCCACTCTCCTTTCGAGACTGCTACTCCACATGTGGGGGTCATATGATAAAATTCCCTTTCCTCATACGTTGAGGTTAGAATAGTATCAAATATTCTATACTCTGCCCTTGAGTTTTTTATGCCCCAGGTGCATTACCTTTCATTTATCCACATTAAATGCCAGTTGCCACAGCTCTGACCATTTTTCCAGTTTACCTAAATCATTTGCCATCTGGCTTATACTTTCAGGAACATCAGCCTTGTTGCAAATTTTTGTGTCGTCAGCAAAAAGACCTTACCTTACCATCAAGACCTTCTGCAATATCGCTAATAAAAATATTAAAGACAATGGGTCCAAGTATAGATCCCTGGGGTAACTCACTGGTAACAAGCTCTTGCTCTGAATATACTCTGTTGACTACAACCCTCTGTTTTCTGCCGCTGCCTAATCCATTCAACAATATTGGGATCTATACTCAGAGATTGCAGTTTATTGATAGGTCTTCTGTGTGGGACAGTGTCAAAAGCCTTACTGAAATCCAGATATGCAATGTCTACTGCACCACCTTGATCAATTACTTTAGTCACCCAATCAAACAAATCAATAATATTAGTTTGGCATGATCTTCCTGAGGTAAACCCATGTTTTAGATCTTGAAAGCTATGTGTAAGGCACGTACCGCCCGGCGTACGGTACGTGCCATTCAAGGTCCGGGACTTACCTCCCGTGGCAGACCGCGTCTGCTCGTGACAGGCTCCCGGTCCCTGTCGCCGGCTCGGGCAATCTGTTCTTCACTCCCCGCGTCCACGCGGGGAGCTGGGGGACACGCCGGCGACGCGGCTCTGGTCCCCACGGAGGGGGCGGCGCTCCAGCACGCCGCCCTAAGTTCCTCTCCTCCTGCTCACAGTATGCAGGGGGAGGAGTGGGGAGAGAGGCTTCCCCTGGTGCCGTCTCACAGGAGAGAGATGGTTGGGGGCGGAACCGAGGGCGGAGATCCAGGCGTGACGTCAGACGCCACGTCTGGGATCTCAATAAAACCCTCAAGCTCCCTTATGTCGGCGCTCAGATATTCTGAGACGCTCTGTGCCCTACACAGCGTCTCCTGTACTGTGCTCCTTCACCTATTTGTTTCCTGATTTGATCTGTTACCTGACCCTTGCCTGTGACCTGTTTATGCTACCCTGCCGCCTGGACCTGACCCTTGCCTGTGACCTGTTTACGCTACTTCGCCGCCTGGACCTGACCCTTGCCTGTGACCTGTTTTCGCTACTTTGCTGCCTGGACCTGACCCTGGCCTGTTACCTGTTTATGCTATTTTGAGTACTGCCTCTACCTGAGTTTTCTACTGTGTCCTCTGGACTATTCTGGTTACCTCCAGTAGTCCTGCATTCTGGGCTCCTTCTACCCTGCTAAAACAGACACTTGCTGGTGTCTGATACTATGTGACAATCCCCATATCCTATTTGAAGCTAGTCAATTTCAGCTGGTCAGTTTACCCCTGTCAGACCTTATATGTTTGAAAATGAGACAGCCCAGGGTATTTCAAATACTGGTATTTCAACTCTTTCCAGGCAAAAATTCTACTACCAGCTGTAGTCAAAATTTGTATTTTTTTTTTGTCACACACATATGTTGTATATGTAACTGTCAAACAACACCCCAATATGTGTTCAGCAACATCTCCCGAGTACAGTGATAACCCCCATGCATGGGTTTGTCATGGTTATTTGCGAGGTAAAAGTCCTCCTTCACTGGTCTTAGTCCATTTTCATAGTTTATACATTTATTTTTGTTTAACAGTTGTACCATGCTATGGTTGCACTGTATCTTTTAAAATCTCATGCTATTACTACGTGACCAGACCAGATTAAAGTCACCTCCTTGAACGTGAGAGGGCTCAATGAGCCAGAGCAAAGGTCTCGTCTGTGACGCCAACTTGTGTAATGCATACATGGACTTGCTACCTGGTAGAGATGGTATGACCAATTTCAGCATGAGAGGGGTTAATTCAATTGTATAGGCATGTGGTGCCAAAAGGTCTTATAACATGAATTTGTCTTTTGAAGCTGGGACTCCAACCAGGGCCCTCTGCAAGGTGTGAAATGTTACAGAAGAGGTGCCGCTATGTCTACTTGCTGAGTAATCCACCATATGCCTGTATCCCCTCATAGATAGTGAATCCTGTTGATATGCTAAGTGAACACTAGCAGTCAGGAAAAACATTTCTTCCAGGGTCATATCCAACACATACATAAATAATAACCCACACCACACGAGGGGGAGGTCACTTATGGTTTCTATAAGTTCACCTTCCCTCTGCTTATACCACCTCTGGGCGAGCTTGGTACCTCGAGATGAAATGAAAAAAGAATACATTTACTGATGGGAAATTGGTCAGTGTGCTTACTAGAGGCCAGGATCTAATTTTGAGTAAGTCGCCATCTTTCCTTGCCGAAGTCCTACGGACAGAAAAACTTTACCATCCAATTGAGTAATTAGGTTTTCTGTAATTTCTCCTTTTTATTTTTATCTGGTGTAAAAAATCTGTTTATCATCTTTTTTGTATGCACTGTGACAATTTTTTGTTCATAATAAATATTCCTTTATTAAGTTCTGCCTTTGTCTGGTAAAGACTCAGTTACCTGATTAGACCAATTTATTGGTAATTTGAAATCACATAATTATTGTGTTAAAGTATATTGTGTGGGTTCGCTTGGGGGACCAAGGCACCCCATTTATAACTTGCCTTGGTGGTGGCAGCGTTATGATATTAGTTATATCATTATAGTTAATTGTGGGTGGTATTAAGGGTGGATATTTTTATTTTTATCACTATTTCCGGTCTAGGGCAGACAGATTTTAACCATTTTACCACCAGAACCAAGTCATGCGCACACTTGGAGTAGGGTGCGTTCGTGACATTGTCTACTTACTGAACTTTAAGTTTCTTAAAACTCGTATTGCTTACATTCAAGAAACCCATTTTAGACTGAATAGGGAGCTGAAACTTACCAATAAATATTACCCCACCTCCTTGACTTCTAGCTCTCCCGGTTAAGGAACTGAGGGTGTTAGGCTAGGTTTCCACTTGGGTTTTTGTCCTGCGTTTTTTGTCTTGATGAAAAACGCCAAGAAAACTGCCACTGCATTTTTCTGCGTTTTGGCGTTTTTTTCTGGAGTTTTTTCTGGCGTTTTAGCCTTTCTGTGGAAATTGCTTTTTTTGACCTTAGGCAGTTTTTCCAGCCTTTACAAGTTAGAAGTTTCACCCAGCTAAAAGGGATTAGGATAAATGGCAAGTATCTGCCCCCTGATGTCATTTACTTGGTAGAGTTCTACTTAAACGCCCCGGCGGACCCTTTTGTCACTTTTCTGTGGTTTGTAAGGCATGCTTTATTCCGAATGTCTGCTCCTCTAGGAAGATTGGCCCCAAATGATGGTGCAAATTGTTTGCTGTTGCTTTTGGCACTCAGGATCCAGTTGATGCGTCGCGTATGTTTGTTTGTAATGTCATGTTTGTTCCAAATGGTGTAGAATTCAATATGAACTTTGTTTTGTGTGAAACTGTTTGTTTCCAGCCTATTTCTCGTAGGACACACAGATACTGGGTCCATCCTCTGCATTGTAACTGTGGAAAAAACGCCATAAAAAACGCCAAGGCAATAAACCCACATGGCTTTTTCATGGCGTTTTTTCTCTCCCATAGACTTCTATTGGAGAAAAACGCCAAGATTTCCTTGCAAAAAACGCCAGAGTGTCAACATGCTGCGATTTTGAAAAACTGCCACAGAGCCCAAAAAAGCAGAAAAACGCCAAAGAGGACTGAAAAAACGCCAAACAAAAAAACGCCAAGTGGAAATGGCATTTTGCGATTTCCTATTGAAAAACAGCTAACATCTGGCTGCTGCGTTTTTCCACTAAAAAAAGCCAGGTGGCGCTATTGGCGTTTTTATGGGCGTTTTTAGCATAAAAAAACCAAGTGGAAACCTAGCCTAACTGTTCTCTTGTACAAATCGATCAATTCCCACCTATCTGGAAAGAGGGTAGGACATTATTTATTAAGGGTTTTCTAGGAGATCAAACACAACCCTTGCTAACATCTATGCTCCTAACCGTAATCAAATTCAGTTTCTTACCTCCCTTCTACATGAATTGGCCGATTTTTAGGAGGGGATGGTTGTACTCGGAGCAGACTTTAATATGGTTTCGACCCAAAACTTGACTGTTCCACTGGCAGGTCCAATATTCCCTTTTCAAAAATTAAAAAAAGTTAAACATGCCTTACACTTTAACCAATTAATAGATGTTTGGCGAGTACAGAACCCTCATTGTAAAGATTACTCTTTCTTCTCTCAGCACACCAGAAAAGATTTTTATATCCGACCACCATCTTGCTTCATTCTGATATTGGTACGGCCTCTTGGGGTGATCATGCTCCTGTCCATTTAATCCTACAGTTGTCTGATAATCCCTCTAAAACTTAGTCAAGTAGGCTGAATGAGAATTTGCTATCAAATCCCACATATGTTGCAGACCTGTCTACCCATTTATGAAATTATTTTTTAGATAACCCCTCTACTTCCTTGCCTATCCCTATGATATGGGAGGCGCATAAGTCATCAGGTGACACGTTATTCAACTTGGTTCCGTCTGAAAAAAGTTTGCTTTAGCTGAAACTTACCCAACAGATTGCCAGGCTTGAGTCTTCACATAAACTATCACTTTCAAAAGATACTCTCGCTCAGCTAACGACACTCAAGACACGTTTGGCCACACTAACATTCTAACACAGGATTTTACCTTATGACTTAGAAGCACTTCTATGAGTACGGTAATAAACCAGGCAAGTTACTGGCGAGAGCCTTACGTACAAAACGTCTGGCCTCGTATATTACTAAGATTAGGGACGATGACCATAAACTTTATGATTCAACAGAAGAAAGAAGCAATCTTGCAGAGTTCACTTGAGTCAGCTGTTTCCTGCATCTATTTTGACTCGATGGTGGTTGTCTTCAGTCCCTAAAGGCTTTTGGAAACAACGTGTGAATCAATGTTGTGCGTTTATGAATCAAAAGAAATGAGCATTAATACCAGCATTAATAAGTTACACTTGGTAGGGCACTGATTGATCAACGTCATTGGCCTAAACTTGGCACTTCCAAATGATATGATTACAGAATTATTTTTTAATTTTAGAATAATAATTTTATTTGTACCATGCTTTAATTTAGTAAGCTGCTGATTACTGATTAGTGACTCTTTTGATCTCACTGACCTAACCTTATCATCATCTCTATCACTAACAATATATGCCAACTCAACCTAACGCTATCATTTAATCATATCTATCATTATCACCATCCACCTTAACAGTATTGTCTAACATCAAACTCGTAGTCGCTAAATAATCCCTAAACTGATTGCAAGTTGGATTTGAATTGTCTGGAGACATGCTTGGCCAGTCCATCACCTGTACCCTCAGCTTCGTTAGCAAGGCAGTGGTCTTCTTGGAGGTGTGTTTGGGGTCGTTATCATGTTGGAATACTGCCCTGCGGCCCAGTCTCCATGGGAAGGGATCATGCTCTGCTTCAGTATGTCACAGTACATGTTGGCATTCATGGTTCCCTCAATAAACTGTAGCTCCCCAGTGCCGGCAGCACTCATGCAGGCCCAGACCATGACACTCCCACCACCATGCTTGACTGTAGGCAAGACACACTTGTCTTTGTACTCCTCACCTTGTTGCCGCTACACATGCTTGACACCATCTGAACCAAAAAAGTTTATCTTGGTCTCATCGGACCACAGGACATGGTTCCAGTAATCCATGTGTGCTTGTCTTCAGCAAACTGTTTGTGGGCTTTCTTGTGTATCATCTTTAGAAGTGGCTTCCTTCTGGGACGACAGCCATGCAGACCAATTTCATGCAGTGTGCAGCGTATGGTCTGAGCACTGACAGACTGACCCGCCACACCTTCAACCTCTGCAGCAATGCTGGCAGCACTCAAACATCTATTTCCCAAAGACAGCCTCTGGATATGATGCTGAGCATGTGCACTCATCTTCTTTGGTCGACCATAGCAAAGCCTGTTCAGAGTGGAACCTGTCCTGTGAAACCGCTGTATGGTCTTACCCACTGTGCTTCAGTCTTGGCAATCTTCTTATAGCCCAAGCCATCTTTATGTAGAGCAACAATTCTTTTTTTCAGATCCTCATAGAGCAAAAACACCATATTTAACACACCTGCTCTCCATTCACACCTGAGACCTTGTAACACTAATGAGTCATATGACACTGGGGAGGGGAAATGGCTAATTGGGCCCAATTTGGACATTTCCACTTAGGGGTGTACTCACCTTTGTTGCCAAGGTTTAGACATTAATGGCTGTGTGTTGAGTTATTTTGAAGGGACAGCAAATTTACACTGTTATACAGGCTGTACACTCACTAATTTACATTGTAGCAAAGTGTCATTTCTTCAGTGTTGTCACATGAAAAGATATAATAAAATATTTACAAAATGTGAGGGGTCTACTCACTTTTGTGAGATACTGTATATATATATATATATATATATATATATATATATATATAATGAATGTGTAATTATGCGTGTGTCAGCATGGATGTGTAATTGTGTGTGTGAGCATGAATGTGTTTACATATGTGTACCAGAGTGTATGTTGGTAGGGAGGCAAAAAATGCCACAGACAAGGTGTGAAGTTGGGGGTCCCCGGGGCAATTTTTGTACCAAGGCCCTGTGGTTTCTAGTGAAGCCCCTGATCCTGATATATATTCGCAAAATGTGAAAAGGTAGAAGGAAAGAATAAAATGTCATATTCCTATTAGATTTATGTTTATGGTGAGCCACCTAGAGGGGTAAGTAGGATGTCTTTGATATCCCCAGGCAATGTGCTTCCAGAGAATAAATAGTTTGTAGCAGTTATTTTATTTTTTAGAGGTAGTCGCCCCCCCCCACAAAAAAAATTATGAGGTGCCATTTTTTTTTTGTTTGCCTGGGCTAATTCATGCACACACATGATTTCATAGAAATAGAAACATAGAAAGTGACAGCAGATAAGAACCATTCAGTCCATCTAGCCTTATGCCTATCCCATGCTTGCTTAAACCCCTTCACTGTATTAACATCTACCACTCCTGCATCCATTACCCTTTCAGTAAAGTAATATTTCCTGGTGTTACTTTTAAACCTTTGCCCCTCTAGCTTAAAACTATGACCTCTTGTTGTGGTAGTATTTCTTCTTTTAGATACACTCTCTTCCTTTATCATGTTGACTCCCTTTAAATATTTAAATGTTTCTATTATATCCCACCCGTCACATCTTCCTTCAAAGCTATATGTGGTAAAATAATTTAAAATTTCCTGGTAAGTTTTATCCTGTAATTCATGAACCATTTTAGTAGCCCTTCTCTGAACTTTCTCCAACATATATCCTTCTGCATTATTTATCATTTATCCACATTAAATGCCTGTTGCCACAGCTCTGACCATTTTTCCATAATCATTTGCCATTTGGCTTATATATCCAAGAACATCAACCCTGCTGCAAATCTTTGTGTCATCAGCAAAAAGACATCCCTTTCCATCAAGACCTTCTGCATCATGACTAAATGTTATTACGTACTATTATGGGTCCAAGTACTGGACATGTAACACTAATACACCGCTTATATATGGTATCTACGTGCTCAGGAGAAGTGGTAGATGATTTTTTGTGTTTTCTTTCTTGATCCAGGTAGATTGGTATGCAACATGAATAGGTTGAAAAATAAACCTTGGGTTTTCCCCAAACTCTTCCCACAAAAATCCCCATAAGATTGTAAACACCAAAACCTATTGCAAGGAGAGCACGTAAGGAAAAAAGGTATATACAAAGTAAATCTTTATTAAACAATATGATTCAAATACATATAAAATGATGAAGCTCATTGTAGCGAAACGTACGTTGGGGTTGGTACGTTTGGACTTGGCACCATTCATTATCAGGCTTTTTGCTGTTTTCAGCCTTTCTTCTAGGTTTGGTTAGTAACTTTTGAGCACCGATGTACCATTGCTGTATGTTGTTTCATTTGTTCCTTTTCACTTTATCGCTGTGGTCATCCTTGTGTTTCTTATTTGTGCCTTCATATACATATGTATTTCCATCCTAGTTCCTGTGGTCTTGTGCCTCTGTTTATATGTACCTTCCTATATGTGTCTTGGTGCCGAGATGTTTTTGTGTTATATATATTTTTTATATATATTTGAATCATATTGTTTAATAAAGATTTACTTTGTATATACCTTTTTTCCTTACGTGCTCTCCTTGCAATAGGTTTTGGTGTTTATATATGTACAGTGCACGTACCTCTACCATCATTGGTAGTTTGTTCGTTTTTGGTAATCATAAGATTGTCCAAAATGTCTTTGTATGTCCCCTTCAGCATAACAAGACATTTTGGACAATGCTATGCTTCCTACTTTGCGGGAACAGTTCGGGAAAGGTACTTGTGCTGGAGCGTGGGGTTTAAGCTTCCAGACCATGTTTAGCTGAATGTTGGCACCGCTGCGGCTGGTGTGCCCAGTCTGAAATATGGAGCACCTGCAGGTATAATGAAGGTAGAAACCTGCTGGAAGATCTGGAGGCTTAACTGGTGAAGCTCTGGAAACTCCTTTTCCTCTTAATGAGCCAACAGAAAACTCCCCCTATAGGTGATGTAGAGTGTAATACTTGCATAAATTGACGAAGGGCTTGGTGATTTTGGCTTGTGGCCAATGTCACATTGAGAAAGAAAGATATGTTGCTGCCCTCATATTCAAATGAACCACCACTCTGGCTTTCTGGAGGATCGGCTCTTAAGTAACAAAGTCATGTATGCAACATGTAACAATTGGAAGGGGCTTTGGGGCCTTGGAGCAGTTATACAAGTCCCTGCCTTGTCTTGCACTTATTTACATACTACAATACTACAGATTAGGAAGGTGTAATAAAAGGAGTACATCTTTTAGAGTAAAAAAGATGGCTAGCAATATATTCATATGCACATGCGAGTCGGGGTTTGAGACTTACTACCCTCTACAAGGGATAATTCTCCCTTTGGTTTATAAACAAGAGAATTTTTCCCAAAAGTTCAGACACTAACTCACTAATGCACACACTGTCAATTCTTCACCATTCTGGTGAAGCTTAAAGTAAAACTGGATTAAGCTGTATTTTGGTGTAAAACAAGCAAATCTAAAAGATCATTTTCAGACATGACATAAGATGCCCAACGATCAAACACTGAGCACACACATTCACACTAAAACATACTCACTGTGTCATACCTCCCACTTTGCCTGGAACCTTTCTTTATAGCTACTTGCACACTGTGTGAGCAACCACACCATTACCTTAGGGTCATGCCTCACCGTACTCCTGCCTCCACGAGTGCTCCTGTTCAAGTTAGACTAGACCTGAAAAACTTGTTGATATGCCCAACCTGGTTTCTGAATGAACATCTAGGATTCAAATGTACTAAGTTTCATTTTTTATTCAAATGCATTATTCCAAAAGTAGGAAATATTTTATGCACCCATGAATGGATCTATTTGATTTCAGGGACCTGATATGTTTTTAATAATCTAAAATATTCTATTTATTTAGTTTTAGACTTTAGTTGATACATTATATGGTGCCTTCCACTCATATTGGCCCCCTGTTTATTGTTTTACCCATTGATCTTTCCTTCAAACAATACACAAACTACTCTGCTCTTATGGATATCAAACAATTGCAAACACAAGTTTATATATATAAAAAAAAGTTAAATATATGTGTGATGCAATTATTGACACCCTTATGAATTCATATGAGAAAACTATATTTGAAGTATATTTCCATTTATATTTTAAGTTTTTTAATACACCAGGGTGACTAGGAACAGGAAATTGTTCAACCATGACTTCCTGTTTCACAGCGGTATACATATTTGGTAATGCATAGGCCTAATTCCTTTAGCTACTTACCCTAATAGGTAATGCAGATGAATATAGCTGTGGTGTGTGGCAAAAGGTTGCTAAGCTTCACAAAATGTAAAGTGGCTATAAGAAAATAGCAACAAACATTGAAAATGCCCATTTCCACCATCAGGGCAATAATTGGGGATTACTCTTGCCTTGGTGTAGAGCTAATCTAAATTTTATTAAAGACAGGAGGGGAATATTTGCATTACTTCTTTACAAAACCTCCAGCAGCAAAGAAATGGTTAATTAGAACAAAAAAACAACCAATCAGGAACAGAATAGAGTCCATAAATAACTCCTCGGAACCTCCAACCTCCTCTTCTTTGGTGTGCTGAAACAGATAGCACCAGAAAACATCCCCATGAAGGAGCTCAGGAAAGAAACCACAGATCCTCAAAAAAAACTGGAAAATGTCCCCAGCGGAATCAAGCTGTAAAGGAAGACAAAAATATTGTGAAAGTAAACCGCATAGGTAAAATCTCAGGTGAGCGTAACAGACCAAAGCAGTAAAAAATAACACTCAAACATAACATAAGAACTCTGAGGGAAGCAACAGAGCAAGAAAAAAAAAGCCTCCTGTCTTTAATAAAATTTAGATTAGCTCTACACCAAGGCTAGAGTAATCCCCAATTTTATGGCAAGACAGGAGGCTTCATAAAAAGCGAGTATGATAATAAAAGGTACAGAAGGTAGACTCCCTAGACCAATCCGCTGCGGAAAGGCTATCTGACAGGGAACCTCCCAAATCGAACGCAGCAGAAGCAGCTGCGCCCCTTACAGAATATGCACCAAAGAAGCCGTCCACCCTGGCCATACGCAGAATCCACTTAATCCACCTAGCAACTGTAGGAGACGACACCGGTTTAAAAAGAGAAACGTAGGAAATCAACAGAGAACCTGACGACATAGAGATGCCGTGGCTAACAAATAAGCACGAACACACTGAGCCACACACAGACCGGGACGGTCAGGAAAATAGGGATAAGACACCGTGGAAGAAAAACATTTGGTTCTACACGAGGCGGAAACCGTTACTCCGTCCGGGGTAAAAGAGAAGGAGTCCGTATCGAACGCCCTAATGTCCAATACTCTCCGGAAGGAAACCAGACAGAGAAGGAGAGCTAGTTTTGCAGAAAGCTGATGCAACGACAAAACTTTGTAATCTGTTAATGGTACGGTAGGACTTCCCCAGCGAGAAAAGATGTGCCATAAAGGGATCCACTTGTTGTTCCACACACCAACTATTCAGGGATCCCCACGCCTGAAGATAGGATCGTCTTGTGCCCAGGAATCCCAGAGGAGATCTCTAGCCTCAGCTGACAGGCTAGAGATCTCCTCTGGGATTCCTGGGCACAAGACCATCCAGGCCACCAATGACAACTGATCGATGATGACCAACGGGTGAAGATTGCCCAACGGATCCAGAAGGAGGTCCTGCAATGGAGGGAGTAGCAGAGGATTGTCGCACGACAGTTCCAGCAACAGAGGAAACCAAGGCTGTGTCTTCCAGTATGGAGCGATCAGCAACAGTGTGAACCTTTGCCTGTTCACTTGGTGGAGAGTCCGAAGGATCATTGAGAAAGGTGGAAAGGCATATGCCCCCAAGGCAGGCCACACCTGGAGAAACACGCCCACCGCCAGGGACAGGGCATCCGGAAGCCTGCTGAAGAAATCCGGCGTCTGTCGGTTTGTCCAGGATGCGGACAGATCCAACGTCAATGGACCCCGAGTAGTAGACGCCAATCGCTGGCGTCCCTCGAATGCCTGGAAAACCAGTCCGCCACCAGGTTCTCCTTCCCTGGAATGTACTCCGCCATGATGGAGAGATGATTGTCCAAACAATACTGATACAGATCCGCAGTGAGATCTAACAGGAGTCACGGCAAACTGCCCCCCAACCAAGGCGTCTGGTGTCTGACTCCAGGCAGTAATTCGGAACTTGCCCGAAGATCATGCGGCCGTTCCAGGCCTCCATGTGACGGTGCCAGCAGCGCAGCTCCACACGCACCTCTTCAGTCATTTGAATGGGTTGGTCATAGGATTCTGAGCGTTGCAGGTAGGACGTCTTGAGGCGCTAGTGAAGCGGACCCGGAAACACAGCCTGAATGGATGCCGGAAGCAAGCCCAGCATGCGTGCCAGGTCTCTCAGAGAAACGCAGGTGGACCGGAGAAGGCGACGAATGTTCCTCTTGATAGCGATGACTTTTGCAGTCGGCAGTTTCAAAACCGCCTCCACCGAATCCACGAGGAAGCCAAGGAACTGGACCGACTGAGTAGGAGACAGCTCCGACTTTTTGTCGTTGATAATAAAACCCAGCGATTGGAACAGATGGACAGTAAGCTGAGTGTCTTTGAGCAGGGTAGCCCGATCCTGGGCCATCAGGAGAATGTTGTCCAAATAAACAATGGACCTCACCCTCACTCCATGACTGGTTTTAGGAGCCAAACTGAGACCAAAGGGGAGGCAGGTGAACTTCCATAGTTCGTCCTACCACCAGAACTGAAGAAAAGTCTATCCGCTGTGTGAACCGGGATTGTAAGGTACACATCCTTCAGATCCAGTCGAGTAAACCAGTCCCCTTCTCTCAGCAGATCTCGCAGAAGATGGATCCCTTCCATCTTGAAGTGTTGGTAAACCACATGGGCTTACAGCACTTGCAAATTGATCACAGGAAGAAACTCTCCTGTCTTCTTGACAAGGAAAATATTGCTGACGAATAACGGTGTCCCTGGAGCCCGTTCGATCTCGCGCTTGTCCCGAAGGGAAGAGAGCTCCATGTCGACTAATGCCTGGGCGTCATGTGACATACGAATAGGGGAAGGGGGATGCTCTTGATGAGGATGGGAAAGGAAATCTATCCGAAACCCTATGACACATTGAAGAACCCACAGGTCCTGAATTAGATTTTCCCAACAGTGTAGGAAATGCACAAGTCTGCCCGCCACAGGAATATGAGGAAGAGAAATAGAAGTCCTTACCTGACGTGTTTCTGGCTGTGAAGAAGGAGGATGATGGTCCTCTACCTCTGGATGAACCTCTAAAGACAGGACTTCGGTACTGGTAGCGATGTGCCGCCGCCCCATACATGAACCTGGGCCTGTTGTTGCGGAAGACAGCTCTGCTGGTGACACGGCCCCTCTGTCGACCAGCCCTGGACAAAAAATTATCTCCACCACGGAACACTCAGCGTAGAAATGTCTGAGTCTTGTTCAGAGATGTGAATATATTTATGTGCTGGTTCAATTCCTTCAGGAACTTGTCCCCGAGCAGCAGACCCTTGGCCTCGGGGCCAAACTCCTTAGGCGCCAGCTCCGCCAACTTGCTATCCAGCTTGAACAAAGCTGACTTCCTCCTTTTCGGCAGATATGGCCACATTAGCCTTGCCCAGGAGACAAACTCCACGCTGAGCCCATTCCTTGATCAAGAAAGGATCCAGTTGGGAGCCATCAGAGAAAGCTTCGTCAGCCAAGGACAAGACTTGAGTCAAGGGACCCGTCACATCCAGAAGCTTGCCTTGTGCCGAGCGAAGACCCTGTTCAAGACCCATGCATGGGTCCTTCCCCTTCCTGATCATGAAGGTGACGAAAGAACTGTCGAACTCCTTCTCCAGCGGGCACCGTAGCCAGAAATAGAGAAACTCTGCAATGTGGGATGAAGGTGCCCATACAGAAGACTTTGGGTGTCGCAAGGTGTGCAGATCAAGCATAGGCAGACTGGCAGCGTCCAGGATCTCCATTCCCACATTACCCATAGAGTTGGAAGGCTGGGAATCCATGACCATCTCACGAACGTGGGAAGGGCCGGCCACAGGAGAAGATGATCTGTAGATTTTGGTAGGGCATTCAGGCATGCCTGGAGAGCAGCGGGCATTGGTAGCTCAGAAGCTGACATGATCACGTGGATCTGCAAAACACATATATAGAACATATAGAACATACATTGATTTCAGGGAAACAGACGCGGGGGTCACCCGCTGGCGCCAAAGAGGGTCACTCAGAAGGCCAGGAATGCAGACCTTACTATTAGGTGGTTCACCCCTACGGGAAAACAGTGACCAGGCACTGTACTCAGGTGGAGCAACAGCTCCCTTTATTATATATATGTCTGCCATTGACAAATTCCACAGCACTCAGTAAAAGAGAGGCAGACCACAAAGGGTTAACAGCCCATAAACGTAAGGGAAACAGTGAATTTGTGCTTGAGTGCTAACATATGTGTTTCACCAGCAGCTTTCACTATTTAACAGGTTTATTTATTTTATTGTGTGAACTTTATTAATCACGCTAGACGGCACTGGCTTTATGACGCAGCGGCCACAGCACACAGAAAGAGGGAACCACCCTTGTCCCAGACAGAACGGCCACAGAGGGCCGAAACACGGGAACCCTGTAAGCCAAAAAGGGAAGGTGAAAAAAGAGAGAGGGGGCGGGTGCAGAAAACTGTTCCACTGTTAAATGCGGCACAACGGAGAAAAACCCTGCTCCCGAGAGGGTAAAGGCGTGCAGACAGCTCGCGAGGTCCGGCCGACACACAGTTGCCCGCGAGACCCGAGGGTCGTGGGAAGAAAAGGCTGCGTGTCACGGACAGGCCATGCCGAGACGGAACACGCAGTCAAACCAGACGCGCAGGAAGAAAGATAAGACCCTAGAGTACAAAAAACGAAAGCCAGAAAACAGAACAAACACAGATGGCGGAGAGAGGGAATAAGGGTCGAAACCCAGGGGTAGAGAGAGCAAAGAAAGGTGACAGTGTGTCACAATAACAATAAAACAGGAACAGAAACAAACCAAATACAGTACAATAATTTTAATACAAAAAAACTAGCAGAACATGTGTAGCACACTAGTATGTAGGGTGCTCACCTGTTTCTTTGCTGCTGGAGGTTTTGTAGTAAAGAAGTAATGCAAATATGAAGCCTCCAGTCTTGCCATAAAATTAAGAAGATCCAGTTAACTGTAAATGTTATAAATCAACCTGGAAGAGGAAATTGTTCAGGTGCCAAAAAAATCTCCACGGAGAACTGCAGAAGTGTCTTAAGGTCAGAAATTCTCCAAAACTACAATCCGTTAGCACCTACATCACTACAAGTGATGCTTGGAAGGATTTTAAGAAAAAGTCTCTACTCTCATCCATAAACAAACTCGACCATCTTCAGTTTGGCAGACACTACTGGAACTTCAAATGGGATCTGGTTCTATGGCCAGATGAAACCAAAATGCAGCTTTTTGGCAATAAACAACAGAGGTGGGTTTGGCACAGAGAATTAGTCATAATGAAAAGCATCTCATGCCCACGGTTAAAAATGGTGGTGGCTCTTTAATGTTTATTCTGCCAGAGGACCTGGATATTTTGTTGGGATAAATGGCATCATGAACACTTGACTGCCTTTGCCAGAAAACTTAAAATGGGCCGTGGTTGGATGTTCCAGCAGGACAATCATCTAAAACATACATTAAAATCACACAAATTCAATCAAGGTTCTACTACGGCCATCCCAGTGCCCTGACTTAAACCCCATAGAAAACCTATGAGGTGAACTGAAGAGGAGAGTGCACCAGTGTCAATCACTGGATGTGGTGTGTAACATATGTTCAATGTTCCATTAAAATATGCATGCAAGTCTGCACATATGTTGAAGCATATCTGACATTTCTCCTAATTCCTACATTTTACAGTTAATACCGTATTTGCCTGAATATAGGCCGCACCCCCCCCCCCACACTTTTAGTCTTTAAAGTAGGGGTGCAGACAATAATCGGGGTTTAGCGCAGGAATGCAGTTCAGGGTTTAGCGCGGGACATGCAGTTCTGGGAGCGTGCAGGCAGCAGGGTTAGGATACAGATCCCCCGCAGCGCTGCAGGGTACCTGCATCCTACTCTCTGATACACTGAGACAGCCTCCACTGCCAGCACTTTCCACGAGGGGGAGTGCCAGCATGGGAGATTACCTAAGCACATTGCACAGACGTTCACCGTCACGTCTGCGCGATGTGCTTTAACAATATACCTTAACAATATACCTTGCCGGGACTTCCCACGCCGTATTGCGCAGATGTCCCCCGCCGGCCCCGCTAGACACCCGGGAGTCTGCATTGGTAAGTCTGGGGCATATCTAGGAGGCAGAGTGGCAGCATATCTTGGGGGGGCAGAGTGGCAGCATATTTCGGGGGAGGGCAGAGTGGCAGCATATCGGGGGGAACAGAGTGGCAGCATATCTCGGGGGGCAGAGTGGCAGCATATCTCGGGGGACGGGAGAGAGTGACAGCATATCCCGGTGGGGCAGAGTGGTAGCATATCTCGGGCAGAGTGGCAGCATATCTGGGGTGGGCAGTGTGGTAGCATATCTGGGGGAGCAGAGTGGCAGCATATCTGGGGGAGCAGAGTGGCAGCATAGCTATTCCACTAAGTTGTTTTTTTTTCTAAGAATCTAATTTTTTCTTTAAAAAAGCACCTAACTTTTAGGGTGCGGCCTATAATCGGGTGCGGCCTATAATCGAGCCAATACAGTAATACATAAATCTTTGTTAATAGACAGAAATAAACAACATGTACATATTAAACCCACATCATGTGGTACACATTATCTGTGATGCTAAACTGCCAGTTGTTGATTGGCTCACTCACAGTTTTACTAAATTATGCTCATAAAACTAACAATTGCATTAGCTATTCTATATACAGTGTTAATTTGGCAATAATGAAAAAAGAAGTCAACAAACAGTTTTTTTATCAACTTTTATATATCATTCTATCAATACCACATTACTTAACCCCTTCATGACAAAGGCTAATTTTACTTTTTGTACCCTTCGTGACAATGGCCGTTTAACATTTCTGCGCTGCTCGTGTTTAGCTGTAATTTTCTTCTATCCCGTTTACTGAACCCACACAAGTTATATATTGTTTTTTTCAGGACAAGAAGGGCTTTCTCTAGATGATATTGTTTTGATTGTATCATATTATTTACTATTAAAAAGAGTATAAAATATGGTGAAAAATTTAGAAAAAAAACTTTTAGTTGAAAAATCTTTTACTCATCTATAAAAGGTAATGAAAAAACCTGCTAAATAGATTCTACTATTTGTCCTGAGTTTAGAAATACCCAATGTTTTTATGTTTTTTTGCTTTTTTCTACATGTTATGGGGCAATAAGTACAGGTAGTGTTTTGCTATTTCAAAGCCATTTTTTCCAAATCTGGTAATTCTTCCCCCCCCCGTGCCATTTCAGGTATCTTTGAAGCCGGCCAATACAATTTACCCCATCAAATCATATATTTTTGAAAAGTAGACACCCCAGGGTATTTCAAATGCTAGTATTTTAACTCTTTCCATGCACCATATCTACCACCAGTCTTTGTCAAACTTTGTATTTGTTTTTTCACACACATTTTACTTCAGGTATGAATTAACAGGTTCTGGTATATGTCACTATCATAAAACACCCCAATATGTGTGTAGCAACATCTCCTGAGTACAGCGATACCTCACATGAATGATTTTGCCTGGCTGTTTGGGGGCAAAAGGGCCACATTTGGGGCATGCGCATTTTTCAATGTTGAACTTTGGCATTTGGGGATCCACTGCCCATGCCTTATTTGGTACATCTTTGAGCCGGGCCATTTCAGTGTGAATATTTCATATATTTTGAAAAGTAGACACCCCAGGGTATTTTAAATGCTGTTATTTTAAATCTTTGCATGCGCACATTTTACCACCATTTTTTCAAAGTTTGCAGTAGTATTTTTTTGTGTGTATTTTTCCCCCACACACCTACCTTATGTATGAATTTACAGCTCCTGGTATATGCCGCTGTCACACGACACCCCAATATGTGTTCAGCAACATCTCCTGAGTACAGTGATATCTCACATGCATGGATTTGTCATTTTGGGGGGAACTAAAAGGCCACATTTGGGACCTGTGCATTTTTCTAATTGGAAATTAGATGTGTGGCCTTCCCCCCGTGTTAATTGGGATATTGTTGAACCCGGCCAATTCAATTTACCCCATCAAATCATATTTTTTTTTAAAGTAGACACCCTATGGGCATTTAATATGCCAGTATTTTAACTCTTTCCATGCGAGAATTGTTTTAAGCTAATGTGCTAATTTTAGGACTTGCTCACAAAAATATATTTTTATATATATTTAATTTTTTTTTTTGCCTTTTTACATTTTTTTTTACATTTTTTTCAACTTGAAGCTTCCCCTGATAGTGACATAAGTGGGAAATTATTTTTACATTTTACTGTTTTTTTAACTATTTTTTTCTAATTATTATTATTTTTATTTTATTTTTTCATTTATTTTTACTAATCACACTGTGATTAGAAAGCTGGGCTCCATTGACTTGCATGGTTGAATGTAGTACCTGTACTCAACCTGCAAGTGGAGCCAGAGTTCTCTAGAGGGTCTGGACACCATCTAGCAAACTTTTTCAACTTGATCGCCTCCTAAACGCTTTTAAAACGGGCGTCCGCCGCCATACAATGTATGGAGGATGTTAACGCCCCGGGAAGGGGCCAGACATGCCCCCTAGTGCCGATTGTGGCGTTGCTGAATGCCTCGATGTTAGTGCATGTTTGGTCATCTCAGTCAGTCTGCCCATTCTCCTCTGACATCAACAAGGCATTTTCACCCACACAACTGCTGCCCACTGTGTAATTTCTCTTTTTCGGACCATTCTCTGTAAACCCTAGAGATGGTTGTGCGTGAAAATCCCAGTAGATCAGTAGTTTCTGAAATACTCAGACCAGCTCTTCTGGCACCAACAACCATATGGCAACAACCACCTGCCAGGTGTCAGGGTTCTCCAGGGACACATTAGTGCAGTAGCGGAGTTGGCCAAGGCCTGGTACAGGGTAACTGACCTCTCCCAGGGGTTGGGCACCTAGGATAGTGCAGCCACAAACCAGGGCCCTTACATAGCAGCAGTCCAGAACAGAGCAGGCATGAAACATAATGGAACATAGAAATGGGCAAGACGCTGCAGGCTGGGAGAATGGAAGCTAAGCAGAGTAATAGCAGAGACATAGCAAGCAAGGGAGAAGGAGCAAGCAAGGGGGAAGGAGCAAGCAAGGGACAGGAAGACCGAGCAAGACAAGACATACATGATACAGGGCACAACAAAGGACAGAGAACAAGGCATGGAACACAGGGGAAGAAGTGAGGAGCCGGAATCCTTGGACGCTTCTCCTTAAAGCAAGGATAGGACAATAATTGGAGATTCCGTCACATCATATGGCCATAGTATGCTTAGCCCACCACTACGCCAAAGTACTCCAATATTCGGTGGGTCCTAACGCTAAACCCTGCCTACAGAGGTACTAAACAAACCAAACACATATCAGAGAGACATACCTGTAGACTGCAGACTGAGACAAACCTTAACGGGTGGGGCACACCTTATAATGGGAACAGAGCTGAAGCAAAGAGTAGAACTGGAATGAAGGAATCAGAAGCACAGAACAGAGTATATGGAAATCCAGGAATGGATTACAGCAAAGCATGGAAACTGAGGTAAGGCAAGGAAACCAAAGATGAGCAGCTCCACAGACTGAATGGGACCTGACTTAGAGCGGTTCTTACAGTGCCACCTTCTCAAAGAGCGGCCTCAGGACGTGAACAGAAACACCAACAGAATGAAGGCCCACTCTCCGACTGGAGCACTGAATGAAAAAGTCAACCCCGGAACTAGAATAACCAGGATACTGGAATCTCTTCAGAAGGAGTCCTTTGGCAACCAGTGCTTCCACTTAGCAAACCAACCTCCTCCAAAGCAGGAATCAGCATATCTGACAGGAATGAGGAAACCGTTTCTTGCAAACTCTCCTCCGAAACAGAAGTCAGCATATCTGAACAGGAATGAGGAAGCTTTCTCTAGCGGATTTTCAGAGCCAGGCAAAGGTGCTCTCTGCCACAATGAGACATCCAGACAGGAACACACTGGGTTGGTTGCAGAAGTCAAATACTACAGAACTGTGAAAAAGTCAACCCAGGGGGGCGTGGCCAACTGAGCTCCAAGATGGACGCGTGAGTTGTGAGCTCCGTGTACCCTCACTTTATAATCCCACCGTTCAGGTCATTTAATTGAGGATGGGCAAGCCTAACAGGTCCGCGGCAACGCCGAGGTCGCAGGGGGCTAAGGACAAGCAACCACTCACCTCGGTGCGCTCCTATTTTCAAGGGGCCGTCGACCAAGACTCGCGGGACTCGTTCCCTAGGCCTCTCTCCGCTCCCGGTAGCCCGCAGAGTGGCGTATCAGAGGACATCGGTCCGGCTCTTCCACCCGGGGACCGTTCTACCCCTCCTCTGGACTCACCTTGGCAAGAGGCTCTTAAACACCTGCCGTCGAAAGCAGATCTTATGGAGGTCGTCGACCGTGCGACACGTGGTATTCACGATGTGCTCACTGAGATCAGGTCAGATGTGAAGCACATTGGCGACCGGGTGGCCACGCTTGAAACGGACACAACCAAGATCTCCTCCACTGTTGATCTTCTATCTGCCCAGCTCCAGGATCAGGCGAGTACTATTGTTGGTCTTACTCGACGCCTCGACGACATAGACAATAGAGGCCGCAGAAATAATTTGAGAGTGCGGGGTGTCCCTGAGACTGTGGAGCTACCTGACATTATTCCCACTCTGCGTAAGATTTTTAACACCCTACTGCAACGTCCGTTGGACGCTGATATCAAATTTGACCGGGCTCACAGGGCCCTTCGACCGCGATCGGATGATACACAACCGCCTCGTGACATCATTTGCCGACTGCATGACTTCCCTGTCAAGGAATCCATCTTGGCACGCTATCGGCCAACGAATTCCATCTCCTGGGAAGGCCATAAAATCTTGCTCTTTCCTGACCTCTCACCGCAAACGCTGCAGTTTCGGCGTCATTTACGCCCGGTTACTGACCTGCTCCGTCGCTCGGCGACTCCCTATCAGTGGGGTTGGGAGTACAGCTTTTCAGCACCACCGCGCTTGTCGGATCCTGCCCGGGCCTGGACTCCGGGCCCCCAGCGCCGTAAGCGTCAGCGCCATCAGAAGGCTCCGTCACCGGCTTGAAGGACCTCTTCTTCATCGTTCCTTTGGAGGAGCTTCCAGTTCTCTCTGTTGGTTTTCTGCCTCGTTGCTGTCGGTGTTCCCGGGACTTGGACTATCTCCGCGTCGCTTCGTTTTTCTATTATTATTTCTATTGACTTACCTTATTCCGACGTTTTGCTTTTCCGTCTCGTCCCGTATCCGTTTCGCCCGTTCCGTCCGTTTAGCTCTTGATACTGCACCCCTGTGGGGGTAGGTTGCGTCTCATGTTGCCGTGGAGGTCTTTGTCCTCCCTGTATTGGTGCCCTCTTCTTTTTATTTATTTGATTTGTATTTGTTTTGTTTACCTTTTTATTTTATTCCTTTCTCTTGCTTTGTTTACATGATTGTGTTCTGTTGTACTTATGTCTCCCTATACACTTTAGTGCCCTTGGGCCATATTTCTGGTCCCTCAAGCTTCCGTCACGCATGTACTGCCCCCTACTGGCGGTTGCAGTACTCTACTCGCACCACACTACGCTACAATTTTTTTTTTTCCCTCGGTTCCCCTGGTCGGTGGTTCTCCTAACCTCCTATTATATTTTCATGAGGGTATCTGCTCTGAATGTGTATTGTTTTTTTTTTATTTATTATGATTACTCTTGGTTTGTTTGTTGGCCGTTGCTGCCCTGCCGGAGCCTGCCGTCCCCGGGCGTCTTGCCTGGTGGTCCTGGTTTTGGATCGTCTTTTCGATCTACTGGCTCATTCTTCAATGCGATTGCATTTGACGATTGCTTCGTCTTGGTTTGGTTATTTGTTATTTTGTTTCTGTTTTCTCCTCACTTTTTTTTTGTTGTTGTGCGGTGTCGACGTCATTACTGAGGGGTCCCTGCCATTCTCTCCATGTCTCCTGAGTTGATCCGTTTTACTTCTCTCAATGTTAGGGGGATCAATAAGCCGCAGCAGCGTTCCAAATTGTTATATGTTTTACGCTCCCTGAAAACTAAGATTGCTTACATTCAAGAAACGCATTTTCTGGCCTCCAAACAGTTTAAGTTGTCTGATAGATATTTCCACTCGGTCTACTTCGCCAGTAGTCCGGACTCCAAAACTAAAGGAGTCGCTATCTTGATTCACAAAGACATTCCCTTTAAGGAGCTGGAGGTATGGCGGGACCCTGAGGGACGCTGTCTGTTTATTAAATGTTTTATTGGTCAACAAAAGGTCACCTTGGCTAACCTCTATGCCCCAAACCAGAATCAAGCTGCGTTCATAGTGCAAGTTTTAACTAAGTTGTCTTCCTTTCAGGAGGGCCTCACCGTCCTGGGGGGAGACTTCTATATGGTCCTAAATCCTGCCATGGATTGCTCTGCCTCGACTTCTCACATTTCCTTTTCTAGCATTAATAAGGTTAAGAGGCATTTGCACCTTGGCCAGTTGGTGGACGTGTGGAGGGCGCAGCATCCCCGGGATCGTGATTATACTTACTTTTCTGCTCTACATAAACGCTACACCAGAATTGATATGTTTTTTCTTTCCCACCATCACCTGTCCCTTCTTTTTAAGACAGACATTGGTATCCAATCCTTAAGTGATCATGCCCCTGTCTGTCTTTCCCTCTCCCTCCCCAGCCTGCCTACGAGACTTTGGTCGTGGCGCCTGAATGACAATCTTCTGGGGCATCCTCAGGATGTTGCGGACCTGTCCGGTCATCTTCGTGCCTACTTTCAGGAAAACATCTCCCCTGACACCCCCTTCCCTACTGTGTGGGAGGCCCATAAAGCGGTCATTCGGGGCCACCTGATCAAATTGGGTTCTCGGTACAAGAGGTTGGAATTGGCTTCTATTTTAAGTCTTAACCAACGTATTGCCCAATTGGAGCTGCGCCATAAGCGCACTGGGGATGATGCTCTCCTTCTCCAATTGCAGGCACTTCGCGACCACCTGGCTACCCTTTTAAATGATAAAGTTAAGCGTAACTTCCTGCTTCTGAGGAAGCACTTTTTTGAGCTAGGGGATAAGCCCGGTAAGTCCCTGGCCAGGGCTCTTCGACATAAACGCTCGGCCACGTATATACCTAAAATCCGTGACGCGCAGGGGACCCTCCACTACCATTCTGAGCGAATCGCTCAATGTTTTCGATCCTTTTATCAAAAGTTGTATAACCTGCCATCCTCTTCGGATAGCTCCGTTCGTGATGCCATAGATACATACTTATCCAAATATCAGAGGCTCCGTATTTCCGGAGACGATAGGGCGGCATTGGACGCCCCTATTACCTTGGAGGAGGTGGATCAGGCCCTGAAGCTCCTGCCGCGGGGCAAATGCCCGGGGCCGGATGGTTTCTCCCCGGTCTATTACCGCACATTCTTCCCTGTATTAGGCCCGCATTTGTTGAAGCTCTTTGGGGTTCTGTCTGATGGATCCCCTTTACACCCTTCTTCCAACACTGCTGTGATCACTGTGGTCCCCAAGCCTGGTAGGGATAATGAATGTTGTGGCAGCTATCGGCCAATTTCGCTCATAAATACTGATCTGAAGCTGCTGGCCAAGATACTTGCGCTCCGGCTCCAGCCTCTGATTCCCTCCCTTGTCCACCTTGACCAGGTGGGCTTTGTTCCTGGCAGGGAGGCACGGGATAATACGATTCGTCTACTTAATCTCATGGCGTACTCTCAATACCATAAAACTCCCTCTGTTTTGCTATCTATGGACGCGGAAAAGGCCTTTGACAGGGTGGCCTGGCCCTTCCTATTTGCGGTGCTGGCTAAGGTGGGTCTGGGTCCCGTTTACTTGTCCCTCGTTGGGTCCCTGTACACCAATCCGTCGGCCCAGGTTAGAGTGAATGGTGTCCTTTCGGGCCGGGTCGCCCTGTCGAATGGCACCCGTCAGGGATGCCCCCTCTCCCCTTTATTGTTTATTTTGTCCATGGAACCGTTGCTTACTGCTATTCGTCTTAACCCCAATATCTTGGGCTTGCGGATAGGGGGCGTTGATCATAAAGTTCTGGCCTATGCAGATGACGTGCTCTGCTTCATACAAGATCCACTTCTGTCCATTTCTCACCTGCTTGCTGAATTGCGCGCATTCCAGACCCTTTCTAATTATAAGATAAACCTTCAAAAGTCAGACGTCCTGGGTCTTAATGTGGACGAATCACTCCGTGTCCGCTGTTCTGCTTCCTTCCCCTTTCATTGGCGTTCCGATCATATTAAATATCTTGGTCTTCTTTTTTCCCCTGACCTTTCTGACCTCGCCTCTCTTAATTTCATCAGACTCCTCCGCTCCATTGATTTTGATCTGAGGAGATGGTCGTTCCCCCATCTCTCCTGGTTTGGTCGAATGGGGGTCCTTAAAATGAATGTCCTCCCTAGGTTACTCTATCCCATCCAGTCCCTCCCCATTTTCTTGCCGAGGTCGTTCTTTAGGGCCTGCCAGAGGCTTTTTACTGGTTATGTTTGGAGGGGTAAGGCCCCTAGGCTCTCTTATTCTCATTTGACTAGACCGAAGTTGTCGGGTGGTGTGGGGCTCCCTAACATCGAGCTTTATTGGATGGCCTCCCATCTCCGGCGGCTTGTAGAGTGGTCCATCTTTGCGCCTAAACTCTGGGTTGTTATGGAGCATTCGATTTTTGCCCAACATATCTCAGTTGTCCCTTGGGTTCCTGAGCCATCTCGCCACCTGCATATCCCACGTCACCCTACCGTCTCACCTACCTTGAGGGTTCTTAAGAGAGTCCTATCCAGGGGTCATCTCCTTACTCATCCTGGTCCCCTCACGCCTGTCTCGCATAACCCGGCTTTTGTCCCGGGTTTGTCTCTGGCACACCTGGGGGCATTGCTGCCTGCCGGGTCGTCTGTACTCCGGCTGCATCATGTCCTCGCGGGTTCCTCTTTGCGCCCGCTCCTTGACCTTTGCACACTCCGTCCTGTTCCTAAGCACTTTAATTTTTTTTATGTCCAACTTAGGCATTTTGTTTCAGGCTTGCTCCGCGATCCCCGGGTGCTGCGTCCTCTCACGACCTTTGAATCTCTGTGTGATGTTGGCAAGGAGACCCCTCATCTTTTGTCTCTTTTGTATGCTGCCCTGCTGGACACCACTTGTAAGACCAAACCGTATTACTATAGCTTCTGGGAGGGCGAGTTGGGGCTTCGGTTTTCGGATCAGGAGTGGGGCAACATTGCTTACCTTACACACAAGGGGTCCATTTCTAGTAAGACGCAAGAACTGGCGTTTAAGATACTCACCAGGTGGTATAGGGTCCCTGTGGAACTCCATAAGTTCTTACCTCAGGTTTCTGCGTTGTGCTGGCGCTGCGAGTCGTCTGCGGGTTCCTATGTTCACATTTGGTGGGACTGTCCCCGAGTACGCCCGTTCTGGTCTGTGGTGTTTGCGATTATTAAAGAGGTTTGTGACCCGGATTACCAGTTGACGCCTCAGCTGGTTCTCTTACAGGCCCCTCCCATTCCGATTGGTCGCTATAAGCGTTCCTTGACCCTACACTTTTTGAACGCAGCCAGGGCCCTGATTCCTCAGCTCTGGAGATCACATTCCACACCTCCGATTAGGCTGTGGGTGCAGAAGGTTAACTTTCTTTGTCAGATGGAGTCCCTGGTTATGGCTTCTAAGGGCTTGTCGCATAAGCATGAACTGCGCTGGTTTCATTGGAAGACCTTCCTCCTGTCTCCGAGGTTCCCTGCCATAGTGGGTGTGGATGCCCCGCCGTCTCTCTGAGTGTTCTGCTCTCCCTACTCTGCATATGCCCACTCTCCCGCACCTTTGATTACTTACCCCTTATTGTTTTCGATTTTTTCCTTTCATTTTTGTCATTATTGTCGATGCCGCTCACGTTTTGTCGTTTGTTTGTTCTGATTAATGCCTCACATTCTGTGGTTTTACGCGCTGAGGCGGTGTGCGCTCGCAAATTGCCAGTACCTACTCGATTCTCATAGGCCTTTGCATCCACTGCTCTTGCTTTCTCAATTGAACCGCATATTGTGCTACTTACCTGGTGTCATTCTATCGTTAAGGTTACGGGTACTTTGTATTGCATGCCTATTTGCCTATGGCATTCTGCTGTGGTTTCAAATCATGTTTTGTATATCTGGGTATGTCTGTACCTGTGTTCCTCGTATGTTCACTCATTTTGTGACCGTTTACCGTTGTGGTTCTCTTTGCAATAAACGGAATTGATAAAAAAAAAATAAAATAATAGTATTTCAACACGCAATAAATAATAAAGTCTGAATGTAATTGAAGAAAAAAAAAAAAAAAAAAAGTCAACCCAGGAACCAGCATTACCGCTTAGCAGACCAACCTCCTCCAAAACAGGAATCAGCATATACGACAGGAATGAGGAAGCCGTTTCTTGCAAACTCTCCTCCAAAACAGAAGTCAGCAAATCTGAATGGAAATGAGGAAGCTGTCTCTAGCGGACTTTCAGGTCCAGGGGAAGGTACTCTCCACTACTGGGCTGTTGAACAGAAACACAGTGGACTAGCTGCATGGGCTGCATACTTCACTCTGGGGAACACCTTATAAAGGGAACAGAGCTGAAGCAAAGAGCAGAACTGGAATGAAGGAATCAGAAGCACAGAACGGAGCATATGGAAATCCAGGAATGGATTACAGCAAAGCATGGAACCTGAGGCAAGGCAAGGAAACCACAGATGAGCAGCTCCGCAGCCTGAATGGGACCCTTACACCAGGACTATGCACTAATTATTCACGCTCATGTTTTCCTACAACCACTAGTGGCCGCCCCAGAAAGCAGCTGGGCCTTGTTACCTGGATTAACCCTGCCTTTATAAACCTGCCCTGCCTTTCAGTCAGGGCCTTTGCATTAACGTGTGAGGACCGCTTTGCTCTAGCCCTGTACCTGACCCTGTATTGTTCCTGCCGTCTGCCCTGCCAGTGGGCTTCCTGCCGTCTGCCCTGCCAGTGGGCTTCCTGCCATGCGCCCTGCCAGAGGGCTCCCTGCCAAAGAGACTTATTACCTGTACTTACTTGTCCTGCCAGCTTCCTTAATATAGCCTATATCCTAGTATCCTGCCTGTGGTGTCTTTCTTTGTTCCTGTCTGTATCTTCCCTCAGCTATGAGGCATCGTGTGGTACAGACAAAACCCAAAGTATCCCCTGCGACTGGGATCCTACCCGACCTGCTTACCCGGTTCGTGACACCATGCCACTTTCAAAGTCACTTAACTCCCCTTTCTTCCCAATTCTGATGCTTGGTTTAAACTTCAGCACGTTGTCTTGACCACGTCTACATGCCTAAATGCATTGAGTTGCTTCCATGTGATTGGCTGATTAGCTATTTGTGTTAACAAGGAATTGAACAGGTGTACCTAATAAAGTGGCCAGTGAGTGTATGTCTGACCAATTGGTTCCCTTCCATGAGTCTATACATCCCCATAGGGCAGCATTTTTTTCTGGGCAGGTCTGCAATATGTAAAAGTTATATGTGTCCTGGAAAACATGGCCGATGTGGTCACCCTAATGTCCCCACACCCTTGTGTATTGCCCCCAGCTAGCCCCACATTGTATATTTGTCCTACCACCCAGCCCCCCTTAAGTATTGATTTATGTGATGCCCCCAGCCAGCACCCTCTTGTGAGTAAATGCCCCCACACCCATGCACATTGCCCCCCTTTTTAGTATCATGTCAGCCCTGGCACCCAGCTTAAGGCAAGGACCTCCAAGGTAGTATTTTCTGAAATATTACCTGTACCACGTGCCACACCAGAGAGGCAGCGGGAGATTAGGGAGCTAAACAAGTGGCTCAGAAGCTGTTGTAGGAAGGAGGGGTTTGGGTTCATGGAGAACTGGGCCGACTTCTCTGTCGGATACAGGCTCTACGGTAGGGATGGGCTGCACCTCAATGGGGAGGGTGCAGCTGTGCTCGGGGAGAAGATGGCCAGAAGGGTGGAGGAGTGTGTAAACTAGGGAAAGGGGGGAGGGAAACTACAATATAGAAGGGGAAGATAGTGTAGATAGAGAGCTGGGGCTTATAAATGTACCTGGGGGTGGAGCGGAGGGAGGGGTTAGAATAGTCAATAGGGATAGGCTTCATAGGGAAAAAAAACCATACACCTCTAAATTGTATGCTTACTAATGCCAGAAGTCTGACCAATAAAACTGACGAAAGTGGAGTTAATAATGTCTGAAGAAAATTATGACATAGTGGGTATAACAGAGACATGGTTGGATGATAGCTATGACTGGGCGGTTAACATACAGGGTTATAGTCTATTCAGGAAGGATCGAAAAAAACGAAAAGGGGGAGGAGTTTGCCTTTATGTAAAGTCCAGCCTAAAGGCCACACTGCGGGATAATATATGTGAGGGAAATGATAATGTGGAGTCATTATGGGTAGAAATATATGGAAAGAAAAATAATAAAATACTGATCGGGGTTTGCTATAAGCCACCAAATATAATGGAAGCAGCAGAAGATCAATTATTAAAGCAAATAAACAAGGCAGCAAATCACAATGAGGTGGTTATTATGGGGGACTTTAACTATCCCGACATAAACTGGGAAACCGAGACCTGCGAATCTCATAAAGGAAACCGGTTTCTGACTATACGTAAGGATAATTATCTGTCCCAAATGGTACAGGACCCGACCAGAGGGGGCGCCCTACTGGACTTAATATTAACCAACAGAGTAACTAATGTGCAGGTCAGGGGGCATCTAGGAAATAGTGATCACAATATAATACATTATAACTTGTCCTTCAATAAGGGAACTCTTAGAGGAGCCACAAGAACTATGAACTTTAGGAAGGCAAAGTTTGATCAACTAAGAGAAGCCCTTAACACTGTAAATTGGGAAAATGTCTTCAAAAACAAGAGTACAGACACTCAATGGGAGATTTTTAAGAATATCTTAAATTCTCACTGTGAAAGGTACATACCGTATGGGAATAAAAGAGTCAGGAACAAGAGAAAACCAATGTGGATAAATAAAAATGTAAAGGGGGCAATAAATGGCAAAAAAAGGCATTTAAGCTACTAAAACAGGAAGGCAGTGAGGAAGCACTAAAAAGCTATCGGGGAAAAAAATAAAATATGTAAAAATCAGATAAAAGCAGCAAAAGTGGAGACAGAAAGACTCATTGCCAAAGAGAGTAAAACAAACCCCAAAATGTTCTTTAACTATATAAATAGTAAAAAGGTTAAAAATGAAAGCGTTGGCCCCTTAAAAAGTAATGAGGGAGAAGTTATAGACGGGGATCAGGAAAAAGCTAATCTATTAAATATATTCTTCTCTGCTGTATTCACAGAGGAAAATGAAATGCCAGGTAATATACAGCAGGATGAGATAAACGCCCCAGTACATGTCGCCTGTCTAACCCAGGAAGAAGTGCAGTGCCGCCTAAAAAAAATCAAAATAGACAAATCACCAGGTCCAGATGGCATTCACCCCAGCGTTCTAAGGGAGTTAATAAATGTAATAGACAGACCCCTATTTCTAATATTCAAGGACTCTATAGTGACAGGGTCTGTTCCCCAGGACTGGCGCATAGCAAATGTTGTGCCAATATTCAAAAAGGGGACAAAAAGTGACCCGGGGAATTATAGGCCTGTTAGTTTAACTTCTGTTGTGTGTAAACTGTTTGAGGGTTTCCTAAGAGATGCTATTTTCAATGAAAATAAATGTATGACTCCATATCAGCATGGGTTTACAAGGGATCGGTCCTGTCAAACTAACCTGATCAGCTTTTATGAGGAGGTGAGCTCAAGACTGGATCGGGGTGAATCGCTGGATGTCGTATATCTTGATTTTTCCAAAGCATTTGATACGGTGCCACATAAAAGGCTGGTACATAAAATGAGAATGCTTGGGCTGGGGGAGAATATGTGTATGTGGGTAAGTAACTGGCTCAGTGATAGGAAACAGAGGGTGGTTATTAATGGTACATACTCTGAGTGGGTGACTGTTGCTAGTGGGGTACCACAGGGGTCAGTTTTGGGTCCTATTCTTTTTAATATATTGTATAGTAAAGTATCAATCTTTGCAGACGATACTAAGCTCTGTAACGTGGTTAACACAATAGAGGACAGTGCACGATTACAAATGGATCTGCATAGGTTGGAGGCTTGGGGTGGGATGTGGCAGATGAGGTTCAATACAGATAAATGTAAGGTTATGCATATGGGGAAGAAAAATCCAGGCAGGGAATATGTATTAAATGGGAAAACACTGGGGACGACTGACATGGAAAAGGACTTAGGAGTTTTAGTTAACAGTAAATGTACCTGTAGCGACCAGTGTCAGGCAGCTGCTGCTAAGGCAAATAAAATCATGGGGTGCATCAAAAGGGGCATAGATGCCCACGACCAATGTTCCATCTAATTTTTCTTAGTTGGCGTGCGCAGAAAATGTAAAAAAAAATTTTTTGGACGTGTGCGCTCTCTTAAAAAGCTATGTGCGCGCACACAAGCGCACAGCTTAGAGGGAACACTGCCCACGACAAGGAAATAATTCTACCACTGTACAAGTCACTAGTCAGACCACACATGGAATACTGTGTACAGTACTGGGCACCAGTGTACAAGAAAGATATAGTGGAGCTGGAGAGGGTTCAAAGACGGGCAACCAGAGTAATAAGGGGAATGGGAGGACTACAGTACCCAGAAAGATTATCAGAATTAGGGTTATTTAGTTTGGAAAAAAGACGGCTTAGGGGGGACTTAATAACTATGTATAAATATATAAGGGGGCAGTACAGAGATCACTCCCAGGACCTATTTATACCCAGGACTGTATCTATAACAAGGGGACATCCTCTACGGCTGGAGGAAAGAAGGTTTCTACACCAGCACAGACGGGGGTTCTTTACGGTAAGAGCAGTGAGATTATGGAACTCTCTGCCAGAGGAAGTGGCAATGGTAAACTCAATAAAAGAGTTCAAAAGGAGCCTGGACGTGTTTCTTGAAAGCAATAATATTACAAGTTATGGATATGAGGGACAGAACGTTGATCCAGGGATTTATTCTGATTGCTATATTTGGAGTCGGGAAGGAATTTTCCCCCTTGTATGGGGCAATTGGCATCTGCTTCATAAGGGTTTTTTGCCTTCCTCTGGATCAACACAGTAGGGACACAATATGTATATAGGTTGAACTTGATGGACTTTGGTCTTTTTTCAACCTTATGAACTATGTTACTATGTTACTATGTTACTATGTTACCCAGATTATATCTACAGGACCTGACCAAGCACATGACTTGCCATCTTTGCCCCCAAACAGACTGCCTGTGGCATGCTAACCTCCAACAGCATCCCTGTGCCATGTCCCCCCACTTACACATCCATGCCATCACACACATATTCATACATTTACTCATTCACAAACATTCATTCACTCATTCATATACTCATTTACAGATACTCATTCACTCATTCCAGCTTTCATATTTAAGGGGGACAGGGACCAAAGTAGGGGGGCAATTATAAAACGCTACATATACACTATATATATATATATATATATATATATATATACACACACACACATATGCTTTAGACATCCATTTTTAACTACATAATATGTATTTATCTCTGAAGTAAAGAGCTTGATTGAAATACGCTTTCAAAATAGCTGCTGAACTGGCAGTAATTTTTCATCCTTAAATATTAGACCCTACTGCCAACGCCACTGATACTCATTAGTTCACAGATACTCATTCATTCCCTCAATCTTGCATACCTGTTCTTATACCCTCCCCACAACCCCTTACCTGCACTGCTTATCTGTCGGTGCTGTTTGCAGACTTCCGCAAGAGGCACTGCTTTCCTCTGCGTTGTTCACACTCTGTGCAAGCAACTTCACTTGTACCATACATCTACCTATATTCAAACACTGTTTTATGATTCTTAAATCTTGCATTTGAAATGTGTATACATTACTTGGCTATTTATAAGACATTTTCCTAAATTTCACAGGTATGCCATACAAAAGTGATAGAGATCAGTGAACAAATAGCCCAGCATGCTTGGTATCCCTGTACAGTCAGTTCCCACGTCATGAACTTTTGGTTAAGGGTAAGTGGTACTTGTTTATTATTTAATTTTGAGTATTTTCCATTATGTACATCCAATACCACTACATACAAATATTTGTCTCCTTTGTACCTCCATAGAGCCTTCCCTGACATTGTTAAGCTTTCCTGTTTATCTCCTACCATTAACCATTGCTGTTCACCTCTTGCAATCCTCTGTCCTTTAAAGTTTCTTTTGTGATTCCTTTACAGCTTCCAAACACTTTATTGTATTTACACTCTGTATTACTATACAGAGCCGGCCTTAAGTGTTCTGGCGCCCTGTGCGGACTACTCCTCTGGCACCCCCCCATCCCGAAAAAAAGAAAGGAAAAAAATCTCCCCCCTCTGCCCTTCTCACTGCCCCCCCCTCTGCCCCTAATCACTATCTACCCCCGCCCCTTCTCACTTCCCCCGCCCCTTCTCACTATCTACCCCCTCTCCCTATATCTCATTATCCTTACTTACCTTGTTGAGTCCTGCGGTGGGAGCAGGAGGCGTCCATCTTCCTGCTCTGCCGCAGTGCGCGCTTCACAGCTGAGTGCCGGAATATTCCGCCGCTCGGCATGAAACACCGGCACCGCGACGGAGTCACGGAGAGTGTGGGGGGCGCGGAGTGGTTGCTGAAAACTTCACGAGCAACCGCTCAGCGCCCCTGCCCGGGACTTAAATTAAAACACCATTTTTTTTTAATTAACTTTATTTAACATCCTCTGTGTTAAATAAAGTAAAAAAAAAACTTTATTTAACATGGGGATGTTAAATAAAGTTTTTTGTTTTAACTTTATTTAACATCCTCCGTGTTAAAGTTAAAAAAAAAACTTTATTTAACATGGAGGCTGTTAAATAAAGTAAAAAAAAAAAAACCCAAAAATGGTGTTTTAATTTAAGTCCCGGAAGGCACCCCGGCCGCACAGGTCGCACACCCCTAAGGCCGGCCCTGTTACTATATACTATGTACAAATAAACTGATACAGATTCACAATACTGACACTCTCACGTTGATATACAAAGGTTGACATCACTTTCAATAGCTTCCACCCTATTCATTCAATAGCTCTTCACAACTCCTATCGTGCTCATGCAATGCATTAGGGATAACATTTTTGGTCACTAGGCAGTGTTTGTCAAAGTGCATAATTTATAAAGTGTAGCTGGAAATATTCAGAAGATGATCTAGAGGTAATCTGTTGGTGAGGATATACCAAAATAACAACATTAACCACGGAATACTTTTGAAATGTGAACCATGTTGTGTTGCAGGTGATATTCTGGATGTTTGGGTACTGTCTAATTTGAAAGTGTTCAAAAGCAATTCAACCTTTTTACCAGATGCAATAGAACTTTTGTTTTCTAAATACTATATAAAGTAAAGACCAAAAACCACAGTGGCAATTCTAGCAAATAACTGGAGATGTGGAGAATCATATAAACAGAAGTTTAACAAAAAAAACTCATAAGCTGCAGAGGATAGTTCACTAGCTATGCCATTTGGTCCAGGACAACTGGAGAGATTGTTAAATGAGCCCTACGGGCAAGCCCAGCAATAGGGCCCAGTAATAAGAAGTCAAGAATGCAGTCTAGTGCAAAACACATATATTAAAAGTAGATTAGTGCATTTGTATTTGGGAGAACATGAAAACGAACACTGAGCTCATCTGGCATTGACCAATAGTCGTAGGCATACAAACATAAGGCTAATATTCCCTTATATGCATTTTGATGTTAATATTTTTTAAAGATATCAAAGCTTGAAATACTTGTGTGGTTAGATTACATTTTTGCTTTTGTAAGTCTGCCTGTAATTTAACACGGTCTCTCTCAATGTAATTCTGAAATGTTTAAATGGCAGGGCATCTGAAATCTACTGGATAGAATTTAGGTTTATTCTTGCACCTGGTGTTTATTAGACTCAACTGGTGCTTGAATAATAGGTTGCTGATTGTGGGTGGAGTCGCTGTAAAGGGACTCGAGAACCCCCAAAATCTGGTGGTCACAAAACCCGTCACTGCGGGGGCCCCCCAACAACCAAGGCACCGGAAACATCTTGAATATCATTAGGAGCACTAGTGATAATAGACAAAATACTATAAACATAAAACAAAATAAATTTTTGGGTTAAATTAATATATATTTAATGCATAAGAGATGGATCTCTCTGAATGGATATGCTTTCATTTTAGTACTGTATTCGCTCGATTATAAGACGACCCTGATTATAAGACGACCCCCCAAATCTGAATATTAATTTAGGAAAAAAAGAAAAAGCCTGAATATAAGACGACCCTATAGGAAAAAAGTTTTACCAGTAAATGTTAATTCATCTAAACTATTTTTTTTTAAATAAAAGCTATGATTGAGAAAAATATTTTGGTTTATTTCCTTCTATTTTCCAACCTGCCCCCAGTTATGCACATCTGCCCCAGAAATGCCTTATACCCCCTATATGCCACTGTGCCCCATGATATGCCTTTTTTACCCTCTAAATGCCACTGTGCCCCATGATATGCCTTTTAACCCTATATGTCACTGTGCCCCATGATATGCCTTTTGACCCCCTATGTGCCTCCATAAATGTCTTATACCCCTATATGCCACTTTGGCATTTAGGGGGTTAAAAGGCATATTATGGGGAAGAGTGGCATATAGGGAGGTTTAAGGCATTCAGGAGGCAGAGTGGCGTATAGAGGGTTAAAAAGGCATTTCTGGAGGCAGAGTGGCATTAAGGGGTTAAAAGGCATTTCACAGAGCACTCTGCCTCCATAAATGCCTTATGCCCCCCATTTAACACTCCCTTCCCCAGCCCCCCCCAAATTTACCAGAGCTTCTGAGTCCCCTGTCATGTAGCCGGGGCAGCGTGTAGATCCCACGCACTTACGCTGCAGCCGGAAGGAGGCGTGGCTAGCAGCGGGGGTTGTCTGCACGATGGACGCAGACAACCCCCGCTGCTAGCCACACCTCCTTCCTGCTGCAGCGGAAGTTGTCTACGCGAATCACGTAGACACCTAGACGCTGCCCCAGCTACACACCGGGGACTCAGAAGTACCGGTAAGTGGGGCGGGGGAGACAGGAGGATCCAGGTCCCCTGCAGCTGCGGGGGATCTGGATCTTAGTAGTCTCATAGTCAGACCTAGTTGAGGTCTGATTATAAGACGACCCCGATTATAAGACCTCGTCTTATAATCGAGCAAATACGGTATATTTACTATTTATACTTGTATTAGTATTTAAAAAATGTGTTCCTTGTAATGTGAGATGACACATGTGCACTAGTGAGAGGTAGTCCCCTTTGTAGATATCTGTAAATTGTAGTGTAAAATTCTCTCTTTTCTTATAAATAAGGAACATTTTTATAAGGTGATCTCTTTTGGTGGAACCTGATTTGGTCCACCAATAAAAATGTAACTATAACAAAGGTCATCATAGCCCCTTTAGGGCTTTATTGATTTTAAATGTTTGCATGTAGTCAGAGAGGCCGAGGCAGGGAAAGTAGAAAAAGAAAACAACCCCCCTCCAAAAAAAAAAAACGAAGACTAATATTGGAGATATACAAATCAAGGCAAAAGAATATAACCGACAAAGAGAGAGAAAGGAAGAGAAAAAGAGGAGATAAAGGGGAAAGAGAAAAGGAGCCCAGCACTGGCAGCAACCCGGCGAACAGGAGAGTATCAAGAGAGGCAGCCCACCATCACCCACCAGAGACTCCTATTCAAGGAGAGGGCGAATGAGGGGCCCAGAGACAAACTCCAGCCAGTGGAACCATGTAGCCCGGTATTTATTGGCTGCCCCAACCGCTAACAGAGCCATTTCCTCCAACACCCGCGTCTGCTCCACCCGGAGGACCCAGTCTTTGAGAGTGGGTGAGGCGTGGTCGCCCCATCGCAGGGGAATCAAGGCTTTTGCCGCTGTCAGTACGTGGTGGAATGAATATCAGTACATTTTGTGTCACACACAGAAGAAACAACAACAAAAAAAGTGACTGGTCCTGGGCTCTCCCTTCTATGCCAGCAGCACCTTAATCATGCGGTTTCCCCTCCACATACAGTGTGAATATCACATAAAATAGTACAAAAAAAGTGCGCTCAGCATAAATCTATTGGCAATAAAGACAAGTTTACAGAACGTGTATATATGTTCTGGATGTAGATGACTTCTCAACGCAATATATCTTAAGACAAAAAGAAGAAGCGAAACACAAATAGTGTCATACAGCCAGAGTACAATCCACCTTACGAGTTAGGTGTTGCACGAACATATTCCATGGTTTATGCATGCTCCTCATTGAGCTTTCTTTTGGGTCTCCCGCTCGCCGTTTAGTTTCAGCCTCTACAGGACCTCGCTGCAACAGACTCACAGGTCCCACTTCAAAGGTCCCAACCGCCCCCACAGGAAGACGGTTGAAGAGGCAAAAAAAGGGGGGAGAGGTCGGGGAGGGCAAACAACAGAAGGGGAACAGTGACAAGGGAAGAAAGGCATGTGGAAGGGCAGGGAGAAGGGAGAGGGCGGGAAAAGGCCGATAGGCCAAGAAAAACACAAACTACCCCTGCTGAGGCCACCAAAAAACCCCTTGCAGGACACGACGAGGGCTGTGAGCTCAGCAACACAAGGGCATCACCGTGTAGGGGTAGTGCTGTCACTAACGGTGGTTCAGGCTGTAGATCCTCGCTGCAGTACAAGGAAAGGCGCCCCAAGCGGTGATGACGAGTAATGCAGCAACAGATGGTATAGAAGCAGACAATCGGATAGTCGGGGTCACGAGCAGAGATCAGGACTGGCAGCAAACACGGATAGTCGGGGTCACGAGCAGAGGTCAGGGCAGGCAGCAAACAACGGATAGTCAGGTACAAACTGAGTTCAGGTAAAGGCAGGCGGCAAACAACGGGTGGTCAGGTTCAAGCAGAGTTCAGGCAACAATAGGTCAAATCAGATACAGGAACGCTAGTGTAGGCAATAAAGGCTCTATCACAGGCAAGGTATAGCTCTAAACTGAGGGTTTAAATATCCCTCCATCCCTAGATCCTCCTACCCACCTAATTAAGGGGGAGGAGGAAAAAAGATAAAAGGCCCCTTTAATTCCCCTAATGAATATTCATGCGTGAACGGCTCTCATGACGTCTCGGCGCGCGTCCCGTCTAGATCACTCGATCCACACGGGGGCGCGCGTCCCGCAGCAGGACGGACCTCGCCGCGTTTCCCGCGAGCGGGACGAGCCGGGAGCTGCTGGCGCGAGCTGCGTCTCGGTTCCCCCGCACGAGGACACCGCGGATCCGCCGGCAAGGTAACAAGTGCCTACCACACCAAAGAGGGTAGAGCTGTTTTAAGGAAAAATATAAAACAAACGACAAAGACACTGAGAACCAAAAGTGAGCTGCTGCTCACAACAGTTTATCGTAAAAAAAGTGGGGTAAGGGTGAGGGTCACATCATTATGCAAAATATACATATTCACCAGAATGAGGAATCTGCACACACACCAAAGGAACTCAGGTGCTTAACTGTGCCAGGAAGGGCCAGCTCCCAAGTAGATCAAAATAAATAAAGGCTCCAGGCACTCAAGGGTTCCAGCTCAGGCAGATTTATTAAAGGAAGACAACAACAAGGTTTCGACCTCACAATGAGGTCTTTATCAAGACAGCGATATCAATAAACGGATGTCATAGAATATGCAAGCAATCACAATTATATTAGTAAACAGATGTCATCGTTGACATGAGCAGCCACAGAGCAGAGATGGAGTAGGAGAGGGAAAAAAAGTGAGGGGGGGCAATGGGATCAAAAGGGACAGCAATGGTGAAAAACGAAGGATGTAAATTATGGGAGCAACCATTAAACAAATGCCCGAAGTGGTACATGTCACCACAGTGGGAAGTAAGCAGAAATATCCGTAACGGGAAACGGAACCACGAGGCTGAGCCCAGTGGGTGGGAGCAAACGGGTGCAGATAAACATATTTAAAAAAAAACTTCTATGTGTAGCCGAAGTCCTGGAGCAGTATGTGAGAACGAATCAATCCACCCAAATCGCAGATGTTGTGTAGACCAGAAACCAGAAACACCTCACCACGTGCTGCTCTGTAAGAAAGAGCACAGCGAGGTAGATAGAGGTGCTTTCTTTTATTTTTCTCGTGCCCCCTTTTTGAATGTATGTGTGTGACTACCAGTAAGCAACAGGACAGTGAAGTGTGAAAAATAGGGACCAACAGTTCAGGAGAAGACCACCTTGTACTCATGACACCTCACTCTTCAATATTTCCCGTGCGGCGAGTTGCCAGGGCACCGGGTGTACATGCGTTATCATGGCGCAGAGGGATCCGCCGCGTAGATGCAATCCTCCGTTGACCGCAGAGGGAGGAGCGGGGAGGTCGATACAGGCCCAGAATAACGTGCGTGCCGGTCACTCACCTGTTGAATTTAGTGTTGTTGAGCTGCTGAGTCTTCCAGGGCCTGCACCTTTTGTTCCAGAGAGGTCAAATCTGCTCTCTGAGCTGCTTGAGCTCCGTGATAAGCGTGGAGAAGTCCGTCTTCCACGGTGCTGAGGAAAAGAGCTGTAGCACTTCCGGTGGATCATTTGCCGCACATTTGCCGCCAGGCTTGCCACTTTGCCCCAGATATGCCTTATACGCCATATATGCCACTCTGCCTTCTAGATAAGCCTTATACCCCCTATATGCCACTCTGCCCCCCCCCCAGACTTACCAATGCATCCCCAGACTTGTCATGCTCCAGACTCCCTGGTGTCTACTTGTGGCAGCAGACAACCTCTGCTTCTGCCCGGGACTTCCGCCGTGGCTTCTATGACTGAGCACCGGAAGGTCATGTCACGCCGGCGCTACACATCGCACAGACATTCACCAGCTGCCAGAGAGGAGGATCCAGGTCCCCTGCAGCCAGTGAACGTTGGTGCGATGAGCGCAGACAACCTCCACTGCTGCCAGCACTTCCGCTGGGGTTTTCTATGATGAGACTATGTCATAGAAGCCCCAGAGCAAGTCCCCTGCAGCACCGCTTATAATGAGAACTCTGTAAGACCAAAAAGATTAAATCTCCATTTGTTATCATATAGTCCTAGGCTAGTCCTATATTTGTGTGTAGCCTGTCCCTGTAACCTATATTCCTCATTCTGCAACCTGCTTCTACTCCTCTAGCTCTGCTCTGCCCTGCCTTTTCTGTTCTTAGCTCCAGATATCTCTATATCCTGTTGTGACGGGAACGACCCGCACCCCCGCCAGACTTTTCTTCCTTCTGCCAATAGTCACCGGACATACAAGACTTGGATCATCAGGTTGAAATATTGCTGACGATAGCAGGAAATACAGCCTCTCAGGAACCTCGGTGGCACTGTAGTATACAGAAGTATAGCAATACAGCGCTCTACCGCCCTGATAAGGGCAGCACCGAGGCTTACCTCAATAACAATGCAGGACTGAGGTAAAACAGGAACTAGTTTATTTGAACCAAACACAAGAACTATATATACAAGTAAGAAAGGGGCAAGACAAATGTCACAGGATCTAATTACCATGACAGGAAGGAAGTAATTAGATCACACCCTAC